>VDFB02270651.1:230364283-230609373 GCA_007258455.2 Sequoia sempervirens | reverse complement strand
AAGATGTTTATATGAAGTTACTGTGTAAACTAGAAAAGCTTGTATGATATACCTAGGAAGTAGAATATCCATTGAAGAGGGGAAATAACTTATGCTTAGGCTTTATTGGTAGAGATACCATTGTGTTTTAGGAAAAGGGGGTATAGGTCATTTGTGAGGTTAGGGATTACCTAAGGAAGGAAAATACCTAAGCATAATATATGAATGGTCACAATAATAACCGAGCTATAGAAGTGTATGTGAATAGCGAGACTGCCACTCGAAGTACTGGGTGAGAATACTTTGGCCAAAGTAGTGTAGGTTGCCACTATTTACACTGCCATTTCACTATGTTCCTTTTATGCGTTCTAGTTCAATATTTTCATACTCATAGGATGATGACTATATGAATAGGTTCTAGTTTTTAGAACACAACACTAAGCTTAGATAGGCTATCATTATGGGTTTACCAACCAATCTCTTCATCAAAGGGTAGGGCCATCTATCGAATGATAGATGTGTGGGGGATCGCATTTGAGTTTGTGTTTGGTGGAAAAGCGCTTGAGCGATGCTTCTCCTCATCAGATGGTGGACAAGGTTTGCAGATGTTTGCGCCAACATTGGGGACAACTAGAGTGTGTGCACTAGGGAGTGAGGACATCTAGAAGGTATGCACCATTTTGGTAGCGTCGAGATCAGTTTGTATATATATTTCCAGATGAAGCTCAAAAGAGCTATGTATGTATCATATACCCATTTATATGGAAGGATGTAATCATGAAAGATAAACTTTAGTTCATTCAATATGATATCTATGTTATGGAAGATTTGTGAAATTGCAATGGAATGCAATGAAAGTTTGGAAATAGTGTTATCTCAATTGTGCATGTAAATTACATTATGGAAAGAAAATTTTTTATTGCTATGTCATGGCATCATAGAATATTCACTTAATGTGAAATATTTAGAATTTTACTGAGTAGAACATCAAGGTTGTTACACCAATATTGGTGACAACTGGAGTGTGTGTATGAAGGAACGAGGACATCTTGAATGTATGCACCAATGTGGGGACATCAGGACCAATTTGTATATCTATTGCCAAATGAAGCTCATAAGAGTTGTGCATGAATCATGTACCCATATATATGGAAGCATGTTTTCTTGAATGATAAACTTGAGGTTATTCAATATGAAATCTATGTTATGGAAATATTTGTGAATTTGCAATGAAATGCATTGGAAGTTTGGATTAGTGTTTATTCGATATGCATGTAATTTACATTATGAAAAAGAAAAAAAAATTATTGCTATGTTGTAGCATCATGAATCATTCACTTGAGGTGAAAACTTTGAAATTGTACTGAGTAGAACACCAGGATTGTTACAAAAAAAGATATAGAAATCATATTATCAAAATTAAAGTTGATCAATTTCTTATTTTTAGTTCATAGGATATTTTTACAAATTTAAATCCTTAGCTCTACCTTGTGTAGATTTTAATCATAACCCATTGATTTTCAATTATAATTAATACTAATAAAAAAGGCCCTTATCCTTTTAGGTATGAAATAATATGGTCTTCTCATCCTAAATTCATAGATTGTATAAGGAATAGTGGAACTTGCCACAAAAATGATCAACTATGTTTAGATTGGTAAAAAGGATTAAAATGGTTGAAGAAATAGTTAAAGATCATTGGAATAAGTATGAACCTTGTGAAACATCTTTAAACAAAAGGAAAACATTTCAATAAATTAAATGGATATTCAAAAAAAGTTGGTTGTTGGTGCTTTTGATGAAGAAACTTGTAGTGATAAAAAATATTAAAGAATAATTGACAAAGTCTAGTGATAAGAGAAGATATTTTTTAGAAATAGAAATCTAAAATTCAATGGCTCATAGAGAGGGGCATAGAAATACATTTTTTTCTCACTTTTGATCTTAACAACTAAAAATGGAATTATAATTCTTCTTAATGAAGAAATGTGAGAAATAGTTTTTTTTAAGACATTCTAAAGGAACAAAAAAATGGATGATCTATAAAATAATATTGATCAAATTTTATATGTCATTCCAAATGTATTGATTTAAGAAGATAATATCTCTATGACTAAAGAAGATACCCAATACGAAGTAAAAAAATATATTTTTTCTTCTTTTCGACCTTTTAAAGCTCCTAGTTCATATGGATTTCCACCATCTCTTTTTAGGAATTATAGTGTTGTTGGAGTGGATATGGTAGTTGTTACTACATATTTTATTAAATCTAGAAAATTTATCAAATAATTGAATAATACTTTTATTGTGTTAGTTCCAAAAAAAGTGACTAAAACAATATAAAGAATTATAGGTCTATAAGTCTCTGCAACACTGTTTATAAAATTTTCTTAAAATTTTTAGTTAATATATAGTATTTTCTTGTTAAACTTATCTCTCAAAATTATAAACTCTTTGTTAAGGGGAGAACTTTTTTATATGTTATCATAAAAACTCATGAAACTCTTCATTCAATAGATAAGAGTAAAATACAAGGGATGGTTTTAAAGCTAGATGTATCAAAAGCTTATGATAGAGTTTCTTGAAAATTATTATTTGTTGTTTGGAGAAAGTTTGGTTTTAAATATAATATTTTATAGTTGATACAACAATCTACATAACTAATCCTAAGTTTCCAACTCTTATCAATAGAATTCATAGATGATTCTTCATAATTGGAAGGAGATTAAGGCAATGACATCATTT
Source organism: Sequoia sempervirens (assembly GCA_007258455.2). NCBI lineage: Eukaryota > Viridiplantae > Streptophyta > Pinopsida > Cupressales > Cupressaceae > Sequoia > Sequoia sempervirens. The sequence goes on along the minus strand of VDFB02270651.1, from coordinate 230,606,649 downwards.
ATCTCTATATCTCTTTATTATTCTGGATGAAGTTCTTAGAAGAAGCATATCCAAGTTAATTTCATCTAGTATTTCACAAGGTATTAAATATTCTTCAAGCTTACAAGTTTCTTCACATCAACAATTCATTGAAGATACAATTCTATTTGAAAAATATTCCATTGTTGAAGCTCAAATTTGGAAAGATGTTTTGAATAAATATAATCTTGTAATTGGTCAACATATTAATTATGAAAAGAGTAATTTTTTCAACACTAAAATAGATCTTCAAAACAAAATTACTATTGTTTTAGGGTGTTCTGAAGATAATTTACTAGTCATTTGTTTTGGATTGCCAATATTTTTTGATACATAAGAAATATAGTTTGTATTAATTATCATGATGTGAGAATTTTAACCTATCCCGCTCCAAGTGAGATCACAAAAGGGGACCTCATTGCCACAGATTCAAAACAAGATCTCCCATAAACGATCTACATAAAAGACAACTACCAAAATGTTGTCAATAATACTTGCCATCAGACAACTTCTTACCATCCAACATAACATCCTGCAAATTGCACCTTAGAGATTTTCCTTCTTCTTCGATTACCTTAATATCATTTGAAGTTTTTGTTCTAAATATTTCTTCTTCTTCACATCTATCCATTCTTGACTTGAACATGCAGGGGTGTCCTCCATGGTTCGCTCATCCCACCCTGGTGAAGTATCATCACCATCGTCACCACTCTCGAGAGCCATAGCCCCCAAAAGAAACTGAAGGTGACGACCCAGTCGCGTAGTCCCTGCTAGTAGCAACGCCAGTTGACCTAGGAGATTCAGAAAGATGCGATGTAAAAGTTTTGGATTTAATTGGAAGAGACAAAGAGCCCACTGGAATGTCTCCTTTCACATCCACCCCAATAGAATCTCTATGAGAAGTGACCTGTGCAACTGGAGAAGGGGGATAAATCATATTTTTTTTCTCTTTTGTGAAGTAGCCACATTATTATGGATTTCAGGAGCAATGATATAATGATGGGGTTCCACCCGAATCCACCAAGTAGGCTTCTTCCTTGAATCCTGCATACCCCTCACATGAACTGCCTTTTTTCATTGTGCAGTAGTATGATCTATTGAAAAATATTTCCTGCATCTGGAAGAGATTTCTTCGTAGTCCACCTATTGCCTCCAAATTCTATTGCCTATTTTCAGACATAACTCATTTAGTAACCCTTTGGAAAGGTCCATTTCAATGTATAGACCTGCATAGATAGAGCTAGCATAATTGACTATTTCCTCAAATGAACAATAATACTTCCCAAGGCCATTACCAATCACTCGCAAACAATCGAGCTCCCAAAAGAAGGTGCACCCATAGAAATGTAGAAGAAAAGGACTTGGATCTTGGGTCAAATGATAGAAACGAAGGTTTTAGGCCCAAAAGGTCTCCATTGAGGAACCACATACCATTTTACAACACCTATTTATCTTCAATGGACTCAAATTCTAAGATGAAGAAACCCCTGGCACACGGACCTAAATGTTGACTTCATCTTGGAAACCCTCCTTCCAAAATTTGAGATCCATGCATGCAAATCACATAATTTCAGCCATTATTTGGTGAATTTGTCAATGAGGGCATGCTCCATTAGAAATTTCCCCCTACCATATATATCCTTGCCCAGAAAAATCTTTGGGATCACAACAACTCGGCTAAAAGGAAGCACATTTCCCTAGTTGGTCGTCGTCCCCGAAGGAGTAGAGGGAAAGAGGGGATTTTGGAAGAGATCGGATTGTAGATCTAATCGTTCCCTCCATGGGGACACCTTAGCAGAGCAGTCCCATGCAACGTCTTGAGCAAGGGAGGTTCAAGTTAATAGGGGAGGCCTATGAACCCCTTTTCATCCATAGTCGCTCACAACCATGACACCATTTGATCTATGCAAGGCTCCCAATGGTCGTGTAGAGGATAGTAGACCATCACCAGCCACCCTATCCAGTGACAACAGACCATTTCAAGGGAATTGGCCACCAAATTGTGTAGTGCAAAAGCGAAGGGGAAGAGTTTTGCAGCCATAAAATTTTAATGTTCATTTATTACAATTATTTGGGTACAAATATTAGTAAGAAAAAAAAGAGTTACATTGGGTACAAATATTAGTAAGAAAAAAAAGAGTTACATTTTTGGAATAGCATAGTTGAAAAAGGAAATTAGTAAGTTGAAAGGAAAAATATTAAGACAGGCTAGAAATTTTTAATAATTATTATTATTATTATTATTATTTGTAGAGTATTACTATATTTTTGTCTCTTTTCAAGATTCATCTCTCTATAGCTAAGACAATTGAGCTAATTTAGACGAATTTTTATATACTAGTATGGAAGAGGAAAAATATTAGCCCTGGGAATTTTTTTGTCAACCAAAAAGTAATGGGGGACTAGGATTAAGGAAAGTTAAGTTAACTAATAAATCTTTTATGGCTAGGATGGACAACGATTAAAGATAGTAAGGATTAGGCTTCAGTTATGAAATTAAAGTACCTTGAAGGAAGAGATTGTACTTAATCCTCAAATATTCCTAAAGGGTCAATAATATTGAACAATATTCTTTAAAGAAAGGATTTTATTGCAAACAAGTTTAAGATGAAAAATTGGTAAAGGAGACAATTAATTTTTGGGATGATATATAGGATGGACCAAAGTCCTTTTTAATTGATATTTTTGGTAATTATATCAGAGGATATGTGATATAAGATAGAAATAATAGAGGTTGGAAGAACTTTAACACTTTTATAGCTATAGATAATGGCTTGTACAAAATTATTGAAGATCTTCAAGATGCCTTTAAAATTTTCATTTATCTATTGAATTGAGAAATGATGATGTTATTTAGGCTCCTCATCCAATAGGTAATTATTATACTTCACTTGGTTATTCATTTCTTACCATTACTACTCCTAAATTTTTAATTGGAAAAGAATATAGAATTCTAGGTTGATTCCCAAAATTATTTTTCCTAGTGGATTATTGTTCATAATAAGATCCGTACACAAGATAATATGTCCAAAAGAGGATTATATCTTTCAAATAGATGCACTTTATGCTACTCGCATGAATAAAATAATAATTTATTTTTTTTCCTATTGACTTTTAAAAAAAATTAACTTAAATAGATAATGCATGTTGATTTGATAAAATTTACCCAAATTTGGATTTCTCCTTATAATATTCCCAACTTAAATGAATTATGGAATCAAATTCCTCCTCATATGACCTAGGCAATATGGAAAGATAGGAATAACCATATTTTTAGAGAGAAAAAAAAAGGATACCCAAGATTTATTTCATTCCATTTATTGCTATATATATGAAAATTTAAATGGTTATTCAATTAAAAAATCTCAAAATTTTCCCTTCAGATCTGTGATGCGAAAATACCATTATGGGCCGAATTACGCTTGATCCATGAAGAATCAAAGCATAGTGGAGACACCAATACTCGAATCTCAACAAGATCAATCAAATAGAATTGAAATTAAACATTTCATCAAAACCTAACATACTAAATTGTGAAAGCTTTCAAAACATCTATTCTAATCCATCTCAAACTTGTCTTGTTGTGGAATTGGTGTTGTGTTGATGTGGAACGACGACCCTTTCCCAATCCCATGATTAGTGAGCCCGTTTCAGACAATTCTATGGAAGAGAATCGATGAAACCATGATGTTTGGTGTATGAAAACCTAAATTATGCTAAAATGAACATGATGCAAGCTAAGTTACCATGATTTTATGCTACAAATGATCTAATTATGCTATTGCTAAGCTAATCTAAGCTACAATTAGGCTAAAAAATGAAAACCCTAATTTATTTACAAACTAAGTGTTGGAAACAAGTAACACTGAGAGGGGGGGTGAATCAGTGTTGTGCAAAAATTCAACTTAATTATTCTGTCATTTAACTTACTTAATCATTCAACAAAAGAAATAGAAAGAAAGTAATCACAACACCATAACACCATAATTTTTTACATGGAAACCTTGTTAGGGGAAAAATCATGGTGGATGGCCAATCCACAATATAGTTTGAGTATACCCAAAATGAAAAGTACAAAATGGGAATGCACTTGCATTTAGGCTCACTTCCTAGAGCTCACTGCTCAAAAAGGATGGGCTCACTACCCTACAATGATTTAAAATAGATCCAAAAGAATGAACTGATGAAATAGCATCAACAATTCCTGATTATAGTTCCAATTAAGCTCTGTAAATAATCTCTGGTCCTTTTGATTGATTCAACAATTCTGCTCTACTATGCACAAAACACATTGCAAAAATCTTAATGCACAAGTTAAATTGTGCATAATCACCTAATCGCGGTTCTTGATGATCACAACACACCACCACACTTCCCTTTTTCATATCTCAAATGATATATCGAATCTCTTATATATATCCACATCTAGAGATCAAGTCACTATAGGTCAGCCTTAATAAAAGTTGGAAATATTATCAACTGTTGACCCAAAACATGAACAATTTTGAAGCGCATCCAAACAAGTCGTCTAGAATAAAGCTGGGACCCATAATTAAATATTTGAGCATAAAAGCATTTTAAATAATTTCACTTTACACATCTATAATGCGCCACATTCATTGAGTCGGCTACAACGAGCAAGTAGACAAAAAACATCCTACCAGACCTCCAAGCTCGTACTGCAACTAATGCAACACCACAAAATTCAGTAATAAGATAATATACGTGCTCAAAAAGCAATACCAAGGGTCCACAACACAAAATGATGATCCGGTGAAGTAGATAGATTAACTGATTGATTGGATACCCCGTTCTTCAAATATTTTGCTGGTAACACACAATATTTCACTTTATCTATTGGTATGACTAGATATAGATCTACGGACCATGAAGATGACTTCAGTTGCCATCAATGACAACACTGGAAGCCATATGCCAACACTAAGATGGATGCATGGAATCCATTAATGGATGCTCTAAGCTATTATGTAATGAAAATGAACTAAAACAAGCTAAAAAGTGAGTAAAAGATGAGTGCATGTGAGTGAATTCAACAACATAAATTTGCAATAAAATATGGATCCATTTGTCTCCAAATAGTGATCTATTTATAGGAGAGCAAATGAGGAATGGATGGTTGAGATCAAAAATCTTAATCAATGGTTCAAGATGAAGGGGATGAGAGGCATGGATCATGGATTCTTATCAATGGATGAGAATGCATGATGAAAGTTAATCAAGGGCTCACACTTGCCTCAAACAAACACACTTTTGATCCGCTCACACATGTCAAAGGTAACTTGCTTAAGAGGTTGGAGGTTTAGCTTTCTCAAGAAGCCAAGTGAGTTGATTGGAGGAGAGAGAATATTCCTTTAGGGTGAGGAAAAAGGTAATTTACAAATTAAAACAAAGTTTTAATTGTGTAAAAAAGGATAAAGAATATTCCATGGGAATATTCCCTTTGATTAGAGGAAAATTAGTTTAATTTCTAATTAAACAAGGTTTAATTTATGCAATTTAGGGAATTAGAAGAATTAAGAGATATTTATTAAATTAGATGATTTAATAAATAGGGGAGAGGTGAAATGATATTAATTAAATAACTTAGGGTTATTTAATTAAATACGATGACTTAGGAGATTATTAAATATTTTGATTTATTTAATTTAATTAGATGAAATATTAGTGTAAAAATAGATGAATTAACCCAATTTAATTAATTAGGCCAATGGATGAAAATGATGCAATTAATTAATTAGATAGGATAATTAAATCAATTAATTGAAAAGAGGATGGATTAAAGAGGAAATAATGTTAGTAAATTTGATTTAAATGTTGATTAGGAAATTTTTCAGTGTTTACATTTTGCCCCTCTTTGAAGCGGGGTGCCTGCTGCTTTGGTTCAATGAATAACGCTTTTCAGATTAAAAATGCTTCCTAAATAAAAAATATTTTTTTTTCTAATTTTTGAGATGCCCCAACAGAAGGATAAAGCTAACTCCTTACCCCCTCAAGAAATTGGGCAAAATTTTCAAAATTTGGGTTGATTTCTCGATAAAGGTTCAAAAGCTGCCCCAACGGTTCAAAAAAGTTCTGAGATGCAAGAATAATGCCAAAAACGCAAAAAATGATGCAAAATTAGGTCCAGATTGGAAAAATTAGTGAAAATGATAATAGACCCCATTAATAAGGTTAAATTAGGGAAAAAATCCCTAATTTTCTAACTTAAATAGGTCAAGAGGGGTCATTTTCAATTCATTTATGCATTCACACTTAAGGAATTCTTGCAATTTGAGCTCTGACCCTTTGACGAAATGGCGTGTCGTGAGCTTCCCTAAAACATCTATGATCAAGTTCGTGAGTTCTAGCAGCTTCCAAGCACAGGACCACTGGTATGTGATTCAAAACCTAATTTGAAATTTGAAATTTTGATGCATTTATTAGGCGTTAGAATTTGAATTATGGCATCGTCACTATATAGCAACGCCCAAACTTAAATCAGTGACGCCCAAATGATACATAGAGACGCATATGTATATGGTGACACTTCTTTTGATTTGAAATTAGGGTTTCAAATTTTAAATGGCGATGTGGGCTTATCTGATGATGCACTTGCTGATTTAAAAGTTAGGGTTAGGTCATGCTAGAAGATAAATCACGATGCCATCTTGTCTGGCGACACACTTCACAATTTGAAATTTGAAATGCATTGGGATTCGCTATTTTAATTTTGAATATAGCAACGCTATTGTGATTTCTAAGTCAAAAATCCCAAATAACGTCAAATGTTGATGATTTCCTGACGCCATGCACTTCGTGGGTGCAGGAGGTCTTCTCACCATTGATGTCAAGGGAGCACAGGCCCACAGTTCTCGAGAGATTAGGTGATCTTTCAGAGTTGTGTTAGGAGCACCTAGGAGAGATTGGATTGTGTTAGACTGCATACACACCGATTATTAGGACCTATTTTGGCTATGATGACAAATATGTGCGAGAGATGGCACAGTGAAACATTGTCCTTCCACCTTTCGACAGGAGAGGTGACAGTGACCTTAGAGGACATGTGGTGGATATTACGGTTTCCTATCCACGATGTTTGCGTGATTTATGACTCTGATGCTAGATTTGATGCTTGTTTAGAGGTGATGGAGGTGGATCAGATCACATTGGTCACATCACAAATTGATTTGGAGACATACAGAGGTCACGTGCCGACCTTTAGATTGATTGTTGTGGCCATCATTTTAGGTTTGGTGGCTCCAAATAGACGGGGAAAATTTTTTAGTCTAGGATGGGGTTTGGCGTGCCAGTGGATGTTGTATAGGAGGACTCTTTTTGCTTGGGGACCCATGATGCTGGCCTCCCTATACCATGATTTGCATGATTTTGTTTACTGTGATGGGAGAGCCCTTGGTGTAGGTGTTACTCTTCTTCATATCTGGGCATGGGAGCACATTGTCATTCTTCGGCCCATTGTACAGATGGTAGACATGGAGCCAAATGATCCTGTTGTATGGAGATATCGAGGTGCCATCACACTCATGCACACTGGACAAATTAGGCTCCCGTATTGAACACAGGTGATTGATGATATGACTATTTTCTGTTGGCGCCCATGGTTACAGATTCTGCCATGGTTTGATGATATACAACAGTTATACTTTGCCAGATAGACCCATTACATGCAGGGTCGAGAGCACACCATGATTGAGCAATACCTTCCTGATAGGGTAGCTAGATAGTTTGGTGATATACAAGATAGGCCTGATGATGCATATATAGCCATTTTTGCTAGATCAGCTAGAGAGGTTCCCACATGGGGGCTGATGATTTCGGCCCTAGAGGTCGTTGAAAACTTATGACAGTTGGTTGCCCAGCCTTGGGCATATGATCAGGGTCAACCCATAGCACAAACCACTCCACCGTACGATACATGGTCTGTCCCTCCAAGGCCACTTACAGATCCAACAGGTGCTCCTCCTAGAGGGAGACTAAGAGGTAGAGGTGCCAAGGGTAGGGGACAGGGAGGCCAGGATGGCCAAGATGGATAGGTTCCGGAGGTTCCTCTGGTTATACAACAATAGCCTCCTCAATAGGCTCTAGTAGTTTAGCAGCAGCTAGGACCATCACCACCACCACCAGATGTGCAAGACACACAAATACAATAGTTGCAACAACAGGTTGCAACAACAGATGTACGCTTTGACGGGTGAGTGGGACCAAGCCCGCCAACAGGTTTTGGTTCTTACTACTAAGTGAGACTAGGCTTGACAATAGGTGATCGCATGACAACCAAGAGAGATGCGGCACTGTAGAGAGTACAAGATGTCATTGGAGAGAGAGATCAAGAGGTGGCGAGGTGGCAACAAATCAAGGTTATGATGGTAGCTACACATGGTCGAACCATTTCAGTGCAGTTGTATAGAGAGGCTATCATAGAGGTTGTGTATTAGAGGTAGCACTATCACCGGGATGTTCTAGCTACTCTTCATCAGCCATATTTTTTGCAGCGCAACGATGCTCATCCCTGTGCAGAGGATCAGCCTGAGAGGTAGGCTAAGGAGGGTAGCAGCCACTAGGGCTAGCTTTTCGATGTACAGACACTTTTTGATTTTTCCCCATTCTTTATATTGATATGAATTCATGGGCTCCTTTTTGATAGCCTCGTGGATATTGTACTTATCATCTATGTACATACACTGATCCAGATTTTTGTACCGTGACACATTTTTTTGATAATATGATACAGATACAGATGATTCATGCTATGATGTGTTGGTTTTATTACATGTATGGATAATGTATGTATGATTATATATGATCATGTATGGATGCATTTTATTTTATGCCTATGTTATATGATGATCATGATATGGATGGATGCAATGTTATATTCTTTTTCATTATCTTTTCATGATATGATATGGATGAATGATTATGATATGTAGATGTTATGGATGAAAATGATGTGGATGTATTTCTTTTTGTATATTTTCGATGCATGTTTTGATGATGATGTATGCATATGGATGTATGGTGGCAAATGCCTATGATATGCAACGATTTAAGATGCTTAGAATAACAAATCTATATTATTCCTCACAACTCAAATAATGATGCAGAATGTATGATGTGATATGACCATGAGATGTTTAATTATGCTAATGGATGCAATGATTATGATATGTATGTATGTTGATGGTTTGTGGATGTAGGATGGATGCATTGATGATGTTTTTTTGTTGACTGTCATGATACAAGGTTAGCGCAGAGAGAAGATAGAAGAATAAAGAATGTATAGTCGTTGTTGATGATGCTTGCTTCAAAAGATCCAACAAGTCCTTGATCCATCGGGACTTTATTAGAGATGGTGGCGAGACAATGCAAAATGCAGGATGAAATGTAGGATGGGTGCTCGCACTTCAGAATTGGGATTTTACCTTGTTCCTTATTGTTTGATATAACACAGACACGATGCATCAATGTATTGATAACTAGGACAGTGTTGTATCTAGTGTAATGGAATTTGACTCGAAAAATAGATAGGATAGTTCTTGTTCACACCTTGACATACATAAACCTCGTTGGAATGAAAGTTAGAAGCTTAGAATATATTGGACTAAAGCATATGCAATAATCAACAACATACTCCAAACGACCTTCCTACACACAACTAAGCAAGTATGCGCCAAGATTGTTTTACAAGTGTATCCACAAGCACAAAAAATGAAAGATAATGATCGATGCCCCATTCCTTTATCTCTAAATTATTTTAGATAGACATCATCGAGAGGTCCTTGGAATGGGTCATTAAGATAAATCATAAGAAAAGATCAAAGATAAACAACCAGTGTTATCTATAGATCTTTCCTAGTTTAAGTTTAGCTTAAGTGATATCTGATATTGATGTCCATCGCAGGAAGGATACATCCTAGGACATGTTGATCAGAGGGTCGTTTGATGTAAGGAAAATGATGCTAAGATGAGATATTGCTATAAAATTCATTGACACATTTACCTATGATTTTGACTTTAGATTTTGACTTTTGGGTTCGCACTTTGCAACTTGCTATACTTGCTTTCTACTTGTTTCACCAAAGGGATGAAGGTGTCGATTGTTTATTATGGGTGAAATTTTATTACGAGCGAAAGTGAGATGGGATGGATGGGTTTTGGATTTTCTAGAATATTTGAATGTTTTTGGTATTTTGAAAATGTTTTGAGGTTGTTTTTTGGATTTTTGAAAGTTTATGAGAATGTTTAGGTTTTTTCTAATTTTATGAGGTTGTTTAGGGTTTTCTGAATGTTTTGAGGCTTTTTAAGTCTTTTGAATGTTTTCTATTTTTTTTGGATTTTCAATTTTCAAATGTTTTTGCATTTTCTAAATGTTTGGATGTTTTTGGATTTTTGTAAGAGTTTCCAAGTTTCAGCCAAGAACCTAACCTAAAGACCTGTCCTAGGGGCCTTGGGGGTTCATCAAAGATTAGCCTTTCCTATGTTATACACATAGAGACCACATAGTTCGACTGACTAGACCCATTTACAAGACAAAGATACGAACAAATGAGAGATGATAGCTAATTACAACAAACTGCTAAAGGAATGACCTAGGGTGTCTCGAGGGCACATCAATGATGGAATTGGCTACGTTCAAGCTCAGAGACGACGTAGTTCGACAAGAGGACTCTATTTTTTTGGATTTTTGATGTTCGACCTTTTTAGGAATTTTGATTTTTTTTGGATGTTTTGGATTTTAGCCTTTACAATTTCTTGAATGTTTTTGGATTTTAGCTGTACAGGGTTTTGCAAATGTTTTTTGGATTTTTTGGATAATATTTTATCAAATTTTTTTTTGTGTTTTCTGATAAGATGTCCCATGACCTCAAGATATACAACCCGATTTTGACACATAACAAAATGCCCCCAATGCGATATGTTAGCCTACTTCGATAAAGGAAGGACAAACTGACCTTGAGAATATGCCAAGTAGTGCTAAAGAATTCATGATACCTTACAGTGACAAGCCATGATAAGGATGCAGATGAGGGATGAATGGTGGTGCAAAGAATGATAGGCCAAAAGAGCCAAAGAATAGATGGAGATGCTTTATTTACACAAGGTGCATGTTTGCTAGGCTTTCACCAAGGTACTTTCCCAAAGCACCACTGAAGTGGTTTTCACTAGAGGATGATTTTTTTTTTTACTTTTTTCAATCCTTTTTCTCATTTTTTTGGATTTTGATAATCATTTTTGGATTTTTTTTGTATTTTCTGATTTACACCCCCCATGTTTAGGCATAATTTTTTTTGAGATGCAAGTTGTTGATTGGCTCCTGCAAGGGTTCACCTTCAAGGGTTGACAGTTGGTATGATCTTGATCCGTAGCTTGTCGTGATGACAAAGGGACCCAACCAGTTAGGCTCAAAATTTCCTTTGTTGTCTTGATCTAGAAGGTTCTTCTGATTTTTCTTTAAGACAAGATTGCCTACCTAGAATGACCGACGTTTGATCCTCTTGTTATAGCTCTGTTTCAGTCAGTTTTGATATACTTACAAGTGATTAAGGGTGTCGATATGACATTCATCTAGGAATTCTAACTCATTTAGTCAAGACATTGTATTCTTCCTCAGTTACCAGATTCTTCAATGACACTTGCAATGATGGGAGCTCAGCCTCAATAGGCAAGATGGATTTTGATCCATAGACCAGGGAGAAAGGGGTTGCACTTGTAGGTATGCAGACACTGGTTCAATAAGCCCAAAGAGCAGGATTTAGCTACAAATGTTAGTCACAATCGACTTCATTAACTATTTTCTTTAGGATTTTTAGGATAGTTTTTTTCATTGCTTCTACTTGCCCGTTGCCTTGGGGATAGTATGGGGTAGAGAATCGGTGTTGGATATTGAATCTTTGACATAGATCTTTCACATCCTGATTCTTGAATGGTGTTCCATTCTCTAAGATGAGGGTTTTTGGTACACCATAATGGTAAATTAGGTAATTCAGGAATGGCTTCAACCCACTTAGTAAAGTACTCAGTGGTTGTTATGATAAAATTATGGCCGTTGGATGAGGTTGGAGTGATTTTGCCTATGAGGTCAAGTCCCCATTGCGAAAAATGTCATGGTGTAATCATTGGTTGCAATTCTTGAGTCGGAGCATGAATCAAATCCCCATGTTGTTGACACTAGATGCATTTCTGCACATACTATTGAGCTTCTTTTTCCATGGTTGCCCAATAGTACCTTATCCTCAATAGTTTCTTAGCAAGGTCATACCACTAGAATGGGACCCACATATGCCATTGTTTACTTATGTTAGGTAGTTAAGGCTTCCTCTTGGTTAAGACATCATAGTAATGTCCCTTCGATGCTTCGTCTGTAAAGGGTATCACCTAGGATCACAAATCGAGATGCCTTTTTGAGAAAGGTCTTTTTAAGGTTCAGGGTGATATCTGATGGAAGGGTTCCTTTTTTAAGATAAGTAAAGATGTTTGTTGGCAACACAAGGGTAGAAAACTAAGAGGGGGGTGAATCAGTTGTCATAGAAATTATACAAATTAAACTTATTATCAGATTTGATAAATAAACATGAAATCATAAACAATCACCACATCAAAACACACATAACACCAATATTTTTTTACGTGGAAACTCTGTTAGGGGAAAAACCACGGTGGAGGTTAATCCAAAAGATTATACCTTGTTAAAAGTATAAAAGTATTATAAATGGGGAATGCACATGCATTTAGGCACACTACCTAGAGCTCACTACTCAAATACAAAAGGCTTACTGCCCAAAAGAAGACTCACTGTCTTACAGTCACATTCAGATTAAATCCATAAGATTTTGAACTGAGAAAATAACATCTTCTAATGCCTGATTACAATTCCAGTTAAACACATAAACTCTTCTTCACACTTTAATTTTTCCTTCGAAAGATTAGAACATTATTCACACTTAGCACACATCATACATCGTACACCATACCCTCAAATGGTATAAACAATCAATCATATATATTCACAACTAAGGATAACATCAACTACATGTCGGCTCAAAAAAATAAGAAACGTGTACAAACTGTTGGCCCAAATCAATAAACAATTTATCAATGCGAACCAAACAATGTCAGCCACAACCTAGTAAGGACCCAAAACAACATCCTAAAATATAGAACACCTTAAAAAATTATGCCTCGAAGATCCGCAACATGCTACAATCACCCTGTCGTCCATGATCATGAAAAACATGATCTCACAAAAGAAAATCACCAATCACGAGCATAATGATCAATGCAGACCAACAACATAGATAAAGCATGATCTAGAAACATCCACAAGCATCATGAATCACTACAGAAGCATCCACAACAACTCAAATTACTAGAATCACATCATCTTCTTTCAAGAACACCAACTAAAGCAAAAAAACAACTGTTAGAACACAAATACTCATAATTCAATCAAATCTTCATGTGAACCTCTAAAACTTCATGTGGATAAACTAGATATACTTGTCAAAAAACCCTTTATTCCACAACCTCTTATCATCAATACACTGAGATAGCCACCATATTGAACTTCACTACATCACTGATAACCTACAACTTATTTTATTACAATTTTATCAATATCCTCAACATATACAGCCTTAAAGACATTAATTCCAATAGTGTTGACATTAATGGCAATAGTGTTGATAGCAATGACAACCACATATCAGCAATATCCAATAATGTCATGGTACCATGGGGATCTAGGACCAACAATGACACACAAATTATGATTCAGGGATTTTGAAAGTTGGTACGAGAAGCTATTCTACCAAGAATTCACATTAGAGAATGTTGTTCAACATGTCTAGTAGTGATTTTATTGTTGCCATGGCATTTGTTTCTCTATTGTTCATGTAAGAAATATACTCAAAATTTATGTCTATAAAAAGATCTTTGAGATTCTCCACCATCTTCTTGTAAGGAGTGAGCTTGTCATCTTTAGTTTGATAGTCATCATTGACTTGGTTGATAACCAGTAGTAAGTCTCCATAGACTTTCATCTCTTGTATTTTCCATTGAACTGCTATCCTGATACCTATGATCAAGGCTTCATACTACAATGCTATTGGTACATGGGAATGATAGCCTATAAGACTCTGGGATGCAATCACCTTGGGGGGTGATGAAAAGAATGCCTACTCCTAATCCATGTTGGGTGAATGATCCATCAAAGTACATCTTCCACTGAGCTATGAGATTAATAAGGAACACTGATTCATTAGGAAACTCAGCTATCAAAGGGTTCTCATCATAGATGGGTGCTTCTGCTAGCTGTTATGCGATCACTTGTCCTTTGATTGCTTTGCACTCCACATACTCTATGTCAAACTCTATCAAGATCATTATTCATTTATCCATTCGTCCCGTGAGGGTTGCTTTGGATAACATAAATTTTAATGGATCAATCTTCATGATGAGTTTGATTTTGTGTGACATGTAATGCTTGAAATTTTGTGAAGCAAAAATTACTACTAGGCATGCTTTCTTAATGGGTGAATAGTTCATCTCATAGCCTACCAAGGTTCTACTGATGTAGTATATGGCTCTTTCCTTTCTGTTCTCATCATGTTGTGCTAAAAGAGCTCCTAGTGTTGTTGGTGTTGCTAAGATGTACATAATCAATGGCTTGTTTGGTATCTATGGCATGAGCACTGGAGGTGTTAGTAGATAATCCTTGATCTACTAGAAAGCTTTATCATATTTTTCATCCATTTGAAGTTATCCCTTTATGGAGAAGATGCGAAAAGGGATGAATCTTATCTTATAGTTAGGCTATGAACCTTCTGATGGAATGCAACCTTCCTTTTAATCCTCTCATCTGTTTCAATGTCTGTGGTGGTTCCATGTCTAGGATGGCTTTTACCTTTTCTGAATCAATTTCTATCCCTCTTTGTGAAACGATAAAACCAAGAAGTTTTCCTGATGTAACCCCAAACAAACACTTTTTTGGATTCAGTCGTACCTTGTATTCTTCAAGCCTATCAAAGATAGGTCCTAGGACTTGTATGTGCTCACTTCTCATCTTTGATTTTTCCAAAATATCATCCACATAATCTTCAACTATTTTTTGGATCATGTCATGAAAGGTGAGGGTTATTGCTCTTTGATAAGTAGCTCCTGCATTCTTCAACCCAAATGGCATCACACTCCAACAATAGGTTCCCCATGGAGAAGTAAAGGAAGTTTTATGTTGATCCTCTTTGGCGATTACAATTTGATTGTAGCCTGAAAATCCATCCATGAGTGACAAAATTTCATGCCCAACCGTTAAATCCACAATGAGATCAATGTTGGGAAGAGGGAAATCATCCTTCTGACATGCCTTGTTCAAATATTTGAAATCAATGCATATTTTGATGCCCCTAGTGGATTTTGAGATGGTACTAGGTTTGAAACCCACTCAGGATAATCTATCGGTTAGATGAATCCAATGTCAAGAAGCTTTTGTAGTTCCAGTTTAACCAAGAGTGTTATTTGAGGGTGCATCTTCCTTAATTTATGCTTGACTAGTTTGGCGTCGGGATAAACTGCTAAGTGATGTACAACCACTTCTGGATCAAGGCTTGGCATATCTGTGTATGACCATGCAAAGTTAGCTCTTCTCTCTTTAATGAATATTGCAAGGTTCTTCTATTCTTCATCTAACAAGGATTCAACATAAAAAGTGATCTTAGGTTCTTTTATTCCCACATTGACTGGAGTATCCATTTCTACTAGTACTGGTGACTTCTCTGGATGCATTGCACTAAGGGGGAGATTGAATCCTTCATCCTTGGGTTCTTGAGAGAGGTTTTCACCATCGGATGCATCCTCTTTTTTACTATTCTTTGACTAGAGAGTGCCACTAGGTGGTTTTCACTCAAGGATCTTCATGTTAATTGCATTTCATTTATTTTGCGACTGAAGGATTCAATCATCTCCCCATAGTATGCCCTTGTATCAAGCTCTATGTCGAAGCTTGCTTTGTGATATGTCCATGATAAGTGGTCTTGGAGTCCCATGAATTCTAAGATCACTTCATTGCTTTCAAATAAATATAGAACCGGTGGTCCTTGTTGGTCCATGTCAATGAGTTGCGGATATACTAGGCATATTTAAGTTGGTTGGTAGTTTGAGACAAAAGGATGTTATGGATATCATGAAGAGGGTGTTGTTCTCAAATAGGTCAACAACATCATGGGGAAATTCATCTAAGGTTGTATTGTGTGATGTAGGTGACCAAGAGGAAGCCTCAACTCGTTTAGCAACAATACCTTTTCCAATAAGTGTGACCTTGCTAGTAGAACAACCTAAGCCAAGATTTTTTAGTTGTTTCTCAGGCACAATGGGTTCTAGTAAATCATTGTCATTTTTCCCTAGCTTCTCATTCTTGTTATACCTCATACTCTGCATTAGTTGTAGACCTTTGTTTTTATATTCCATGGGAAGAACAGGAACATGTCATTCATCTTGATAGAGGAGTTTAGAGATATCCTACTCATGTACATCTTCTTGATTCAAGTCTCCCCACTTGGTGAAGGTAGTAGTTGCCATCTTGATTATTTTTGGTTCTTTGGTGCTAGATGTAGGTTTCCCGTGAGATTGAGGTGAAATAGGTAACTCTCCTAAGACAAAGGTGTCTTTCAATAGTTTGTAGCTTCCACAACCATCATCTTGGATTACTACTTTGACATCGAGTATGATTTTCACAATTGGTACTTGTGATGTTGAGGTAGAGGCTAGAGATGATGGGTCAACAAATGAGCTTGATGATGTAGGTTCTTCATCATTTTTGGGTATTTGTGGGATCTTATAAAACATGGCCTCAAGACTCTTGCAGTAGTAGAAAGGCTCATGATCTCCATGGATAGTGATTTCTTTGCCCTCAAAAGGAAACTTCACACACTGATGATAGGTTGAGGCTACAACTTTCAAAGCATGGATCCAAGGTCAACCAAGCAGTTAGGGAAGATCAAGATAAAGTACTTGGCATGTAGTTTTTGCAATAAGAAGTCCCACTTGGATTAGAAGTGCAATGATTCCTTGTGATACCCATTCTTGGTCATCATATGCTCTGATGGTAGTACTCTTTGTCTTCTCAATAGTATCTTTTGAATAGCCTAGATTCTTGATCAATTGTAGGGTACAAATGTTTAGACCAACACCTCCATCTACCAAGACTCTTTTGACCTTGTTTTTATGAATGACAAAATCAAGGTGTAAATCACGATTATGAGATGGTTGTGATGGTAAATATTTCTTGGAGAAGGTGAGAAGATGGTTAGTGGTATGCCCTACCATAGCTTGAAACTGATTGATATCAATGTTCTAGGGAACAAATGACTGAGACAAGGAATTTTCTAGTATTTCTCTATGTGTAGGAGATAACCTTAAGAGTTCTAAGATTGATATCTGAGCAGGGGTCTGTTTAAGTTGATCTAAATATTGTACTTGCTAGGATTAGATGCGAGCAAAGTAGTTTTTTCCTAGATTGAGCTGGGATAACTCCTTCAACAGTTATTTTTCCACTTCGTGTGGTTACTCCACATTCTGTAGTAGCTCCTTTGATGGTGACAACAATGATAATGCTATCATAGGAGAAAATAACATTGGAATAAGTATGTTGGACATTGGTGTAATCCTTGGATTTTCCATTTTTGTTTGCTTTGTTATGATCAGGCATAGAGGACTTATATATGTTGAGATCCTAGTTTCCAGCTGGTACCTTAACAAATATGGTATTGTTCTCTATGACATCTTGGATGATATTCTTGAGTTTCATGCAATTTGTCATTTTTATGTCCTTTGATTTTATGAAAGTCACAGAGATCACGCTCATTATACCAGGATGGCTTCTCTTGTGGTTCTTGGTAGTTTTCAAAGTTAGGAAGTGTTATCAAATTTGACTCTACTAGTTTCTTCATGATTGTCTCGATGGGTTCCGATAACTGTGTGTACTTGTGTTTTGGATAGTTGTTCCTGTTACCAGTTTGCCTTTGTTGCATGTTGGTGTTACTAATCTGATTGTTCTAAGGTGGTACCATTTTTTGCATAGTTGGTTGGATGTTAGAAACTTGATTATTACTGGGTCTAGGATCACTTAGTATGACCTCAGTGTCTACTACACCATCGTTTGTTAAATTTTTATTTCCCATACACAAGGTTTCTCATTTGAACTAGTTGAAGGATAGCTATTTTTGTAGGCTTGAATATTTCCTTGTGAGATTAAGGCTCTTTCAATATTAAGGGCTCTCGGAACAAGCTCGTCATAGGATGTGATACATTGCATTTTCAAGTGGAATGATAAATTTGGATCAAGGTTGGCTATAATGATTCCCACTTTTTGTTCATTAGGAAGAGACCACTTGATTTTACTAGCTCTTTGTCTCCATAGTTGTAAGAAATTAGCGAAGGTTTCTCTTGGATATTTTTTAAGAGTATACAACTCTTCTAGATTAACATCCATGTCAAGATTGAAGAAGAAGTGATTGATGAATTTTTCTGTGATTTCTTGAAAATTTTTGATACCAGGAGGCAAATGAGAGAACCAATCCATAGCAGCACCTGTTAAACTTCGAGGGAAGAGGCACATTAGATATGAATCATTGTAAGCCAATTCCATGCACATGACATTAAATTATTTGATATGGTCCACAAGACTTCCTCTCCCTCTGTATTTGTGAAATTTGGGGATTTCAAAACCAGGAGGAGATGGTATCATTGCTATGTTTCAATCAAATGGGTAAGGACACAAGTTCTGTGTATGAGGTTTCTTTGTCTTGCCCATGCGAAGGTCTTGCATTTCTTGTGAGAGCGCTTTCAATTGTGATGCTAGATCATCTTACAGATTGAGTAGAGGAACATATGATGGGATGAGAGATGAGTTATATGGGGTGTATGAAGGTGTGAGATTTTGTGAAAGTGATGAATATGTTCTTGATTCATTTGGATTGATGATGTTCATATGAGGAAAATAAGAACCTTGTTGCTATTGTTGGGCGTATTGATGAACTAGTAAGGCTTGTTGTTGAGCTTGTTGTTGTTGCACCACTAGGGCTTGTTGTTGGTCCAGTTGTTGTTGTTGTGCTAATAAAGTTGCTTGTTGTGCTTGTTGCTATTGTGCGACTTGTTGTGCTGCTAAAGCTGCTTGTTGAGCTTGTTGTGCAATGAGTGCTTGCTATTGTTACTATTTTTGTTGTGCTAAGACTGCTTGTTGAGCTTGATGTTGTTATTGTGCTAGGGCTGCTTGTTGTGCTTGATGTTGTTGTTGGGCTAAGGCTACTTATTGAGCTACTAAGGCTGCTTGTTGTGCTTGTTGTTGTTGTTGTGCTAAAGTTGCTTGATGTTGTTGTACTAAAGCTGCTTGTTGTTGTTGCTATTGTTGTACGACTTGTTGATAAGTTTGTTGTGCTTGCTGTAGAGATAAGGAATGTGCTTGCAATGTGGGATCAGGTGGTTGTTGAGACATCTATGAAGGATTAGGGATATTTATGTTTTGAGTGGTTAGCAAATTGTTGATCAAAGGTGGAGGATTCCCTTGGTTTAACATTCCTTGCTGTATAAGAGCGAAATTGCACCCTTGCGATTTCCCCTACATTCTTGTTTCCACTTTAGTGTCCGCTCCTTTAGCGTCTTGAGTAGGCTCATTTTAGCCCTTGCATCAACCTCTTTCCCTCTTAAGATGCTCCAACACCCCTTTTTAGCGGCCACCCTTGCGTGTTAACTTTGCATCAGACTTTGTGCCTTTTTGGTTAGCGTTGTTTTGTAGCATGATGTGTCTAGACACTAGCGCATCGTGCAGACGTCCTTGCGCATCTTGCGACCTTTCAACACTCAGACGATCATTTATGAGCATGTTTTCCACTTGTCACCTAAGTTTTTCGGTGGAAACGGCTTGGGATTCTCTAAAACAGCCTGAGAAGCTTCTTTTCCCTCCTTAAAAGTCCTTTTTTCACTTCATTTTGAGGGACTTTCCTCCACAATTAGCTCCATTCTACCAATTTTAGTTTCACTCCATCACTTGCTTACACATATTCTATACAGTTTGTTGTAGCAGCTTTGAGTTCTCTCAAGCTTCCATTACAACACTTTTTGCAACTTCATCTCCCTCATTTTCATGCTTGTGAGCATCTTTGGATTCCATATCCCCTACTATTTGCACATTTACTTCGTGATACGAGTTCTCCTCCTCAGGTGGGGTTTGCTTTTATAACACACTTATTCGTGATATGGGTTCTCCTCCTCGAGCGGGGTTATCTTTTATCACACACTTATTCGTGGTGTGGGTTCTCCTACACTCTTTCTCTTTATCTTCTTGGCTGTTCATGGAGGTGGGAACACCAAAACGAGGGTTTGACTGAGCAAACCCCTATAGAACCCCACCATTCTCTCTAGATATCATGCTTGTAGGTTTTGAAGACATTTTCTCGGTGGAGGCTTCATCGATCACACGGTTGTGAGTATTTCCTTTCTTCTCCTTACCTTTGTGTTTTCTATCTCTTTATCTCAGTCCTATCGCTTTTTTTTATTTTGCTGTACTCTATGGTATTAGCATTTGGAGTAGAAGTAGTCACTTTAGGTCTTTCTGTGATAAAATCATTCTTTGATCTGTACGAAATTCCTGTGTGCCTCTAAGACGCTAGCACACCGCACTGTCGTCCAATTTTTGCGTTGACGTCCTTTGGCCGAGAGCCTGTCAGTTTGTCCAAAGACCCTTTGTGACCTTCTCTTTCAGATTCTAGAACTTTCACGATGTTCCATTGAGGTAATATAGGGAAGTTCACCCCATGAGGATCTCTAAGCAAGGAGAACTTGTGAGTAGAAAATCCCCCTATATCACATTTTTGGTGAACGCGACGTGAAGAACATTCTTCTTCAAAAAAATTATAATGAATTTAATATCTTCCTTTATTAGTTTTGTATCTAAATTTGTTCAAAATGTTAATGATATTCCATTTAATGCATGTGATGGTGACTTGGCTCTGCCAATGTCACTCGGTATCTTTGATCCTTCTCATGAGATTCCTCTTGCTTCAGAGGATGTCTTGTTGCAAGAATGAAATCATTGATACCTTTCTCAATGATACTTTACATTCTGTTCATTCCAATACACATTCCCCTAGAGATGGTGCATTTGTGAATGACAAAGTTCCCTCTTCGTCCGATGCACTCTCTTCTGGAGATGATGCATTTGTGAATGATGAATCTCATCTATGTTCTAATGTGCCCTCTTTTAGAGATGATGCATTAGTGAATGATGAACCCCCTTCCACATCTGATTCACCTTGGATCGATGTTGATAATGTCTCTTTAAGTAATTATTCCATGTTTGATCCTGTTTGGATTGATGTTGAGAATATGTGTTTAAGTAATCATTCTACTAGTTGTGGCGAGTCTGTAAATGTGGTGAATGTTTCCACTGCCCCCCAAGGGCCTAAGAGACCGATCATTCATGTGACTCTAGTTAGTCCCACTCCTAAAATGGTTTGTGCTATTGATGGTGTTCCGTTAAATAGTGGATCTCCTGATCTTCCTAAAGCTCCCTCTTATAGAGTGGTAGCCCATACTTACGAGAATAGTATGAATAAACAACCAAGACTTCCTCAAGCTCCTAAACCTATAGCTAAAGCACCTAGTGATTATAATCTTGTCGAGAAACCTCGAGTTGCTTTGAATAAGATCTAGTTATGGGAATTGCTTTGGTCTGCTCCAGTTTATCAAGGTATGTTTCAGGAAGCCTTGCAAAGGATCCTCTTGCCTTTTTCTGCTAGGCCAGTAGACGCTGATGCATTGATGGCATATATTCATGCGGGTTCATTGAATATTACGTTCTGTCCATAGGAGCTCCCACCTCCGGAAGTACAAAAGAAAGTGGATCCTCTAATTATTATAGTTAATATTAATAAGATAGGCATTAGACACACTCTCATTGATGTTGGTTCGGCACTCAATGTATGCAGTATTGATTTACTGCCTAAGTTTAATATTGACCCATCCTCTCTTAATACTTCTTCTCTTGTCCTTCGTGTGTTCGATAATGTCGGTCAACAATCCCTAGGCACAGTAGTATTTCCTTTTAGGTTGGGACCTGTTACTGTTCCTACCCTTGTATATGTCATGACAGAAAAGCTTCCGTGTAACCTTCTTCTTGGTAGACCATGGATTCACGCTATGGGTGGAGTCTCGTCCACCTTGCATAATTCTATTAAGTTTATTTGTAACAATCGAGTAGTCATGATTAAGGCTGACCTTGAAGCTATGTACCTATGTGAGATAGTGGCTACTGGTCGAGCTCTAGTTGTGCCTACCCTTATTCCCTTAATATCTTCTAGTGTGTCGATGTTTACCCTAGTAGTACCTACTGCAAAGGATACTCTCGAGGTAGACATCCCTAAAGAAGACCCTTCTAAAGCAAGGAGTCCTAAGTATGCTCCTTCCACCTCTTCTCAATGGAATGCATGTCTTAGTGGTGATCGAGGTCCTTTAGACTTTATAGAGGCCTTCGTTGGAGAATACAAAGTTGAACCGATCCACTTAGACCTTCCGACAACATCATCCACACCTGTTATCAAAGATTATTATTCTTTTATATCACAAATTAGGGTAAGCAATCATTGTAATATCCTTAGTGTTGATCCTCCTTCTGAGGAAGAGGATTACGCTTCAACTAAAGAGGATAGTGTCAACAGTCCTATTAATAAGAATGATGGTGATCCCATAAAGGAGTGTGATCCCCGTTGTTGGGACAATGCTCTTTATAAGGATCCACCTTCTTTCCAAGACTTGCAAACACATTATGGCCCTAGCTTTAGGCTCGTCTCTAAATATGGATATGAGCATAAAGGTTGTGGGCGCAACGAACAAGGCATTTAGGTCCCTATAGAATTTGTGCCTCGTAAGCATAACTTAGGGCTTGGTTGTCTGAATGAACAATTTGAAAGAGAACCAGAGTCGAATGGTGGCATGAATTCCACTCAATCTTGTTCTTGTGGACTGATTTATCCTCCCTTGTCTTCTACCTTCGTGCCTTCTTCCTCTTCTTGTGAGAAGTCAAACCTTCCCCCACAGGAAAAAGGTTTGCTTCCCGCTCCTCATTCCTTGTCTAAGCAAGAGTGTATTTTGTTGAGGCTTCTAAAATCCTGCTTAATCACTCTTCCTTCTCCCATGAAAAATAAAATTCATAAACATGTTGAAGGAGAACATCATTTTTGTGCCTACCATTGAGTGCTCAGCCATTCCACTAGCGAATGTAAGGCCTTGAATGATAAAATACAACAACTTCATGATTCAGGTGCCATCACTTGCTGATGCACCTACCTTTACCTTGCATGACAAGTGATATTGAGGTTTACCTCTATCCTGTTCCAAGTATCTTGCATGGTTCTCCTCCCCTGTGCATTGGGGGCAGTGATAACTCATTTGGAGATGCATGGACCTCGTAACAGACCCCTCTTCGCTCTCTCTTTTGACTGAACCGTCCTTTGAGTGGACCCATTTTCTCTTTTGAAGGGTTCCCAAGGGACCTCTTTGGAGTCCTTTGTTCTCAAGTGAATTCTTTGTGTCTAGCTTGGGGGCATCTTGACTAGACCTTGCCTTTCAAACAAGGCGTCCCTTGAGTGGACCCCTCTCCTTTTGGAGGGTTCCCAAGGGAGCCCTTTGAAATTTTCTCGGTTTGTGTGACTGGTCGCTTTGGACATTTCCTATCTACGAGTAGACGTGTCGTCACTTCCAAATGCGATCTATTTATGGGTAGACATATCGACACTTTTAGATGTGTCCTATCTGCAGGTAGACGTATCGACACTTTTAGACATGTTCTATCTGCGGGTAAACATGTCAACTCTTTTAGATGTGTCCTATCTATGGGTAGACGTATCGACACTTTTTAGACATGTTCTATCTGCGGGTAGACATGTCGACACTTTTAGATGTGTTCTATCTGTGGGTAGACGTATCGACGCTTTAGACATGTTCTACCTGTGGATAGACATGTCGTCGCTTTTGGACTCTGCAGAGTCCGCTTCTTGAGGTCTCCTTCATGTGAGAGTTCTTGAAGGATGCCTTCCTTGCAGGTCTGCAGGCTTGTAAGGTGCTTTCTGGTGATACGAGTTCTCCTCCTCAAGCAAGGTTTACTTTTATCACCTCTTTTGTGGTGCGGGTTCTACTCTTGAGCTGGTTTTTCTTTCACCACGTGCTTTGTTCATCTCTTTTATCTCTTGCATATACTGGATCAAAGACATGCACCTTCTTCATCTTTGAAGTCTTCTATGTATTATTTGGGGACAACGCATAGTACTAAGACAACCTTTCACATCGAGGTCTCTTTCACTTTGCTGACTTGAATCCTTTAGCTTTTTATGTTCTAACATTGTTATCTGGTGCAGCTGTTTCTTGTCTAATGTATTGGTTTTGCAGATCGTCAGACTAGGGACATGCTTCCACGGTTCAAAGAATTATCTGCTTCCTCTATAGTATCCTTTTGGCATATGATGTTATTTAGGTATATTTCCTTTAGCGTGCATATTAATGTGAATTCATATGCCTGCTAAAGTGGGGGCAAAATGTATAAGAGCGAAATTGCACCCTTGCAATTTCCCCTACATTCTTGTTTCCACTTTAGTGTCTGCTCCTTTAGCATCTTGAGTAGGCTCATTTTAGCCCTTGCATCAGCCTCTTTCCCTCTCAAGATGCTCCAGCACCCCTTTTTAGTGGCCACCCTTGTGTGTTAACTTTGCATTGGACTTTGTGCCCTTCTAGTTAGCATTGTTTTCTAGTGTGACGTGTCTAGACACTAGCACGTCGCGTGGATGTCCACGTGCCACGCTAGCATCCTGCGATGTTTCAATGCTCAGACATCTGTTTTCAAGCATGTTTTCCACTTGTCACTTAAGCTTGTCGGTGGAAATGGCTCGGGATTCTCTAAAATGGCCTGGGAAGCTTCTTTTCCCTCCTTAAAAGTCCTTTTTTCACTTCATTTGAGGTACTTTCTCCACAATTAGCTCCATTTTGCCAATTTTTAGTTTCACTCCATCACTTGCTTACACATTCTATATAGCTTATTGTAGCATCTTTGAACTCTCTCAAGATTCCGTTACAACACTTTTTGCAACTTCATCTCCCTCATTTTCATGCTTGTGAGCATCTTGGGATTCCATATCCCCTACTATTTGCACATTTACTTCATGATACAAGTTCTCCTCGAGCGGGGTTTGCTTTTATCACACGCTTATTCGTGATACGAGTTCTCCTCCTCGAGCGGCGTTATCTTTTATCACATGCTTATTCGTGGTGCGGGTTCTACTCCTGAGCGATTTTTGCTTTCGCCACACGCTTTACACTCTTTCTCTTTATCTTCTTGGTTGTCTGTGGAGGTGGGAACACCAAAACGGGGGTTTGACTGAGGTAAACCCCTATAAAGCCCCAACATTCTCTCTAGATATCATGCTTGCAGGTTTTGAAGACATTTGCTCGGTGGAGGCTTCATCGCTCACACGGTTGTGAGTATTTCCTTTCTTCTCCTTACCTTTGTCATCTCTATCTCTTTATCTCAGTCCTATCACTTTCTATTATTTTACTATACTCTGTGGTATTAGCATTCAGAGTAGAAGTAGTCACTTTAGGTGTTTTTGTGATAAACTCGTTCTTTGATCCATATGAGACGTCTGCGTGCCTCTGAGATGCCAGCGCACCGCACTGTCGTCTGATTTTTGTGCTGACATCCTTTGGCTGAGAGCCTGTCAGTTTTTCTAGAGACCCTCTGTGACCTTCTCTTTCGGATTCTAGAACTTCTGCATTGTTCCATTGAGGTAATATAGGGAAGTTTTCCCCGTGAGGATCTCTAAGCAAGGAGAACTCGTGAGTAGTGAATCCCCCTATATTACACTTGCAATATGGTAGAATGAGGTGGAGGAATGTATGTTTGAGGTACTGATTGATTTGGGATGGAAAAGGAGGTTGTTGGAAAAGATGATGTCATAAAATTTTGCAATGGAAATGACACACTAGGACCTTGAGTCCATTGATTGAAAAGATTCCATTGTCTTATGTTTTGAGGATTGCCTTGTGCAAGAGATGTAAACAACGGATTTGTGATCAAGGTACTCCTAGGATTGATAGAACTTGTAACCAAGGGATTGTTTTGAGATGGATTGATAGTGGATGGTGTGGTAATGGTAGATGGAATGGATGAACCCACCGGAGGTTTGGATAAAAATTTCCCTATTTTTGTTGAGGATTGATTCTATGATACAATATTGACTTGTCCTTGTGTGCTATTTTGAGATACTTGGTCTATAATGCTTTGCGTGATGGTAAGCATACTTGTGGTACTCATAGGTGTGGATGAAGAAGGGTTTCCCTGAAATGTTGAAGTGGTAGTGGAATAGTGAAGTTCAAGCAGAGTGTAGCTATTTTGGATCTTTGGGAATGGGAGGAGCACCAAAGGTAGGTGTACACATGGTGGTGGTAATTGGAGGATTAGTTTCAAGAGTACCCACAAGTATACTACTTTCAAATGGTGAGGTGTGACCAAAATCATTAGCAAGGCTAGTTGCAAGACTATGTATGTAAGTTTGACTTAACCCTTGTGATGGAGTTGTGAAATCATGTATTAAAACTTGTGGTACAAATGTTGGGGAGATAGGAGCTACACTTTCAAAAGGTTGATGTTCTAAAAGTTCTTCTCTAGTGAGCTCAAATGGGTTGTTCGTGATGTCTTTGATTTCATATGGTCCTGAAGGAGATGATGGTTGTTGCAATGGTGTAACATGACTTCTAGGATCAAATTCTAAAGGATTTGGATCACTTGAGGTAATGTTGAGATTATGGATGCACAGGGTCCTTGAAGCTGCAGTCTTCAATGGAGGACCTTTTCCTGGAAAGATAATCAACCACACAAAAAGTGTTGCAACTAGGCATGCACAATAGAGATTCTATTGATCTACTCTATGAGATTGGATGATTAGAAATGTACAAGATTCCTTGAATATATAGGCATGAATAAGATGCAAGATGCAATATGATGTTGCCATGTGTCTTGATCTAACATGTGACAACATAACCCTAACTAACTAGATAAGGATAAGGATAGAGATAAGTTCTAGAAAGAAAACTCATCTTCTAGAAGGAATCTTATCTCCTACAAACATGGAAGGGGGAATTACCCCATTATTAAATGATTTATTAAAAAAACAACCTAGGACTAAATTATGCAAGACCTAAGTTAACTTATGCTAGTGTAATAATTAATTTAATTACACTAATAGGTAAATGTAACTTTTTCTTTTTCCATGATTCTCTTGTGTTGTGATCTCGTATTTACCATAAATTTGGTGTCAACAATGGGAGAGATGTGTTGAGTTTTGTAATGTTTGAACTCTCTAGTTGACTCAAACCTAGGTAAAAGAGACGCTCTAAGTCTTTTGGGAGCAATGATGATAATGTGGGATGAAAATATGGGTGATGTGGGAAGTGATCTTTGTAAAAGTTTTGGGACAACACTTTTGACTTAAGTTTGATGTTTTGATGTTGGGATAAAGGATGCTAATGAACTTAGAAATATTTAGGGTAGACTTGTGACCTTCAAGATAAACTAGTTCAAAGATGATAACTATCTCAACTAAGTGCATGGAAAATGATACATTTCACATGAAAAGTAGCTAAGGTAGCAAATTGGTTTGATGTTTAAGTCCCAAAGTGTTGGTGTTTTTGAGATTTTGCAAGATAGATGAGGTGAAGGATGAAATTTGATGAAGGGGTGAGTGAAATGTTTGACCCAATGTTGACCTAAATTGAACATTTTTCTTTGACAAGACCAATGTAGTGAGAATGATGCTAGACCTCTAAAATTTTCAAATCCTAGAAAATGAGAGGACAGATGGGAATGTGCAAACCTGTTCGGGCTCTCCTAGCTCAGGTATAAAAGTTTCTCAACAAAGTGTAACGGTTGTGATAAAATATTGAAGCTCACTTTTGACTATACCTTGTTCTATGATTCCTATGTCTGAAATGGAGTGCTAGAGAATTTCCCCTACAAATTTTGACAATTTGATGAATCATTTAGAGGAGTTGAGTATCATGAAAAAGACCACAATTTTGACTCCAAAAGAATGCATACAATTATGGACTATACCTTGAAGCATGTCTATAAAATTTTGCTACCAATCTTCTTCTTTTTTGTGAACTGCTCGAAGGTGTTTCTTAAGAGCTTTTGGAGTGAGATGTCTAAGTCTAAAATGAGGACCTATAGACTTTGGCTTAGGAATCCTGATTTTTCATGAGATCATGTGGAAACAGTTTATGTTTATGGAAGAAAGGGAGATATTTATTGTCACATAGGTGGTGGTAATAGGGGCCTTCCAACCTCAATATCGGCGTGTTCCTCTTCTTCGTCTAGAATGGTTGCTTTGTTTCTCCACTATGAGTTTGTTTCCTTGTTTTCAAAAGTGAAGGTTCTCAAACTGCTAATGAGATTTGTTTGTTCACCATTTATGAGTTCACAGTTTGGCTGAATTATAGCACCTGGAAGTTCAGGTTGTTCATGGGAGCAATCGGTCTCCAAATAGTCATGTTGGGTTCATTTGTCAATTTATCTTTGCTTAATTGAATTGATTTTACCACAAACACTGGTTTTTTATTATGTTTCCAAACTAGATGTTTATGTCAAAAAAATCATAACTTTCACAATGTCCATTTCATGAAAATCATGAGGTTAAATCCATAACTGCCTATGTTATCTTTAGTAAATATGGGTTTGAGATTAATTTCAAGATATTTAGAAATCACTAAGGGTAAATCCTTAGGACACACAGTAATATCAAGGCTAACTTAAGAAGTCCATATTTGAGCTAAATTGTTTGAAATTTGGATAGTGAATGTTTAATTTTGGATCATTTTGAAATCAAGCAAAGTGTTAAACTGATTCACAATCATTACAACCCTAGGATAGAAATGGCTATATTTGTTGAATCCCCACTAGGATTTCTCCAAACACTAGACAATGCGAACAATTAGAGATTTTGCGACATTGGCTCCCCTCCATGGCACAAACTTCTCAGGACCACCAAATCTCAAAATCCTTAAAATTCAGAGATTAAAAGGAGTTTTCTTGTTTCTACAATTGAATAGTACAAACGTGGGGCGGTTTTAGAACGACCATTCCTGACATCAACAAATATTAGGGATTTTTGGCTTCTACACAAAAGTTCGTAATAAGGGCATCTGGTTTAGGGGGTTCAATGATAAAATCCTTGTGAGAGGTCTCCCAACCCTTAGAAAAAGGGATTTATGCATCATAAAGATATTTTAGGAGAGCTATCATGTACTGCTTCCCATTGATTGTGATTTTAATTGCAACCACAAATTTATATAGCGGTTTGGAAGAGCTTGGCTTATGCTCGCTACCGCTTGGGTCGTTCCCTTGGGGTGAGTACTTTTTCCCACCAAGGCAAGCCCTCTAAAGGTGAACAATAGCGAGTAAGTACATTTGTAGTTCGATCATATTTGCTTGCATGCACAAATAGAGAACACACACTATGCCTTTTCTCACACTAGCATGGTTCTTCAATTTTAAACCCAAATTGAAAGATGTTGATTTTGCAAAGTGTTAGAGAATGTTTTTGTTTCTCAAGATTGCCAAACAACATGAGATAATTGCATATGCATTCACCAACAAAATTGAAAATCACAAAACAAAGCAAACAATTTTTAATTTTATCCTTCAAAGCAATAATGAGTTAATTTTATGCACCAATTGAAAGATGAGTTTGCCTTGTTCAATTTTAAGCCCAATTGAAAGATGTGATGTGAGGGTTCAATTTTATCCAACTTTGAATGTTCAATTAAACCCAATTGAAAACTAGTGTGTTGCCTAAAACTGAAAGTAAAAAAGCATGAAATTGGGTTATAATTTCCCCAAAGCGTTGAATGCTTGTTACAATTATAGAATTTAAAGATAGAAGAGAAGTTCTTCACTTTCACTCCATGCCTTTAAACCCCGCAAAACCCTGTTAGTCTAACAACCAAAACATAGTCAGACATTCATTAGTGATCAGATAAGCTAAATAAATTAAGTCACATGTTGAAAAAACAAATGTAAAGTTTCTTACCCTGGTTGGGCGTTGTTGCACATGGTAGCGTCACAATTTGAGATTTGGGTGTTGCTCTAGTGAAAATGGGTGTCAGTCTGCAGCAAGACCAGTGAGGACAATTCTATCGCTATTTTGATGGGTTTCACTGCTAACAAAGGTGTCACTATTTGGAATTTGAAAGCGTCGGTCTGGTGAGTTTGAGTGTCACCATTTGCATTTCACGATGTCTTCAAATTAAATACGCATCACTATATTTAAATTGATGTTGGTAGATTAAATGCGCGTTGTTGTTTCAAACTGTTTGGGCGTCACTATATGGTGACGCTATTCAAATAGCGTCATTGTTTGTGGTTTGAGCGTTACAACCTGCTAAACAACATGAACATGGATTTTTAGCTAAAAAATAGCTAAATGATCAGTGATGCAGAGCAACCAACACTTAGCACAACCACAATCATAAACACAAACTCTTCCTCTACCCAGACCTTATTGGGCTCTGATACCACTTGCTGCAGAGCTAGGAGGATCACAACTCAACTCAACCAATCATTCAAACCAATGATGAAAAATTCTTGCTCTTAGGAATTCTTGGATTACTTTGCAATAACACAACTGAGAAATCATCAAAAATTACAAAAATGCAACAAACTTGATTCACTTGACAAATTTCTTAAACTGATTCATCTCAACAATGATTGAGTGCATTCTAGATCACATTGGAAACATTGTCATGGAAACCCACAATTTAATGCAACAAATTGTCATTAATAACTTTCACAAAACAAATAATGAAGAAAATCACTTTGGTGAGATTACTTTTCCTCCAATTTTTATGAAGATCCAACAGTGGAAAAGAAAGTTATTGCATTTTTCCCAAAACTACAAACCCTAGGTAGGGCTCAGACCTGCCCTCACAAAAATGGTCATAACTTATTCAAATCTTAATGAAATTTGATGAGACTTGAATAAAATTAAAGTAGATTCACATGGAAACAAAATAAAATTGGTTTCAGATTAAAATATGGATTGTACAATTCGTACCATCACGTTTTTCAGACTGCAAATTCTGCCCAATATTGTTAGAATAGGGTAGTCTCACCAAAATAGTCATATCTCCCACAAAACTCAATAAAATTCAATGATACAAAAATAATTGTAAACTAGAAACAAATATATTTCCATCCATATATTGTAATCCTTGATATGATTCCATACTAGGCCATACAATGCACAACTTCAGCCTGAAAACAATATAAGAATCAGAAAATGCACACAAAATTTGAGGTTTCCATTCATCAAACTTCAAAAATAATGTCTCCAACCCCCAATTCGAGTTTTGGAGGGTGTATTTATACATTTCCAACAAAATCAAACTATTTTCAACTACCTTTTCATTATTTTGTTGACAAAAAACCTTAATGACATTTTTTGACATGTTGCTTGACAAATTTCTTGAGCAACTTTTACAATTTTTACAATATTTGCCTGAATTTCGCCAAATGACCAAAAATGGTCCTAAACCACTTAGGATGGTCTCAAATGACCTTATTTACATCAATAAATTCAAAACAAAGAAAAAACCAACGTTTCACAATATAACTTAAAATTGCATCAAGGGTGCTCCTGCACCATATTATACTCGAATCTCAACAAGATCAATCAAATAGAATTGAAACTAAACATTTCATCAAATCCTAACATACTAAATTATGAAATATTTCAAAACATATATTCAAATCCATATAAAACTTATCTTGTTGTGGAATTGGTGTCGTGTTGATGTGGAACGACGACCTTTTCACAATCTTGTGATTAGTGAGAACCTGTTTCAGTCGATTCTATGGAAGAGAATCAATGAAACTATGATGTTTGGTGTATGAAAACCTAAATTATGCTAAAATGAACATGATGCAAGCTAATTTACCATGATTTTATGCTACAAATTATCTAATTATGCTATTGCTAAGCTAATCTAAGCTAAAATTATGCTAAAAGATGAAAACCCTAATTTATTTACAAACTAAGATGGGTGCATGGAAGTCATTAACGGATTCTCTAAGCTATTATGTAATTAAAATGAACTAAAACAAGCTAAAAAGTGAGTAAAAGATGAATTTGTATGTGAGTGAATTCAACAACATAAGTTTGCAATAAAAGATGGATCCATTTGTCTCCAAATAGTGATCTATTTACATGAGAGCAAATGAGGAATGGATGGTTGAGATCAAAAAGCTTAATCAATGGTTCAAGATGAAGGGGATGAGAGGCATGGATCATGGATTCTCATCAATGAATGAGAATGCATGATGAAAGTTAATCAAGGGCTCACATTTGCCTCAAACAAACACACTTTTGACCTGCTCACACGGGTCAAAAGGAACTTGCTTAAGAGGTTGAAGGTTTAACTTGTTCAAGAAGCCAAGTGAGTTGATTGGAGGAGAGGGAATATTCCTCAGAATATTCCTTTAGGGTGAGGAAAAAGAAAATTTACAAATTAAAACAATTTTTTAATTGTGTAAAAAAGGATAAAGAATATTCCATGGGAATATTCCCTTTGATTAGGTGAAAATTAGTTTAAAATCTAATTAAACAAGGTTTAATTTATGCAATTTAGGGAATTAGAAGAATTAAGAGATATTTATTAAATTGGATGATTTAATAAATAGGGGAGGGGTGAAATGATATTTAATTAAATAACTTAGGGTTATTTAATTAAATAAGATGACTTAGGAGATTAAAATAAATATTTTGATTTATTTAACTTAATTAGAAGAAATGTTAGTGTGAAAAGAGATGAATTAACCAAATTTAATTAATTAGGCCAATGGATGAAAATGATGCAATTAATTAATTAGCTAGGCTAATTAAATCAATTATGCAAAAAGATGATGGATTAAAGAGGAAATGATGTTAGTAAATCTAATTTAAATGTATGACATTGATTAGGACATTTTTTAGTGTCTACAAGATCAAGAAACTAATATTATCATAAACTGGAGCACTCTTTATGAAATTTTGAAAGTTGACCATAAGAAAGATTATATCAAACATAATACTTTTTGGAAATGTCCACCCAAAGGATGGATTGAATTAAATCTTGATGGGGTTTCAAGAGGAAATCTAAGACAAGCTACTATATGAGAAATATTAAGAGATGATAAATGGAAAATAATAAAGGGCTATGCTTCTCATATAGGTCAATAAATAAATAATGAAGCTAAGGTTATTGCAGCTTAGTGGAGCATGAAAAGAGCTTTACAAAAGGATATCCAAAAACTTCGTATAGAAGGATATTATAATATCATTATTAATTTAACTAAAGGAAAATATTATCATTCATGTAGAATAAGTGATAATGTGATGAAAATTAGATAACTTATTCCAAAATTTTAACAATTTTCTATAAATCATGTTTATAGAGAAGGGAATAAAGTTGAAGTAGTTGTTACTAATGTTGGTTTAAATATGATTGAATGTAGTTGTTGGGAATCTATTAATCAAATCCCTCTTTCTATTCAAAATTATCTACACAATTACTTGCATTGAAGGTCTTACATTTACCATGGATTGGCCTCCAACCCATTCGATTTTTTTCCCTAGAATAATTATTATTCTAATATTTAATATTAGTCAAAGGTTCCTTCTTTTTTCCATCATTACCCCTTTCAATAAAAAAAGTTAATAATAAGTTAACTTGACAAAGTAGTACTAAATGGACATTTAGGTATTTAGTTTTAAACGAGCATAATTACTCATTATTTGATATTACTATCAACACAAGAGAAATAAGAGCTTTAACCTTCAAGATAATGAAAAACCACAAGTGTAATTACTTGTTATTTGATATTACTATCAACACAGGAGAAAGAAGAGCCTTAACCTTCAAGATAATGAAAAACCACATAAAAAATAATCATTGGATTTATCTTATGGATTTAAAAATATAAATAATGAAATATCTTTATGCATTTTCTAAATAATTCTACTGATTTTATTATTTTTTATTTATCTCCAAGTTCAATACATGAATTCCTTGATATTCAATATTGAAGTAACATGGAGCTCAATATTGATAGAATGGGTGGAGAAAAACTTGTGGTTGAACCCTCATCATATGATAAACTAATCAACAACAAAGAATTGTGGGATTTTTTCAAAATGGGGGATTTGCTCTTATTTTCAAGCTATACATGGACACAATGAAGTCCTTTCTCATCAATTTGCAACTTCTTGGAATCAAAGGAAGGTGGCAATTGGTGGAATTAAATTCACTACTATAGAGGAAATGGTAAGTAGGGATACTAGGGTTTGTTGCAGATTTTGTAAGGTTAAAAGGATTATAAAGAGTAAGGACATAGAATTCATTGATGCTTTTCTATAAAAGGGTGAAAAAATAACTAGATTCTAGAATGGTTATAAAAAGGATTGATCTCCCATAGTCTTAGGAAGAGTTAAGTTGGCTTTTAATTAAGTAATTTACTTTGGAGGGATGATTTATTTGCATCCATTATTATCATTTCACATTGATAATTCATCTGAGACATCACAAGTTCGTAATATTTCTCTTTTATCTTATGCCTTCCCTTGAGTCATTTACATTAAATGATGATAGTCCAACTCTTCAACAAGGATTAATTATATTTATATCAATTCAATATTTCTTGAACCCTAGTTCATATGCTAAACAAAGATAGTAATATTAATCTGCTACCTTCCAACTCTAGCACTCTATAAAGTAAAAAAAAATAGTGATCTTCCTACCACTAAAATGTCTACTAAAAATGTTAATCCCCTACCTATATTGATACATCTCTACCTAATCAAATAAACCTTTCTCTTTCTAATAATAAAATGACTACTTAAATTGTGGCTACTATGAAGAAACCATTAAGAAAGCTAAACCTATCTCTTTTCAAAACCCCACTAACATGTCAAGTCCTTCCTATCTTAAGGGTGAAGAGAAAGGGGTTTATAAGGAAACAAAATTTATTTATAAAAAGGATCATCTGAATATTTCTATTAGCTTTGAAGATCCTACCTCTTTGAAAGATGATGATGATCAACCTCAAGAATAAATAGGGAGGCTACCTATAGTTTTAGGAATTGAGAAAAAAGAATAAGAGATGGCATCCTTCATAGAGAGAAAAGAAGGGGGATAAGCCAATGACAAAAAAATAAGAAGACATAAAGGAATATAGATAGTAAAAATAATGTGAGTAAGGCTTGCTACAATTAATATTGTGAGCAGCTCTAGAAGGAAGGTGAAAAGATACTTGAAGTTCAAGAATCCCACAATCAACAAGATATTGGTATTCAAGAATTTTTGTTGGATTATGAGAAGGATGCTATTGATGATTCCTCCAAATATGATCTAAATTTTAATCCTCTTGATCAATAAAAAAAATATGGAGAAGATGAGTCTCTTATAGGTTATTTTGAAGAGAATCCTTAATATACAAATAAATAAGATGAAGGGGAAATGCAAATTTCCATATTGAATATATTTTTGAATATATTTTAGAGGATGATGATTCCACATCCCTTGTACCCGAAGATGGATCACCATCCCTTATGTGTGAATAAGGCTCTTTTTCACTAGTGAATGAAAAATAATTTGAATAATATGATAGAGTGGTAGAAGAAGACAAGGGTAATAGTAATAACCAAAATTAAGAGAAATGCACTAAGATGAAAAATAAATTGGATAAAATGGAGTATAAGGTTTCTCAACTAGAAAAATATATTTCATAATATATGTAAAGATATGATGAAATATTTAGAGGCTAGTATTTATCTTCTACAAGTATAGCTCAAAAAATGAAGTGGAGTTTTAAAGAAAACATAGACATCTCAAAAAAGAAATTGAAAGGGAAAATTACTACTAAGGATCTCACGACTATTACTAATAAGTATGATTGGATTGAAAATTAAGCTCTCTTGTTGATGAATGGAGTGGTCTTATTAGCCTCCATAGTCTTAGATCTTCTTGATTTTTTGTTGTTATATTTCTTTAGTTAGCTATCCTTTTTGCTTAGCTAATTTTTTGTAGTTTTAATGCAATTGATTTATATTATTTTTATTGTGGACCTTAATTTTTATGAATTTTTTTTAAAGGGACTAGGACCTTTTTTATCTCTAATTAATATATAAAAAATAATGCAGATTTTGTAGATTATCAAGAGTGGGATCACTAGGTTTAATTGTATGCATAAATTTTGTATATTTTATTTAGTTCATTCTTTCAATAATTCTCACATCAACTCATAAGGGGTTTATGCACATTTGAGTTTTTTAAGTCTTCAATAATCCTCTAGTTTTATGTCCAAATTTTGTATTTTCAAAAGGAATTTGATTTGACAAAACAAAATAGATGTCTACAAAAGAAAACTAGCATGTTTGGATCACATGTGCTCTCAAACCATGTTTAGGATACCATACAATTGGGTTTTAAAAATGCAATAATGACTATGATTTTGCACAATTAAGTAAAGAACTTTTGAGTTATAAAGTGTGGAAACTCGAGTAATTAAAAGATTTAATATTTGTATAGTTTTTAGGTAATATGAATCCTAGTTCTCCTAATAGTTCTATTAGTATAAGTATAATCTTACAAAGATTAGGATAGATTTTACAAGATGATCAAGGAGAATTTAGCTAAGCTACAAGTGGACATGATGTACTTGAGAAATATGTTTGGAAAAATAGAATGTGACATCAATAAAATCTCTTATTGAATCTAAAAATAATAATAAAATGATAGCAAAAAATTAAAAGATGCACCAAATTTGGTGTAGTCAAAGTCACCACCTAGTAAAGTATCTAACAAGTGAGGGGATATAATCTATTGGGAAAATATACCAAGCATTGAAACCATGATCTTGAAAGGTTGGGGTCCTTATTTGCTACAATAAATTTTGGGTTTGTTTTAAACTCTTTTAAAACCTATGGGAAAGAGAGGGGACTTTTGTTTTATCATTTTAAAACCTATTTTGAGTAAATAATTGTAAACATTAGTGATAATTGTATTTCAACTATAATTACATGAATGTGAGGAATGTTGGATAAGTGTCAATCATCTAAGTGAGGTGAGTATTGTCCTTGTGATATATTAATTATCTCTTATATATATTTTATCTTTCTCTTGTTTTTGGGAATTTATATGTTGTTTAGTCTAGACATAAGTTTTCAGGATTCATATTTTATCAATCAATTTTATAGAATTATATACTTGAAAGAAAATATTCTAGACTCTCTTTCAACAACAATATAAAGGTAGTATGTTTACATATAGTTCTCCATTATTGGTACAATGTTTTAGGAGATATCTAGAGCACACTTATTTTATCGTTATAGTTAATTGGTTTTTCTATTGTAGTAGAAGTAAATGTATGCTAACATAACATATGGACTATTGTGGTTTGAGAACAGATGTCTAAGAATCTATATGGACACAATCTATCTCATTTAGGAATAATATATTTTCATCTTATTTTTATTTTACTTTTTCTCTCAAGGATAATTTTTTAGTATTAAATTAATGATTGATCAAAAAATTTAAATCAAATGAATATATTTTGCTATAGTTTATAAGTTTCTTAGATCTATTAGTTTTTTATAAGATAAGCAGGGGTTAGGGCCTTGATCATGTGCAAAAGAACAATAAAGTTGTGGCTCAACAAAATAGACTGGAGAAAACAACACCAGTCAAGAATAGCAAAGAAAACACAATATCACCAACAACAACGAGAAACTAGTACCCTTATAGATAGAACATAAAAATAGCATTCCACTTATCCATAGAAAAAAACAAGCTATACCAGAGAGAACATAAACACCATAAAGAATTAGAGTCTTAATGTTTAGCATAGTACTACTATTAACCACAAGAACTAACCATCTAGTAATTTGAGTCTTATTGTTCATCAAAGTGCTACTTAAAACTAATAAAACTAACATATGAAACTAGGAAAAGTCCTTAACAATATAATTGACGACTAAACAAAAAGAGCCATTGATGCCAAATAAACAAGTCCAAAACCACATCAAGGAGGCAAAAACTAAGCATCTTCAATGAGACTCCAATTCCCTTGGAGTTCTTCCACTGCAACAGTCTGTCTTTCCTCATGTTCCTTATTCTCAATCTTGGCAGCATCATTCGCCCCTTCTTCTTCATCTATTTCTTTATTTTCTCTTTTCTAGAAACCGTCCCCATCACCACCTTCTTCATTATGCCATACACCACCCTGCATATATTTTTTTATAGCTCCTTCTATTCTCTTAAGCTCCTTAGAACCTTTGATCTCTTCAATTTGTCTTTCCAAGTGATCAATCTGGGTCCTAAGAGCTTCAAATTTGGAATTTAAATTATTATTTCCCCCATCCAGAAGACTTTCTTGACTTTGAGGGGTTGAATAGGGCTTTCCTGCACCTCCATAGCAATTGGGTTTTCGATATCACCTCCATGTTGTCTTCATCTTTAGGCTCTTTACCCTTAACATCTTCATTATCTTCTTCCAACTCATTATCCTCTTCCTATTCATCACTTCCCTCCTCCTTTTCTTCATACTCATAATTTTCCTCATCCTTTGAAAACTCTATTTCACCTAGGTTGTCAAGGACATACTCTTCTTTGGACGAGTCAAGACTCTCCCCCTCGGCAACATTTTTCCTTTTATGTCAAATTCTTTCCCTTTGGAGGCTGCTTTGGCAATTCAAACTGACCTCCTTCCTCTAGGAGGAGCTAAACCATAATTTGGGCTAGTGTCCATATCATCGAAAAATGGTTATTGTTTGTGTTTTTTGCTTGCTTCCTTTAGGTTCCACCAGTTGAAGTTTTATCAAACTAGAGGAAAGGGGGACAATTTTCTTTTCTTTGGGGTAATTTTTAATATCTCTTCTAGGGAAGGCTTGACATTGGAAGGAGAAGGGTTTTTTGTCTTTTTCAACTTTGACACTCTCTCAAGGGAATGGAGCTCGCTATCTAATAGCTGAATGTGCACAAAATTTTTAGGGATTTAGGGGTTCTCATGAAGATGAACAACAAGGGTAGTATGAGTGGTAGTACCAAGTCAATATTTATAAATGGCTCAAATGAGACCTTGATGCAGGGAGGTTGGCCCCATTTTCCATACTTTGTTGAAGGGAGGAAAGCAAGAAAAAGGGGAGGTTGATTTTTCTAGATGGCAGAATGATTTAAGATGGGAAAATGGTAGGGGGTTGACAACTTGAGTCTCAATACCCATTCTGAAATCTCTTAGGTTTCCCCTTCACCTCGAAGAATTTTTCAATAAACTCCTGATAGTTTCTTGTGCTTTGCTTTTCCACCTTTTTGCCTTCGTATAGAAGTCTTGTGGCCTGAGCAATGATCTTTTCCATCACAATGAAGTGAAGCCCACCAATATTGACCTCTCCGTCACTCTAGGAGTTCACAAACTTATAGCTGAGGCTCTCATTGTACCCCTCCATGGCTTTGAAAAAGGGGTGGATCTGACTCTATCAAACAGACCACACAACTCTTCATTTTGTTTATGAGTGTCATAATTCCTAGCTTCAGTACTTTTCTTGGGACCTCCTAATTTATTCCCCACCCAAAAAAACTTTGTGAAGTAGTAGGTAATCTTCTCCTAAGCCTCTATCGTCAGAGAAGGAAATCATAGGCAGAGTAAACTCTTCAACATTTAGGCTAAAGTTGGAAGTTTTCATTTGGGGTTTCAGATTGAACTCACCTTCAATTATGGCAGAGAGCTGAGAGTTGTAAGGATAGTGAAGAAAGATATCATGTGTGTCTCTCATGCCCATATTGGAAATAATGAAATTCGGTGCATTGAAATGGTGATTAATCAGGTGGTCATTCCATATGAGTTTACAAGGTAAGACAACCAAGGGGGTGTCATTTCTATGGTTTGGTAGATTTTTGAAATGAGTTTTAGTGGGGACAATCATTTTATCATACATCTTAGAGTACAAGCCAATAACATCTATCCATAAGATTGTATTAATGTTTCCTTTCTTCATGCATTTGATCTTCAATACAGGAAGATTGGGGGAGCTAATATAATCATTAGGGAGAAAACTTATTGTATAGCCAATGATGCCCCTAATAATTATAATACAAGTAGCCTTTGTCCTTTTCCAATCAACTTGAATATGCATTATGTGATCCATCTTTACCATAATAATACCAAAATAACTATCACCTTCTTTCTTGCGACACCTTATCATAAGCGACTTCATATGTTTCCTTATTAACAATATTCTTGATGTGACATGGTAGTGAAAAGTACTCCTAGTAGGTTCATGTATTATGTCTAAGGCTCTCATTAGCCATAACATCAACAACAAGATTTCCCTCCTAATATAAGTGACAAATTTAATAATGTTGAAAGGATTTGAGAATTCTTTTATAGTTTTCCATAACATCTCTCAACTCCCAAGACACATTAGCATTCTCCTTAAGGTGATTGATGATTGATTTGGAATCCCCTTCAATTATGACCTTAGTGTATCCTTTCTCCTTCATATGGTTTAAACCAGCCCAAACAACCATTGCCTCAAAATTATTAGAGGCAATTCCTAAGCATTTTTCATAGCCTTGTAAGAGGATCCCCTAGTGATTTCTTATAACTCCTCCCACTCCAGCTAATCTTGGATTACCTTTAGAGCAGCCATCAAAGTTGCATTTGATCCATCCAACTTCCGAAGTAGACCAAACTATACTTTTCCTGATAAGTTTTTTTCTCCAATTGCAATTTGTTAGGTCCCGCTTTAAACCCCATAATAATTTCTTTATTCTAATTTATTTGTAAGCAGACATGTGCTTAGACTATGCATAAGTACCAGCATCAATGTTCTCCTAGATCTGGTGTATTATAGCTTGGCAAAGAACTTTACTGTTTCTAGTTGTTTCCCTAAAAAATTTATTATTTTTCTCCTTCCATAGCCCCCATGCTATAAAAGGAGGGACTTGTCTCCAAATGTCAACAATTATATTGTGGGAGTAAGGACAAACATTCCAACTTTCTAGAAAGAGTTTAATTGAAGAAGGAAAAACCCATTCAGTCAAAAGGAAAGGTAGAAAGAAAGACCACACCTCACTAGAGTAGGAGAAGTGGAACAATAGGTGAATAATTGACTCCTCAACTTCATTGCAAAGATATTATTTGATGATAAATTGGAACCCTCCTTTAGTTAGGTTATCAATAGTGAGGATCTTTCCTTTAGAAACCACCCACCAAAAACAATTCACCTTAGGAATCGAGTTTTTTATCCAAAAACAGTTCCAATGGAAATCGTCCTTGTGGATCAAAGGTTTCTTCATCACTTCATAAACTGACTTAACTGAGAGGCTTCCCAGAGAATTTTTTGTCCAAATCCATTTATCTTTTTTTTTTTTTGAAAAAAAGTCAGCCTCCCCAATTTGTTGGAATAATGTGTGCAAATAAATGTCCCAATTTTCTTGTCTCATGCCTCTAAGAATGGCTCCATCTAAGTAATGTTTGAAGTTGATCCATTGCAATTTCTGACCATCCTAGTTTATATACCCATTAACCTACTTTCCAAGGTTTCTTATGATCCTGCGTTTAATTTGAATAAGGTTTCATTAGAATATAAGGTTGTACCTTTAGACCAAACATCATCCCAAAATTTAGTGTCTTTACCATTTCCTATTCTCATTTTAACCCACGCTTTTAACACTCTTATTTTTAGAATATTCTTCTAGAAAATAGAACAATAAGGGAGCTCTTTTGTTCTTAGAAGACATTCCTAATTCATGCCAAATATTCAGCTCTTAGAATTTTGACCCAATCTTTAGATCCTTCCAGGAGATACCATCCAATTTTAACACGAAGAGCTTTATTGAAAAGCTCCAACCTTCTTATTCCAAGACCACCATCCCATTTTGGGGCACAAACTTTATCCCATCCCAGAAGGGCCATCCTATTTCT
This sequence comes from Sequoia sempervirens, assembly GCA_007258455.2. Classification (NCBI taxonomy): domain Eukaryota; kingdom Viridiplantae; phylum Streptophyta; class Pinopsida; order Cupressales; family Cupressaceae; genus Sequoia; species Sequoia sempervirens. The sequence goes on along the minus strand of VDFB02270651.1, from coordinate 230,564,564 downwards.
CTCCTCAGTTATCAAACACAAAAACCTCTTTTGGATCTGTTCAATTTTCTCCGCTATGAAGATAGGGATATTGAAACAAGAAAGGTAATAAACCAAGATGTTTTGCAAAGAAGCTTTAAGAAGTTGTAGTTTCCCAGCTTGGCTTAGGAGTTTCCCTTTCCACCTGACCAAATTATTTTGAATCCTCCCAATGATATAATTCCAATAGTTACTATTTGGTTTCTTGGAGATAAGCGGGAGACCAAGGTAAGCATCAGGGATAACATTATCTTGGCACCCGAGAATTCGCATCACCCTATTGTTAATCATTTGATCAGTATTAAAGAATTAGATCTTACATTTTTTTTAGTTAATATTCTAACCCGAGGCTTTAGCATAATAATTGAGGATGGATTTCCAGTGACTATCTTCAACAATCAAGGCTTCTCCCAAGAGGATGGTATCATCCACAAACTACAAATGAGTTGCCAGAGGGAGAGAGGAAGCTACTTTAAACCCTTTTAACAACTTATAATCCAATTTTTTTTAATGTTTCTTCCAAGAACCTTCGCAACCAAAATAAAGAGGTAAGGGGAGAGGGGGTCCCTTGTCTTAAACCCTTTCCACAAGAGAAAAATCCCTTAGGGACTCAATTCACAAGAATGGAACATTTAGGGGTCATGACACATGAGGTAATTAATTTGAAGAATCTTCCATCAAATCCAATTTTTTAGGAAAAAAATAAGAAATAGCCAGGAAACCCTAGCATAAGCTTTTGAGATATCCAATTTCAATGTCATCCCTTGTTTCTTGTTGAGATCCATAGAGTGGAACACCTCATGGGTATAGATAGCAACATCTAAAATATGCCTCCCTTGAAAAAAACATTTCTAGTTAACAACAATCATCTTACTCTAGACCATCTTCAATCTATTAACAATAGTCTTAGAAAATGTTTTATAAGGGGTATTGCAAAGGCTAATGGGTATGAAATATTACATGGATGAAGCTTCCTCTTTTTTATGAGTGAGAGCAATAAATGTGGAATTGAGTTGTTTTAGGAGTCTTCCAGATTTGAAGAAGTCATGAGCAACATTTAAGAGGTCCTCAGAAGTAATGTCCCAAAATTATTGGAAAAAAAAAGGAGAAAACCCATCAGACCCCGAGGCTTTATAGGCACCAAAAGAGAAAACGAAAACCTTAACTTCCTAGAGGGAGACAACTTTAGTTAGGTCTTTACGATCTTGTCAAAGATAACTTGGGGAATCACCTGAAGGAGGTGATCCAACTCATAAGAGTCAGCCTCAGAGTTCTTCTAAGAATCAGTGAAGAAAGAAAGAAATTCTCTAGCAATTTTCTCTTTTGTATAAGGATGGAGCCATCATATTTTATGAGATATTTTATCTTGTTTCTACTTCTATGTTTCATAGTAGATTGGTGGAAGAAATTTGTATTTCTATCACCTTTAGAGAGCCATTGGGCCTTGGATTTTTGTTTCTAGAAAATCTCTTCCTTCTTGTTGATTTTTTACCATTGAGCTCTTAGGTCCTATTCTTTGTTGAATAAAGCCTCATCAACATCACCTTTTTCCATCAAATTAGGAACCTCCTTTATCTTGGATCCAAGAGATTTCTTCATATTAAAGATGTTACCAAAAGAAAACTTGTTCCATCCTCTAACCATTTCCTTGACTCTCTTGAGTTTATTGGCCAAGTAGAACATAGGTGTTCTAGCACATGATTCATTCCACCATCTATCCACAAGAGATTTAAAATCAGGGTGTTGAGTCCACATGATTTTGAATCTGAAGGGGAAAGGACCTTTAACAACATTATCCTCCTAGCAAAGAAGAAGAGCATTATGATCTGAGCTAGTTCTGTGAATAGTAGATAAGGTTAGAGCCTACAGAATGTTCCAGTTAGAGGAAATAAGAAATTGGTCAAGTTTGACTTGGATGAGGTGATTTCCTTGGAATTTATTAGACCAAGTGAATAAGGACCTTGTCACAAGAACATCAATAAGACCAATAGAGTTAAGAAACCCAACCAGATCCATCATGCTATAGAAAAATCCTCCAATCCTCCTTTTTTTCCTAGAAGGAAACAACGAAGAGTTAAAATCCCCTCCCAACATCCAATAAACCTCTTTATTGCTACTTATTTTATTAGCTAGAAAATCCCATAAGTCTAGTCTATCAAGATGGGAGTTAGTCCCATAAATATTTAACATATTCCATTTCTTAGAAGAGACAAGATCTTCTAGAGAAACCAACAAGCAATTCTTACTGAAAAACCCCAAGGAACCCTTAAATCTAACTAGATTCCAACAAGTAACTATACCCCCTGAGACACCATCTACATCACTGACAACAAAATTAGTACTAGGCCAAAAACTCTTAATAGCTTTATAAAAAAATTCCTTTTTCATTTTAGTTTCTTGAATTAATAAGACATATAATCTATCATCAACCAAGTAGGTCTTTAATAAATGTTGTTTGTAGGGGCTATGTAGGCCCCTTATGTTCCAAGATAAAAAAATTCATGGTAAAGGAAAAAAGAATGAACAAGCACCACCAAGATGCAGGAAAAAGGAGAGACAACTTACCTTACTTATTTTTCACTTAGAACTTGATAGTAGTTCTAGAGTCTTTTGCTTTCCTGAGGCCACATCTCTTGCAGTGTCTTTGTTTCTAGCCTCCTTCTGAGATAGCCTACCCACTTTTTTTCCTCCTCCCACATCAAGTTTCTTTTTATTTCTAGATTTGGGGTTAATTTGTGTCCAATCTTCTTCAATTGTACCTTTAGCAAGAGATGAGGAGAATCCCAACTAATCCAAGGCATCCTTTATGTTTTTGTTCTAGTTTGAAGGAAGTTGTGTATTGTCTTCATCAAACTATTTTACTTGGGGTGAGTTGGGAGGGGAGGAAACCATTCCAAAACCTTTTGAGAGTCAATCCCACCCTCCTCTAGGACTTTAGATTTATCTTCCAGTAAATGGAAAAAATTCTTGTAAATTTGGAAAAATCCTTCTGCATTTTCATATTCCAAAGGTTGGATCCATTTTCCAAATCTATACTTCAAAGCAATAGAGGTAGGGAGGATAGTGTTAACCACAACATTAACACAAATTCTTGCAAACACTAATCTGGTCTTGAGTTGAGTGACCTTGTCAATAGCCAATAGGATCCCAAAGGAATCAACAACCTCCTTAAAGATACCATTATTCCAAAACTCCAATGGAAGGCCTGGGAGGCAAACCCAGGTCGGGCCAACCTTTCCTAGGTCAGCAGATAGGTCAAAACCTGGTTTCCATTTACAAAGAGAGAAATTTTTTAAAACCAATATCAAATTCCCAAGGCCCACCCATGAGCACTTTAATCAAATCTCCATGCAAGACAAAGCTAAAGAGAAACAAACCCTTAGCCATAACACTAAAGGAAACACTACCTTTAAGATTCTATCTGAATCAACCCATTTCCCTACCTGGTCTATGTTTAGATGGTACGTAAGAAACTTTCCCTCTAGAGATAGGTTCAGATTCTCAATGGCTTCATTCATTAACTCAGTTAGTACTTCCACTTCCAAACCGTCAACCGAGCAGAAGGAAAACTCTATACTTTGATTAGCCATAGCAAGCAAACTTTTACCCACAAGCTTTTCCATAAAAGATACTAGATACTCATTAGAGAAAAAGGAATCCATACTGTAGGAGGGAGACCATGGGATTTTTCCAGGGGTACGGGTTGTCAACCCTGCAGAAGAAGATGCAACTTGTCCTGAAACAACACCTAAGCAGGGAACAACATTTTTGGATGAGGGAGCTCGCTTGGTCCCCCCACTAGACTAACACATCTAAAACCCTAGGAAAATGTAGAGAATATTTTGAAATTGCAAAGCACACTCAATTGGGTATTTTATATCTATTAGTTGTTATCATGAATATGAAAAATTAGTACAAGATTTTTATTCTATATTTTCTTAGCATATACTTGTAGGTAAATGTTGTCATTTTATGCCCCCTTTGATGACTCGTCATTTATAACCAATCTGAGTGATCCTACATGGGCTATCTTGCATTCCTAAAATTGACTAAGTCCCACATTTTTGGGGTTTCAGCCTATCACTTACTTTCCTACCTTCATTCTTTCTTCATCTCTTTGCCCCTTCTATTCCTTCCCTTCGTTTCTCCAGATATTTTGGGTTTTAGCCTTCGGCCTTACCCTTTACTTTCTACCAATCCCTCAAGGTAATCCTTTGGCCTTATCTTTTCCACCTGAAGCTCGATAAGGTTGGATTTGGCTAAGTATTTTGTCTTGTCAAACTTTGGGTTTTGGTCCTCCCTCTTCCCTCTACCCTTCCTCTTACTTTTTCTTCTTCGGCCCCTAGCCTTCGCCCTTGTGTCTTACCTCTTACCGTCGGAGGTAAGAGGTAAGGATTCCCTCCAATCTCTAAAAATTTCTTTTCTAGCTTTCAATCATCACCTAAGGTTCCTTCACTATGTCAAAGGGACTTCTTCAGTCTCTCTAAAATATTCTTCTCTCCCCAACGATTTCCCTTTCAAAATTTGACTAAGTGTTGGAATTTTGGAATTTAGTCTTCAACCTTCTCCATTACCTCTTACCTTTCCTTGGTAAGAGGTAGCTCTCCTCTTCGCCACCCAATGCTTCCTTCTTCGCGCTTTCTTCTTCCCTTCTTCCTAGTACACAGTAAGTGTGACGCCTGACGTCCAACAGCTTGAGGTCCGATCTCCAAAGGCTCCTTGACAGAGGGAAAATGCAATGTCGATGAGACTTGTTTTGTGGTCCCTTCGACATCTCGATGGGATGGTGACACTAGTGGGTGATGAGCCTAGTTTTTGGTAGAATCTATAGTCTATTTGCTCATAGATGTCATGGACTTTAATGCTTAAGTGTTGGTATTGGCATAATGTTTCCCTCAAACCATTGACATTTGATATTACTCCATCTCTACAAGCTTTAATGATATTTGGCATAATATGTGGGTTATCTATATTGATTTTGCATGTGATTAATGAATGTTTCTTAGAGTGGTTATAGATGTGTAGTTATTATGCGTACTAACCTTGACATGCAGATTTAATACACCAAGTTGAGGAAGACACTGCCAACTGGGCATGCACCATAACGTCCAGCTGAGGAATCGCACCAAGTCAAAGGCAGTCGATAGCAATGATTCTTCATGCAACTGGACGTAACCACCTTGTAGTGGACCTTAATGATTGAGCATGCATAGGTGTTACTATTGTTTAGGATTTGCGCTTGACTTGCATGTCTGACCAAATTCCATGCATGCATAACTGCCATCGCTCTACTTTCCCCTGTTTTCCCTAAATGGCATCCTCCCAGTCATGGATTTAACTGCCTTGTTTAGTTGTAGTATAAATAATAATTTGATGCTCCTTCAAAAAAAGGAGGTTGCACGATTTGACATTGTACTCTCATCCTCCAGTTTGAGTAATATAGATACATCACTCTTTGTATGCATGATTTACAGTGAATGAAATAAATTTATGGGTTTGAGCATCTGAGTTCTTGTTTGTTTAGAGGATACTTATCCAAGGGGGCCCACTTGGTGAGTAATCCATCTTCTTAGTTTAGCACTAGTTTAGTATTACTTGTTTTCTAGTACTTAGTTAGAAATCTAGCATCAACTTTTCCCACAGCCACTAGAATTCCATTCTATGACTATTCCTGCAGCCAAAGTAGACATAGTAGTCTCCTGTTTGTCACTTAGATTTTCATTCTTGCTCTATATTTCAGCTTAGCATAGTTGTTGGTTGATGTTCAACATTTGCTTTATTTCCTTTTAAGCAATTTACTTTTAGTATTGTGTTTCTTAGCTATAGAATGCAATGTCTACTTGAGCCCCTAGTGTACATACTGTGCTGACCCATTTCAAGTTCACGTCCCTGGGTTGACAAGTTAAATGCATCTTCATGATGATTGAATAGCTATTTAGGTTAGATGTCTAGTCTCTTAATCATGGTTGTAAAGGCTTAGTTATGAAATCATTGTAGGAGGCCAACATATTTGGTGTCGTTGTCGGGGATGGTTTCAAGCTAGGAAGTCTTTTGGAGTCATTGGTACTTTTTCTTACTGTAGTGTTTCTAAAAGTTGTTCTTAGCATATCCTCATTTAGGAAGTAATGACCCTCTTGGTTCTTTACCAATTCTTTGTGTGAGTTGACTAATAGTCAATGATACCGCATGCATAGAGGAAGGAGAAGGGATGCTTATGGGAGATTTCTTCCTAACAATCCTCGTCTATTCTAGCTAGTTGAGTACCAAAGCCTACCAGAAGAAGATCCACACCCCTTTCCTAATGCATATCCTGATCTAACTAGCTCTGAAGTCTCCTCAGAAGATCAAAACCAGCTTAAGAACCCCTTTGTCTTAGAACCACATCAAGCAGACATGGGTGATGCAAATAGGAATAGACAAAACCAACCAGCTTTTCCTTTTCCCATTGCCCATCAAAATGAAGTTGAAAACATCAAGAACATTCCTGCCTCAACACTCCCCAAGTTTTATGGACTGGAGACAAAAGATCCTGATACCATCTTATTTGAGTTTGATATACTCTGCAGGAGTTATGATTATACTACTAATGCCCATCGGCTTAAGTTATTTCCCACCACATTGACAAAGGTTGCATTAAGATGGTTTATGAGTCTAGGCAGAGATACCATGGAAACTTGGGAAGACATGAAGACAAAATTCCTTGAGAAGTACAAGGAATACTACAAGGGTAGTGACATGAGAGGAGGTGACATTTTCAAGATGCAGCAGAAGGAAGATGAGACCTGGAAGATTACATTGCAAGGTTTTTTTTTTGCCTGCAAAAGTCCCCACACCATGCACTTAATGAGGACTCACAAAAGTTGTTTTTCCTGAGAGGAATCAATGATAGTTGCACTGATGCTTTGTACCTCATGGTAGGAGGAGATCTCTCCCAAGTTCCTTGGGAGGATATCAAGAAAATATGCCAGAATTACTCTAGGGAAGCTTCAAAGAAAGGGAGAGTTTATTAATCTTCCATGGGTAAGTCAACTATCGGTGGAGTTTCAAGAATGGAGATCAATCATTTGCTGGAAGACTTTAAGTAAGATATTATCAACAATCTAGCTACTCAACTAGATACACTTCAGGCCAAAAAGAAGCAAGAGGAGGTAGAGATGATGTTGACAGAGTATTGTCCTCACTACAGACAAAAGAAGAAGGACTACAGATGTAAGATGGTAGCTAACCTGGAAAGCACGCAAATTCCACCTAATTTCAATCCAATTCAGATTGAAGAAGACCAAGTCTACTATGTTGCACAAAGGAAGCCTTGGGCTCCAAGACAAGGTATGCCACCAGATCCACTATCCTATGCTGGACCATATTTCAACTCCTATTCACCTAGTAACCAATGGCAACCCCCATATCCACCCAGTTATGGAGGATATCCACCACAGCCTTGGAGTAACCCTCTAAATGCTTGGCCCAACCATCAAAGTTCTCCACTTCAATGGCAGCAACCTTAGGGTAATTGGAAACAATTTCAAGGGCACTGACAACCACCTCCAGGAAATTGGCAACAAACAAATCAATGGAGAGGAGGACAACAATGACCTACTCAGACTACTAGTTACATGAAGCCACCTTCTCAGCCCCAACAACCTGCTCTAATGCCTCCACCTACTAATCCAAGCTCAAATGCACCCGAACCAACTCAGCTACCAGCTCAACCCACACCCAATCCAAATAAAAAACCACAACAACAGCCTACATACTCTGCTGATTCAAATCAATTCCCTGCATATGTTGTGTGTAAGTGATATCCACCTACATTCAGGAACCACTCTACTGGGCCCTTCCAAGCCCATTATCATTGAGCTTCCTATGGAAGAGGGGGAGGAGCCTTTGAATGATCATATTCATCCAAATGCACCTAAAAATCTTGAACCAGTCCAAGCCAAGTAGACCAAGCAAGAATCACCATTTCCTCAGAGATTGGAAGTTGCCAAGAAGAAAGAAGAAAATGAGGACACCACTTTTGACATCTTGGATCAACTAAAACATATATGTGTTTAGATACCCCTATTTTAATCCATAAAGGATGTTCCAATCTACGACAAAGCTATCAAGGAAGATTGTCTTAAGAAATCAAGAAGGAAGAAGAGAGACCTAACTAAAATTCATATGGTGGGCTAGCTAGTTGATATCATGTTGGGAAAAGTGACTATTCCCAAGTATAATGACCTGGGCAGTCCTGTGGTGGCATTTGTCATAAACAAGATCCAAGTGAATAATGCTCTGATTGATTTAGGGGACACAATCAATGTAATGACCAAAGGCATCCTACAACAACTAAATATTGCAAGTATGAGATATACTCCTATTGTCCCACAGCTTGCTCATAGCTCTATTGTTAAGCCTGATGGTGTACTAGAGGATCTTGTGGTAGTTTTAGACTAGGTGGGTATCCCATCATTCTTGGAAGGCCTTGGTTGGAAACTACAGATGCATACATTGGATGTCGGTAAGGTGACATGACCATTTCAGATGGAAGGAGTACTAAAAAGTGTGTTCTTTATCCACCTGCTCAGCCATCTCATGATGAAGAAGATTTTGTATGGCCACAAGTTGGTGAAGAGGTCGAGGAAGTTAATTATGTGGCACAACTTATGATGCTAAGTAGAAGCTCTTTCATGTAGCTCCAAGATGAGGATGAAATGTTGGATAATCTCATTTAGAACCATTATGAAGTGGAGGAAGCATCAACTTCTACTTCGGTCAGGACACTTCTGCCTGCTCTTCCTGCAACCACTGTTCCTGCAAACATTCGTCCTACAGATGATCTTCTTGCAACCACTCTTCCTGCAACCACTGTTCCTACAGACAAACTTCCTATAGCAATAGGTACATTCCATACATTGTTGTCATATGAATTAAAGGTACCATGTATTAATGAAGTAGCCATGATAGAGTTAACTACACAAGTACAGGTGTCAGAGGGAAAATATCTTAATGTTAATAGTAAATTGAATGAAGAGCAACAACTATTATTGACAAACCTATTAAGGGCCCATCAACATGCATTTGCACGGGATTATAATGATATGAAGGAACTGGATCCTAAACTTTGTACCCACAAAATTTATATCAGAGGTGATTGCACTCCAATAAGACAACCACAAAGAAGGATTAACTCTATACTAAGAGAAATTGTGAAAGAACTACAAAAATTACTAGATGCAGAATTTATCTACCCCATTTCAAATAGTTAGTGGGTGTCTCCATTAGTGATTGTGCCCAAGAAAGGAGGGAAATGGTGAGTTTGTGTTGATTATAGAGAATTTAATGCTACCACCAAGAAGGATCACTTTCCTTTACCCTTCATTGATCAAGTTTTGGACACACTTGCAAGAAAGCAATACTTCTCTTTTCTAGATGGATTCAATGGGTACAACTAGATCCAAATTGCACCAAAAGACCAGGAGAAGACCACATTTACCTATCCATGGGGGACCTATGCCTATTCGGTACTCCCATTTGGCTTGTGCAATGCACCTGCAACATTCCAAAGGGCAGTCAATTGCATATTTTCAAACATTTCTCATGATTGCATGGAAATTTTTATGGACAACTTCGCCACTTATGGTGCTGATTTTAATCAAGCATTGGAGAATCTCAAGAGATTCCTACAGATATTTGAAGACCAAAACTTATCCTTAAATAGTGAAAAGTGCTTCAGGATGATGCAAGAGGCTATAGTTCTTGGCTACTACATCTCCCACAAGGGAATTCAAGTAGATCCTGCAAAAATTGAGGTAATCACAAATCTACCTACACCTACAAAATAGAAGGATGTTAGGAGTTTCTTGGGTCATGCAGGATATTATAGGCGATTCATCAAGGATTTCAACATGGTAGCAACACCATTGTATACCCTTCTCACTAAAGATGCTGAATTTTAGTGGACTGAAGCTTGTGACAAGGCATTTTCTGACTTGAAGGCAGCTTTGACTCATGCTCTTGTACTAAAGGGACCCAATTAGGAGCTTCCTTTCCACATCCACACTGATGCATCAGATTATGCCATAGGAGTGGTCTTAGGATAGAAAGAGGGAGCTATTGAAAATGCTATTTACTTTGTCAGCAAAAAATTGCAAGGAGTTGAATTCAATTATATAGTGACAAAGAAAGAGATGTTGGCAGTAATCTATGCACTGAACAAATTCAGACATTACATAATAGACTACCAAATCTTTGTGCACACTGATCATGCAACCATTAGATATATCATGAATAAACCTTTGATCACAGGTAGATTGGAAAGATGGTTATTGTTGATGTAGGAGTTTGATATAACCATTGTGGATAAGCCAGGGAAGGCCAATGTTGTTGCAGATTTTCTTTCAGAGCTAACTACATTAGAAGACAATCAGCCGATAGATGACTATTTTCCTGATGAGCATCTATTCTCTCTCAGTGTACAAATACCCCGGTATGCTAACATAACCAATTATTTGGTTACAAGTAGAGTTCCTTCTCACTTCTCCCCAAAAGAGAAAAGGGCACTCACTGAAAAATATTTTCCTTTCTCTTGGATTGTTGGATGTTTGTTTTATATTGGGCTAGACCATGTCATGAGGAGATGTGTGAGAGAAGATGAGACATATGATATTTTGCATGCATGCCACAATAAACCATGTGGAGGACACTTTGTAGCCAAGAGGACAACAATGAAGGTTTTGAACACAAGGTATTACTGACCAACACTCCACAACGATGCAAGAAGATATACTAGAAATTGTGATAGATGTCAAAGAATGGGTAGACCAACCAAATCTGATGAAATGACACTTTTCCCTCAGATAGTAATCACACCCTTTGACAAGTGGGGATTGGATTTTGTGGGACCAATTGACCCTCCATCAAATGGTAAGTCTTATATATTGTTATGCACTAATTATGTAACAAAATGGGTAGAAGTTAAGGCTATGAAGCATGCAAGAGATAACAAGGTTGCAAACTTTCTTTATGAGGATATTTTCACAAGATATGGAGTCCCAAGAGAAATAGTGACTGATCAAGAGCCACAATTCACATCAACTCTTGTTGCAGCACTAGTGAATGAGTACAATATAAGGCACAAAAAGTCTACTCCTTATCACCCCCCGGCTAATGGCCAAGTTGAGGTGACAAATAGAGAAATTGAAGCCATTTTGACTAAAATGGTAGCTATCCATAGGAAGGATTGGGCAAACAGATTACTCGAAGTTGTTTGGGCCTATAGGACAACATGGAAAACAACTATAGGCTTCACCCCATTTGAGTTGCTCTATGGAAAGACAACTATGATGCCAATTGAATTTGAACATAAAACTCTGTGAACTACAGTGGATTTAGGGATGGATATTTCTGAAGCACAAAGAGAAAGAATCATGCAGCTAAATATTTTGGATGAGATAAGAAGAGTAGCCCTGCAGCATACAAAAGTAGTGCAAAATCAGAGAATCAAGTGGCATGACAAATTTATCAAGGACAAGAAGTTCAAACTAGGAGATTGGGCCTTGCTCTATGATTCAAGATACCAGGACAATGTAGGAAAATTGCAGAAAAGGTGGCTAGGACCATACAAAGTTGTTGAGGTCTTTCCTAATGGAGTTGTTCAGCTCACCACCATTGACCCTGTCAGGTTTAAATTACTTGTCAATTGTCATCGCCTCAGATTATACCATAAGCTAGCTTCTAAAGAAGAGTTCTTGTAGCAATTCACCCAGTGCTTAGAGCTTCCCGCAGCCGAAGGTGGTGGACCTAGTGCCCCTCCTTCAGCCTAATTGAGGTACATACTTTTCATAATAAAGACTTTCACTTATGTGGAAGTCCATTTCTTCGTCATTCTCCAATCCACCCATCCATCACCACCTTTCTCTCTCTTCCATCACTTCATTCCACCTCACCTCATTCCACCTCATCTTCATTTATTGCTCAATTCATTTTCCAACAAGGTGAGTGTTACTTTATCCACAATCTTTGTAGCAAATCTTCCACACATTCAAGTATCTGCACATTAATTGCTATCTTTAATCATCTTTTAAGTGTGTTCATTTAATCACTATATGTTAGTATAGGTATTCACATAAATTCCATCATTACCTGTAAATCGCCACTCCCATCTCACATGTGTGGACACATGTCCAAATTTAGGTTGGGGGGAGGGGAATGAAAAAGATGCAAATATTTTGTGAATTTATTTCCCATGTGTCAAATCATATTAGGTTGCATCAGAAATTTTAAAATGAGCTGAATGACTTGCATGTGTGAAGTGACAATAACTGCAGCCACCATTTCTTCCTATCATAATTTCCCTTTATCATTCCTTTTCTTTCCATTGTTGCCTTCTCGTAATCTTGAGTTGCAAGTAAAAAGGAAAAACAAAAGAAAGAAAATTTAGTCGACACTGGCACTAGAAATTTAGCAGGTTGGTCGTGGAATTTAGCAGACACTATAGGGAATTGCATTTGATTTTTAGACGGGAATTGCAGGAAAGAAGAGGAATTGCAAGAAAGGAAGTTGCAGAGTATTTGTTTGATTGCAGACAATGGGAGGTGGGTTAATTCGAAACAAACCCATGGTGCATGATATTTTACCGCAGGATGCACAATGCCTGGCCGAATTTCAAAACTGTGGATGGATAGATTACTTTTTGAAGTTGGATGGTTTTGATGAAGGCATTTCCCTCGAATTTTCCCATAAGTTTTCAGAAGGAAAAACCACAGTAAAAGGGTTAGAAGTTGTGGCAACAGAGGAAAGAATTGCAAAGTTTACAAGGTTACCTGTTGATGGTGAAAATTACCCTACTTCTAGAGACACCAGGTCAACTAGGGCTGAATTCATAGAGCCAAACGACCCCCCATTGAGCATAAACAAACAGGGTGCAAAGAGAATGTCTCTGCCCGAGCCGTGGAAAGCAGATAGTTTTGTTTGTTATCAAATACATCACTTGTGAGGGTCGCCAATCAAATTTTCATTTTGTCCACTTCAAGCTTTTGAATCACATGAGGCATGTAAGGAGGATGAATGTGCCAACATGCTATACAATCTTCTCTCAATCATGGTGGTCGAGACCCAGAAAGGTAGAGATAATTCTATTTCCCACCATTGCTTGATTAAATTGCTAGTTGAAAAATCTTTGCGTGATGGATCTAGGATGACTTGGGAAGATTTTATAAATGTTGATCAAATTAGACCTAAGTACTTGCAACCTAGGGATTTTCCTTAATCCCATAGGTCTAACAGGAGAGTAAGCACAACTGAATCCATTCCTAGTGCTTCAACTTTTGGTATTGGCTCTAGTGTGAATCCTCCTATAGCAGAAGAAGCTATAGAAATTAGTTCTTCTAAAACAGAGCACTCAGAAAAAGAAAGCTCTTCCTCAGATTTTGATGATGAAGTTCCACTTGAAACCCTCATGAAAACTAGGGCACAATAGAGAGAGGTAGAAATGAGAAAAGGGAAGGCTAAAACATAGTCTGCAAAAAGAAAAGTGCCAAGTTCTAAGAAGAGGAAGGTTGATACTGTTCATCCTGCAACCAAAGGAAAATGTGAGAGACCTCCCAGGAAATCAAGACCAGTTGGGCCTACGATTGGTATGCCTCTGCAGGAAAGCCCTAAACCTAGTGAGACCTCACATGAGGACCTTGAAGCTCCAATGGAGTAGGAGAATGTTGAAGAAGAAGAAGACATATTTAAGAGAGCAACAAACATAACACTGGCCAATCTTGCTAGCATTGTAGAAGAATTGGAGGAAAATCAGGACTTCCTACAGCATGAGCAAGAGGCCCTGCAGCAACAGCTAGAACCGGAGCAGGAGTTCCTGCAGCCATAGCAAGAACAAGAGTCCTTGCAGCAAAAGGAAGGAGAAACAATACCCTTGCAACTAGAGATAATTGGACAGCCTAAGTCCATGTAAATAGTGCCATATGAAGAGCTGCCATGAACAAAAAGACTGGAAGGCATTCATAATCCTCCTAGTTTTACAATACATGCAACAATTTTGAATTTATGGAAATAGATACAAAGAAGGGAGGAAGAATGGAAAAACGAAAAAAAAAATTGAAGGAGGAAATTCAAAATAAGGATGAAGAGATTGAGGATAAAGATGCAGAAATTGCCACCCTGAAGCAGAGGGTAGATGATATGGTAGCTTTGGCGCCAAAGATTTTGGAATGTAGAGATCCTCCGAGGGTCTATGCTTTGCTCCTGAAAGATAAGTATCTCTCTTTTAAGATGTCAAGACTTGCCTCAGGTTTGAATCCTTCTATTGATACCCTTATGGAATTTTTCAATGCTTATAGGATTGCCTCACCTAAAATGAAGAATTTTCTATGTGAATTTTATTTACATAATTATGTTGTCACAAAAGACCATGATTGGAATCTGTTGTATGTTGGGAATGTTCAATTGATAGCATTCATGTTTTGGGTGCAAAATGAGATTAGTTAGTGACAACAACATGGTTCTTATAAACAATTGGAGTATGATATCCCTCTACCTGTTAGAGCTAAATCAAGCAACCCAAGGGATATTTATAGAGAATGGCATAGAATGTTGCTCAAACCAAGTTATGGAAATAGGATTATGCCTTGGATTGAGGTAGTTTACACTAAGTATGAGGTAAAAACAACAAAGGAGGAAACTGTGAGGAGATGTTTATCACAAAGATAGAATAGTTTGACTAGCGAGATGAAACAGGTTGAGCCTCATTCCATCCACAACTACGCTGCAACATTAAAAATAATTGAGAGGCATATTCAAATTGGGAGAACTCAGGGACGATCTTGGCTTCCCCTGAATTTTCAACCACCCATGCTCATGTGGCCTGTGCCAAATTTCAGATTCTACTAGTATGACATTGTTGTAGAGAGGCAGAGATGGAACAAGTTTGACAGATTGGGAGGATTCTATTGGGATCCTGACTCACATACTACAGCCACTGATGTCGGATAGCTCTCAGTTACAAATTTTGGAGCTTTGACCAAGCAAAAGAATAAATATTCCCCTACTGGAGGACCGACAAGACGTTAGGTTGGGTGGAGTGATGAGCCTAGTTTTTGGAGAATCTATAGTCTATTTGCTCATAGATGTCATGGACTTTAATGCTTAAGTGATGGTATTGGCATAATGTTTCCCTCAAACCATTGACATTTGATATTACTCCATCTCTGCAAACTTTATTGATATTTGGCATAATATATGGGTTATCTATATTGATTTTGCATGTGATTAATGAATGTTTCTTAGAGTGGTTATACATGTGCAATTATTATGTGTACTAACCTTGACATGCAGATTTAGTACACCAAGTTGAGGAAGACACTACCAGCTGGGCATACACCATAACATCCAGCCAAGGAATTGCTCCAAGTCAAAGGTAGCCGTCAACAAAGATTCTTCATGCAACTGAACGTAACCTCCTTGTAGTGGACCTTAATGATTGAGCATGCATAGGTATTACTGTTATGTTGTATTTGTGCTTGACTTGCATGTTTGACCAGATTCCATGCATGTGTAACTACCATCGCTCCACTTTCCCCTGTTTACCCTAAATGGCATCCTCCCAGTCGTGGAGTTGACAACCTTGTTTAGTTGTAGTATAAATAATGATTTGATGCTCCTTTTTCAAAAAAAGGAGGTTGCATGATTTGTCATTGTACTCTCATTCTCCAGTTTCAGTAATACAAATACATTACTCTTTGTATGCATGATTTATAGTGAATGAAATAAAGTTTTGAGTTCGAGCATCTAAGTTCTTGTTAGTTTAGAGGATACTTATCCAAGGGGCCCCACTTGGTGAGTAATTTGTCTTCTTAGTTTAGCACTAGTTTAGTATTACTTGTTGTCTAGTACTTAGATAGAAATATGGCATCGACTATTCCTACAGCCACTAGAATTCCATTTTGTGACTATTTCTACAGCCAAAGCAGACAAAGTAGTCTCATGTTTGTCGCTCAGATTTTCATTCTTGCTCTGTATTTCAGCTTAGCATAGTTGTTGGTTGATGTTCAACATTTTCTTTATTTCCTTTTAAGCAATTTACTTTCAGTATTGTGTTTCTTAGTTGTAGAATGCAATGACTACTTGAGCCCCTAGTGCACATACTGTGCTAACCCATTTCAAGTTCACGTCCCTAGGTTGACAAGTTAAATGCACCTTCATGATGATTGAATAGCTATTCAAGTTAGATGTTCAGTCTATGAATCATGGTTGTAAAGTCTTAGTTATGAAATCATTGTAGGAGGCCAATAGTGGGACCTAACAAAGATGCAAAGGCGACATCGAAGGGAGAATGCAATTTCGGCGGGACCTTGATGCTCATCCCTTCGACATTCCAACGAGCTCATTTTTGGAGGTCTGTACCATTTAATTCCAATGCTTGTAAAGGTGATTTTTCAGGCACGAATCCCCAACAATACACATATTGGCACATTTTCTTCACCAGAAGCCATTAATGCGCATCTACTTCCCAGCAACCGAGCTTGACCCTTTTTAGGGCTCAAGGACAACATTAATGCATCTTGGTGACTTCTCCAGGTGATTTGTGGGCGCCATGCTCATTCATTGTTGTTGCTTATCCTCTCTGACCATTCCCATATCCATATTACAGATTTCATGGTGGATTTGGATGGATTTTTCTACAAATCTTTATTGTGAGATGGATGGCGTGCAAGTTTTCTCTTCTCTAGGTCCTTCTTGGCAGGTTTTTTCATGACAGGTATCACATCCATGCTCTTCTTGGCGTGACTCTCTAGGTACGAGTTTCTAGAGTAGATCTTGGGTTTTCCCTTGTTAGATTTGTAACCCTAGTTGGCCTCTGTAGAGTTTTTCTATTGCAGACACTACATCCTTACATTAAGCTATTGTAAAGATTTCTTCTGAGCTTTTATATTAATAAAGTTCAGTTACTATCATTGTTATTTATTGCATGATTCTGTAAAATTTGTTTACCTTCATGTTTGGATGTATGTTTTAGCTATTTTGGTTGATGTATTATGCTGTTTAGAAGCAAGAAGAAACAAATTTCTAATCTTGGTACATCATCTTCCTTTCATTTCATGTTATCCCTCTACCTCTTTTCCCCTATGATTTGTTAGATTAGGGTAGTGATAGGTTTTTCATTGTGTTGGGTTGGACCAACACAATCACATTTAGTTTAGAAGAGGAATCCTACCTTCTTCGAAAATTCAACCTCATACGCACAAAGGTCCCACATGTTGAGGTTGTTTCCATTGTGTCATTAGAACACTGAACTCTTGTTCAATAGGGTGCAGTTTTATGTGACAACAATTTTTGGCTCACCCGGTGGGACTCCTTTTCTTTGAAGAATATGGTGTTTTCTTCAATGCATCTTGCCTTTTGAGGCATATCTTCAAACACCATGGTGACTCCGTCCAAAATCAGCTGGTTCAAGCAGCCTAGTTCTACCTCATGCCATTGAAGAAGTGGTTCCTTCTTCAACGTTTCAACCTTTGGAGGCGTTCTTCAAGCACCTGACAACTTTGTAACATATTTGAGTGACTCTTTGGTATGTACCCAAAATATTTGGTTGGGAAGTCCTTTGCTCTTATTTTGTAAATTCTTGAAGTCTTTCATATGCATTAAAATGTAATATTTTAATGTAAACTATATGTATACCCCTCATTCGATGATAATGTCAGCTTTGTTCCTCCCAATCAGCCACATTAGGTTGGTTATACCTCCCATTTCATTCCAAAGAACACTACTATTGTGGGTTCTTGACCTTCTTAGGATGCTTACTACTCACCCCACCCTACTTGGTCTTCTTGGACACCTACGCATTCATATCAACAGCCCCAAGAGATTTGAAACTTTGCAAATCAGCCTTGTTTCTCTCCTACTCAACCCCATAATTTTGAGAAGTTAAGTGTAAGTGAAATCACAAGCATTTTGTGTGATTTCAAAAGACAGTTGGGTGAGATTTAGGGACAACAAGAGGCTCCTTGTTCTTCCTTTCAACCCCAAAATGAGAGTGAACTCATGTCCATGGTGAAGGATCTCTTTAAGCAAATTGTTGAGCTTTAGGAGCAACAAGAGCTTGATCTACAACACGAAGAGTGGGCTAATCAAGCCTATCAAGGGAAAAAAGAATGTTATTCCCCACATTATGATGAGTTTTCCCATCAAGCTCATTATGCACAACAACAAAATTTAGATGCTCAATGGAGGTATGAGCAGTAGTTGGAGGTACAAAGAAGGAAACAACAAGAAGAGTACAGAAAACGATGTTGTTGCTAGGAAAGGAAAAATCATACTTTCCCTTTCTCTAGCACAAGTGCGTGAGACTCATGTAGCCCCTCGTGTGCCTAGTTTCAAACAAGCACCTCCACCATTTCTAGAATAGCCTGCTAAGGAGTAGGTAAGAAAGTATAAATTCCCAAGTTTCAAGAAACCTAGCAAGCCTCTTGAAACCCCCATTATCCCTCCTTTTGTTTTAGAGCAACCTATTGTGCAAGAGGTTTGCAAGAAAAAATTTTTAAGTTTCAAGAATCCCAATTAGCCCCTTGAAACTCCCATTCAACCTCTTGTGCCATCAAGCAGATCTTCTATGTTGGAGATCCTAAGTTTTACGAACCTTCGTTCCTCAAAAGAATGTATCCTTGGGGAGGTTTTTGTTGTGAAGCCTTCATGTGCTCTCGAAAATGAGTGTCTTGCTCTGCTACAAGAAAAAAATGAAGATGAAAATGTGTTGTTGCAACAAGGCATTAGAAAGGTAGAAAAAATTGATAGATTAGAGGATTCATTCCTCTCTTTTGATGTCCTTCCTTGTTTTGTTGAAGATGAGGAGGATATATTAGCTATACCTACATCAATTGAAGCATCTGAACAACTTGGTTTGGACTTGATGGTTGAGGAAAACTCCAAGGTTTTGGAGCAGTAGCAGTAGACATGTTTAGCCCCTGTTATAGTGGATGAAGATCCACAATCTATTGAGGTTTGCAATTCTAAGGTGGACTTATTTTGGGATGATTTAGAAGCTTTTTGTTCAAGCTTAGATATCAATCTTTCACACTCAAAAGAGTACCTTTGTGGGCAGTAGAATAAGAATGAAGAAGTAGTAGAGGACGTGGCAACCATTACATGCCATGAGTCTGATTTTGTTGCAGCTTGTTGCCAGTAAAGAATTAAAGTCGAGAGGCAATTTAATGAATTTAGTTCTTCACTTGAAATGTCTCAAAAATATGAGTTTTGTGTTGATGAAGTGTGCATCAATGCATATTGTTTTGTAGTTATTGAGAAACCACACATTTGTTTGGAGAGTGATGCTCTTGTTGCTCAATTTGTTTGTATGCTCAAGCTTCAAAATTTCTCTTTTGAGGTGCATGAGGAATGTCTTTCTTGTGCAAATCAAAAATCAGATTTGGCATATTTTACATCACCATGTGAGCTAGAAACATTTTCCTTTTGTTTTAGCTCATGTGTTGAGGAGGTCAGTGATGGCGGTATTGACGTATCCTTTTGTGAGTTGATTTCTCTTCCCTCTACAAAAGGTTTTCTCTTGGGTGCTTTCCTATCTTCAAAAAAGTTCACCCCTTCTACTATATGTTCAGCTAAGACACTAGTGTTAGATGAATCTAACTTGCATCATATAGTTCCCTTGTGATTGAAAAATTTATAGTGAAGTGATCCTTCACCTTGCAAGCGTTTTGTGCAGTTACATGCATGTTGGTAGCAGTTTTTAGTGGTTGCAGTTGGGTGAGGTTTGCAACTATGGTTTGAGGGAGATCAACTCCTTCAAAAGGTTCATCTTTGACAGAGGAAAGCTTCCATTCTATGCCTTTTTTTAGTTTTTGTATATATTGTAAATATCTTTCTTTTGAAGAAGTGCATTTGCACACCCTGCATTCTTCTTAAGGGAATGGATGCTCTTAGTTTCCATGCTTTCCTCCAAGTACAGTTGCACATGTTTTGTTTTGCTCTGAGAGGGCCCAGTTGTTGAGGTTTTACCCTCATGACCCCATGCCCAATGGATTGATAAGGCTTCTGGACTCCATGATTAGTAGGAAATCATCTCGCAAAAATCGCCAAAATGTTGTCATTACATGCCCCATTTGATGACTCATCATTTATAACTAATCTTAGTGATCCTACATGGGCCATCTTGCATTCCTAAAATTGACTAAGTCCCATATTTTTGGGGTTTCGACCTGTCACTTACTTCCTTACCTTCATGTTTTCTTCATTGCTTCACCCCTTCTAATCCTTCCCTTCGTTTCCCCAGGTATTTCAGGTTTCAGCCTTTGTCCTTACCCTTTACTTTCTAGCGATCCCTTAAGGTAAGCCTTCGGCCTTATCTCTGCCACCTAAAGCTTGTAAGGTTGGATTTGGCTAAGTATTTTGCCTTGTCAGACTTTAGCTTTCAGTCCTCCCTCTTCCATCTTCCCTTCCTCTTCCTTACTTTTTTCTTCTTTAGCCCCCGACCTTCACCGTTCACCCTTGTATCTTACCTCTTGCCTTTAGAGGTAAGAGGTAAGGATTCCCTCCGATCTCCGAAGGTTTCTTTTCTAGCTTTTGATCATCACCTAAGGTTCCTTCGCTATGTTGAAGGAACTTCTTGTTCAGTCTCTCTGACATCTTCTTCTCTCCTCAATGGTTTCCCTTTTGAAATTTGACTAAGCGTTGGAATTTTGGAAGTTAGTCTTTGGCCTTCTCTGTTACCTCTCACCTTTCCTTGGTAAGAGGTGCTCTCCTCTCTGCCACCTGACACTTCCTTCTTCATGCTTTCTTCTTCCCTTCTTCCCAGTATGTAGTAAACATGATGCCCGATGTCTGACGACTTGAGGCCCTATCTCCATAGGCTCCTTGTTAGAGGGAGAATGCAATGTCGGTGAAACCTATTTTGTGGTCCCTTCGACATCACGATGGGATGGTAATGTTGGTGGGACCTGACGAATATGCAAAGGTGACATCGAAGGGAGAATGCAATTTTGGCGGGACCTTGATGCTAGTCCCTTCGACATTCTAACGAGCTCATTTTAGGAGGTCTGCACCATTTAATTCCAAGGCTTGTAAAGGAATTTTTTTGGGACTGACTCCCTAACAATACATAGATTGACTTGTTTTCCTCACTAAACGCCATTAATGCGCATCTACTTCCCAGTGGCCAAGCTTGACCCTTTTAGGGCTCGAGGACAACATTAATGCATCTTGGTGACTTATCTAGGCGTTTTGTGGGTGCCATGCTCATTCATTGTTGCTACTCATCCTCTCTAACCATTCCCATATCCATATCATGGATTTTGCAGGGAATTTGGATGGCATTTTCTGCAAAACTTTATGGCGAGACAGATGGCGTGCAAGTTTTCTCTTCTCTAGGTCCTTCTTGGCACATTTTTTCATGACATGTATGGCATCCATGGCTCTTTAGGTACGATTTTTTGGAGTAGATCTTGGGTTTTCCCTAATTAGATTTGTAACCCTAGTTGGGTTAGGGTTGGGTTTTGAATATATTCATCTGAGGTATGCTTAAACTATAAAAGCAACATGTGTATTCATTTTAAGGGTTCTTCCTCTGGTCTCTCTAGTGTTTTTCTATTGTAGACATTGTATCCTTGCATTCTGCTAGATTGTAAAGATTGCTTCTAAGCTTTTATATTAATAAAGTTCAATTACTATCATTCACATTTCTTGCATGATTGTGTAAAATCTGTTTACCTTCATGTTTGAATGTATGTTTTAGTTGTTTTGGTTGATGTATTATGCTATTTAGAAGCAAGAAGAAACACATTTCTAATCTTGGTGCATCATCGTCCTTTCATTTCATGTTCTCCCTCTACCTATTTTCCCTATGATTTGTTAGATTAGGGTAGTGATAGGGTTTTCATTGTGTTGGGTTGGACCAACACAATCACACTTAGTTTAGAAGAGGAAGCCGAACTTCTCTAGAGATTCGACCTCATACATGCAAAGGTCCCACACCTTGAGGTCGTTTCCATTGTCATTAGAAAAATGAACGCTTCTTCAATAGGGTGCAATTTTATGTGACAACAGTTAATAATTGACATTTATGTGTAAATATCTATATCTATAGCAAAAACAAAGGCTAGTATTAAGATTTTTCAGTGACAAAAAATGGTCACTCTTGTGTTGTTTAAGGTTTGATATTTTTTACATCAATTGAAGAATATTTGTACATTTTGTGAGATCCAAAAAAAACCCCTTTTAGGTTCAAAAAATATTGATTTGTATATAAGATTGTACCTACTCTTATTAATTGATCTAATGTATATGTGATTTGATTATAAAGCATCATTTTCTTATTTATCTTGACTCTATACCTTGAGGCTAAAATATTTCATTAGTAGATCTTTTAGAAATATAAGGAACTAGTTGAAGTATTGACAAAAGGCATTAATGATAACATAAATCCATTATTTGCAAACATACATGAATCATTTTCTAAAGCATTTGAACAACATTGAGGCATTTGAAACATGGATGATGATAATGTTGAAAATAAAGAGATATCACATCAAAATGATTTTGTGGGATCTAATACTACATATTCTTCTACTCCTAGCCCCACTCCATCAATTTCTTTTTATGATAATTAGTAACCACATAATAATCATTATCGAGAATTATAAATCATAAAAAATATCTTTATTTTCTATCAATATTTATGATCTTCGTGTTGATAATGTAAATAAATATATCGTGTGCATGGACTATTTTCTAATTAATTTACATCAAACCAAAATTTTAGTTATTCAAGCATGTCTCTAAAGATGAAAACTACAATACTAATTAACACCTTGGTTTGAGTTATCTTAATGCTAAATTTTGGATCTAAAGATATACAATTTGTATTTCATGTTCTTCCCATGAATGATATCTTTTTTATACTACATAGAAGACTATGACTAGAACACTTCAAAGAGATTCTTTTAATGGTACATCAATGTGTATTGTCGTAAAATTGTACCCCTTGTAATTTCACCTACATTTTTGCATCCACTTAGTGTCCACTCCCTTAGTATTTGTGTAGGCACATTTTAGCCCCTGCATTAGCCTTTTCCCCTCTCAGGATGCTCAAGACCCCTTTTCAATAGCTTTGGATCAAACCTTGTGCTTTCCTCATTCACACCATTTTCAAGCATGATTTGTTTAGACAATAGCGCATCGTGCAAACTTCCATGTGTTGTGTTAGCATCCCATGACATGTCAACGTTCAAATGGCCATTCTCAAGAATGTTGTGACTTGTCACTTATATTTGTTGGTGGTAACGGCTTGGGAAAACTTGTAATTGTTCGAGAACCTTCTTTTCCCTCCTCTTTTCTATTTTAAATATACCTTTTCATTCCTCTTTGTCTCTCTTAGAATTTTCATTCCTCTCTTGGCTTCTCTCTTCAATTCTCTTGGTCTCTCTTGAACATTATCTCTTCTTGGAATTCTTTATGTCCTCTCTCACTTGCACAGTTCTCTTGCTTGCTACAACACTCATGTTCTCACAACATTGTCTACGACTCTCTTAGCTCTCATAGTTATCTTTCTCACTCTTTCTCTCTTTGGCTTCCTCAAGCCTTGGGTGATCCCACAATAGTGGTTTACAATTTTTGGCCAAACTAGACACTGAAATTATTATTTTTAACTAAATCTTCACATTTGAGCACCTATAGTGGCTAAACCATGAGGAATTTGAAGATGTTGCAAACTAGAGTCTCGTCACATTTTTTCTGTAGATTCTAAAAATATTTTTTTCAAAATTTTTAGAATCAGATTACATTTTTTTTTCCATCTCCCACAAGAATTGGTTTTTTTCAAAAAATAACATTTTTAAAAAGTGACACACACCGTATAACGCATAATTTTTTTGCCATGAAGGATAAAATTCTAATTCTTTCAAATTTAGATTTGTAACTCCGATATCTAGTGCTTCCACTTGGTTAGATAGTTTTTTATTGAATATTTTTTCTTTAATCAAGTTTCAAAGTCAAACCAATTACAATTAGGACATAAGCGTGACCGTATAGCAGGTAACTTTTTTGTAAATGTCAAATTCAAAAAAAAATTGTTGGATCAAGGACTTCAATATCTAGTGCACTCATGTTTTTCAATTTTTTGATAATCTACTATTTTTCCACATGTGCAGAAAGACCTTCATTTTCGATGAAAAACCTATGTTTAATCAAACTAAAAACAAATACATAATAAAACCAAAACATATTAAAATTATATTCATTGGATAGCTCGTTCAAGGACTAGTTAATTTAAACAGAGAAGTTCCAACAAGATAAAATTTAGGTTTTTTTTGTGAACAAGGTCAAAAATTTGGGAAAAGGGGGGTTCGCTAGAACTAGGGGGGTTCATTCGAACCCCCTTCCCAAAAGGGGTTTTCATTTGTTTTTTTTCCGTGCATGCATTAAATGGGTTCGCTTGAACCCTAGTTAGAGCGAACCCTTTATTGGTTTGTTCGAACCAATGAGTTCATTCGAACCCCTAGAATAATTTTTTTGGCATGGGGTTATTTTTTACAAGTTTTCCTTCCTCATTCAAATTGTAAACCACTTTTGTGGGTTTACCCCCTTGCATGTGATATCTTACTTGCCTTATGTCTTTAAGAATCTCAGGATTTCTCACATCACATGTCTATGCATTTTAATATCTTTTCTATTTATCTTTCTATCTATCTATCTGGCTATCCATGGAGGTGGGAACATCAAAATGGGGGTTTCACTAAGTCAATCTCCTAAACAACCCCCAACAATTTTCCTTAGTCTTATGTGTGTAGGTATTGAAGATATTTATTTGTTGGAGGCTTCATTGCTTGGTTTTTTTTGAGCATTTTCTTTCTCCTCCTTAGTTTTATCATCTACATTTCATTTAAGCTACATTTTACTTAGTTTACTTTACTTTATTATAGTTTTGTTACTCTCTATCATTTTTTGGCATTCTTAAGAGTCCCTAGCAATCATATTATTAGTAGTTACTTTGTGTTTTTGGTGACACTCTCAATTTTTGGTCCCTACAAAATGTCAATGTGCCTTTGGGATGCTAGCGCGTTGTGTTGTCGTCCATGTGTCACACTATCATCCTTAGTCGAGAGCTCGTAGTTTGTTTAGAAGACCTCTATGATCTACTCTTGCTGATTTTGGAACTCACCTTTTTATCCTATCATTGGAGCTCTATTTCTTGAGGTAGTCGAGGACCATTTTCTCCTTGAAGACTCTTGCTTGTCTCGAGACTTGAGGGTAGAAGATTTCCTCCTCTACATTTTGGTGAACCCAATGTGAAAGATCCTTCCAAAAAAATGGACAAATTTGAGATTTATCATTCTAAGAAAAAAAATTGGGGCACTTCCTCAAACCCCATTCCATGTCGTATATAGGGATATATGTTGGCCTTCAGTTGGCTTGTCTATTTCTCTATTTCAAAATGCACTTTCTATATTTCTTCCTTCTCTCTCTTTCCAACTTTATTAGGAAACTTCAAGTTCTCTTACAATTGTGTTAAAAGGAGTTATTTTCTTCTTTCTTATTATTCTTTGTTGATCCCTCTCTTGAAATTCCTTCTACTTGTAAGGATATTTTAGCACAAGAGGATGAAATCATTGATGCTTTTCTTGACATTAATCTACCTTCTCTTCATTTCAATAAACTCTCTTCTAGAGACAATGCATTAGAGAATGATGAATCTCCTCTCACATGGGATCCTCCAAGGATCAATGTTAGGAATATTTCTCCAAAAAAATCCTTTATTATTTGTGATGAATACGTAAATGTAGTCGTAGTCTCTACTGCCCCTCAAAGGCCTAGAAGAGATTGGTCATTTATGTGACTTTGGCTAGTCCTCTTAAAAGGATTTGTTCTATTCGTGGTGTTCCATTTAATAGCGAGGCTCCCTCTTATAGAGTGGTAGCCCATACTTATAATACTAAAAGGAATAAAATAAATGTTGATCAACCTACTTCTTTACCCCCTTCTCAACCAAGCCTTCCTCAAGTGCCTAGACCTACAACTAAGCGACCGAGTGAGTATGATCTTGTCAAGCAATTTCATGTTACTCCCACCAAGATCTCACTTTGGGACTTGCTTCATACTGCTCCGATTTGCTAGGGTATGCTTAAGGAAGCCTTGCAAATGATTCTCTTGCCTTCTTCTGCTAGGTTGATGGATGTTAATGCATTGATAGATCATATTTGTGTGGATTCATCGAATATTACTTTCTATCCATAGGAACTCCCACCTTTGGAAGTGCAGAAGCAAGTAGATCCTTTGATGATAATAATTAACATTAATAACATCAACATTATACATACTCTCGTTGACACTAGTTTGGTGCTCAATGTATGTAGCATTGATTTATTTCCTAAAATTAAATTTGATTCATCTTCTCTTACTACTTCCATATGCATTTGTGGGTTTGATAATGTTGGTTGGCAAGCCTTAGGCATAATAATATTTCCTTTGAGGTTGGGACCCCTTACTATACCCACCCTGGTATATGTTATGTCAGGAATGTTACCATATAATATTCTTCTTGGTAGACCATGGATTCATGCTATGCGTGTTGTCTCGTCTACCTTGCATATATCCATCAAATTCATTCATAATGGTCAAGTAGTGATCATTAGGTTGACCCTAATGTTGTACACTTATGTGAGATGGCACTTTACAATCAGACTTTGATTGCACCTACTCTTAAAAATCTTATCCCTTTAGTGTCTTCCAATGTGTTGACATCTACCCCAATAGTACCCATTACAAAGGATACTCTTGAGACAAATATCCCTAAAGAAGATCCTTTTGCAGCAAGAGATCTCAAGTCTACTTCTTCTCAAGAAATGCATGGCTCGGTAATGATTGGGGTTCCTTAGACTTCACAGCCTCCTTCATTGGGTAATATAACATTGACCCAATCCACTTAGACCTTCTGACAATATCATTCACACCCACTATCAAAGATGATTTTTTTTTGTATCACAGGATAATGTGAACAATAATTGCTATGTCCTTAATGTTGATCCTCCCCCTTCTAAGGATTTTCAATCATGTTATGAATTCAGATTTAACATTCTTTCTAAGCATGGGTATAAAGGAAATGGTCTTGGGTGCATGGAACAAGGAGTTAAGGTCCCTCTGGAACTGACACCTCTCCCTTTTGAAAAGGGTTTAGGTTACAATCCTTCTCACTTGTCCCCGTCCCCTCCTTTATTATCTACTATCCTTATGCCTTCTTCTTGTGAGCAATCAAACTTTTCTTCACAAGAGAAAGGATTGCTTCCTACTCCTCATTCTTTATCTGAATAAGAGCATATTTTTTTGAGGCTTCTCAAAGCCCACTTAATTACTCTTCGTCCTCCTACACATAAGAAGTGTCCTAAGCATGATAAAGAAAAAGCAAAACATTCTTTTTGTGCATACCATTGAGTATTAGGCCATTCCACTAGTGAATGTAAGGCCTTGAAGGATAAAATACAACTTCTTGATTCTAGTGTTGTTGCTATTCCAACTATTGATGCACCTGTCTTTTCTTTGTATGACAAGTGATATCAAGGTCTACCTCTATCTTGTCCATTCTAAGCATCTTCTTATGAGGTTCTTACACCTCCCTTATATTGTGTTGTTTCCCAGTATGTGGTATTTGTATCTTTTCTTGATCATTTCCATTCATGTTTGTACACTATTGTGTACAACCATACATCTCTATGGTAGCAACACAATAGTCTCTAGCATGGTTATCCCTATGTGTTGAGGGCAGGGATAACTCATTTTGGAGGTGTTTTTCCTTCTTCAGGACCCTCTCACTTTTTTCTTCCTTATGTCTTTTTCTTCTCCTTAGAATCACATGTGCTCCTCTACATAGCACACATCATTCTAAGGGGGGGCTCTCATGTCGGCTTAATTTTCAATAAGAAGTATTGTTTCAAAAGGATTCCTTGATGATAGAATCACTTGTAGAAAATTTTGTGTCTTTCAAAAGGAGCATTCTTCCAAAAGGGTTACTTGGTGTCTTGATGTCTTATGAAAAGGATTCCCCAATGAAGGAACCCCTTTGTGAAATTATTTTTAGAAATAATTCTTTGGTGTCTTATAATTTGTGTCTTATATTTGTTATTTGACATCTTATGTCTTGGTGTCTAGATGTCCCATATCTTGGCATATAACTTGGGGGCAACCTAACTAGACCTATCTTTGTTGTAACTATCCTGCAATGCAATTTCTAGCAGCCACAAGCCTACATGCTTGTCGTATGGACTCTAGCCATGCTAGACATACCTATCAGTGTTGTCTTATATTTGATCAACTTGTATCTTATTGTGTCTTATGAAAATTTTCATGGTGTCTATTTTTTTTTCGCTTTTTCATCCAACATGTGTGTCTACAACAAACATGTTTGTGGTGAATTTGCAGTCAACTATGCAGGATAGAAGACCTATGTCCTCTTTTTGTCCTAGCATAGCCTTACAATTGTATATATTGGATTGAATACCTATGTCTCTTCATCCTAAGTATATGCTTTTTCTCTTTGAAATTGGTTGTGTCCCTATCTTTTGAATGCATTCTTCTCTTGAAGCAATCAATCCTTACATTCCTCTCTCCAATTAAGAATTCTTCTTGTAGAGAAGGGGGATTCACTAGTCACGAGTCTCTTTATTCTCAAGAGAGTCCTAGGGAACAAACTTCCCTAAACTATCTCAAGGAATAATGCTCAAGTGATAGGGTAAAAAGGTGAGGGTTCCAAAATAAGAAAGAGCAGGTCACAGATTTTCTAGACAAACTAGCAAGCTTTTAGCCAAAGGACAGCAATGTGGCCTACAGACTTCAGCATGGCACGCTAGCATCCTAGAGGCACGTTGGCATCTCGTACGAACCGAAACTTGAGAATGTCGCTGAAAACAACAAAATGACTACTAACAATCTGATTACTAATAACTTTCAAAATGCAAGAAAATAATAGAATATAATAGAATTAAACTAAAGTGAACTAAGTGAAATATAAACAATAAAGCGAGAGAATAAGGGATAAGAAAATTCTCACAATAGACTAGGCAATGAATCCTTCAAAAATTATATATCTTCAACACCTGCACACATGAGATCGAGGGAAAAATGTTGTGGCTATTTAGGGGCTTGCCTTAGTCAAACACCTGTTTCAGTGTTCCCACCTCCACGAACAACCAGATAGATAGAGAGAAATAATAAACAAGGATGAAATGAATGCAAGAGTGATAAAAGAAAACCCCGCTCAAGGAGGAGAACCTATATCATGAAATTGAGATGCAATAGATAGGGGATGTGAGAAATCCCAAGATGGTCAAAGATACAAGGCATAAAATAGATATCACCTGCAAGGCTTGAGGAAGCCAAGGAGAGAGATAGAGCTACAAGATCCAAGAGAGTTGCAAAGAGTGTTGTGAGAGCTTTAGAGAGTGTTGTTGTGGCAAGCAAGATAGTTGTGCAAGCTTGAGAGAGAAAGAGAAGAGAGAAGAGAGAAAAGACCCAAAAGCTAGAGAGAAAAATTCCAGAGAGAGCAATAGAATGAAAGGGATAGATTTAAAAGAGAGAATAGGAGGGAAAAGAAGCTTTCTGAGTCGTTACGAGGCAGCCTAGACCGTTACCACCAACAAAAGTAGCTGGCAAGTGGCAACACACTAAAAAATGAGCGTTTGAATGTTGAAATGTTGTAGGATGCTAGCGTAGTGCATGGATGTCTGTGCAACATGCTAGTGTCCAGACACATCATGTCAGAAAATGACAAGAACGAGAAAAGCACAAGGTTTGATGCAAACCTAACGTGTGAAGGTAGCTACTAAAAAGGGGTTCTGAGCATCCTGAGAGGGAAAAAGGTTAATGCAAGGGCTAAAATAAGCCTACACAAATACTAGGGGAGTGGATACTAAAGTGGATACAAAAATGTTTGTGAAATTGCAAGGGGTGTAATTTTAAGACATTACACTTCTATGTATTATCTCTTAATTTGGGGATGACACAAAGTAATGAGACAACCTTCTACATCGAGGTCTCTTTCACTTTGCTAACTCAAATCCTTTAGTTTGTTATGTGTCATTTCTAAATATCCATATGTTCTAACCCCATGATGTAGTGGTTTTTTATGTTTCATCCTTGTTGTCTTGTGTAGATATTTCTTGTCTAATATGTTTATTTTGTAGGTCTTCATCCTGGAGGCATGCTTCCTTGGTTCAAAGAGCTATTTGCATCCTCTACAGTATCCTTTTGGCACCATGATGTTATTTACATTTAGTAGATTTCCTTTAGCATGCATATTCATTGAAACTCATAAGCCCACTAAAGTGGAGGCAAAATGTAGTGTCGTAAAATTGCATCCCAAATGTAATTTCACCTATATTTTTGCATCCACTTTAGTGTTCACTCCCTTAGTATTTGTGTAGGCTCATTTTAGCCCCTGCATCAACCTTTTCCCCTCTCAAGATGCTCAGGACCCCTTTTTAGTAGCTACCTTTGTGTGTCAGCTTTGCATCAAACCTTGTGCTTTCCTCATTCCCACTATTTTCAAGTATGATTTGTTTGGACACTAGCACACCACGCGAATGTCCACACACCGCACTAGCATCCTGTGTCATGTTAACGTTCAAATGACCATTCTCGAGCATGTTGCCACTTTTCACTTATCTTTGTCAGTGGTAACAGCTCGAGACACCTTGTAAAATATATTTAGATATTGAAAAATGACATAATTTTGTGTGAATCCAAGCTCTTTAACCTATGTTGTTACTCTTCCATTTGTACACACTCCACATTTTTTATCCAACCGTATTCCCATCCATTCTTCATTTATTATGCCTATCCTTTCTCTTATCCTTGTACATTTAATTCCCACCTTGATTATACCAACTTTTGTCCTAATGGTCAAAATATGTCTATTATTTTGATCATAAATTTTGAGCCATAAATCAAAATTATAACTTCTTATATGTGTTGGAAGAACAACCATATCTAAATTGAGTTGCTCTCAAAATTTTGTGGATCAATCCCACATGCACAAAATTGTTCCTACACCAATATTTCTAACTCACCAAAACTCCAAAATTTAAACTCAAATTTGGTTGGCTTTTTCCTATAGCTAACTAAATGTAATTTTGCATAATTTATTGTTTTGTACTTGTATTTAAAGGAGCTTATTTACGTTAATTTGACACATTGTATAATCATTAAAATATCACACATTCAAGGAGAAAATCATGCTAGGAACATTTTTCTTAGTGCACTAAAACAAAACTATATTTTCATATTCATCGTAGAGAATTTGCATGGTTGAAGCTTATTTTTTATCATTTGTCAAGACCATTAAACCAATCCTTTTTCAAAGGTTGACTAAAGGGAACTTGGCTTCTAGCAATCCAACGAACTCCTAAAGGCATTTCTAAATACTATGTCTTTAGAGCAAAGTAGAGAAGTAGATTTGGTGAATTAGAGAACAAAAAGACAAAAACTAGTATGATCAAACACACATGAAAGTGATCATAAGACACAAACTTGATATGGATAGAGGCATGGGTCTTGCACCAAATCTAAGGCAACAAATACACATATAGGTACCATTCTTGGGCTCTAGGAAAATTCATTGCCAACAATTCACCGACAAAAAATTCATCGTGGGAAAATTCACCGCTGCCAACAATTCACTGTCAAGGAAAATTAACTGCCAAAAGTTCATGCAATTAATTTTTCGTGTGGTGAATTGTCATGGCAGTGAATTTTCCCATGGTGAATTGTTGGCGAATTTTCTATCGATGAATTGTTGGCGGTGAATTTGTTGTATGCCCATTGAGCTAAGTACATTTCTCCTTCACATTTAATGTTTTAATTTCCTAACATGTATGTCCACAACTCATGTATTTATCGCTCACATTAATTGATTAGGCTATATAACACTTCTTAAGAGAAGTATATTTTCCTTTATAATATGGGGATTTACAATTGAAAATGAAAAATAAATAAGTCTTTAACCTTTTCAAATAAATCTAGGCTAACAAAATTAAATAAACAAAAATATCAATGTTAATTAACCTAGATAATAATGAAATTGAAATAAATGTTTTTAAATTAAATGTGAATAAAACAATGATCAATAAAAAATGATATAGATACTTTTTTTTTTTGGTGAAAGGCATTATGCATGTATATATATTTATATATGAAAATAGAGTTTATACAAAAATAAGATGGTCGATGCCTCTTATAAGCTAGGAATGCCACTTTCAATTTCAAAAGCAGCATACAAAGGTTTTAGGAGATAATAACTTATTCCCCAATTTTTGATATGTAGATGTAGATATGTAATAAATTCAACGATGTTCAAACAAATACTCTTAAATATGAAAACTAATTATCTATGTGTCTATGTCTTTATTTAAGTCATATACTTTTCAAACCATCCCAAATTAGAAGTAATATAAAATTGTTTAATCTTTCAATTTATAATTTACTTTTATTTGTATATTTTAAAAGATTACCTAAAATCAATTATAATATTAAAAAAAAACTTATAAACTAAAAAATTATAATAAAGTATCATATTTATATCTAATGATTTCCTCCCTAATAACAATATTGTAATAATTTTGATTAATAAATAAAGAATATTTATAAAATGCACTTTAATTTAATTAAGACTATTTAGTGCAAATATTTGGAAACTACCAATGTTTTTAACGTATGATGACTTAAATTTGAATATATTTGTGGTGAGCATTAAGCAAGCTATTGCCATTTTCCATAAGAGAAGGAAATTTTTTATAATACCTCTATGTCAACATTATACTCAAGATGTTACAATGGTTGGGTTTTGGTCCTAAACTATGCAAACACGTTCAAATGTTGTTTAATGATGTCAATGCTTAGCTAGTGATTAATAAAGAGTTGACTAACACTTTATAACGTTCAATCAAACAAGGTTACCCCTTTTCTCCATTCTTGTATGTGCTTGTTGTTGATGCTCTTGGATATTTGCTATAAAAATATAATCAACTAAATCTGATTAAGGGTATTTCTATTCCCCATAACGCTATGGTGATTAACACTCATTTCACTAATGACAACATGTTTATCCAAAATTCTGAGATGAAAATTAATAATGTCATGGGAGTCCTTAACCTTTATTGTGAAGTGTTCAACTCAAAACTTGCTCATCATAAGACTGTATTTTTGATGGTACAATGAGGGTCACCTCTTAGGTGGATTCCTAAAGAGTGGAAGCAAATTAAACATGGACAGATTAATCGGTATCTTTGCATTCCATTTGGGATGGGTGTCTCAATTTCTAGATGTGGAACTAGTACTTACAAAAATTAAAAAATAAACTATGTACTTGGGGAAATATTTTTTTCTCTCTAGTAGGCAAAATTCAAGTTGTGAATCGATTTTTTTTAGCTTTGTGTGTGTATTATTCCTCTTGTTGAATGCCATAAAAAAAAGGATATGAATATCTTATCAAAATTGTTTGCAACTTGTTATGGGCTAATTGGGGTGGCAAATCGGGTTTTAAATCTGCCCTTTGGCTACATTGTATTCAACCCAAAACCAAAGGTGGGTAGGGTCTTTTGGACCCAAGGACGCAAGGGGTTTGCCTGGTAGCAAAATGGATTGTTAAAACAATCAATGGAGATGCTTCGTGGAAAAACCTAGTTTGTTTTTGAATTTCTCAAGCTACTATCCAAGGTAAATGGCAAGCAGTCAATTGGGAAGATTAAATTATATTAGCACCTTTCTTCCATCTTAAAGCTTCCTTTCCCTTACTTTCAATTTGGAAGGCTTCGCAACAAGTCAGTATTTTCTTAGATTGGAAAAGTTCTCTTCAACACGGGTTCAGCTTCGGTATTCGTCAATATGGTGGAATGAACAGATGCAATATCATATTAATGCTATTAGATTTCCACAATCCATAGTGCTGAAGATTGTTAATTTCTGGATTTTTGATTGTGTTAGAGCTTTTTTCATCAAAAATCCAGAAATTAACAATCTTCTGCAATATCATAGTCAACCTCTTGTTGTTGCCTTTCCAAGGTTGCCATATTATTTATTTATAAAATGAGTTCAAAGATTTGGGGACTTGTGGGATTTTAATGCTCAAGAGTGGGTCAATTGACAAATTCTCAAAAATAACCTTGGTCTAAATTGTAAATATAAGTTTTATTATCTTTGTTAAGTCATTGGTTCCCTTTGAGTTGGTTATGAAGATGTGTACCCCTATTCATTGTAATTCTTTCAAGGATTGGTGTTCATTGTCCAAGTGTCAGTTCACGTTGTTTCCTCTTTAAAAAGTCTACTTGAATCTACTTCCACACTTGCCCTTAAATCCTAGATTGAATTTGAAATGGAATTGCAAGTTTCAAGAAAAAACTTGGAAAAAGTTGAGTGCTCAAATCTGGCATTCTAAAACTGAATCTAATGTTCAAATTTTAGCTTGAAAATTTTGCATTGTAAGCTGCTCGCTGGTGACAGGTTGGGATATATGCAGATCCAATCCATTAAACGTCCTTTTTGTAAACACATTGAAAGTTTGAAACATATATTTTGGGACTGTTATGTGACGGAAAAGAAATGGAAGGTTGTTTTTGTTTACCTCCTTGTGATTTTGAGCATGCTTTGAACAGAAAAGAAGCTATTTTGAGCTTGGGCCTTCAAAACAATACAGTTGATGTTTCTATAAGGCAGATTGTCTTGTTTAATATATGTAAAACTAAATGTATGACTGTCTTTATTGATCACAATGTTCATCTAGAAACATAAATGCTAAGGTTTTACTCTTGACATCATTTTGCAAATTGATTTTCTATGTTCACAACTGCAAGGAACTCCCAAAGTTAACGAGAAAATCAACATTCAATTAGACAAGACTAAATGACAAATACTACAGCTTCAACATATGTTAAAGTTTAGAGTTTGAAGGCTCTTTCTTTCAACTGTGTGTTGCTCTTGTAATTTATTTGCTACTATGTTAGTTGCAGCTCTTTCCATCTTGTTAGCCCTCTGTAATGTCCCTTTCTCATCAGCCTATTCTGGAAGCCCGTAGGCTCGTTTGAGGTAAAATTAGGGTTTCCATGTTTAGAGGTTCTATGGCATTTCAGGGAGTTTACTATTTTTAGTAAATTCTATTTTTGGCAGTATGCAGTTATCAATTTTCAGGTCTTCATTTTCAGTTGGAGCATTTAATGCAATTCAAGTCTGGCTTCTAAAGGTTTTATTTTGGTGAATAAAGGCATTAATGTTATAATTTGCAGTTGACCCCTTGGCCTAGGAGAACAACTTTAAGTTGTGTTTAAAAGAGGGACTTGGAAGGGGGACGCCTTCATTAGGTGTTTATTATTTTTAATATTGTCTTAATGCCTTGGGAAAAGTGGACGCCTCTTTTAAGGAGATATTTTTAAAATAAAGTGAAGTTCATATTTGTGCAAGAGGGACGCCATCTTGAGAATTAATTGTTTTTGGAAATTGAAAAGACTCTTGTGTCTTTTGGTGTGCCTTCTCAGGAAATTGAAGAGTTTTTGTGAGCTTCTATAAAGTGAAGGCTTTGCTCCAGCTTTGGTATCCATTATGCTTATCATATTGTTATGTTGTTGGAATGATTTCATGAATTTAGCTTCGAGGAATGCTTACTTTTTAGCATTTATCCAATTTCGTGTTTGAAAGATAACACCTAGTTGGTTTTAAGATTGCTTCTCATCCAGACTAACAGATTGAATTCGAATGTTAAAGAATTTTGGAGTTTTGTCAATTTTGAAGTTGCTGGTTCATCTACAACTGAAGGTGGTTTTTGCATACAGTTCTTGGAGTAAATTTAAATTGCTTGTGGGTATCTTTCCTATCTATTCCTACACCCAAGGCAACCCCTTCTACCAATTTACAGATTTTTGTTTGAAGTTTCTGATTTTTACTTGTCAAAATCGCCCTTGCTCAAGGCTGTACCATTCTGGAACATTGGGAATTGTGCTAAAAAAATAATACTCATCATTTGTTGTTGTTTCTTCATCATGGAATGGGCGCCTACCTTACAGGAGATCATTGCAACTGATTTCACTTCATTTGGAGTTAATTTGACCAAGTTATGAGTATTTCATGTTGTTCTCTGTTAGCTGGTCAAAATTTCTAAAACTCAAATTTTTACATCAGATTGTAGTAGTTTTCTGTTTTGGCCTATTACTAATCCAACCATTTTAGTTTATGCAATTACTTGTTGAATTCCATATTAAATTACCCTTAGATGGTTTACCGCCAGTGTGGAGAATGAACATTGTAGCTCTCATTGTACCTACTTTCAAGTGGTAAATTCCCACTCTCAAGTGGATGCCCGCCGCAACAGATGAATTAGATAGATGTATCTTCATGGTGGGTTATCCGCCTAATTGTTTCAGTTTTAATTACTAACTCCGTCATATGTTAGCACCTCACCCTCAATGGGATCTTGAGTGCACATTCTTGATGTTGAGTTTGTTTCATTTCAAGTTATTGTTTTTAGTTTCTCCGCCATATGACAACACCTCTCCTTCCTTGGGATTGAGTGTGCATTCTTGGCGTTGAGATCTTTCAACTTGGATTTCATTTTGGATGCTAACGCTAATCATGTTGGCTAGTGCTGGTTTATGTTGTGTAAATCTATCGAAAAAATTGGTTAGCATATTTCACCCTCTTTGTTTAATGTTGCTGGACTCTTGTTTTGTTATTTCTCCTTTTTGACAACCTTTGGTTGCCATTCTTTATGTATTATTTTGCTTTAATTCAATAAAAAATTATAAACTATAAATGAAATGCAAATAAATTTATTTAATTCTTCACATAGATGAATCCATTTTGCAAAATTGAGATCTATAATAAAAGGAAAAAATGATACAATTTTGATCTGACGATACAGAATGATGCAGATATTTCGGTGAGTTTTTATTAAGAGTCCATTGT
Source organism: Sequoia sempervirens (assembly GCA_007258455.2). Taxonomy (NCBI): domain Eukaryota; kingdom Viridiplantae; phylum Streptophyta; class Pinopsida; order Cupressales; family Cupressaceae; genus Sequoia; species Sequoia sempervirens. The sequence continues at coordinate 230,527,622 of VDFB02270651.1, read as the reverse complement.
TCTCACGTCTTTGCGCATATACTCTACCGTGTGCTCCACAAATCTTGCGAAAAATTCAACTAAACTTACATTCCCTTTCCGGTCTAAATTTCCACACCCCATCAAGTTGAAATACTGCAGTTGTGACAGGTTGCCAATGGTATCGGGGAGGTCCTTTAAGCTTCTACAATATCCCAAGTCCAAGTACTGCAGCTGTGACAGATTGCCAATAGTCTCGGGGAGATTATTTAAGCTAACACAAAGTCCCAATTCCAAATGCTGCAGCTGTGACAGGTTGCCAATGGTATCAGGGAGGTTATTTAAGCTTCCACATCCTGTCAAGTACAAGTGCTGCAGCTGTGACAGGTTACCAATGGTATTAGGGAGATTATTTAAACTTTCACATCCTCGCAAGTCCAAGGACTGCAACTGTGAGAGGTTGCCAAATGTGTTAGGCAGGTTATTTAAGCTTTTACACCCTAACAAGTCCAAGCCCTGCAGCTGTGACAGGTTGCAAATTGTATCAGGGAGGCTATTTAAGTTTGCACACCCGAACAAGCCCAAGCCCTGCAGGTGTGACAGGTTGCCGAATGTATTAGGGAGGTTATTTAAGCTTACACACCTTGCCAAGTTCAACTGTTGCAGCCGTGACAGATTGCCAATGGTATCAGGGAGGCTATTTAAGCTTGCACAATTTATAAGACTCAAGTGCTGCAGCTGTGATAGGTTGCCAATGGTATCAGGGAGGTTAGTTAAGCTTTCACACCCTTCAAAGTCCAAGAACTGCAACTGTGAGAGATTGCCAATTGTATTAGGCAGGTTATTTAAGCTTTCACACCATAACACGTCCAAGCTCTGCAGCTGTGACAGGTTGCCAATTGTATCAGGGAGCCTATTTAAGCTTGAACACCCTGCCAGTTCCAAGCCCTGCAGCTCTGACAGGTTGCCAATGGTATCAGGGAGGTTCTTTAAGCTTTTACAATATCCCAATAGCAAGTGCTGCAGCTGTGACAGATTGCCAATAGTATGAGGGAGGTTATTTAAGCCAACAGGAAGTCCCCATTCCAAGTTCTGCACAAGCCATGATTGGTTGCCATCGGCATCAGAGAGATTATTAAATTTTTTACATGCTTTCAAGCACAACTGCTGCAGCTGCGATAGGTTACCAATGGTATCAGGGAGGTTATTCAAGCTTACACACCCTCCCAAATCCAAAAACCGCAACTGTGAGAGGTTGCCAATTGTATTAGGCAGGCTACTTAAGCTTTCACAACATAACAAGTCGAAGCGCTGCAACTTTGACAGGTTGCCAATTGTATCAGGGAGGCTATTTAAGCTTGCACACCTTGTCAAGTCCAAGCCCTGCAGTTTTGACAGGTTACCAATTGTATTAGGGAGGCTATTTAAACTTTCACACCATGCCAAGTTCAAGTGTTGCAGCTGTGACAGGTTGCCAATGGTATCAGGGAGGCTAGTTAAGCTTGCACACCCTGTGAAGTTCAAGTGTTGCAGCTGTGATAGGTTGCCAATGGTGTCAGGAAGGTAATTTAAGCTTGTGCACCCTGTGAAGTTCAAGTGCTGCAGTTGTGATAGGTTGCCAATGTTATCAGGGAGGTTAGTTAAGCTTGCACACTGTCTCAAGTCCAAGTGCTGCAGCTGTGATAGATTGCCAATAATATCAGGGAGGTTATTCAAGCTTCCACAACATCCCAAGTCCAAGTGCTCCAGCTTTGATAGGTTGCCAATGCCATCAGAGAGGTTATCTAAGCTTCCATACGCTATTTCCAAGTGCTGCAGTTGAATGTTAGGAAGTGAAAATAGGGAGGACATAAAAAGGCTGTCAACGCCATAACAGCATTTTAGTTGTATAGTCTTCAATTGCCGACTGGTACCCACAAATCTGGAGTGATGTAGCTCCTCCATTGGTCTATCAATCCCAGTAGCAGACCAACAATTTTCCATCCTTAACCATATCAAACTTGGAGGAAGCATGGCTAGTGTTTCTTTTACCATGCCTTCAATGGGCAGATTCTGCATATGAAGATAGCGAAGACCACCTCCGTAAAGCATTTCAAGCCTTTGTGGATCGCCTCCATTGACTCGAAGGCGAGATAAATTGGTGTTGTTGGACATGGTGCTTAATTGGGCAGCCTCCCATAGTCGTGTACCCACTTTATCTTTGTCAGCAATATTTCGGCCCAGATCTCGCAAATGGTCATGCATATCAAATACACCTTCATCGTCAATTTTTATCAATAACTTCATGGAAAGATTAGATACAGCAGTGTGTACCATTTTGTACAGGGATTTCCAGAAAATGATGGGACATGTTTTGACTTCTCCAATGAAGAAGCAAGCAATGTCCACGAATATTTCTTTCTCCTCATCACTAAGAGCATTATAACTAATGTAAAGTCTTCTGTGAATTTCTGGATTGCTGATAATGTTGTCGAGAGCTTCCGTCCAACATCCTGTGTCATCATGCTTATCATACAAGAAGGATCCAATCACTTCCAATGAAAGAGGATGCCCCTTACAAGCTTCTACTATTCTTTCAGACAGATCTCTGTGACTTGGACTTGGAGATGCTTTGAGAAAAGCATGCCAACTAAATAATTGGAGACCCTCATTTTTCTCCAATCCACTCATCTCGTGGATGCATTGGGATGATATCCCAGCAACACTGAGAATGTGTTTGTCTCTAGAAGTTATGATTACTCTACTGCCAGGGGCCAGCCAATCCCCAACCAAAGCATTTACTTGTTCAACAGCATCCACATCATCCAAAATAAGCAGCACACGTTTTCCTCCTAAACGGTCTCTGAACAATGATATGCCCCTGTCAACATTGTGCACTGTTCTATCATATGTGGTTAAGTCTTCAAGGATTTGTTTCTGCAAATTTGTGAGGCCTATGACGTCTGCAGCAGTGGTGCGGACATTGGATACAAAAGAAGCAGCTTTAAAATCAGCATAAACTTGATTGTACACGGCCTTGGCAACTGTGGTCTTGCCAATACCACCAATACCCCATATTCCAACTTTAACAACCTCATCCAATGAACTGAGATTTAATTTTTGAATAAAAGCATTCTTCACGCTGTTCATTCCCACTGGATGCTTGGCAACTTCTAACGGCACTCTATCCAATGTCTTAATCAGGTCATTCACTACCGTCTTTACCAGCCGAGCTTCAAAACTGCAATGGCCACAGTTGGTCAATCGAAATTGCAGAAGTACTACTGCTCTCGACAGAGTTGCCAGAAAGGTTGTAAAATAAAACTTCCCCGCATAATATTAAAAAAATAATAAAAATGGAAAAAGAACATTCTTTTTATACATATGAAAGAGCATTTGTAAAAAATTAGTTAATGGTATAAAATATAAATAATTAACACCTAGGAATTATTTAGGTCAATAAGCATTTTAAATTTTATAATTAAATAATTATATTTAAAATTTCTTAAATTAAGAGTTACAAGAAGATATAAATATTTATTATTAGCAATCAAATAATTAAATAAAATTTTATCAATTTGAAATTATTACAAATTTTTAAACAAGTAATTTTGTCAATTTTTTAAAAATAAAAAATAAATAGTGAGTTATGATATATGAAATGAAATAGCAGTACACAGATAATAGAATATTGTAAGCTTAAATAGTATTTCATTAAAAAAAAACAGGAAAGTGTAAGGTGACATAAAATATTCTACAACATTTTTTTAAAGATAAATTAAAAATTTAGCATGGTAATGTAAAGGAAAATAACCTTTATCTACACTAATTAAATGAAATACATATAACTCAACAGAAAACATTTTAGATTAATTTAACTTAATATAACCTAACACAGGATGAATCATGTTGTTTTCATACAACAAAATAGACAATTTGGGTGTGTTCAGTATTTGAGATTCTATGTAGACCTCTAGTTCATTATGGTTCCATTATGTGCATTTAGAACAATTACATGCCATGTAGATTTGTCTTGTTGTCTACATATTGGATCCTACTAATGTCACACTTCTACTCTCTGATTTGCTAGACTTTTTACTCCACATTGATTGTAATTTCTCTTAAGACAACCCCTTAAAATACTAATTTTATGACCGTGCTAAAGATTGGTAAACAAAAATCAAGCATGCAAATGTCTTAGATGATGATTCTAAAGTAAATGTTGTTCCTTTAAGTTATCAAATGAATGTCTTTAAATACCAAGACATAACAAATTGTTAGACAAACATAAACAAGTTAGCTCTCAATGACTAGTGGAAAAGGATGATAGTTGACAAATTTTAAATTTAAAAAAATTAAAATTTGGTTCAAATTCACACCATGTAGGATCACTCTTGTCCATTGCAGAAATAACCCATGTCACAAAATGGATGAATTTAAAGTAGGGGATGAATTTCTAGGAATAGTGGATAATAATAAGTTGTATGTGTGGAAGTAGGTGCAAATAGGGTAAGAATAAGTCAAATATGTGGAATTTATGCCTTCTAATAGAAAGACTACTATCGATCTTGAACCTTCATAACTTTCTTTTAATCCTTTGATGGATTTATTTTGTTATGGCACTGGTTGGATATAGGTTTCTTATTAACAATTACAATATTGCTAAGTAAATAATCTAAGTATAGCTTAAGGTTCAAGTATGAAGGATTGATATATCGAATGAGAAAAAAATTGGAGTTGGGATCATCCATATAAAAATGTATAAAAAACATACATTTTCATACATACATATATGTACTTACTTTTTATTTTATCCAAAATTCTATTAATGGAAAAAATAAGGCACTAGGCTTTTATTATTAATTCTTATGTTGGGAAACTATTTTACAATGGATGACAACAACAGATGATGTAATCTCAAAATATCGTAAGACTGTGATCTCATACTATTGTATGATTTTTATGCTTGACTAATGAAGGATTGCTATAATCTAGAATAGTGGAGAATAAATGAAGATCATAGGTGAATAGAAAAATGACCTCATTATCATCTTCAATGAATAATTTATACTCACTTTGAGTAGCTTGATTTCTCTTCCAATTTTTTTAGCACCCTTAGTATAAAGAAAAAATTTAAAAACCTAGTCAATTTCCAACATATTCAATGTTGCTTCTTTGAAATTCATTCAAAACTTGTTCTGAGATCATATGGGATGAACCCACTATGGAAAAAGGCATATGCTGGAAAAACCCCATCCAAACCAATTGGAATCTAAACCAAGTTCAAACTAGACCCATATCTAAGGCTTGTAGGGCACAAACCAACTATTTAGAAATATTGGTGTTCCTCCTACTACAAAGCAATCATAAATTCTCTAAGGAAAATCGCTAAAGGAACCACAAATAACTCTCATACCATTTAGAACAAAAAAAATTGTGGAAATGGATTAGAAGGTGGTAGGTCTTGTGTGTAAAAATTGAATTATGTGAATATCTCTTTTTTTCTTTTTTTTTTCACTTCTATTATGAGTATGGGCATTTGGCTTCTAATTACTCGAAGAGAAACTTTAATCATCCTCGAGATTTCAAGAAGTCCTCTTCTCACCCTATGTTGATGGAAAGGGGATGGGCCTCATCATCTTACTAGTTTCCAAGGTAAGAAATTGAAGCTTTTGAGATTGTAAAGTAAGATTTAGAGTCTAGACTATCGAGGGGATTTGGGCCCTCTTCAAGTAATGAGGTAGAAGACAAGTATTTTATCTTATTAACAATTGTAAATGGTAAAAGGGTAAAAGGGAAGTGTGCGGGCAAGTTCCTTTTCATTTTATGTTGAAGGCTCCTTTTTCAATAATTAATGTTAACACTCCTTCAAAGATAGAGGATTCTAAGGATGGGATGATCCTTACTACTAATTTTATTATGGAAAATGAGTTGCAAGCCACTCATTCCTTCGAGCATAATTGGACAAAGGTGCAATAGAAAAAGGAACACTCACAAGGGAAGATCAATAATTAGATGGTCCTAAGATCTTCCAAGACTTTTAGAAAGAATTCATCAATGTGTGAAGTTTCTTGAGACAACTTGCTCTTTTAGGAAGATAACATTCTTTTTATGAGATTGAAATGAATTGTTTCATTATTTTAATCTAGCACTAAATGCAATTGTATGCATGTCTTGGGTTTCTTATTCAAATTGTACTATTAGAAAAAAAAAAGTGTTAATTACTAGTTTATTTAATTATTAAGTATTGATTTCTTTTATCAAGTAATGTAAATAGTTAATTGTAAACTATTATAAACTTTAAAATGTTTTTTATATCTTTTGTATGTGATAAAATGCTAAGGAAATGGGGAACGATCTTAATTGTTCATTTGCCCATTATGAGATATAACCAAGACATGGATTGGTGAATGTCAAAACATTGTGAGTGATTTGATGATCACTTATTTGTATGGTCCATGAGATAGATCTAGGCACCAAATGCATGGATTTGACTCCCAAAAAAGTTGATAGACTATTTTGATTTTAGGAAGAGTATAGACAAAGAGGATCTAGATCAATCTAAAGTGAGGTGAAATTTAGTGCCATATTAGAGTCATCTTCCATCTTCATTATAGAGTTAAGTGTCCTATCCATCACATGTGTTTTCCTAAATTAGCATTTAATATTTCTAAATTGTCTATTCCAACAACTAAATATTGACTTAATCAAGGCTTATTTATGCTGATTTGTATGCGTTTCAATTGATTGGCCTAGATTAAGCCTAGAGAAAGGTTGTTTTCTTTTATATTTTAGTTAAATTATCCATTTTTACACCCACTAGTATTTACATTTTGGTGAACTTGTCTATATTGCACCCCTTAGGGTGTGACCTTAAGGTTAGACCTTTACTAACTTAAGTGTATTTTTTATTTTATATCATTTTAATTTTATCATTCATCTTCAAATTTCCTTATATTTGGATTCCTTTATGATTATTATACCTTAATTAGGGTTTGGATTTACATAATGATATACATCCTTTATGCTACCATCCCATCTTAGGATAATCAATCTTATGACACCTTTTAGGTATTGCTCCTTGATTGATGTTCATATATTTTAGATTTTAATAGGTTTTCATCTTTTATTACACATCATCACAATATTGTTGATATCCTCATGATAGAGTAGTCTAACGATAAGCATATGTCTTCTACGAAGATTGGATTCTAACATGCATTATATTTTACTAATTGGCATCTACAATTATTATATATATTATAATGAACATCAGTAAATTATGACCTTATAATAAACAAATAATAATTTAAATTTAAATAAATTATAAAATATTTTAAAAGATAAATTTCAAATCCCTTCCCAATTTAAAATTTATATCTTATATACCAATAACAAAAATAGGAATAAATTCAATATTCAGAAGCCCAAACCCCTTCTCTAAAACCCTATGCTTATGTAACTATATTTGAGCAGAGGCATAAATGTCATATTATTCAGTGCCAGCCATAAAATAATTAGCTAAAAATAAAGAAAAGCAAGCAGAAAGTGAGTTTCATTACTTACCCTTGAGTTCTATCAATGGTCCAGCCAGAGCGAGAACAGATCTGCAGAAGGGCACGCTTCCACTCATCAATCTCTTCTCTTGGGTATCGATCTGAATGGCTGTAATGTTTGATAAAGGATTGCTTGTAGGGACTGGAGTCATTTTCAGGGTATCTAACATGAGTTGGATCCACGTGATAAAAGAGAGGAATGATCAAGCCACAGGTCCTCAACATTACGGCGGCCTCCTTGAGACACCATGTGGAATCTGCATAGCCTTTGGAAAATATGGGAATGCATATCGCGCTGCTCTCAATTGCTCTTTCCAAGCTCGACCAAATCTCTTCCCCCTTTTCCAGTTTCTCATCGTCTTTATAAACGTTCAATCCTGCTGTGGAGAGAGCTTCAAACAGATGATCGGCCAGAGTCTTTCTCACATCTTCTCCCCTGAAACTCAGAAACACATGATACCTCTTTTTGCTTTGGAATGCAACTTTAGTTTTGGGAGGCTCGTATTCTTCCATTGTAGGGCCGGATCTCAAGAGGAAGGCTTACTACCCAAATATAGAAAGAGAACAAGAGATTCAACCCAAAATCTCAGATCTTGAATTCAAGCATACAAATGTTTCAACCCCGATCACAAATGGCTGTGCTATATCTACTTATAGAATGGAAATGACAGATACCATTGATGCGATTGTCCCCATTTCTCTTAAAGTAACTTTTTATTCCTTCCCGCCAACTTAACTGGCACGGCAGAGGCGCTTGCTTTTATTCTTTTCTCATGCCCCCCTGTTATTCTTTTTTCCGTGTGCGCTCTTTATGTCTTTTTAACTTTTTCTATGTCCATATGATGTCCATATGGTGTGCAAGGGTATGTAGATAGTCTTTATTCTCTATCTATATGTTCAATGGATTATAATGTCTAAGTCATTTTAATGGAATTTTGTTGTCGATTATTAATAGTGTGAAGATCAATTAAAATTGATAAAGTATTTCTATTATTTTTTATTTTTTTCTATTGTTAAACTTTTCTTGGTGCCCACTCTTACATCTTTAACTTTTTCATGTAATAGAATTTTGTTGTCGATCATTAATAGTGTGAAGATCAATTAAAATTGATAAAGTATTTCTATTATTCTTTTTTTTTTCTATTGTTAAACTTTTCTTGATGCCCACTCTGTAACATCCATCCACTTAATACTCAAGTAATCTCAAGAATTTACTAGAAGGTAAATAAACTTAGTAAACATGAGAGAGAATTTTTTTTTTTTTTTAAACATTTATATAAGCACAAAAATAAAGTACAACAGTACAACTTTTCTAGATAAATTCAAACTTGAATTCACATGTAATCATAACTAGAATCAAGATAATTCCTTACAATATTCATTTATTCACATAAGATACACTTAGCATAAAGATTAGATTTACCTCATAGGTTTTGACTGTCGTAAGCCAGAACATGGAATTCACTGCATCTGGAATGTTGATCTCTATCTTCACAAGCCTCAGAGAGTCTACTGCTACAGAGGGAGAGCATCATCCGAGTGCTTTTCCTCCAACCACAGACTCAAGTGGTCCCCCGCGCGCTTCCTAACTGGAAGTGACCCGGCCCTTCTCGAAGAGTATAGATATAAGGAACTGTCAGGTTTCTCCATCTCAGTCCTAGGGATGTGTCCTACAAAACTCAGTCGACCATACAACTCTAGATCCCTTCTAGCTAAGTATGATCATTTAGATTGGTCATGCCATCTAGTCACTCACCTCTGACTCGTCTTGGAACTGTCTCATCCTAAAGTTTTACTTACTTTATTTAGTACTCTAGTCACAAACTAGTCTGTATAGAAAATCCATTCTAGCCAATTTGACTTAGATCTAATCCTTAATCTAGGATATTCATTCAATGTAAAAATTTAGGTATTTCAACCTTTAAAAAGTCCCTTATTGCATCCTTGCAATATCTAGGGTTAATGGCTTCCTGCCATTTACTCTCAAGATTCAATACCCAACATCTTGATACATTAAATCGAGTTTCGACATTATTGTAGAATCTCTTAAGGTATTAAAAAGACTTCCTTCCTTGTTCTATGGTTTCTCGACCTTTCATTGTCAATCAATATTCATATATATATATACAATGTCATATCTGACATAAGCATTACATATTTCCTATATCCTCCTTGTTTCAATACTAGGGTTTAGCTTCTCTAACCCAATACATGGAAATATCAAACATCCTTGTTCTCCAAAGATAATAGCATTAATGAAACAAAACATAAGAGCAATTACTTCTAGTCTTACCCAGACGACTTAGCATTTCTCAAATTCACATTTCATATAACATGAATAAACATGACATTCAAGGAATATTCTCATTGATATGTATATATATATATATATCTTAATCAGTGTCGTTACTTCTCCTGTAGTTTGTACTTCGACTAAGTTCAATCCTTCAACCTTAATAGGTTAGATTCGTAAGAGATAAGAAATTGCTTCCAACTTCCTTGTCTACTCAATTTTATTCTCCTTCGAATAAGGATAGGGTATAAACTCATATGATTATCATTCTTTATATAAGTATGTCGCATATACTTATAACAACAATCTCAAGTACAATAGACATGTAGGTTGAGTTCCTGTCTCCCAACATCCCCTTCTCGAAGTTGGTTACGACATTGATACCAAGTATTGGAATAATGAAATTCCTTTATACACATAGTTCTAATAAGTTCAATCATTCATATAATAATAAGGTCCATACTTTTGATCTCATACTATGTCTATACTGTTGAGCTGATTAAAAAGTCTTATTCTAGAAATAAAAGAGCATTTGGGTATGACTCCTAGTATACCCATCCTTGAGAGGGTTTAACACAAGAAGAAAGATGCTTATCATAAGGTCAACTAGTTTCTCTTTCTTAAAAGCACCTAATACCGAAGGTTTGGCTTAGGATCATTCCCATAATAACCTTAGCTCTTCGATGGGAATCTATCCCTTCCTATAATTTAGGCATCCCCCCAATAATCTCAAAATATAATTAGAGCAATAACTCAATCTCAAACTAGATTGTCAAGATGAAGCCCATAAATAATTTATCCTAGTATCTTAAATAATCTTACGCTATCATGCCACATCATCACCTCGACCTTATATGATACAGAGACAAATAAACTTTTGGCTCAAAATGTGCAAGGCTGAATAAGTCTTCGGCCAAGGAAACTTATATATATTTTCAAAGCCTATCGGCTAGACACAGTCACAATAAAACATTCAAGTATGTTGGCCCATTTCAAAACAAGCAAAGGTCTATAAATAGATACCAGATAATAAATTTCTTAAATGGGACAACAAAGCTTATATGCAGCGAACAAAGCTTATACCATAACCATTATTCACAGTAAAGTGAGCTCACCTCTTACCGAGCCATAAATTTTATCCAAAAACGGCCTTCTCTTTCAACATCTCACCTTCTCTACCCATCGTTCCGCTTTCCAAGAGCATGTATGATATTCCACTCCCTTATCTCAATGGTGAAAGCCTTCTCCTCCTGTCATGCCGTCATGCGATATCAAGACTTTGATCTAACAACAAACATTAGCAACTGCGCCTCCCCTTTCTCTATGTTTAACCTCATTATTTTATAAGGTTTCTCCCCTGTGGAATACCTCCCCCCCCGACTGGGATCCCACACACCAGCGCTATTCATAGTTTTCATAAGCCTTCCAGACTCGTCTTCTCACCTCGCATAGGAGAATAATTCCCCCCGAGATCTCTTCTCTCCCTCCCTTTTCCATAACTAAATTTCCCTCCTAAGCACCTTTCTTCCCCGATAAGAATGGATGTATCCTCCGAAATAGTCTCTGCAAGAATTCGTTATTCCAACTGTGTGTCAGCCTTTACTTGAGCGTACTCCTAAACATTAATATCTTCACAACCGCCGGACATGACGTTCTTGTGCGGCAAGATGCAGATCTTTGAACTATTGATTCGGTCTTAGTGGAGCACTCTAAAACTCCATGTTGATGCTTCCCAAAGCTTATAGATGAACAACCCGTAAGTCTTCTCAAGCTCCTCACAAGAAAATAGAACGGTTGCCATCTATTTTGTTGGTGGTTAAATTTGTTTCATTCCATACGCTGGCCAAGAGAGACGTTCTCCCACAAAGGCTGAGAATTAACATGATGGTCCTTTCCAAAAGACTTGGGGATTATTACCCCATCTTAATTTGTATGCCTATTTTCGAGGAATCTACCTCCCTTTACAAAGGTGGCGTGAGTGGTTTCTCCCACTCGGCTAACTACCACGATCAAAGCTCACACAAGAATGACACTTGCAAGACTATGGTGAGCTCCAAGCTCCCATTAGTTATGATGTCCACTATATCATTTTAAAAGCTTGAAAGATCTATTTCCAATGATAAATTAGTGTGTAATGGTCTTTCAAGGCTCAAGTTGGCATTAGAAACAAGATGATATCATTTTAAATTCTAAACGTGTTCCTCGCGTAAGAGTTGAGCTTAACAATAAGCTCTACGGCTAGATTAGCCATTTTGAATAATCTTATATTATATATATTAAAACTTCCAAGATTAATATCAATTTTACCATACAAAGTCGATGGCGTTCTCTATTAGTCAACACTCAAGTGAAATCACCCCCTCAATATGGACTTTCAAAATTATCATCATGCTCGACGTCCTTATGCAATATCCCAATAAGAGTCATTTTCCGTTGCAATAGCTTATGCATGTACGTATGTATACATACATATTTGAACGTAAATGGTGTATGATGATAGTATCTATGCCATTGTATGCACATATGCATCCATGTACCCATCTATATGTGTACGAGTATATATACTTACCTTATTGACAAGGTATACCTATATTCATATATTCATTTGTTTTATTTAATAAAAAGAGAGTTAATAACCCATAAGAGAATCATCTCAACACATAGGTCGACTAAATGATTACTATCGACAATCTTTTAAACATGTTAAACAACATGCACTAGACATTAAACATCGACAACTTGTCGAGTCGAGCAGTAAACTTAGACCAAGAGAGTTGAGTATCACTCACCTGACTCAAGTAGGTTTGACCATTTTTGCATCAACACTAGTCCTAAGATGGTGACAACTTGTTCTTTACCTTATATCTATATCCTTCTCTCCAATGATGCTCTCCCTCCCTTTCTCGGAGGGTGGAAAACCTGATTCCTGAATGCAACGTACAACACCAACTTGGGGTTAATGTATCATTAATCGTTTCATAATCCTTATGAAATCATCACATCTTGACAAATTTTAGACACATGTCGATTTTAATCAAATAAACCCAACACATGAAAACATTGATTTTTCCTAACATCAAATCATTGAGTCATGCGTAAGAATCTACTATTTACTTCAAAAGTAAAAAGTAAAACATAGTTAAAGTTAGGGATGTAACACACTCTTACATCTTTAACTTTTCATGTAATGGAATTTTGTTGTCAATCATTAATAGTGTGAAGATCAATTAAAATTGATAAAGTATTTCTATTATTCTTCTTTTTTTTCTATTGTTAAACTTTTCTTGATGCCCACTCTTACATCTTTGACTTTTTCATGTTTACATGGTATGTAAAGCTATGTAGTCTTTATCATCTACATATACTATTAGATTTTATGTTTTATGGATTATAATGTCTAAGTCATTTTAATGGAATTTTGTTGTCGATCATTAATAGTGTGAAGATCAATTAAAATTGATAAAGTTTCACTAACTTATTATTTCTTTGTTTCCATTGTTACACTTTTCTTGAAGCCCACTCTTACATCTTTAACTTTTTCATGTTTATGTGGTATGTAAAGCTATGTAGTCTTTATCATCTACATAGATTTTATGTTTTATGGATTATAATGTCTATGTCATTTTAATGGAATTTTGTTGTCGACCATTAATAGTGTGAAAATCAATTAAAAGATTGATAAAGTATCACTAGTATTATTTCTTTGTTTCCATTGTTACACTTTTTTTGATGCCCACTCTTACATCTTTAACTTTTTCATGTTTACATGGTATGTAAAGCTATGTAGTCTTTATCATCTATGTATACAATCAAGACTAAGTTTATCCTCCTTTTCATATAAATCTCTTTTGAATTGGTTAGAATTATTTATTTTTAATTTATTTATTTAATCTATTAAATTGTATTTTTATTATTTTCTATTTTTTTATTATATTTTATTTAATATGATTTTTTTATATTGAGATGAAGATACATCAAATTTTCTTTATATATCATATATTGAAATGAACTTACAAAGTATTTGTAAAATTATTTTGAGTTTTTTTGGGGACAATGTTCCACTTGTTTTTGTAGAATTATTTATATAATGTTTTACATGTGTGCATACCTTTGACATAATAATGCAAAGGATATTTGTAGATATGACAATCTTCAAACCCATGACAATTTTGTGAAGGTTAAACTCTAATGGTCTATCTTTTCAATGTGTGATTATTAGACCCTATTCTTTATGGATCATCAATGCCCAAATCATTTCTAGTGGGATCTATTGTTGGCTACCATTAATTATAAGAATAACTAGAATTAGGTATGGCTCTCATGTGTCACATTTATGAGAATAAAGAGAGATAAATGTGGTGGCTTGCCCTTACTTTTGTAGAATACTATAACTTTATGTAAACAAAGAGAGGTCAATCAAGTGGTCTTCTCTTATTTTTGTAAGAGCAACCAGTGTGACTTGAACAAAACTCATGCACCCAAGTCATGAAGGTTTACAAAAAATATATAAGAAGCCACATCAAAATCATTTCAAATGATTATCCACACAATTTTATCAATCATGCAAAAGGTAGAAATGTTGACAATATGTCTAAAATTTCCTCTTTTGTGTGTTAGGGTCTTCTTGAAATTTAATTATATTTTATAAAAAATTGCATAAATATGACCATCTAATTTAGCCTTGTAATTCACCACACCTACCTAACTTCACACATTTCCAACCACATCTTTATCTTTTCAAAATTAGTCTTTCATGTATTACATGGACATGGTATTTGACATGAACTATTTTTGCTTAAGTATTACTTTGGTTATGATAGTTATTCAAAATTATTTTTATGTCTTATTTATACTATAATTATGGACCCCTTTTTGAGCTACACAAAATAGATTATTAATAATAAACAAGCCCAAAGACCCAAATAAAAGAGCACACCCATGATAGAGAAAATTAAAGTAAATAAGATAATCTAAAATACAATCAAACATGTATCAAACCTCTATGATATTGTTGATGTGCTCCAAATAATTGTATGTGGATTTTCTTTGCAATTTTCCACTCAAATGGCCATCACAAGGTTGCAAATGGATAGTTGATTATAGAAATGGATAACTTATGAATAGCATGAAATTAGTTTATGAAATGAGGGTGAAAATTCTCCATTAAATAGACTTCTCAAGAGATAAATGGAGCCAAGATGAAGATGTGGAATCAATGATTAAGATCCAACTATATGGAGAGAATTATTAGCCTTGTGAAGGATGAGAGATTCAAGATCAAATTAGGATTTTTCATCTAATTGTGAGATGTAATAAAATGAGGGGGACTATAAGAGGATTAGATGATGAGGTGGAAATCCAAGCATTCCCATACATGTGTGAATAAGGAGGTGGACATGAGTCAAGGTCAAATGAGGTGGAAGATTAAGATTCCTCCAAGCTAGCATCCTCACACATGTGTGAGGAAGGAGTGAAATGAGTCAAACATGTTCACACATGTGGAAGCATGAAGTGGATTGAGGTGGAAATCAAGAATGCCTCCAAGTTAGCATGATCACACATGTGGGAGAATGGGGGATTGAGAACTCATGAAAAAGGGAGAATGGTTGTGATTTTGATCCATGTGGATGGGTTGAATACTTGTGATTAAAAGGTCAAGGATTAAGGATGAAATGAAATGAAATATCATAAGAAATATTAGGATAGGATTAATAAGTTTAAATTAGCTAATTAATAAGCATTAATTAATTAATTTAGTTGGAGGAATTGGGAGCTAAGGTTAATTGATTTAAATTATTAACCTTAGCGGATGAATAGTAATTGAATGGTGGTGAGTGGTGAAGGTGATTAACTAGATAATGGCTTATTTAATTAATTTATGGGAAGATAGTAAGAAGAAAAGTAGGATCACATTTGGGAACTAGGGCTAATTTGATTAATTTAATTTATTTAATTAACATTAGGGAATAAAAGGATATTAGAAGAATGATTATTTAATAGTTGAAGATAACTAATTAACTATTGGAAGTATTTAATTAATTTGTAATTTATAATTAGTATGAAGTAGTGGATATGAATTTGGGGTGTCTATATTTTACCTGTCTTTGATATGACATCATGAATAAAAGAAGTAGTCCATGTCAAATAAGAATAAATAGAAGGGATAAGGCTTTAGAAATAGGGTGTCCCTATCACTTAGAAGAATAGAGGATGATGAGATGAGGTGATGCCCCCTCAAGAGATTTTTTGAGTGAAATAGGACTCAAGGTTATCTTGAAAAGACAAGGATATTGAGATGGACGATAAGAGGTTGGGCCATGTTGGATGGTAGATCATTGGAGATAATCGAATTGGGGTGATGTACATAGTATAGTGTTAATATAGATAGATGATGGAGCTTATTAATGTTGATTAGATGATGATGTCTCGCAGGTGATTGGCTATAGTTATGATAGCATATGATTTATGGATAGAATATGGATAGGGATGAAATTATATGAAGGAGGAGAGGGTTGAATGAATGATGGAATAGAGGAGTTGAGGATGGTGGAGTGATGATTGGAAGTGATGAATATTGTCAAAGAAATATGAGTGCAAAGAGAAATATACTACTTGCTATAGGATTTGGCATTATGAACCATGATATAATGGATCATGATGATGGTGTGGTGTGTGCATAAGGACATACATGAAAACACACATTATAAATAACATAGTAATCCAACACACATGTTTTCAAAGAACAACAACACATGGTAAATGGTGGTGACCATGACGGTGTGAAGTATCAAGCAATAGGACTAGAGGAAAAAAAAAGAAAACACCTAATCAAACAAACAACCAAAAAACACATGATATGGTAAATTGTGCAACTTAAAACCAAGGTAGTGGATGGGGGATGGGATGGACGGATGGAAGTGGAGGCCCAAATTTTTGGTTCAAGATCAAGGATAAAAGGATGGGATATGATTAGATTTTCCCCTAGTCAATCTATAAGCTATAGATTGATTTGATGATTATGATTGCATTGTTTTTTATAAGAACAACATGAGGAAAGTGTTGTTAAAATTGAGAAAACAAAGGGATTGGCAATGATATATCGATGTGATTGGAATCATAGTATAGGTTAAATACACCAAATCCTAATGAATTTAAGCATTATTTAACCCCTTAAGCTACAATCCCAATGAGATGTTCAAAAACTTCAAAAACTAAGAAACCATTAAACTAAACATGAAATTTTAAAAGAAACCCTTTCTCATACTCCAAACCTTATCCCATTGGGGGAGTGGTGTTTCATTGATGTGGAATGACGACCCTTTCCCAATCCCTTCAATGAAATGAGCAGTTAACCGACCTCCATTGTTGAAAAACTAAGCTAAAATTGATAAAGTGATGCTATGGGTGGATGAAAAGGATGAAAAAACTTGATAATGGTGCAAGTTTGAATAGAGATAATATTCAAACGGGAAACATAACTTTGCTTTGATGGAAGTGGATCCATTTCTCTCCAAATGGTGAAGTATTTATAGGAGAGAAAATGAAGAATCAAGGGTTGAGATCGATTTGATCAATCAATGGTCAAGATAGAATCAAGGGTGAAGGCATATCAAGGATTCTCATCAATGGATGACAATCAAAGATCACATGGATCAAATAAAGCATTAATGGATGAGAATGATTCAAACAAACACACTTTGTAACAACTTTGAAAGTTTGTTACAAAGTTTGTTAAGAAAGAATATTCCATTTTTTGGAGCCAAATAGAAAATATTCTTTTGGCATATTCCCTATGCAAGTGGATGGGTGAGGAAAATTAGCAATTAGTAATTAAAACTAAGTTTTAATTGTGCAAGATGGGGAGTAATAGGATGCTCATTAAATAATTAGTTTATTTAATGAAAAAAAGGGGATGTAAATGACATTTAATTCAATAATTTAAGATTATTTAATTAAATGAGAAGACATTAGGGGGTTTAAATTAAATAATTTGATTTATTCAATTAAACAAGATGAGAGGTGAAGGTGAAAGGGGGTGAATTAACCTATTTAAGTCAATTATATTAATAGACAAAAATGATGCATTTAATTAAATAACTAGGATTATTTAATTAAACAGTTGAAAAGAGGATGAATTCAGGACAAAACAATGATAGTGATCAGATTCAAGTGTGTAGTATCATTCAGGATATTTTTAAGTGTCTACAATCCCAATGGTGATTCATTGGATTATTTTTAAACGACTATAAATGGTTTGCAACAAGACAAGGGAAAAAGGCTAGGGATGTATTTGGATGGATGTGGGATACTAGAGAATTGCTTGGATTGGGAGTGTTTGCACATGCATGAAATTTTTTAGGGATCATGATTTAGATTTGGATTAGGATAGAATAAGCATTTTCTTATAGTTTTAGTCTCGATGGTGGAACTAGTAGAAAGGAAAGATCCAAATCTAGAGATAATGATTGAGATGGATTGGATGGAATGGATGAGGTGTTAGATGGGATGGAGAGGAGATAGATTGATGAAGGTATTTAAGGGGAGATTTTCAAGGACTATATCATAATGGGATAATATTTTTATCCAAGATACAAGGTTGGATAGTGATGTGGGTGATTGCATGATGTTAGATAATGGTGACCATTTAAAGATTTCACCAAAGTATGTTTTATGTTTGGGCCCTAAGTCCTTTTCAAGGTTAAAGGGAGGATGGATGAGGTGTGACTAAATGGATAATATAGATATGGTGGATGGAAATGATGGGATGTCATGATAGGAGGGATGATGGGTAAGACAACTTGACTGAAGTGTAAGGTACACATAGAAATTTTCTTTAAACATGATGCTCATGAATGAGTTTTTGTCATGGTACTTTTTTAAGATGCCATAAGAAATGGTTTCCACCATTGGATGAATTAATTCTCTTTATTATTCTTTTTGAATTTTGATTTTTTTTTTTAAATGGTATTTCTTTGGATGTCTAAAGCTTCAAGTTTCAATCTTATGTTTTAAGATGTTGCTAATCTAGATGCACTTGCCATGATGTGTCAATAATATCCTACCTTGTAGATTTTCTTTACTAAGATCATTTCATTGGTGTATAATTTACAAATTTAGTAATGCTCTTTGACAACTACTTTAGTTGTGTCCAAATGTGAAAATCTTGATAGGGTGCCATCATAGCTCCTATGGTAAAGAGTGGTTACAATGATTTGATAGATTCAAGGTTTTGGGTTATTAGATTCAAGATGATGATGTTTATATTTTGGAATGGGGGATTGGGCTTCAGATTGTAAGATTAGATGTTTAGATTCAAGGATTTTGTATCAAAATTTGGATTGAGGGATTTTGTGGGTTTGGATTTAGATTTGGGAATATGATTGGAATTAGAAACAACAATATTTTTGGATTTTGAAGATTTGTATGTTTTGATTGATTATAAGTGTGAAGGTGGTGTAAAAATGGTGAATGTAACATGTGGCATTTGATTATTTACTTTCTTTTGATATTTGTATTTGATCAAACTCACCAATTCCCTTTTATTTTAGATCTCTATTGTGTTTTTTCTTTGCTTTCAATTTTTGGGTTCATGTCACTTTTTTTATTCATTTGGATTTTGTGTTTGATTAGTATCTTTCACTTGTAATTTGGTGATTAATTTCAATATTTTTCTTCACAATGATTCTCCACTTTATATGCTAGATTATGGTGTTAGTCGCAATCAAGGGTTTAGGATATTGGGGATGAAATTTTCTAGTGTGGATGGAGGTGGTAGGGAAAAGATTGGTGGAAATGGTATTCTTATAGGAGCTATGTATGGCTTCTAATTTTATTTTTTATTGGATGAAGTTTCCCTAACTATCATTTGATTGCTTGCTAGGAGGTATGCAACCAATGCTTTGGTATCTCCCCCTCACTCTCTCTACCTACCTCTCTCTCTCCATCCCTACCTCTCCCTCCATCTCTCCTATTAAACACTCAGAATATTGAGGGGGGGTGAATCAATATTCCATAAAACCATTCAAACATTAGCCATCCAATTACAAAATCACATTCAACTTTTATAAGGAAAGAAAGCTTGAAAATATCCACAACATCATATAACACATGAACACCAAGATTTTTACATGAAAATACAAAAATGGGAAAAACCGTGCGGTGAGGGTTAGCTCACAATATATTATAACCGATTATAGGATATTACAGAAATGCTCACTGTAGGTGGACTCACTGCCTACAGAGAAAAAGATAGGAGAGAGGGGTGGCTCAGAACCTATTTAAACTATTACAAAAGCATCTACAATATGTAGGAGTATAGTTCCAATGAAGTACAGTATCAAACTTCACACTAATCTAGATTAATTCTCTGCTTTGTATTCACATAATTCTGATCTAAACATTCACAACTTATCTTTGCTATAATCAATTTTGCATCATATATCTTGCATACAACATCTCTCTACATCATCATCATTCAAAATACTGAAAAAAATATATCATATATATCGGCATCAAGTTTAACATCAGTTAGGTCGGCCTAATTGGATGTAACACACACAATTCAACTTGCCAGCCCCAAAACAAATTCTCCACACTTCACGCAACAATTCATAATTCAAAATACCATAAGATAGGTCGGGATGGACCTATAATAGATCCCACATAAAAGCTCGACACACATTAACCCTTTGCATACATATCAAGTGTGTTACGTCAGTACATCATAGGACCTAAATAAAAAATCCTTCAACTGTTCATCCATTTCACAACACATGGATCTCAAATATCGATCCCGCCTAGAATTCACACTCATCTAATATCTAGAAACTTAACTTCAACACTACAACATCAAAGACTCATTCGCAGAGAAGTGTGGAATCTCCCACACCAATACATTGTACAAAAAATGATTGTATTATACCAAATTGAACTCTATCGTTCATATCTCCCAAAATACTTTTCCAAACAATATGAAATCTTGGATTTAGAATCTTCTAACAACCAAAAAATTAGGTTAGAATTGCAGAGCAAAAACTTCCTTTGTAGAGTGGTGCAAACCCAAAAACTGATAAATTGTGGCCCTGAACAAGTAGTTTTGATACTTACTCCAATTTTCATACCACTGAGCATTCTAGACCAAATCTCCTTGCACAAATGACTTCTTTAACACATAAAAAATATTTTATAAGTAATTAAATTAGTCCACAACAATGTTGACATCAATGACAACACTTTATTATATTCCTATGTACATTCTCCATGCTCATGTTGCCAAATGACAATCTCCTCATAGTTCCAACATCTCCTTCCCTCTCTCTCTCTCTCTCACAATGAAAACACTATATTATATTCCTATGTACATTATACATGCTCATGTTTCCAAATGACAATCTCCTCATAGTTCCAACATCTCCTTCCCTCTCTAGTTCTTCGTCCCTCCCTCCCCCCCCTCTCTCTCTCTCTCCCTCCCCCTCTTCCCTCCTCTCTCTCTCTCTCTCTCTCTCTCTCTCTCTCTCTCTCTCTCTCTCTCTCTCTCTCTCTCTCTCTCTCTCTCTCTCTCTCTCTCTCTCTCTCTCTCTCTCTCTCTCTCTCTCTCTCTCTCTCTCTCTCTCCTTCCCTACCTCTCCCTCCGCCTCTTCTTCTTTCTATGTCCCTCCTCCCTCTATTTACCTACCTCTCTCTCTCTCTCCATCCCTACCTCTCGCTCTATCTCTCCTTACTTCTCTACTTCTCTCTACTCCCCTCTCCATCTCTCTACCTACCTCTCTATAACTCCTCCCTCTCTCTCCCTCACTCTATCTAATGTGATGCAAAGGAGGAAGGTGGGAGATTGAGAGAAAAAGGAGGAGGGAGAGAGTAAATATGAGAGAGAGGAGAGAGTGAGAGAAAGAGGAAGAGAGTAAGATGAGGGGAGAGAGAGAGAGAGAGAGAGAGAAAGAGGGGGAGGTAGGTAGAGAGAGAGAGGTGAGATAGAGAAAGAGTAGAGAGGGAAGGAGAGAGAGATGTGATAGATAGAGAAGTAGAGAGAGGAGGAAGGTAGAGATATTGAGAGAGGGAAGGAGTGAGGGATAGAGAAAGAGGTATAAAGGGTTAGTTAGGTAGAGAGATGTATAGAGGGATGGAGAGAGAGAGAAGTGAGAGAGAGCAATAGAGAGAGAGGGAGGGGGAGATAGAGAGAAGTAGAGAGGGAATGAGAGAGGGAGGGAGAGAGAGAGGTGAGAGACATGTGAGATAGAGAGAAAAGGTGGAAGGAAGGATAGGTAGAGGAGAGAGAGTAGAGAGGGAAGGAGGAGAGATATAGAGAGAGAGAGCAGAGAGAGAGAGAGAGAGAGAGAGAGAGAGAGAGAGAGAGAGAGAGAGAGAGAGAGAGAGAGAGAGAGAGAGAGAGAGAGAGAGAGAGAGAGAGAGAGAGAGAGAGAGAGAGAGAGAGAGAGAGAGAGAGAGAGAGAGGGAGAGAGAATAGAGAGGGAAGGAAAGCGAGAGAGGGAGGGAAGGAGGGAGGGAGAGAGAAAGAGAGGGAAGAAGAGAGAGTGAAGGATGAAAAACTGGAGAGGTAGTTCTTGAGCTCAAGGGAAAGAGTTAGATAAATGGATGGAGATAGTGAGAGGGGGGTCTAGAGCATAAGAAATGAACAATGAGTGAGATATAGAGAGAGAAAGATGATACAACTTGCTGATTACTCAAATTTGTCATGTTGATTACTCAAATTTGACTAAGTCTAAAAATGATAAGATTTTCCAAAAACTAGAATTTGAATTATAACTCTAAGAGATCCAAAACCACTCTCAAACATCCTAAAACTATACACATGAAATATAACTTGGAGTATAAGAAAGTAAATATCCATATGTTTATTTCATGTACATAGTTTCACTATCAAAGAAAGAAAAAAATAAAGACAAAAAAAGAAACAAAGAGTTCAACAAAGTGTATTCTCAAAAGTCATCATTCGCATTTGGCGAGTGCCAAATTTGGCACTTGCTAAATGATGCACTTTCATTTGGCGAGCTCCAAATTTGTCGCTCGCCAAATGATGCACTTTCATTTGGTGAGCACCAAATTTGGCACTCACCAAATGGGTTTCTCTAGGAAATACCATGCCTTAGGCTCAATCATTTGAGCCATTTGGTGAGCACCAAATGGCAATTTCGGATAAAAAACAAAGGTGGCATCTTTTTTGTGTCACAACTTGGTGCACATACCCTAGTGGATCAATGGATTATCAACTAATTTGGATCAAAACCATAGATTGCTTATATATGATGGGCTAGATTGTAAGTTAGATTACATGGATTAGGATTGATTGCATTGTATGGATTGGATGGGGATGATTGGAATGGAAGGATGGAGGGAGGATAAATGGATTAGGTTAAGATCTAGGATTAGATGGAGGAAAAAAGAATAAGATTGGATAGAGCAATGGATGGGATCCAATGACAAGGGAGAACAAAGCCTTGGGACAAGGAAGAAATGATAAAGGGATATCATGGATAGGAGAGAGGGATTTGGATGATGGATGGGAACCAATAGCAAGGGAAACATAAGGCATGATAAAAGGATGGAAGTGTTGATGGTCAATACAGCACAACAACATTAAACATAATATCTATTCTATTTCTCCTGAAAAAGAAAGATAACATGTAGCCATCTAACTCCCAAGGTCCTAGTAGTTGGTTCTCAACTATGTTGATATCACTCAGAGGTCAATGTAACTATAATTTGCAAGGGGCCTTTGCTGGTAACAAGGAACAAAACTACATGAAGTCAACTATTCTACGTTTTGGGGGTTTAAATAAAGATTAAAAAAAGATAGATCAGAGCTTTAAAACTAGAAGAATATGAAGAAAACTACTTAACAACTAGACATGCATACCAATAATGAGTGTTTCTTCATCCAACCACAACCATGACATGAAACAATCCATAGAATAATCTATACCATTGCCTACATCCACAGTGCTAATTTAATCATCATAACTGTTCACCAAACTTTCTTCATAAAACTTCAAAACAAACCATTCACTCATTATCAAAACATAGATCAAATAGATATAATAGCAATTCATTCATAGATAATTTAATGAGATAATCTTAAATCCAATTCCTTCTATTGACTTTCATCAAATAAGAAACACTTAGGCGCAACAAAACCACTAGCATATGGATTGATTATATATCATTAAAATCATCAAATAATTCCAACTTGATAACATAAAACTTGCACAAAGCTGTAAAATTGTATCTAAATTTACTTAAAATTTCAGAGTATATTCTTTACAATTATGAAAACCTAAGACTATTCATGTCTGCTATCATCAGGTGGCTAAACTTGCTTCAATTAGTCGATCTTTACAAAATGGAACCAAATTATACGTATAGGTCAAGCATGCACGAATTCCTCCCAATTTGGAATCCAGATCCACAAATTAAGGAACAAGGACTGTTGATAGAACCAAACTGTTGAACCCCAAGTTAGGAAGCTGGAGCAAAATATTGTACAAATTCTTCTTTCCAAAGAAAAAGGTGAAACATAAGAAGAGAACCGGAATTGAGCCCACATTAACGTCTTGAACAAGAGGAGAGAAGGAGATGTTACATCAAGCGAAGAAAGTGTTCAACCATAAGTTCACCCCTACTTTACATGCTCAAGGACATATTCATCATAGTTGTCAAACACTTGTTGAAGAGTACCTGAATCAGGTCCATCCAACCCATCATCTTCAAATTTGATCCTCCTTAATTCAGTTGAAACCAACTTATGTACCTCCTTCAACTTGATCAATTCTCTTTTAGTAGCCTTTGCTTCTTCCCTAATATCCATAAACCGATCTAATAATAGATCCTCCCCATCATCTCCTTTTTGTATTATGTCTTCAAATCTACCCCTCCATCTCTCCTCCATCTTATCTAAAGAAAGGCCTTCCCTAACTGAGGTATCTAGATTGATTAGAATGGCTACAATTGCCTCCAATTCATCAATCTGTTGGTTCAAATCCTTACTCATCTTGTGAACTTCATCTTGATGCACATGAACAACCTTGGATTTATACCTTATTATACTCATAGTTTTCTCAACAAAATTTGCATTATCCTCCTCAAGAATTGAATTTTCAAACAAAGTTGACTTAGGTACTTTACCAATGTCCTCAAGCTTTTTAACATATTATTTATATTCCTTATCCTGCTTATCTAGATCTTTGGTATGTTGATCTAGATCCCCTGCCAACTCAAGAGTTGCCTTGTGAATCTTAAAACCATCAACAAGAACATCATCAACCTCCTAATTGAGCTTGTCCAACCAACTCCCTAGCATTCCCACCTTGCTCTTCATCTGAACCAAATCATCTGCCTCCTTCTTTGTTAATAAGATTGGGGATTCAAGGGCAATAGCCTGTTGAGAGATTGGAGTTGAAACATCTTTCAGAAACCTATGCAATTGATCTAATTGAGCCTTAAGCTCATCCTTCTTTTGCTTATCCTTGATCATCTGAGACTTGGTAGAGGAAGCCACAATATCAATTAAATTCATTTGTTGATTCCTTGTAGGCTTTCCTAAATTCACTGTACCCAATTGATAATCAATCATTTGCATATCTTCCTAGTTCTTATCCACCATGGGTATTGCACATTCAACAATAATCTCCCTTGTGTCAGTAAGCTTGGTAGAGTGAAGAACCCTAGCCTTCTTTTTAGGTATATCCTTCTCAATTTCTTTCATCTCCTCCCAATTGAGAGGTTATGGTTGAACTATTTGCTTCCTTTCTAAGTCAAGCTTCAACCAGGTAGGAGCAATAGGAGTAGTAGCTACTTGGGCCAAAGAAGAAATAGCAGTAGTGGAAGACAAAGGTTGTAATATTACAATATTTGGAGGTTGAGAGTCAACGTCCTGCACATTTTGTTGCTCACTTTGTGCCCTCTCTTGTTCCAACTTCTCAACCTCTTCCTTATCTTTCTGCTCTTGCAGTTTCTTGGCCTCTAACTCTTGCTTCAAACGTTCTTCTTCTAATTTCCTCTAACACTTTATCTCTTTGCTCTTCTAGCTTCTTGACATAGTCCCAAGCTTTCTTTGACTTCTTTTCATATAGAGCAAGCTCTGCAGCCTCCTCCCTTTCCAAGCGTTCTTGTTCCTCTTTCTTTTTATGAGCCTCTTCTAAGGCCTTATATTTAGCTTCAAGAGCCTCTTTTTATCTTCTCTGCTTGGCATTCTCTTCTTCAAGATCATGGATCTTCTGCTGTAGAGTCAACTTATCCCTTTCCTCTTTCATTCTAAGTTCTTGCTCCTTTTCTTGTTGCTGCTTAGCCAACTCATCAATAGTAGCTCGAGCCTCCAATTCCCTTTCCTTAGATGACAAGTCAGATTGTGCTTTAGCTTCCTCTTCTTGTTGTTTAGCTAACGCCTCAGCTTGTGCCTTGGCATCAACTTCCCTCTTGGCATCCTCAAACAATTTCCATTGATCTTCCTCGGTCAATACATGCTCGGTCCCTGCATCATCTGTTACATCAAGAGATGTTACTACATGAGCCTCCTTATTAGATAGAGTATTCTCAGAATCAGTAGCAATATCATGTATCTCAATTCCCGACTTCATTTCCTTTAGTAGCTCAGCTTCCTTATGGAGAGTTCCCTTTGGGGATTCCTGACGTAGTTGTTGTGTAACAGAGGGTTGAGTAGATACTTCTCCTGCAACAGATGTGGAAACACCAACCTTTGCAATTGTCTCGCCTTCTTGTACCTTTGGGAGATCTTGGGCTACCACCTACTCTTCTGCATTAGAAGGCATAAACTCTAAGGGTTCCTTAGGTGCCATCCTTCTCTTTGTCCTCTTATAGCCTTGAGTGGTACCTGCAGCTTTCCTCTTTTTGGATGACTGAGCCTCAAGCTGGTTAATTCTTAAGCTAACCCAATGCACACTTTTATCCAAGACTAGTCTAGCAACTTGTTTTATATTGATAGACTCTTCAACAGTCTAGTCCATTGGATCAAGATTTCTAGTGCCTATATTCTCAGCCTCATATTAGGGATCCAAAGTCACCCCATCATCTAACAAAGTCCCCAGGATATCTTCCTTAATCCCATAGTCAACCATGAGTGGGATAGGCGATCTCTCATAATTTCTTTTCCTTAAATCATATTCATCCTGCAAGTCCATCGAGAAATCTTCCAACAGATTGAAATGTCTGTCAAAGAGACTGGGAAGCAAAGCTTGCATCTTGTGCCCAGGATCATAGTGCTTCCTAGCAATTTATAAAACCAACCTTAGGTGAACTAATTCATCACAAACAACCTTTGCTGCCACAATGTGTGGACAACTAAACTCTCCCAACTTCATTGGAAAATTATGGCAACCAGTCTTGTGTTTGGTGCCAAACTTGTAGTTAACAGCCAAAGCCTAATATATAAATTCCATCAAAATGACCCTATCACCACAACATCTAGGAAGCAAATGGGGATGACCATCAAAGCCTACTAATCTGAAGTAAGTGAATGTGGGGTACTGGATAAACCAATGTCCCCACTCATTGATAAAGGCCATTTCCTCCCTGCTAAGTCTGTATCCAGCATCACCAGTAAGCCTATTAATGATGACATAAAGAAAGGCATCATTAACTCTCCTATAATGTGACCCTGATGCCTACAAGGTGAGCTGATTATAGTGCTCCCACACCTTCTTTTTCCCTTGAGCTTCTTCCAATATGCCAACTATATTCAATCCAGGAAAAATCCCCATCCGAGCAGCTACATAGA
Source organism: Sequoia sempervirens (assembly GCA_007258455.2). Lineage (NCBI taxonomy): Eukaryota > Viridiplantae > Streptophyta > Pinopsida > Cupressales > Cupressaceae > Sequoia > Sequoia sempervirens. Next base: position 230,500,090 of record VDFB02270651.1, on the reverse strand, counting down.
CCACATAAGAGGCCATAAAGAAACTCATGGTTTCTCTCACTTTGAGCATCTGATTATATATACTTTTTGACACCACCATTGGCCAGTCAAACTATTGTTTACCTTCCAAGATAGCATGGATGAATGGGACACATCCATTCTTTAAACTGTGAAGCATCCATTTTTCCAAACACCCTAGAAAGCGGCATGATTATGTCCCCAATTTCTTTATTGAAATCTGCCCTTTTTGGTTGGTCAAGAAGCTTGGTTAGAGACTTTTTCTCTATCCTCATCCAATGCTTATTCATGTAGGATCTATTGATTTCTTTGTTGCTATTGTAAAGCTTCAAAGCTTCTGCTTCATTCAACTGCTTAGGATTCTAAGGAACGAGCACATCAAACATGAATTTGAACATTTGAGATGTTAGATCAATAAAAACATTCCCTTGTGAATCCATACACTACCTAGTAGCAGGATTGTAAGCGCCAATAGCTACTAATACCAATTATGGATACTGAACAGACAAAGGGAATAGTGCAAGGTGTGCCAATCCAGACTGAGCAATCCTCTGTGCCCTTAGTGTAACATCTTCATTAAAAGTTTCATCAACCAATTCCCCAAAGTTGAAAGGGACTAGGTTGGTGTTTGTGATGTCTGCCCACTCCAAGTCAACTTTACTTGCAGTAAGAGTAGCATCCCCATGCTTATACCTTAAGGTGTAAGGGAGCTGCTCTACTTTGATCTTCTTATTCCTAACTCCTTGCCTTGAAGTTTCACCCAGTTGGCTCCTTTGAAAAGCCTCATCTGATGCCACAAAAATTTCTTGATTCTTGCAGTAAACTCCTATATTAGATGATCAAAAAACATCAAAGTTAGTTAATCATACAATACCATTCCCTACCCTCCTAAGATAACATTCATACTTAGTCAAATCTTGCTTTCATCAAAAGCAGAACCATAGAAGGATCAAGAATAGGAAACACATTTCAACATATGGTGGGGTCAAAACCAGAACCAGATCAGAACTGGGACTAGAATGGAAACCGAACTAGAAACCCATTGTTAGTTCCAAGTTCGATATCTATTCCGACTCCAATTTTGCCTAAGTTTCAGCATGAAGACTCGAGTATAAGTATATAAAGACAAAACACCATAATGACCAAAAATAGAGCCCTTTTAGGAACTAGTCCTAAAGAAAAACAACCTCGAGACAAAATCATTCCCGAATCCGCTCTCGCCAATACCATATGCAAAATGAAAGGCGTTTTCCAAAGACATAGTCATATAAATTTTTAAAACCTGGGTCACATGAGCCTATGAGAGAAAACCCAATAAATGAGGGCCTAACCCCTATCCTTCAATCATACAAGGAACAATTTAAACCTAAGACAAGGTGTGCTGTGAAGTTTATCGAGAAACCCTAGTTTGCTTGATACGTTGATTTAACCACCTAGGGCAACATAAATCCATCATAGAACATATCCAAAGGACACAGGATCAGGATGAAGCAAGGTTGTGAACATGTTTCAAACATCAGGAGTATGGACAACCCTTGCAAATGGAAGCCCTAATTAGAAATTAGGGAACGACAACAAACCACCTGTCGTGAAAGCGACAATCGACATAAACAAACAATGAACGAAAACACGAAAGAGAAGGCGGACTCGGAGTCGGAACAGAATCCGAACTAGGAACTTTGTGAAAAGTTCATAATCCATTTTTGGTTCTGGCTCCTCTTCCGTCAGAGCAAAAGAAAGAAAGATTTGGAGCAAAACAAACAACTCCTAAGACCCAAACAAAGCCACAGACAAAACAAACAACTCTTAGGGGGACCCATTTTGTTCCAAACTAATAATGGGGTGGTTATGCAAGGCATAACAGGAAGGATAGGAGGATTGCTTGGATAGGAGATGGGGGATTAAGTGGATGGATGAAAGGTGATGGGAGATAAAAGGGTGGTGAAAGAAAGTCAAGTACATGGAAAAGCTTCCTACAACAATCTATCAGAGGAGAGAATGGACATTTTTTTACAATTTCAAACCCTTAAAACAGTCACAGACAAGAAGATGCACCTAACAAGTAACATAAACAACTTCATAGATACAACAAAAACACATAACACAAGAGTATACATGGGGAAAACCATTTTGGGAGAAAATACCACACTTCAAAAGCTTGAACAATGTATTATCTATAAACAACGATTACAATACACTTGCAATGCAATCCTCTATAGGAGTTTGTTTGTGTTACAAATTTGGAATCAATTCAACAACATGATGATACCTGCAAAGAACACTATCATACAACTCCAAATGCAACACAAACATTTATAGAGCTCATGACAAAGTTGGACACCTAAAATATTCACATGCAAGGTGCCACCCAACATGCATGTCATAATTTGTCATAATCAATCATAATCATCTTACATTGTCATAATCTATCATATGACAATCTTTTTCATAATCAACCATAATTAATTTATGGCATATGACAAACTCCACCAAATTAGCATAAAATTAGGCACCGCAAAATGGGACGCTCACCTCCACCAATTTAACTTACAACTGGTATGCATGACTCTTACAACTATCATAAACCGTCATGGTAAGTTGTCATAGTTTGTCATAATTTATGACAACTTATGACAATTGTCACCATTTTAGCCCCAAATTTAGGCCCTCAAAAGTGGACGCCTACCTCCTTGAAATTAGCTTCCAAAATGCACATGTCACCCTCCATGTAGGATGCCACATCACTAGTAGGTCCCACATAGCGCCACGACATTAGTAGACAAAATACATCAAGATAAAATAAATAATTAATCATTGAAATTAAATGCTAGGACTTGTAAAGGTTGAGACACCTTAATCCCAACATATGGTGGATGAAGGATAGGAGGATGGAGCTCCAAGGACTATGTTGCAAAGGAACAAGATGCCCCACACTAAAGGTAGTACAATTATATATGGAAGATGGTGGAAAAAGTTGCATGATATGGAAGGATAGTGCATAAGGGACATGGATGGAAATGGGAGTAAGGCTTTCATTGTCCAAAGCATGCATAGAGATTTTTCCCCTAGCTCTCTATCAATATTAAGGAGGGAAGGGAGGATAAATGGAAATGATATAAATGGAATTGATGGAAAAGGGATGAAGAATTAGGATGGAGGATTTGGATAGGATATGGTATGGAAGGATAACATGGCAACTCCTTATCAATCAAAGGTATGCTAAATATAATAAAGATTCAGGAATTACAATATTATATTGAGTTAAATCATATTGGTACAACCAATATATATATATATATATATATATATGGAGTTTCAAGTGATTTGATATAAAGATATCATTTGTAAAAATTTTGGAAGACTTTATGATTTATATTAGTATAAAAATATGAGATGCAAGTGATGTATTCTTATATTTAAATTAGCTTTGATATCTATTGATTATGGAGAGGTATTAAAATAATAATACACATCTATGAATGGCTAAATTTGCATACATGTCATTTACTATTAATTTTTGTACCTATTTTGAGAGGATTTCTTAATACACTTGTATATTGACAAGTGACGCAATCTTGTGCGATGCCAAGCTCTTTCCCCCATGTTGCTTCTCTTCCATTTATACAAATTCCCACATCCTTTGTTTAAAACTTATCCGCATTTACCCATATTCTCATGTATTCTTCATTTATTATGCTTATCCATGCACTTATCCCTACACATTTCATTCCCACTTTGATTCTAGCAACTTTTTTTCCTAATGACCAAAAATCGCTATCTATTTTTTTTTATCATAACTTTTGAACCATAACTTAAAAATAATAACTTCTTATATGTCTTGGGAAAGAACAAAAAAATCAAAATTGGGTTGCTCTTAAAATTCGGTGGATCAATCTCACATGCATTAATCCTACACTTGTAGTTCTAACCCCCCACAACTTCAAAATTTAAATTCAATTTTTTGTTGGCTTGTGTCTAGAGTTGGCTAAACGATCATTTGCATGATTAATTATGTACTTGTATTTAAAGACATTCATTTACATTCATTTGGTACATTTGTATATCATTAAAATATTATTCACATTCAAGGAGAAAAGTATGCTAGGAACATTTCTTTTTGTGCACTAAAACAAAAATAGATTTGCATATGCATCCTAGAGAATTTGCATGGTTGAAGCTTATTTTTATAATTTGTCAAGACTATAAAACCAGTCCTTTACAAGGGTTGATTAAAAGGAGAGTCCCCTAGAAATCCAACAACTTTCTAAATACATTTGTAAATACTATACAACTTTAGAGCAAAGTAGAGAGAAGTAGATTAAAAAAACTAGAGAATAAAAGGGCAAAACAAATAGCATCAAACTTACTTGAAAGCAAACATGAGACATAAACTTAACCTAGATAGAGCCACAGATCTTGCACCAAATTTGAGGTAATAAACATACATATAGGTACGTTCCTAGGCTAAAGATTGGTAGATTCTAAAATTGTTGTCAGAGTCATCCATCTCCAATCATTAAGTACATTTTTCCTTCACATTTAATGTTTCAATTTTCAAATATGTATGTCCATAATTTTCTTATCTAGATTAGTCCAAGTATTTATTGCTTACATAAATTGATTAGACTATCTAACACATTTTAAGGAAAGCATATTTTCCATTATAAAATCTTAATTAAAATTAGGGGGCTTGCAATAGAAAAGGAAATATAAATAAATCTTTAACCTTTTCCAAATATATCTAAACTAACAAAATGAAATAAACAATAATCAGTTAATTAACCCAAATACTAATGAAATTGAAATAAATGCTCATAAATTAAATGAATGAAACAATAATAAATATTGATATAAATATCGTTATAAATGTTGAAATATGTGATAAATTTAATGATGTTCAAACACATTTAAACTATATGCTCTCCAAACCATCCCAAATAACAAACAATATATAATTTACTTAATTTTTCAATTTACTATTTACTTATATTCATATATTTTAAAAAATTATAAAAAATCAATTATAAATTATGAAAAATTACTTTTAAACTGAAAAACATTAAAAAATTATATATATATAAAATGGGCTTTTAATTTAAAATCGAAACCATTTCATGCCAATATTTGTTTTTAGTATATAATGACTTGAATTTTAATATATTTGTGGTCTGCATTAAACAAGCGATTTCCATTTCCCATCAGAGAAGGAAAACTTGTAGAATACCTCCATCTCGGAAGGCGAATTGGTATCGAAAGAGACAAATAAATAAAATATATGCAAAAGTGAAATTTGACATTTAATTCTTCGTCTAGATGAATCCGCGCTGCAAAAGTGAGATCTACAATAGAAAGTAAAAACGATGCCATTTTTATCTGATGAGGCAGAATGATGCGGATATTTCATTGGGTTTTTATTAAATGAAGCAACATCTTCCTCCATCGATCAATATTAATTGAAAAAATAGTAACCTTAGAAACCCTTCCAAGTCTAAACTTACACAGTGCCAAAAGCCAAAGTACTGCAGCTGTGACAGGTTGTCAATGGTATGAGGGAGGCTATTTAAGCTTTTACATAATGTCAAGTCCAAGGTCTGCAGTTGTGACAGGTTGCCAATGGTGTCAGGGAGGCTATTTAAACTTAAACGTGCTTTCAAGTTTAAATATTGCAGCTGTGATAGGTTACCAATGGTATCAGGGAGGTTATTTAAGCTTGCACACCCTCCCAAGTCCAAGCTCTGCAGCTTTGACAGGTTGCCAATTGTATTAGGGAGGCTATTTAAGCTTTCACAAAATACTAAGTCCAAGTCCTCCAGCTGTGACAGGTTGCCAATTGTATTGGGGAGGGTATTTAAGCTTTCATTCCATGACAAGTTCAAGTGTTGCAGCTGTGACAGGTTGCCAATGGTATCAGGGAGGCTATTTAAGTTTGCACATTTTCTGACGGTCAAATGCTGCAGTTGTGATAAATTGCCAATGGTATCAGGAAGGCTATTTAAGCTTCCACACTCTATCAAGTCTAAGTGCTGCAGTTGTATGCTAGGAAGTGAAAATAGGGAGGACATAAAAAGGCTGTCAACATCATCACAACCTTTTAGTTGCAGAGTCTTCAATTGACGAATGGTACCCGCATGTCTGGACTGATGTCTCTTCTTCATTGCTCTATTAATCCCACTAGCAAGACAACAATTCTCCATCCTTAACCATATCAAACTTGGAGGAAGCATGGCTGGTGTGTCTTTTGTCACGCCTTTAATGTGTATATTCTGCAAATAAAGATAGCAAAGAGCATTTCTACGAGGCATTTCAAGCCTTTGTGGATTGCCTCCATTGACTCGAAGGCGAGTTAAATTAATGTTGGATATGGTGTCTAAATGGGTAGCCTCCCATAGTCGTGTACCCTCTTTTTCAGCAATAGTTCGCCCCATATCTCTCAAATGGTCATGCATATGAAACATGCCACCTTCGTTAATCTTTACCAAAAGCTTCAGGGAAAGATTTGATATAGCAGTGTCTACCATCCTGTACAAGGATTTCCAAAAAATGATGGGCCATGTTTTGACTTCTCCAATAAAAAAGCAAACAATGTCCACGAATATTTTCTTTTCCTCATCACTCAGAGCATTATAGCTAATGTAAAGTCTTTTATGAATTTCTGGATAGTTGATAATGTTGTCCAGAGCTTCCGTCCAACAACCTGTGTCATCCTGCTTATCATACAAGAAGGATCCAATCATACAAGAAGGATCCAATCACTTCCAATGAAAGAGGATGCCCCTTACAAGCTCCCACTATTCTTTCAGACAGACCTCTGTGACTTGGACTTGGAGATGCTTTGAGAAAAGCATGCCAACTAAATAATTGGAGACCCTCATTTTTCTCCAATCCACTCATCTCGTGGATGCATTCGGATGAGACCCTAGCAATATTGAGAATGTGTTTGTCTCTAGAAGTTATGATAACTCTACTGCCAGGTGCCAGCCAATCCCCAACTAAAACATTCAATTGTACAATAGCATCCACATCATCCAAAATAAGCAGCACACGTTTTCCTCCCAAACGATCTCTGAACAAAGATATGCCCCTCTCAACGCTGTCTACTGTTCCATCGTACGTGGCTAAGTCTTTAAGAATTTGTTTCTGCAAATTTGTGAGGCCTGTAGCATCTGCAGCAGTGGTGCGGACATTAGATACAAAGGAAGCAGCTTCAAAATCAGCATAAACTTCATTGTAGACGGCCTTGGAAAGTGTGGTCTTGCCAATACCACCAATACCACCAATACCCCATATTCCAACTTTAATAACCTCATCGACTGAACTGAGATTTAACTTTTGAATAAGAGCATTCTTGACGCCGTCCATTCTCACTGGATGCTTGGCAACTTCTAATGGCACTCTGTCCAGTGACTTAATCAGGTCATTCACCACCGTCTTCACTAGCCGAGCTTCAAAGCTGCAATAGCCAGAGTTGGTCAATCAAAATTGCAGAAGTACTAATTATCCTCGCTCTACTTGTCTCCACAGAGTTCCGGAAAAGTTGTAAATAAAACTTCCACCTATAATATAAATTTAGAGAAAAATGGGAAATAGAAATAATTCTTTTTATACATATGAAAAAGCATTTGTTGAAAATTAGTAAATGGTATAAATAATTAACACCTAGGAATTATTTAGGTCAATAAAGCATTTTCAATTTTATAATTAAATAATTATATTTAAAACTTCTTCGATTAAGAGTTACAAGAAGATATAGATATTGTTTATAACTTTATTATTAACAATCAAACAATTAAATAAAATTTTATTAATTTGAAATCATTACAATTTTTTTTAAACAAGTAATTGTGGTTTGTAGAAATAAAAAAATAAATAAAATGAGATAATAGTATATATATAATTTTATATTGTAAGTTTAAATATTATTTCATTAAAAAAAAGGAAGTGTAAGGTAACATAAAATATTTTAGAATAATTTTTTAAGATAAGTTAAAAATTTAGTATGGTAATGTAAAGGAAAATAACTTTTTTTAAAGATTTATGTACATTAATTAAATGAAATGCTTATAACTCAATATAAATCGTCTCAACTGGGAGTCGAAAATTCTAGGTCAAAGGACCTAGAATTGCTCAATGTGTTGGGGGTGGTGGTTAGGCTATATTCCTTCTTGCTAGATATCAAAGGTGATGACTTGCTGCTGCACAGGACTCAGACGTTGGGGGGCATTAGGTTCTTTAGGAGATGGTTGCACATGGAACCAGTGCAAGACTTTGCCTAGGTGGGTGATTTTATATCTTATTTGCAAGAAACTGTGGGTGTATAAATTTTTTAGCTCCAAATTTTGGCTATTTTTATGTTTGCCATAGGACGAATTTTTGAATATTAATAAAAATTACTCGCTTACATATAAAAAAACATAAATCATCTTAGATTAATTTAACTTAATATAACTTGACATAGTATGAACCATGTTATCTTCTATAACAATAGACAATTTGGGTGTGTTTAGTATTTAAGGTTCTATGAAGACCTATAGCTCATTATGGGTCAATTATGTGCATTTAGAACAATTTCATGCCATGCAAATTTGTCTTGTAGCCTACATATTTGATCCTACTAATGTCACACTTCTACTCTTTGATTTGCTTGATTCTTTACTCTAGATTGATTGTTAGGGGCTAGCAATATTAGAAAATACCTAAGAAAGACTTCTAGATAGCCAAGGTAAGTTCTCTTAGGACAACCCCTAAAATACTAATTTTATGATTGTGCTAAAGATTGCTAAACAAAAATCAAGCATGCAAATTTCTTAGATGATGATTCTAAAGTAAATGTTGTTCCTTTGAGTTATCAAATGAACATCTTTAAATACCAATACACAACAAATTGTTAGACAAACATAAACAAGTTAGCTCTCAATAGTTGGTGGAAAAGGATGATAATTGATAAATTTTGAATTTTAAACAAATTGGGTCAAATCCACACCATGTAGGATCACTCAAGTGTGCATTGCAGAAATTACCCAAGTCACAAAATGGGTGAATTTGAAGTAGAGGATGAATTTCTAAGAATAGTGGATTATAAGGTATATGTGTGGAAGTATGTGCAAATAGGGTAGGGATAAGTCAAATATGTTGAAATGTGTGAAGGAGATGAGTAAAGGAGAGTAGATTTGAATCAAAGAAGGAACCAAAATTATGGAAAAAGTGTGTCACACGCCACTATGTAATTTCATTAAGGCATTCCTTCAAAATGGACCCAAAACTAAATTGGAATTGGCACCTATATGCAAATTTCACCATTACAAGTATAAATGTTACATCTTAATGGCAACATACAAAATAAAAGCATATTTATTGATGAGAAACTATAAACGTAACTCTATGTCATAGATTTAAAAAAGGTAGAAAGCAAAACTGATTTGACCTATTCATTTTGATCTTGATACTGATCCACATAGACATTGTTTGTTTTATTTGGGTGTGATGGTAAATTTGTGAATTGTATTTTCTATGTTTGGTTACTTGTTCTTAACAATGTATTCTAAAGTGTTTAATTATTTTGTTTTCACCAACGATTTGAAAATTCAAGAAAAATAACACCATGATCAATGCAATATGTTTATGTTTTGTGAATATCAATTATTTTGCATAATTATTTTACTAGTTGATTTATATATTGTGATGCCTCCCAAGAATTCTCTCATCCACTCTTCTTCTACCATTTGCATTGCTTGGTGCCTTAACCGCATTTCTAATCCTATAAATTCTTATTGGCGGTCACGATTTGACTATAAGGAAGGTTGAATGGGGTTCTTGGTAGTGGCACAAATGTTGGAAGGGGAGTTGTAGCATGCCATTTTAGTGGCAATGACTCTACTTGCCCTTGTTCCAATCCAAAGAGGTTTATCTCATGCTCAAATGGTGGTCATTTTTTTGATGGAGACTCTTTTAGGCATACTTGTTGCTTCTTCTTTGGTTGTGGATTCTTCTAATTAAAATTTGCTTCTTTTTATCCCTCTAAATCATTTCACCATGCTCCCTACAATAATTTTCAGGAGAGTGGTGATTGTAAAGCCTCTAAGAATTATGCATACGATCTTGTTAACATATATCAACCCTTAAGCTTTGGAATGATGATGGAAAGATGATAAATCTTAGATGTAGAAGGGATATTTAATTGCTAAAAAAAGTAGAATGGGTTCTTGAAATAATTTTTTATCAAGATAGATAAGTGTATTTTGGGGAAATACCAAATCACAATGCTTTAATAGGAAGATTAAATAGTTTTTGGCCCCACCTTAACAATTTAAAGGATTGGATATCAAAACTTAGAAATCCCTAGTGATGGAAAAAAATGTTATCTTTATATGTGCTCAAGGGTTCTCTATTGTGGAATTTATGTCTTCTAACAGAAATACTATTATCATGAGCTATATAATTTAATCCAAATTTCTATTAATGGAAAAAATAAAGCAGTAGACTTTTATCATTAATTCTTATGTTCCCTGGAGAAACTATTTGATAGTGGATGACAACAACAGATGATGTGATCTCAAAATATTGTATGATTGTGATCTCATACTATTGTATGATTTTTATGTTTGATTAATGATGGATGACTATGATCTAGAATAATGAAGAATGAATAGAGATCATAGGTGAATAGAAAAATGACCTCATTATCATCTTCAATGAAAATTTATACTCACTCTAAGTAGCTTGAGTCCTATTCCAAAATTTTAGCACCACTAATATCAAGAAAAAAATTAAAAAAACTATAATCATTTTCCAACATATTCAATGTGGCTTATTTGAAATTCATTCAAAATTTTATCCTGAGTTCACATGGGATCAACCCACTATGAAAAAGGAATTTGTTGGAAAAAACCCATCCAAAACAACATGGAATCTAAAGCAAGTCCAGACTAGACCCATATCCAAGGCTCGTAGGGCACAAACCAACTATTTAGCAATATTGGTGTTCCTCCTACTACAAGGCAATCATTAATTCTTTAAGGAAATTCCTAGATATTGCTAAAGAAACCAAAAATAACTCTCATATCACTTAGACCATTTTTTTGTGGAAATAGATAACAAGTCGGTATCTATCTTGTGTATAAAAATTGAATTGTGTGAATCTCATTTTTTTGGCACTTCTATTATGAGTATGGGTATTTGACTTTAATTACCCAAAGAGAAGCTCTAATCATCCTCAAGATTTCAAAATGTCCTCTTCTCACCCTACGTGGTGGAAAGGGGATGGGCCTCATCATCGTACTAGTTTTCCAAGGTAAGAGATTGAAGTTTTTGAGGTTATAAAGTAAGACCTAGACTATTGAGGGGTTTTGGACCCTCTTCAAGTAATGAGGTAGAAAACAACTATTTTATCTTATTAACAACTATAAGTGGTAAAAGGGAAATGTGTGGGTGAGTTCCTTTTCAAATTATGTTGAAGGCTCCTTCTTCTTCATCAATTAATGTTAAGGCTTCTTCAAAGATAAAGGATTCTAAGGATGGGATGATTCTTACTACTAATTGTATTATGAAAAATGGGTTGCAAGCCAGTCATTCCTTTGAGCACAATTGGACAAAGGTGAAATAGAAAAAGGAACACTCATAAGGGAAGATCAATAATTAGATGGTCCTAAGATTTTCAAAGAATTTTACAAAGAATTCATCAAGGTATGAAGTCTCTTGAGGCAACTCAGTTGGTTTTTTAAGGAAGATAACATTCTTTTTATGAGATTCAAATGAATTGTTTCATTATTTGAATCTAGCACTAAATGCAATTTTTTGCATGCCTTAGCTCCCCTATTCAAATTACTATTAAAAATATATATATTATTAATTACTAATTTATTTAATTGTTAACCATTGATTTCCTTTATCAAGCAATGCAAATAGTTAATTATAAACTATTATAAGCTATAAAATGTTAGTTATATCTTTTGCATGTGATAAAATGATAAGGGAATGGGGAATTATCTTAATTGTTCATTTGCTCATTATGAGTTATAGTTGGGACATGGATTGGTGAATTTCAAAAAACTATGTGATTTGATGATCACTTATTTGTATGGTCCACAAGATAGATCTAGGCCATTCAAAATGAACCAACCATATGGATTTGACATCCAAAAAAATTGACAAACAATTTTGATTTTAAGAAGAGTATAGACAAAGAGGATCTAGATCAATCTCAAGTGAGGTGAAATATAGTGCCATATTAGAGTCATCTTCCATCTTCATTATATAGTTAAGTATCCTATCCATCACATGTGCTTTCCTAGATTAGCATTTTATATTCTAAATTGTCTATTCCCATAGCTGAATATTGAATTAATCAAGGTTTGATTTGTATGGATTTCATTTGATTGGCCTAGATTAAGCCTAGAGAAAGGTTGTTTTCTTTTATATTTTGATTGATTTATCCATTTTTACATCCACTAGGGTTTAAATTTTGGTGAACTTGTCTACTTTACACCCCTTAGGGTTTGACATTAAGGTTAAAGACCTTCACTAATTTAAGTGTATTTTGGATTTTATATCATTCTAATTTTATCATTCATCTTCAAATTTCATTACGTTTGGATTTACATAATGATATACACCCTTCATACTACCATCCCACCCTAGAATAATCAATCTTATGGCTCCTTTTAGGTATTGCTCCTTTGTTTATGTTCATACATATAGTTTAGATTTTGATATATTCTCATCTTTTATTACACATCATCACTATATTCTTCATATTCTCGTGATACATTAGTCTAATAATAAGCATGTGTCTTCTATGAAGGTTTTGTTCTAACATGTATTATATTTAATTATCATCTACAATTAAAATATACAATTATATCATTTATCTATGAATTTAATGATGATTTCATAAATTGCAATGAATATATACAGTAAATTATTACCTTAGATTACACAAATAATAATTTCAACATAAATAAATTATAAAACATTTAAAAAAATAAATTTCAAATCCAGAGAAATAGATTCATATTATTTCATTACCTGTATTTATCTAATTCAAAATAAAAGTAGAAGCCCAAGCCCCTTCCCTAATACCCTATGCTTATGTAACTATATTTGAGCAGAGGCATAAATGTCACATACTATTCAGTGGCAGCCATGAAATAATTAACTAAGAATATAGAAAAGCAAGCAGAAAGTGAGTTTCATTACTTACCCTTGAGTTCTGTCAATGGTCCAGCCAGAGCGAGAACAGATCTGCAGAAGGGCACGCTTCCACTCATCAATCTCTTCTCTTGGGTATCGATCTGAATGGCTATAATGTTTGATAAATGATTGCTTGTAGGGACTGGAGTCACTTTCAGGGTATCTAACATGAGTTGGATCCACATGATAAAAGAGAGGAATGATCAAGCCACAGGTCCTCAACATTGCGGTGGCCTCCTTGAGACACCATGCTGAATCTGCGTAGCCTTTGGAAAATATGGGAATGCATATTGCACTGCTCTCAATTGCTCCTTCCAAGCTCGACCAAATCTCTTCCCCCTTTTCCAATTTCTCATCGTCTTTATAAACGTTCAATCCTGCTGCGGAGAGAGCTTCAAACAGATGATCGGCCAGAGTCTTTCTCACATCTTCTCCCCTGAAACTCAGAAACACATGATACCTCTTGTTGCTTTGGCATGCAACTTTAGTTGTGGGAGGCTCGTATTCTTCCATTTTAGGGCTGGATCTCAAGAGGAAGGAACTACCCAAGGATCGAAAGAGAACAAGAGATTGAACCCAAAATCTCAGATCTTGAACTCAAGCATACAAATGTTTCAAAACCCCGATCACAAATGGCTGTGCTGAATCTACTTATAGAATGGAAATGACACATATCATTGATGCGAGCTTCCCCATTTATCTTAAAGTATCTTTTATTCCTTCCCGCCAACTTAACTGGCACGGCAGAGGCGCTTGCTTTTATTCTTTTCTCCGTGCCCACTCTTTGTCTTCTTTTAAACTATTTCATGTCCATATGGTGTGCAAGGTTACGTAGATAGTCTTTATTGTCTATGCATATATGTTCATTATTGTTCTACTGATTATTAGATTTTATTTGTTATGGATTATAATTTCTAAGTCATTTTAATGGAATTTTGTTGTCGATTATTAATAGTGTGAAGATCAATTAAGATCGATAAAATATCAGTGTTATTCTTTCTTTGTTTCCATTGTTACACTTTTATTGATGTTCACACTTACATCTTTAACTTTTTCATGTTTACATGGTATGTAAAGTTATGTAATCTTTATCATCTACATATACTATTAGATTTTATGTTTTATGGAGTATAATGTCTAAGTCATTTTAATGGAATTTTGTTGTCGACCATTAATAGTGTGAAAATAAATTAAGATTGATAAAGTATCATTGTTATTCTTTCTTTGTTTTCATTGTTACACTTTTCTTGGTGCTCACTCTTACATCTTTTAACTTTTTCATGTTTACACGGTATGTAAAGCTATGTAGTCTTTATCATCTACGTATACTATTAGATTTTATGTTTTATGGATTATAATGTCTAAGTCATTTTAATGGAAGTTTGTTGTCAACCATTAATAATGTGAAGATCAATTAAGATTGATAGAGTATCACTGGTATTCTTTCTTTGGTTCAATTATTATACTTTTCTTGATGTCCACTCTTACATCTTTAACTTTTTCATGTGTGCATGGTATGTAAAGCTATGTAGTCTTTATCATCTACATATACTATTAAATTTTATGTTTTATGGATTATAATGTCTAAGTCATTTTAATGGAATTTTATTGTCAACCATTAATAGTGTGATGATCAATTAAGATTGATAAAGTATCACTGGTATTCTTTCTTTGTTTCCATTGTTACACTTTTCTTGATGCCCACTCTTACATCTTTAACTTTTTCATGTTTACATTGTATGTAAAGCTATGTAGTCTTTATCATCTACACATACAATCAAGACTAAGTTTCTCCTCATTTTCATATAGCTCTTTTGAATTAGTTAGAATTATTTATTTTTTACTAATTTATTTAATCTATTAAATTGTATTTTTATTATTTTTCTAGTTTTTTATTATATTTTATTTAATATGACTATTTTTTTATATTGAGATGAAGATATGACAAATTTTCTTTATATATCATATATTGAAATGAACTAACAAAGTATTTGTAAAATTATTTTGAATTTTTTTTTGGAGAGAATGTTCCTCTTGTTATTGTAGAATTATTTACATTTAATGTTGTTATTGTAGAATTATTTACATTTAATGTTTTACATGTGTGCATACCTTTGGCATAAGAATGCAAAGGATATTTGTAGATATGACAATCTCCAAACTTATGACAATTTTGCAAAGGTTAAACTCTAATGGTCTATCTTTTCAATGTGTGATTATTAGACCCTATTGTTTATGGATCATCAATGCCAAAATCCTTTCTAGTGGGATTTATTGTTGGCTATCATTAATGACAAAAATAACTAGAATTATTTGTGGCTCTAATGTGTCGTATTTCTAAGAACAAAGAGAGATAAATGTGGTGGCTTGCTCTCACTTTTTTAAAACACTATAACTTCATGCAAACAAAGAGAGGTCAATCAATTGGTCTTCTCATATTTTTGTAGATGAGAGCAACCGGTGTGCCTCAGAACAAAACTCATGCACCCAAGGCATGAAGGTTGACAAAAATACATAGGAAGCCCCATTAAAATCATCTCAAATGATTATCCGCACAATTTTTCCAACCATGCAAAGGGTGGAAATTTTGACAATATGTTTAAATTTTCCTCTTTTGTGTGATACGGTCTTCTTGAAATTTAATTATATATTATTAAAAAATTTGCATAAATATGACCATCTAATTTAGCCTTGTGATTCACCATACCTACCTAACTTCACACATTTCCAACCACATCTTTATCTTTTCAAAAGTAGTCTTTTGTGTACTGCATGGACATAGAATTAGACATGAACCATTTTTGTAGAAGTATTACTTTGGTTATGATAGTTATTCAAAATTAGTTTTGTCTTATTTATACTATAATTGTGGACCCACTATTTGAGTTGCAAGCAAATGGATTAATAATAATAAACAAATCCAAAGACCCAAATAAAAGAGCACACCTACAATAGAGAAAATTGAAGTAAAAAGGATGATGTAAAATACAACCAAACATGTATCAAACCTCTATGATATTTTTGATGTGCTCCAAATAATTGTATGTAAATGTTCTTTGCAATTTGTTGCTTAAATGGACATCATAAGGGTGCAAATGGATAGTTGATTATAGAAATGGATAACTTATGGATAGTATGAAATTAGTTTATGAAATGAGGGTGGAAATCCTCCATTAAATAGACTTCTCAAGAGATAAATGGATCCAAGATGAAGATATGGAATCAATGGTTGAGATCTAACTATATGGAGATGATTATTAGCCTTGTGACAAGTGTCACACAAGGATGGGAGATTCAAGATCAAATGAGGATAGTTCATCTAATTATGAGATGTAATGAAATGAGGGGGATTGTAAGAGGATTAGATGATGAGGTGGAAATCCAAGAATGTTCATAAATGTGTGAACAAGGAGGTGGATATGAGTCAAGGTCAAGGGATGAGGTGGAAGATTAGGATTTTGTTGGAAACTTGGACATGTTGGTGACTTGAGTTGTTGGGAGAGATTGTTGGAGATTGTTGGAGATTGTTGGTGGTATCATTAGTGTTGTCATTGATGTCAACCCCTTGCTTGTAGAGGTTGTTGGAGTTGTTGAAGTGTGTTGCATTGTGTGGTGGTTTGATATCATATTGATGTCAACCCCTTGTATAGTCTTGATGAGAAGGTGTTGTGGTGTCGTCATCAGTGTTGTCATTGATGTCTTGTATGGTTGTGATAGATAAGTGTTGTAGTTGAAATAAGTTTAGTTGGTTTCCAAGTGCTTTTGAGAAAAAATGAATAAGAGAGTGTGCAAGATAACAAAGGTGTGTTTTGTGTTGTGCTCTGCGTTTCTTCATGATGATTAGAGGTGTTCAGAGGTTCTATATCCATAGTTTTATAATTTGGATTGTACAAGAGAAGAAGTTTTGTTTGATAGTGATAGACTAAAGAATATTCTACCATGGGTCCTTTGGAGTTGATGCATACAGATCTATGTGGACCTACCAGAATAAGAAGCTCTCAAGGTGACATGTATTTAATGTTGTTGATCAAGATGATTATTCTAGAATGACTTGGGTGGCATTTCTTAAAGAAAAATCAGAAGCTTTAGATAAGTTTAAATCCTTTAAATCTATGGTTGAGAATGAAATAAATTTGAAAATCAAGTTCTTGCTCGGTCTGACAAACGTGGTGCGTTCACCTCCAATGATTTTAATAGTTTTTGTGAAGATCATGGAATAAAGAGATAGTTTTCAGCTGCTAGGACTCTTCAACAAAATGGAGTTGTGGAAAGGAAGAACAAGACAGTTCAAGAAGCAACAAGAACCATGATAAAGGAAGCAAATCTACCAAAAGTCTACTGGAAAGAAGCAATTTATACTGTAGTGTACATACTTAATAGAGGTCAAGCAAGAGTGAATAGTTCAAGGATTCCTTATAATTTACGGTATGGAAAACCTCCTTCTATGAAATGTTTCATAGTGTTTGGAAGAAAATGCTACATCATAAGAGATGAAGAAAACTTAGGAAAGTTTGATGCAAGATCGAATGAGGGAATCTTCCTTGGATATTCAACAAAGAGCAAAGCTTACCAATGCTACAATAAAAGGTTGAAGAAGATAGTTGAAAGTGCAAGTTTCAAAATGGATGAAGAACCAAATCAAATTTTTGTGTTGATAGAAGGATATGAATTTGATGAACCCCCTTGCAATGAAGAAGAAAAGGATGAAGAGAAGGAAAAGGAGATGATAGTTGGAGAGGAAGAATCCTTGAAAAAGATTCCTAAGACTCCTAAGTATGTGCAAAAGAATCATTCTAAAGATCAAATCATTGGAGATAAGAGAAAAGTGTGTTGACAAGAAGAAAAAATGCTATGATAGAGGAATAGGTAAACTTTTATTTACTTTCAGAAGAAGAACCTAAAACAATAACTAAAGCATGCAAGGATGAGAAATGGATCAAAGTTATGGAAGAAGAGTTGAGATAGATCAAGAAGAATCAAACTTGGGAATTAGTCCCAAGACCAACAAATAAGAACGTGATAGTCCAACTAAATGGGTTTTCAAGAACAAACTGAATGAGGGTGGAAAGGTTGTTAGAAATAAGGCTAGACTTGTGTCTAAGGGATACTCACAAGTGGAAGGAATAGATTTTGAAGAGAATTTTTCTTTGGTGGAAAGGATGGAAGCTATTAAGATGTTTCTGAATTTTGCAACACATAAAGACTTTAAGGTGTATCAGATGGATGTCAAGTATGCATTTTTTAATGGTGAGTTAGAAGAAGAGGTTTGCACTTAATAACTCGAAGGTTTTTCATTGTCAAAAGATGTTGATATGGTCCGCATGTTGAAGAAAGCATTATATGGACTCAAACAAGCTCCTAGAGCTTGGTATGCAAGATTGGATAGATACTTGTTGCAACAAGGATTCAAAAAGGGTACTACAAATAGCAATATTTACTTCAAGGTTGAAGGAGATCATATCCTGATTGTGGTTGTGTATGTTGATGACATAATCTTTGGAGGAAATGAAGGTATGTGTAAGAAATTTTCATAGCATATGCAATTTAAGAGTTTGAGATGTCAATGTTTGGGGAGATGAATTTCTTCCTTGGGTTACAAATCATTTAATAAGAAAAAAGGCATTTTCATTTCATAGTCAAAGTATGTCAAGGAAATGTTGAAGAAGTTTGGAATGGAGGATTCTAAACAAGTGTGTCTCCCATGGTTATTGGTTGCAAGTTGATAAAAAAATGATGAATCTCCTAAGACGTATCAAAGCAAGTATAGATCAATGATTGGTGGACTGCTATATCTTACTACTACTAGACTAGATGCCATGCATGCAGTTTGCCTTATGGAAATATTTCAAGAAGATCCCAAAGAATCACATGTTGCAGTGGTTAAAAGGATATTCAGATACTTGAAGGGAACTCTGGATTTTGGTCTATGGTATCCCAAGGATACTAATTTCTCTTTGAGTGCATATACAGATGCAAATTGGGTGGGTTTTGCAAATGACAGAAGAAGTACAAGTGGAGGTGCTTTCTTTCTTGGAAGCAGGTTGGTTTCTTAGTTGAGTAAGAAGAAAAATTCAATGTCATTATCTAATGTGAAGGTAGAATATATTGTAGTAGCATCATGTTGTACACAGGTTTTGTGGATGAAGTGGGCATTGAAGGATATTAGAGTCATATGATGAACTGATTTCTATCTTGTGTGATAATACAAGTGCTATCAATATTTCAAAAAACCCGGTAATGCATTTAAGGACAAAGCATATCTCTATCTAGTATCACTTTTTAAGAGAGAAAGTTACATAGAATGAGGTGAAGCTAGAGTATGTGCCTACAAAGGATCAAGTTGCAGATATTTTTACAAAGGCTCTTCCAAAAGATACATTTGAGTATCATTGGTAGAAGTTAGCGGTTATTGCCCCTCCTTTCAATTAGATGCATAAGAGTGTGCATTTGTCTAGGGAGCATTTCAAGATACATTCTTGGTCTTGGATTAATGATCAAGGCTACCTTTCAAGGGGAGTAGGTGCAGTGTTGTTGGTCAGTGCAGTCAGGGGGAGCATATCTTGTGTCCCTAAGGGGAGAGGGTAGTAAAGAATAAGCAAAAGAATAGGAAAAAGAGATAGTAGTGAAAAGAGTGAAGTATGTAGGTGATCTCAAAGGGTGAGATTGTTACCCTTTTCCATTGATGTCAAAGGGGGAGAGTATGATCTGAAAAACATAGAGGGAAAGTAATGTTTGAAGAACTCCTCACATAGGGGGGAGAAGAAGTCTATAAAGAAGAGGTACAAAAATAGAGTGTGAAGAATAAGAGATTCCCAAGTAAGGGGAAGTGTTGCTTGATGCAGAGTTGCTTTTGTTGTTGATGGTTTTTTAGAGAGCGGGTGTTTCCATCAATGACAAAGGGGGAGATTGTTGGAAAATTAGAGGTGTTGGTGACTTGAGTTGTTGGGAGAGATTGTTGGTGTTGCCATTAGTGTTGTCATTGATGTTAGCCCCTTGCTTGTAGAGGTTATTGAAGTGACATATTATCTATTTATCTAATATGAATTTTTTTTATACCATCTTGATATAGATTCTTTTATCTAGTGCATCATATTTTTTTCTATTTTTTTAATGTTTTACTATTTTTCCTTGACATGGTAATCAACCTAATATTTTGTGTTGATAACATTATTTTAGTAAAAAATAGAAAAGGAAAATATAAATAATAATTAAATTATTCAACTATATATATTTTTAAAAACTACACTTATGGATCTATAAAAGGGTGTTTTTATATTTTAAAAAAAAAATTATTTACATGAGTATAAGTTGTTGAAACATTCATTTTTTCAAATAAATCTATCTTTTTGGTAATTGGCCTCAAAGTGGTGCTACATATGCATTTATCCAATAATTTTAGTTGAAAAAATTGTGGACATATCTAACTTATCTAGAATGAATCTTACAAGATCATATGTTTGACCAAAATAAATTTTTAGTTAGAAATACTTAAATTCACTTGTATTGATAAGTTGGCCAAAAGTGTGACACAACTTTGTACTTTTACCCAATAGTTATAAGCATTAAGCACCTGTAAAAATTAAGTAGTTATTTGTATCCACTTACCCTATTTTGGAGATAGAAGTCAATTTCGGTTAAAAGCTTTTTAATGCATTTATTTGTGTTTAGTTTACTGATACTCAATTGATGCAGGACATTTAGAATTATTGAATGCATAAATATTGCCAACTTCATCTAAAGTCTATGACTCCCTTATTAATAATTCAATGAAGCCCCATTTTTTAACAATAAATTACTTAATATGAGGGATCTTCAAGTCCGTTAAGCCGTGTGTATGATCGTCTACATCAATTAATTAGACATTAGGGGAAGCTCTACATTGGGTTATTTAAATTTGGTTTTGGAATTAAGTTATAGGACTATAGTTTTAAAGGAATTCACCATCATAATTTGAGACATGTAAGACTATTTCAAAAGCATTCATGGGACTTAATGAGAAGAACTTTTAGAAATTATAAGTGGAATGCTTTATTTTCATCTCATGATTTTTGTTCACTTTTAACATTACATAATGAGGCTAAAGAATTAGATTTGAAGGAATTTTATGTCTATATTGTTTAGAAATGCCCCCCTCCTACTTCTATTGGATTACATATATATTGATTTGCACATGTGCATACCATTGCAATAAAAAATCAAGAGAGATACATAGATAAAGCAATCTTTGAACTCATGATATTGTTGTTATTGAAGGCATTGACTATTTATATTTTCAATGTTATTTTTTTCTTTATTAATTGCTAGATGTTGTGCTTTATGGATTGTTAGTGCCCAAACCATTATGAGGATTTTTTTCCATCAATCATCACAAGTGACTAGAAAATTTGAATGTGTTGTGGGTTATTTTTTGAATGAAGTAATTCCAATGTACTATTGGAACTTCAAGGTATAAAAAATTAGTAGATGGGTGGCCAACTCTCATTTGTGTAGGCAATAGAAATGGATTTTCCAAGCACACCATTCAAGAGTTGAGTTGCAACCCAAAAATTTTAATTTAGCATAATAATTTATTTTACTTACTAAACATTAGTGAAAACTAAATAATACTTAATCTACTAAATTTCGTACTTATTTTGAGGGGAGTACTTTAATAAATAGACACACTAACAAACAATGTATCTTTGTTGTAAATTCAAGTCCCTTACCCTATTTTATCTAGCTACTCATTTAGACATATACCTATGCATCTACCAAATACCCACATTCACATGTTTGCACTCTCTTATACATTCAATCTATCCAAATGTGTGTCCCACATATTCTTGTACTCATTTCTATGCATATGTTATTCATTGAGATTTAGCCTCATTTCCTATATTGGGTGTAGTTCATGGTGATGGGTTCATACTCATGGTCACAAATTCATCTCACCCTAATTTTAAATTTTAGATATGAGCTTTATTTACTTTATGCATAGTTAGATTGATTGAGGTGTAGTGCCCTCATGGTTTAGTAGTACAACAATCTATCAAAGGTCTTTATCAATATTGTCAATATTTTTAGGTATTTATGTAAGGAGGTATTGCATTCAAAAACAACATCTATATATTTTTCTATTGTTTCATTATGAAGATAACTATAGTTAGTATGATTCATTAATTGAGGATAGTTTATGTTGAAGTGCACATGCATTTTATTAGATTTGAAATATATTAATCTTAAGGAAAGATTCATCTCCCTTATATTTGGTGAACCTATGATCAATTAGAACCTACTTAATTTTGGATTTTTATAATATTAATTGAAGGGTATCTTTCAAATATAATTTATTACACTTTTAAGATTACTAGTATTTTAGATTACAATTTAAGGATATTTTGATATACCAAGCTTACATTGTCATAAATGACAACAATATATTTATTTAGATTACTATTGAAGCATCTCTTTCAAGTGCACATGGTTGTTGGCATGCCTATTACATATTGAAATGTAATTGCTAATTTTAAAACTTAAACATATTTGAAATAGAAATAACATAGTGTAATATCCATAACCCATAGACTATTTATGACTGGACACCTTTGTGAATGGTATTTTATAATAACATTGAAAATAATATTCAAAGCACTAAGTCAAAATCCAAAGAACAAGATGAAGATTTTATTAATCTATCCATTCCACAAAGTCCATTTTGTGAAAAGGATGAAGTTAAGGGCATAGTTATCTAGGTTAACTTTGGGAAGTATGGATTGAGATGTAAACCAAAATATTTAGAAGTCTCTAAGAATAAATTCTTAGGAAAAACATCAATATCAAGGTTTTGCCAAAGGGTATTCATACTTAGACCAAAGCGTTTGAAATTTTGAAAAGACTTGTTGATGTTTGTTTTCAATTGTTTTGGAATCAAGCAAGTGTTAAATTGACTCTCAAACATTTACAATCCTAGATAGATCAAGTACATATTTTTTGATAGGATTACCATCATCAGAAGAGATGATTAATCTGTGAAGATGAAGTGGAAAAATAGGCTATGTCAACTGAAATGTAACGTCTTGACACACCAAGCAAAGGAGTCCATTCCCCATTTGCTTTATGCCTCAATCAAAAACCGGATATGGTAAGTAACTTCTGGGCGATGTGCTACTCCCATGCACTACCTTGAAATATGTTTCAGAATTGGACTTGATTAGCCACTACAAACAAGGATTTTAATGACCATATCTGAGATAAATTGGTGCCATAAACGTGGCGATTCTACTCAATTAAGAGGCCTCCCAACCCTTATAAATATCTAAGGATTTTAATGCATCATAAGGATACTAAGGGAGACATTCATTAGTATGGGACAACCACAACCAACTTGATCAGTGACTTTCATCACAACCAATTTTGTGTATATAGCGAGCCGGAATGAAAGCACTGCTTTGAGTTGTTCCCTCTCACAAGTTGGGAGGCAGGCCCTTTCTAAAGGTCACACATGTTTGAAGCATAAAGTGTTTTTCATCACCCAAGATTTTCAATAGGTGCAAGGGGAGAGGATAAGTGCTTCCAAGAAGAAAATTACACTTGTGTGTTTCTTTTCACCCAAGATTGCACAAAGCGCAAGGGGATTGGATACACACAACAAGAATACGTAGACAAATCAAACACATGTTCATTTTAATCCATCATAGCAATTTAATGAATTCATTTTAAACACCAAATGAAATATGGAAGTTGTTTTGTTCAATTTTAAACCAACAAGCATAATGATGTGAGGTTTCAATTCTAACCAATTTGAATGTTCATTTAAAATCCCCAAAATAAATCTAGTTTGGTTCTAAAACATGAAATAAACAAGCATCATAAATGGGTTATAATTGCCCCAAAAGTGTCGAAACACTTGTTACAATTATAAGATTTAATGACAAGAATGCTCCTTCACTTCAAATTTTATCATCCAACCTACAAAACCAATTAGTATAAAAAACTAAAACAAGAAGTCAGAGACATGTTAGAGGTCAGATAAGGCAAAAAAAATTCAAAAACATGTCAAAGATCAAGCTTTCTTTTGTTTACCAATAATTCACGATGCTAAAATCAATTGTGGTGCTGAAACTCATCAATAGCGTCGCTAAAAAGGAAATCATTATGTGTTAAAAATTTAAATTAGCATCGCTATATTAATTTGCGGTGATGAAATTAATTATGTGTAGATAAACTGTATTTTAATTATGCGTTGATAAACTAAAAATTCAAGTGCATCTCTATAGAGTGATGCATCATCAAATGCATCAATTGATAATCAATAGCATCGTTGTACTTGTAAACACAAGGAAAATGAATATTTGACAAGAAAGTCGTCAGATTAGTTAGTTTAAGCCCTCCTAGCACCA
Organism: Sequoia sempervirens; assembly: GCA_007258455.2. Classification (NCBI taxonomy): domain Eukaryota; kingdom Viridiplantae; phylum Streptophyta; class Pinopsida; order Cupressales; family Cupressaceae; genus Sequoia; species Sequoia sempervirens. The sequence continues at coordinate 230,475,530 of VDFB02270651.1, read as the reverse complement.
AAATGTGACATACGGATTAGTATGGGCTGACCACACTTGATCCATGAGGATAAAAAGTGTAATTATGCCACTAAACGTCAATCCCAATAAGATCAATCAAATAAAACTAAACTAAACATCCATTAAAACTTAACATATTAAACTACGAAAGCTTTAAGCGATTATTCTAATCCATTGAAACTTATCCTATTGGGGGATGGTGTCACATTGATGTGGAATGATGACCCTTTCCCAATCCCATGGATAAATGAGCCTGTTTCGATCAATTCTACTAAAAAGAATCGATGAAACCGATGATAGATGTGTGATGAAACATGATTTAAAGTTGAATGAACATGATGCAAGTTATTTTAACATGATCTATGCTAAGATGATTGATATGGGTGAGTGCAAAGCTAATCTAAATGGATTTAAAGCTAAAAAGATTGAAACCCTAATTGCGAGATATGCTAAATGTATGCATCTAAGTTACCATGGAAGCCATTAAGGGAAGCTAAGCTAATATGCAAGTAAATTAAACTAAAAGATACTAAATGAGTGCTAAATATGAGTGCAAGTGCAAGTGATTTTAACAATGTAAGCTTGATGTTAAAAAATGGATCCATTTATCTCCAAATAGTGACCTATTAATAGGAGGAAAAATGAGAAATGAAGCGTTGAGATTAAAAGAGTTAATCAATGGTCAAGGATGGAGGAAAGATGAAACATGGATCTTGGATTCTCATCAACAGATGAGAATCAATGATCACATGGATCAAGGAAAACATCAATGGTCCATATTCTTCCAAACAAACACACTCAAAACTTGCACAAGAAGTCTTGTAAGTTTTTTAGGAAGAAGAATATCCCCTTTTTTCAAATGAGTGAGGAGAGATAATATTCTTTGGGATATTCTCATGGGTGAGGGGAAATTAGATTTTTAGCAAATTAAAACAAAGTTTTAATGTGCAAAGCGGAAGGCATATTCCATGGGAATATTCATTTTGGAGGAATGTGCAAAGGAGGAATATTCCCTTGCAAGTGGGGGGATTAGATTAATTAGTAATTGATAATTAAACAAAGGTTTAATTATGCAATTAGGGGAATTTCATGATATTCATTAAATAAAGGATTTAATGAAAAGAGGAGAAGTGAAATGATATTTAATTAAATAACTTAGGGTTATTTAATTAAATAAGAAGACTTAGGGATTTAAATTAAATAATTAGATTTATTCAATTTAATAGGATGAAATGTTAGCATGAAAGGGGGTGAATTAACCCAATTAGATTAATTAGGTTAACAGATGCAAATGATGCAATTAATTAAATAGCTAGGATAATTTATCAATTAAGCAAAAAGAGGATGGGTTTCAACACAAAATGATGTTAGTATACCTAATTCGAGTGCATGATATCATTCAAGACATTTTTAAGTGTCTATAGTGATATTTGAATTTTGAGAATTAATGTTAACATATGTATAAATAAGAGGTCATTTCACAATGTTTCACCTAGCAATTTTGATGAGAGAATTCTTATAGAAAAGTTTATTATCAAGAGCAATTCAAGAGCATTTCAAGGCATTCAAGGGAAAATTTGTAGAAGATTATTGCAAAAATCAAGATTTCATTGTCATGTCAAATATTTATTGCATCATGCATGTTGTTTGAGCTAATATGGTGATGTAGTGTTCAAGATCTATTCAAGCATATCAAAGGCATTGTTTCAAGACAAGTTTCATGATCAAGATCTACATCCATTGAAGCCAATTCATGTTAGTTACAAATCTATAATTCAAGGTTCAAATAAGGTTTGGTGAGTTGTTACATAGTGTTGTTCATTCATCATTCTTTCATGCTTTTCTATTTCATTTCAAGGTTTAATTACCAAAACAGGGTTTGACCAAAGGAAACCCCCATTCCCTAACAAACAACATTATTCTTTCTTTGATGTGTGATTGCATATTTTAGGTGAAAGATCTTTTAAAGAGAAAAATTGAAGAAAGTTGCAAAGTTGTAATAAAAGTTGTCATTTCACGGAAACTCCTCTACAAAATTTATTTTTGGCCATCCAATAGTGAGAATCGAGAATCTGGGAGTGTAGACACAATAGAAGAGAACCAAGAAACATATTTCAGAGAACCCTAGCCAGGACCCATTCACCATAGTGCAAATGAGTCCTCAGTGAGCTTCAAAAGGTGACTTTTGGTGAAAGGTACATATCCTTTCCCCTTTCTTGATATGCCTTTTGATTTTTGTTTCTGTCAGATTTGATTACTGTTCTTCATTTGCATTCCATAGCTTGCATTTTGGAGTTTGTTTGATGGTTTTGATCTTTCTCTCCAAAGTGTTATTTAGCTTTTAACCTTGTACTTGCATAGATAGGAAATTTGTTGATTCATACCTTGATTTGACTCGCCTAAGTGTTGATAGTTACTTCATTGTTTTGAGTCTCATTTCCTTGAATGAAATTAGGGAAATAGGTCTTTGTGGTAAACCCAACCTCAATACACCCCCTATTTTTTTGTTTCAATAGGTTTATGATTGTTTTTATAGATATGGGGTTTGGAAAATATTTGATAAAAAGGGATATTTTTGGGTGTTCACCAAGAGGGTTTTTTTTTTGGGAGGGGGGGGGGAGTTTCACAAGTGACCCTTGGGATAAAAAAAGGCTCATTATTAGATCCAAGAGGCTTGAGAGATTATGATTAACATAAAATTTGACCTATTTTAGTCACCAAGGCCTAAAGGTGAAAAGAATACCCCTCAATTATGATTTTTAATATTGGATGACCATCTTAAGAAAAAAAAATTAAAAAATAAAATAAAATATATTAAAACTTGTAAAAAAATATTTGGGGTGGGGGTCCACAAACCCCATACCACATGGAATCCACAATAGATCCACCAACAAATAGCACCAATATAGGGATTTTAGACTCTACCAAACCATTTTCCTGATTCAAGTAGGGCTAGTACCCAACCATGCAAGCAAAAAGATAAAAAATTAAACATTTAATCTTAATTTACAAACATGTTAGGTCTACACCCAAGAAATTTGAAAATAGAAAATTAAAATGGATTTAAACCCTACATCAAGTCCACCACCCAAACCTAGCTAACACACCACCCTCATGTTATTGACACCACCCACAACCATAACTTAGCTTTGAGGCCTCATAGATCATTTCTTAAGGCCATTAATTTCACATATGGTATCATATTTTTGACCTCTTATAGTTGTCACAAATATCTCTTTGAGTATTATATAGTGTTAAAGGTTTGGTTATCATATTTGATTAATTATGTCAAAATTTAGTGCCTAAAGTTGTCATTGCTCTAGAATAGTTAGCAATTTATATCTTTTGCATACAAAATTAGATTTTTAATTTTGAATTTGTGATGGAGAACATTTATAATGTACTACTACATAGTGTATTGTTATTTTTCCATTGGGATTAGGAAAGAGATGATTGTACTTCTTTGAGTACTTGTAGGAGCTTGAGATTTGAGTTGTGATTGTAAGAGAATCTAGATGAATTTGTAGGTGAAAGCTTGTGGGACTACATATTTTTATGAGACCAATATGATGGTATTATTGGCTATCAAATTAAATGCTTCTTGATAAAGGTTTATAGGTATTTTCAAATTTTGTACTTTGATAGAGACCCTCTATAGGTTGTCTTTTGGCTTAAGGACATTGTTGATACATGTGTGAGCCTTTTTGGTGTCTCAATTTAGTGAGAGTTGAGTATAGGTATAGAGATGGTTGTGATTATGGTGTCATGGATATTCATGTATGATTGAGTATTGGCACAACATTGTCATGTATATAATTGATAGGTTTTTTTTAATAAAAGGGGTAAATACTTTATTGAACTTCAAAAGAGAGCATTACAATAAAGCAAAGGGCTAAAGCCCAAAGAAACCCAAAAGAACAAGCTAGACAGAGAAAGAGACAAAATCAACTCGCACTAGCACCAACTCCATCCTCAGCAAGAACCCTTTCCAAGTCCAGATAGAGCTCATGGGGGACTTGCGCCCATTCTTCAATCTTCTAGCCATCCAAATGCTCAGAAGCCCATTTGGCCAAGCAACCGGTTGTCCTATTCCACTCCCTTGGAATATGGACAAAAGACACCATCTCCATCAAGGAACCAATCTACAAAATCTGCTGCACCATCACTACCAACTACCAACTAAAATAAAACATCTTTTGTTCATTAATCAAGTTGATCAAAACCTAAGAATCTAACTCACAAATAACCCTACGCCACCCTAAAGCATAGGCCCTTTCTAAAGCATAGAGGATCACCAAGCCTTCCATAAGGTTGATAGACTCCCAACCTTTATGGAAAGAAAAGAGGAAAACCACCGAACCAGACGAGTCCCTACCAACCCCACCAACTCTAGCAAGTCCTAGATTTCCCCTGGAAGAACCATCAGTATTAACCTTCAAAGTACCAACCAGAAGGGGCTGCCAGCTCCCCACTCTTTGAACTCGTTGCCTCACTTTCCTTCCTCTCCTGCAACAAGCAGAGGTCAAAGATAACCCATGGATACCCAACCTATCCACCATCTCTACATCCCCTTTCTCTAGCGGAAACACCACCTCCCCCTTAGCTTCAATAGTCTCATGAATCATACTTAAATTTTGTGCCACACCTGTTGGACTCACAGGTTTTCACCTCTAAAACTCCTCCTATTCCTTTCCAACCAAACCTACCATAATAATAAAATAGGCCCAACATACCAAACATCTTGCAAAAAGGAAGCCAACGAGGGTGGTCTTCCCAAACTAGTCCAAAAATATACTAAGGAAGCATGAACACAGGGGTTGTTCCAAACTCCCCACCAAAAATGCCGAAGCTGCAAAGTAAAGGGACACCGAAAAAATAAATGAGAAGAATCCTCCTCACCACACCCACAAAGAACACACATATAGAGGGGCCCTGAAAACCCCGCTTCTGAATATTATCCCATGTCAGACACCTATTCCAAGCCAAATTCCAAATAAAGCAATTACACTTCGGCCAAGAAAACTTATTCCACACCTTCTTCCACCCCCTCAATCCTTTGCAAAAGCAGCATTTGGTATCCAAAAGCAACAGTATAAGTACCCTTCGGGTTAGGAGACCAAGAAAGAACATCCTCCTCCATGAGGGAACTACATCATCTTCCAAAAAGAATATTATGAAGCACCGCACACTCCTCCTCCATACCCACCACCAACCACTCATCGGGATTCTTCCACCTTGCTCTCACCAGCTTCCCTTGAAAAGAAAGCAACTTAAAGTCACTCACCCTCAACCAGCCATCATCACAGAATCTCCGACACAAGTTCAACAAATTAGGAAACTAAAAAAAAATGGGGGGGTAGCCATCCCAATAATCATACCAAAACTGTGCCTCTGTCCCATGTTTACATATCCAAAATAAGCCATCCTTGACAAGCACAACTCCTTTCTTGAGTGTAGTCCAAATTATTGAGCCCTTTCCCTCCAACAAATAGCGAGGGATGTCTTTTTAAGGGATACCTTGGAAGTACTAATGGGACAAAATCCTGGCCCAGATCCAATCTTGCTCAATACACCACCACCAATATAATTTAGTTGCCAAAGCCATACCAACCAACGATGACTTCCTTAACCCCAAACCACCATACTGCTTTGGGCAACACACAATATCCCATTTAACAAGGCTCCATTTAGAAGACAACAAGTTTCCATCCCATAAGAACTATCTTGCTAAGGAGTTTAACTCCCTAACAAAACCCATTAAGGCCACTTGAATCATACATTGATAGATGGGGAGAGCTTGAACCACAGATTTAAGCAACTGAACATGACCCACAAAGGACATCCAACGATTGGTCCAATGAGTAACTTTCACATGAAATTTATCCAGAATAGGCTGCCACGAATTCCTTGGTAACCCCCACTAAGATAGGAATCCCAAGGTAAGACAAAGGAAGAGTCCCAATTTGAAACTGAAGAATATGAGAAATTCTCCTCTGAATGGAATCCGAAGTGTTGAAGAAAAAGATGGAAGAATTGTCTTCATTAATTAATTGTCCCAAAGCCACAAGATAAATATCTAGAACCTTACACAAATTCACGGCTTCTCGAATAGTGGCCATACCCATCAAAGTTGTGTCATCCACAAACTACAAATGAGACTGTGGGGGTAAATCTCCTCCCCACCACCACCCCTGAATGAAGCCCAACTCCACATGTCTTCTCAATAAGTGTCCCAAACCTTCAACAAGCAGAAGAAACAAATAAGGAGAGATAGGGTTGCCTTACCTCAATCCACGAGAAGCACCGAAAATCTCAGAGTGCTCCCCATTAATTAAAATGGAGAATGAGACCGAAGTAACGTAGCTCATGACCCATTGAATCCATTCTTCTCCAAAACCAAAAGAAACCAAAACCTACTGGATGAAGGACCACCAGACTCTATCATATGCCTTAGCCATATCAAGCTTGATAAACATAGCCTTTTCTTTGGAATTGGCCATAGAATGAATGGTCTCCACTGCAATAACAACTCCATCCAGAATCTTCCTACCCTCCATAAAACCACTCCGCTCCTCAGAAATGAGCACCTTAAGCCACTTTTTCAGCCTGTTAGCAATTAGCTTGGAGATAATCTTATAAACAACATTGCAAAGAGATATGGGATGAAAGCAACTTAACCTATCCGCCCCCTCACATTTGGGAATGATATCTAGTAAACTAGAATTTAGAGCCTTTAACATCTATTTATTCCTCTGAGATTCTTGGACCACCGCCAATAAGTCTAGCTTGATAATCTCCCAGAACTCTTGAAATAACTCAATTGGGAAACCATTAGGGCCTAGGGATTTCCCCTTCTTCATCTAAAAAATAGTTCCCTCTAGCTCCTCTAGAGAAATATCTCCCATAAGATGGTCCATCATTTCCCTAGAAACCAAGGAAGGGATACAAGAAGGGACCTGAGCTTCTTCCACATAGCTACCTTGTGAATCCTCCCTGAATAAGGAAGTAAAATACTAAATAGCTTCGTTTGAAATATCATGAAATGAAGAAAGAGTCTCTCCCCTATCATTGACCAAAATAGGAATAGAATTACCATGACACCTAGCCTTCACATAATTGAAGAAGAAAGCATAATTTCTATCTCTTTCTTGAAGCCACTCAACACGAGCTTTCTATTTCCAAAATACTTCCTCCTGCAACTCCCACTCCTCCAAAGCTTTCAAGGCCCTTGAATCCTCCCGCAACAGATCCTCAATCACCACATTCTCCCTAATTATCCTCGTAATACCATCCAACTCAGCCTGTGCAACCAAATTCACATGGAAAATATTTCTGAAGCATTGTTGATTCCAACGCTTAAGCTAATACTTGACAAACTGAAGAAGCTTAGTAAAGACATGCATTGTAGTACCATAGGAAGGTCTACCATACCTCCACCACTAAGTAACATAGCCATGGAGATCAGGATCATGCAACCACATAAGTTGCAACTTGAAGGAGGGAGTCTGAGGCATTCGAGCATAAAAGACAGTAAGATTTATAGGCCAATGGTCCAAACCTCTCTAGTCCAAAATCTCTAAGTTAGAAGACCACATACCACCAACCCAAAAGTAGGAGACCATGAGTCATTCCAGGTGTTCCGCAATGCAATTATCACCAACCCTCCAATTATTCCAAGTGAACTGTTCATTGCTAGGCTTAATATCAACAAGATTCAGGGCTGAGGGCTCCAACCTCACAGTACCACCCCGTATCTCAGCAATCTCAGTAATAGCATTGAAGTAACCCCAAATAATCCAAGGATGGTAAGGAACCATGCTACGAACAGATTGAATATTGGACCACAAGAGATGCTTGCCCTACAGCTCCACATGCGCATACACGTTGGAAAAAAGAACAAATTCCCTCGTCTCAAAACAAGAAGCCACCATGGAGAGAGAGGACTTAAAGGACACCCACCACTGGGAGAAAATATTTCGAGGGTAAGCCACACCCCTAGAAGACCCCTAAGAACCTGTTACCTATTTTTCACCAGCAGCTCAAAACAGGTAGAGTTGAATTGCATCCATCAAAGAAGGTACAATATTTTTCTGCTTAAGTATTCATTATGTTCCAGAACTTTGATTACTTATGAATTTCAAGTGTTATTATGCAAATCTCAGACAAAGGAACTCGTAAATTTGCATAAAAGAATGTTGTTTTTATTCATATTGGAAATGTTGAATCTCGCACAAGCCGCGAGAGTAACTAAATTTGATTTACACAATCAAATGATGGATACAAGAAAAAGGAAGTACACTATACAACTGATAATAAAGAAGGCATAGGGTAGAAAGTGATTCATCATTGCCTGGAATGATGAATCATTGACAAGTCGAGGTCTTCAGTTGTGTTTTTAGCTCCAGTTCCAGCCTCCAATCTCCAAAAGCATCTGTAAGAAAGATAAAGAATGGCGTTAGAGATGGTCTCTAAGCAATGACAAATCAAATCCTATCATATGCCTATGCTACTAATTAGAATATAAGATACACTCGATCAGGCATCCATCAGATAATTGCAAAAAATCAAGAGGAAAAACGTAATTCAATGGAAGCTTTCAGCTTCTTTTATTTTTGCTAACATGTTTGTTTCAGTGTGCAGGAACAGGTTTATCATGTTCGAGATCATTTCATCAGATATGTGGAGTAAAATGGGCTCCCACAAGGGTAGAGCTCGACATATCATAAGGACACCTCTCATTCGCATCATATATGAGAGTTATTTAATCAAAGAAAGAAACAGTCATCATCTAGGACTGCCATCAAGAAGTCTAATTCAACATGATAAAACAGATCTGTGCAATTGTTTTGCTCATCATTTAAAGGAAACAAGTAGAAATATATTGCATTTATCATACATTGTTTCAGCTCTGCCTTTCATTTATGTTCATATTTTAATAAGGCATTGAGCCCTTTACACTGAAGGGAAAGCAAAATATTCAACAAGATAATTGTTTCTTACAAATGAAAAGTAGCATTCTCATAGTTTATAATCAATGCAAATCATCAGCAAGAGTTTCAGCTGATCAAAAGGAATAAGATATGACAAGTGAACAAATTTGTTTTCTAACATGGAGCAGCAATTATGGCTTAAACAACATTCTACAGGCATGTTTATTTTAAATACCAGATGAGAAATATGAAGACATTAAACATGAAGATTTAACAGAGATAATTTGTAGTAGCATCAAGTACAAATTTATAATGGTGCAGTCATGGAGAATGAGCAGCAACTACCTAGAGCAACAATCATTAAGAGCAGCAACTATTCACAACAATATTTAGTAATATATGCTTGAATTGGACAGCCTTAGTAAGGAACAATGAAGCCACAATTTATGGAGTAGTATGAAAAGGAAAATCAGAGTCACAATGCCATTCAAAGCCACAACAGTGAAATGTCTACAGTCTATTTCAAAATAAGATACCATTATGTTCATATCATAAATTAAGAATGATAATATTCTCATGGTGGAATTCGTGTACAGGCAGTTACAAAAGCAGTGATAAGTAAAGAGCTTTGGAGATACAATTCTGTGATAGACATCAATGCAAATATAAAAAGAACAGGTGCCAAATACAGAACAACAGAGGGCAGACCCTTTTCATTTTTACACATAGAATAAGGAACAATAAAGAGTTTCCCATAAGCGGACTGTGATGGGAAAGGTTTTTCTCGTTATTTTGAGAAAAATAAATGAGTATCCTGTTTTCTTTTTTGACCACATTTAGAAAGTAAATACAGAAATCATGAAAAGAGATTTAATGAGGGGGATGCAATGAAGCCAAGATATGTGCGAGCTATATTTGTCACAAGGCTCACAGTTATGAATCAAGGGCAGAAACCAGTGAAGTCGTGCCTTTCAAAGAAGTATACACGGTAAATATGCGTTGTATTATTTTCATTTTCAAAGAATGGAAAATAGATTTTATGGTTGAGCATGAACATAATACGCAATTAACTTGAATTGAGCCATGTTGCACAGAGGAAGTAAAGAAACAAAAAAAATATCAGCATATGGCCATGGCTGCGGCCAAGAAACCAGAAAATAGTTTTGAAATTAGAAAGAATGTCCAGATTTGGCTTAAAGAAAAGCTAACCACGCATTCCACTGAGGAAATATTCAAAAACATTGCATGAAACAGCAGTACGAATTCGAGTTTCGAGCTTCAGTTCAATCCAGACTCTTACCAACAGCATGGTGGCACAAGTTCTTTCCAGAAAAGCCAAATGTTGAATGAAAAGAAATGATTAGGGTTCGAGTGTTTTGAATTGAAGCCCTAATTCGAATTATAATGCATTTATTTTAAAATTGAATCATTTCATTAAGGCCGTGGTATTGACTTTAGGTCAATAAACCTATTGATCAAAAGAGCCCGTGAGTTTGCCTTTTACATTATCATCTATTTTAGATTGATGGTGAATTCACTCTTTCTGCATGAAATTGACAAGTCAAAATTGTATTTAAATATTAATGGTAATGACCACAAACGATTACCTTAATATTTACTTATATTGCGCAAAAGGAAGAACTATCATACATTAAATATTAAAATAATCATTTATGGCTATTTTAATATTTAAATCAAACAATCCTTTTTTAAAAAGAATGCAAAATATATGCTAAGTATGAGATTAGCTTTATTCTTCAAGCTATTTGCATTAAATAATGTAAATGAATTAATTAAATGATGCGTTATAAATCATTTAATTAATTCATTTTTTTAAATGCAAATAAAGATATTCTATAAAGCTAAATTACAATTTACTTCAATTACACATCAGACTCAACTGAATTTTTGCATGAAGATGGAGTTCTAGTTGTTATGGGCGAATTGATTAAAGCAAAGAGAATTTTTTCATGTTTTGGCTCACGTTCAGAGATTTCCAGTTCAGTTTGAGTTGCAGATCAGTTGTATGCTTTATGACTGTGAGTTTGGGATTGAGTTCATTCATTTTTGCATGAGTTTGAACCACATTTTCAGGAATTTTTACTTGTGCTCGGATTTTACCTTGAGGTTATCATTTTGACATTGAAATTGACTTTTAGTTGCTTATTCATGCACTTTGAAGTGCATTCATATTGTATATATTGAAAAAGTTTATCTTTTTCAATTCAGTTCTTGTTTTCTACCTTTGCCTTCAGCAAAGAAGACTATCTTGTAACTCAACATTTTACAGATTAATACAGTAGCAGGTTATTAGAGGTTAATCAAGTTTTATTAATTTGCAGAGCTTTCCTTTTACCTTTCAGTACGCTAAAGTGTTTGCCTTCAGAATCTCAGGTGTCATGCTGTGTGAATTTGATAAGGAATTTATCATGTTTAATCTCAGAAACCTTTATTTTCCCACCTCATTTCATATGTGCTGGTATACAATCAAGTTTGATTCCATAGGTTGTATGTTGTGCATTTGGCTTACTTTACTATTTTAGTTGTGAAGACATTCTTTTCCTTCAAAGATAGTAATACAGTCAAGCCTTCATATAAATTATTTATGTGGTTAAACTGTTCAGATTTAGTTGTGCGAATAGGATTATTGAAGTGTAATTGTGAAAAAGGTTGCATGCAATACCATCATTTAGGTGCATCACCAAGGTTTTAATTTGAGTTCATGCATTCAGTTTAGTCCCTTTTACCCTTTTTTTAGAATAAATTATTCAAGTACCTAATTGATCATCATATAGGAAGCCAGCTAGAATTCGAAGGTTCTATCTTCGCCATAGGGTTACCCACAGCCTGAAGATAGTTCCCATGTTTCAACAGATTGCTGAATTTAATTATTCAAGCGTTTGGGTGCAATTTGATTGACAATAGAACCAATGCACTAGCATTCACCATTCCTCCATAGCTTAGGCACTAAGCCTGTCATACACTCAACAAAAAGCTTGGTCTCCTGCAAAAAAAGGACATCAAGAGAATGACATCTAACTAATTCCCGAACATCTTTTTGTCGAGGGCCACTGTTCAAGCCCCTAACATTCCATGAAATAACAATCATTTCAAGGGGCTCGAGAAATGAGAATATAGGGTCTTGACTGACCCTGACTCCACCAAAGTCTCCCCTATCATTTTAATCCTCTCCAAATCTTTCTTCCTACCAAGCTTAGAAGCTTTCTCCGCTCCCCTTTTCTTAAGTTCTTTTTGCATAAGACCCAAATGAGGAGACAAATTACTATTCTTACCCACCTCTGTGCTCGTTCTTTGCGAGGGATGAGGCGAATCCTCACCACCCTTCAAAATTTTAGTAGCAGGACCCGAATCCTCCTGAGCCATCATCTGCAAATTTGTATCCAAATTCAAAGTCCCATCAACCTGCAGAGCAAGAGAGACCCTAGATCTGAGCCCCTCCTGCCCTGAACCTCCCACATCCTGCTCCAAGCACATTAAGCCTGGATTCACCTCTTGTTGGTTAACTTGCATAGCTTCCAAAGGAGGCCCAAGTTGTCCAGTACCCAAAATCCCTTGGTCCAAATTTAACAATCCTGGATTCACTTCCTACTAACTAAGATCATCCAACACCTCGAATCTGTTAAAAGTGTCATCATCTTGTCTTTCCTTTAGAGTCCTTTTCTGCCTGTTATTTCTATTTTGAGCCTTGATAGGAACAAAACCATCATCACCGACACCACCACCCAAAATATGATCCTTGCCCTTATCAACCCTAGGCAAATTGCAAGGAGGTTGAGAAGATTGGGCCTCTAAAGGCTTGGTCCTTGGACATCTACACTGTAAATGGCCATAATCATGGCAAAGTCAGCATCGAAAAGGTAAGGTCTCATAGTCTAGCTATTGCACCCATGAATAAGATCCTGCACATACTTCTATAAAATCTGGCAGTGGTTTGCTTAAATCAATTTCCACACATAATCAGGCATATGTCATTACCTTTTTGAACTATGTCTGCTACGAAGAGCCAACAAGTCTACCAAGCATCAAGGCTAGTAAATGCAAAACATCATCGTGCTAGCATTCAACCGAGAACCTTGGCAATCGAACCCAAACTGTAACCCGACTCAGAAGCTCCTTAGCCGGATTGAAGCATGCATGCCACAGTTTAATAACACAAGCCCACCTGGTTGTAAAAGTAAGGGCCCCCTTCAAACACCTTAATGTTAGGGTTAGAGAATGCAGATCTAACAATTAAATGCAGATTTAATAAACAAAAACAGAGAAACTAAAACATTCATAGAATAAATCATAACACAAAGATTTAACGTGGTTCACCCAATCCGGGCTACATCCACCAAACCGCAGCCATCCAACACTTTTATTATCCAGTGTAAAACCTTATTACAATCTTGCGAATAATCACGTTTTTCATCATACTGAAATACCCATCCGAACCCCTTTTTACCAAGCTTAGAAGCTTCCAGATTTTTGGGTTCTACAAAATTGGATTTTTCCTTTTTCATTGATTTTTCCCTTTTTCGGTGATCACGCGAAAAAGTAGGAAGAAAATTTTTCTCGGGGGCTGCCGCCCCCGAACCCCCGCCGGGGCCCAACCCGGCCCCGGACCCCGGCGAGGACGGGGGGCTAGGGTGTACAGTATACCATGGGCTATACAGTATAGCATGATCAGTCGCCACATACCAACAATCTCCCACTTGGAGACTGATCAGGCTCCACACCACCACACTTAATCCTATCTGACATGCAATCAAATGTAACCATAAAATAGTTATTCGCTAGGAGCCGAATCTCCATCTCTCCCACTGGCATCCATGTCCTCTGAGCCCAAGATTCCAAAAATTGCAATGAGATTCTCAATCCCAAGAACTTGTAGTAAAGGGAATGTCTTAAGTAGGAATCAATATCCTCCGCCAGCATCTCCATCGGAATCACCAATTTTGACCTCTCTTTGCACCTTTCCAGGCACCCATTAATCTTCAAAATCTGTGACCCCCCAGACAAACCCATCTCAATCTTCTCCAGATTTGATGAAAAAAGGTTGTTATCATAAATTTTCTCAACCTGTGATGTAGGTTTCAAGGCAAACGTAGCTCGAAAATCCATCTTGGGGCTCACCCCAAATGACTCCCCTTGCGACATTATTCTAGATGACGACAGGCATGCGAGTCCTCAAGCCCCTTGAACAAATGAAGATTTAGCATAGTGAATACACTAAGATAGCTACACAAAAATAAAAACCAATAGCGAATACAATAAGCCTGCACCACACAATCGCAAACAATAGCAAAGAGCCAAGGCTGAACTACACAACCCCTATGTGGAAAAAACCCACCAATCAGAGCCACGTAAGGGCGATAGAGACAAAGGGCGCTGCTAAACAAGGCAAGTGTAGCACCAACAACCAAGGCCAAAGCTTGCTTAGGAAAGCCAAGCCCGCGGCTACCACCTCACCCGTAGAAAACAAGCAATTAGCTGCCACACACAACGAAGGAACAAGGAGATAAACATGAGCCCATTTAAAAAGATCACACAAGAAACACAAAGCTACACCCCCGAAACACAGTTAAAACCCCCCACCTTGAAGCTCTTGAAGACAAAAGAATGATCCGCCAATCATCGAAATCATGCATAGGACAAATTCAACATGTAGCCCTGACTTGAATGGCCGCGGGCGCATGCTCAACCAACAGAGTGAACTCCATCATCCAACCCGTATATAATCGATAGGTTGTGATATTTATTGATTCATGATTATAGGTGGTGGTGTGGTTTAGTTTTATGAGGTTGTTCTTATCTCCTAGATTCTTGTTTGGTTCCTTGATTACAATTACTCAAATGTGGATTTGTTTGGAAAATTAGATCTATAGGTGATTTGATGTTTGAGTCTTGAAATCAACATGTTATATTCTTTGTTATCTCATTTTGAAGGTTGCATTGGTTTGGGATCTTTGAGTTACGAAATTTTTGGGGTTTGACACCCATTGACTATAATGGGATGACTCAAATGTGGACTATCTATATCCATAGGTATTTTTAGTGTTGATCTAGATTCAATTAATTGGGCTTGTATGTGATCATTTTTGTATTGGTATGCTGCATTGGGATGAGAGGATGGATGATTAGAGTGCTTGGATAGTCAGTTATTGGTACTAGTAGCATGTTATTTATTACCTTGTCATGAATAACTTGGTTACACAATTTAGTGAGACCTTTTGAAAGTGATTTTTTGGTGGTGGTTTATCTTCTTGGCTTGGAGATTTTGGTTCTACTTTATTTTATATTTTTTGGTATTACAATTGAGTGTGTGTGGAAAATGGGTGATATTATTTAAGGAGATAGTTATCTTCATATTATTGGAGATGTTGGCATCTTGGTTAGCCATGGAGGACTCATGGATTCTTTTATGAGGTATCAGTCTAGGACTTATTTGATTTTGATTAAGCATCCTTGGTTGAGAGGATGACTTGGTTTTGTTCCATGGTGGAATCTCATTTATACATTAGAGTACTGGGATGATATAGGTGCTCTTGGGAGTAAGATATGTTCATTGGAGCATATGGTCTCTTAGGAGGATATGTTAGTCATAATGTCATGGTGGGTTCTTGATCCCATAGTTAGATATTTGACAGTGATCTAGATAGTTTTCTTGGTATTAAGTAAATTGGTCATGTGTTTAGGAGCTTTATGATAATGTGGTGTTGCATTTTGAGGTTAATAGGATCGACTGGTTGTGGGTGCTTGTGGATACTTAGAGACATGGGTGAGGCTAAAGCCCTCTTAAGCTTAGACATTTGTTGAGACAATTACTCTTTGATAAGGTTTTAGCAAGAAGTTCAATGAGCCTTAACTTGGATATGGACATGAGTTCAAGATAGACCTATAGAGGAGATTTTTCTTGGAGATATTCAATGTAACTTGGTGTATCCTAGAGTAGTAATACCATTCCCCACTCTTGGTCTACCTAGTGGATAATCATTTGATGGGTATTGCCCATATTATTTTTAGGCACATTATATTTTATGATTTTTATTCTTATGGATATAGATCTTGAACTATTCTTGTTAGTTCTAGAGGGTTCATTTGAGGGGTATTTGAGATTCTTATCTCCTTGTGCATTTGATGTTGATTTATGATATCATTTATGGGGAAGTTTTGGAGATGTTATCGGGCCAATTTCCTAGTTTTGGGAATGGATTTGAGTTTGATCTTCCTTGGTTTGCAATGATTACATCCATATTGGTTATATGAGATACACATATTTATTTTATTAAATGGATGGGTGTTGTTAAGGATTTTCAATTGGTGTTGTGGAGGAGATCTAACTTGATATAGCTTAATGATTTGAAGTGTTGGTAGGACATGTTATGTTATATGATGTAAATATTTCTTTTGTTCCATGGTTGCTTCTTGGAGGTTCATGTTTGCATGGTTGGGTGTGGTGGACTTGGGAGAGCTATGGTGACTTGTTATGAGAGAGTATGAAATGGTTTTTTGTTGCATGCGTGTATCATTATGATTGTTCTTTGTCACTATATGATTTGTTGAGCCACATCTTGGTATGTGTGTTGATAAGTAGACTTGGAATGCCTTGATCTATTTACCAATTTGGCATTACCCATGTAGTGAGAATCCTTGGATATATATGTTCTTCATTGGCAAGTTTTATGTAAATAGCTTGCGATTGTAGTTTATGGATTGGATATGTTGTTTGCTTGAATTCTACTAATGGCTTTGGATACCTTTTTAGGTATAGATGATTGTATGTATTATCGTTTTTGTGGTTTATATTTCCTATCATTTATGGGGAAGTTTAGGAGATGTTATCGGGCCAATATCCTAGTTTTGGGAATAGATTTGAGTTTGATCTTCCTTGGTTTGCAATGATTACATCGATATTGGTTATATGAGATACACATATTTATTTTATTAAATGGATGGGTTTTGTTAAGGATTTTAAATTGGGGTTGTGGAGGAGATCTAACTTGATATAGCTTAACGATTTGAAGTGTTGGTAGTAGGACATGTTATGTGATATGATGTAAATATTTTTTCTTTTTTTCTATGGTTGCTTCTTGGAGGTTCATGTTTGCGTGGTTGGGTGTGGTGGACTTGGGAGAGCTATGGTGACTTGTTATGAGAGTATGAAATGGTTCTTTATTGCATGTGTGGATCATTATGATTGTTCTTTGTTACTATATGGTTTGTTGATGAGCCACATCTTGGTATGTGTGTTGATTAGTAGACTTGGAATGCCTTGATATATTTACAAATTTGACATTACCCATGTAGTGAGAATCCTTGGATGTGTATGTTCTTCATTGACAAGTTTTATGTAAATAGCTTGGGATTATAGTTTATGGATTGGATATGTTGTTTGCATGAATTCTACTAATGGCTTTGGATACCTTTTTAGGTATAGATGATTGTATGTCTTATCATTTTTTTGGTTTCTATTTCCTATCATTTATGATATCATTTGATGTTGATTTATGATATCATTTATGGGGAAGTTTAGGAGATGTTATCAGGCCAATTTCCTAGTTTTGGGAATGGATTTGAGTTTGATCTTCCTTGGTTTGCAATGATTACATCCATATTGGTTATATGAGATGGACATTTTTATTTTATTAAATGGATGGGTGTTGTTAAGGATTTTCAATTGGTGTTGTGGAGGAGATCTAACTTGATATAGCTTAACGATTTGAAGTGTTGGTAGAAGGACATGTTATGTAATATGATGTAAATTATATTTTTTCTTTTTTTCTATGGTTGCTTCTTGGAGGTTCATGTATGCATGGTTGGGTGTGGTGGACTTGGGAGAGCTATGGTGACTTGTTATGAGAGTATGAAATGGTTTTTTGTTGCATGTGTGGATCATTATGATTGTTCTTTGTTACCATATGATTTGTTGATGAGCCACATCTTGGTATGTGTGTTGATTAGTAGACTTGGAATGCCTTGATCTATTTACAAATTTGACATTACCCATGTAGTGAGAATCCTTGGATGTGTATGTTCTTCATTGACAAGTTTTATGTAAATAGCTTGTCATTGTAGTTTATGGATTGGATATGTTGTTTGCATGAATTCTACTAATGGCTTTGGATACCCTTTTAGGTATAGATGATTGTATGTATTATCATTTTTGTGGTTTTTTTCATTTGGTAACAACTTGAAGCCTTTGTTATCACTTGGATTTGATTCTTGAGTTTTTTGGATTAATGTATCTTCACCTTGGCTTGTCCCTTTTCTACCATGGGTGGCATGTTAAAGAATGAGAGAAATTCTTGCTTGAGATGGTGGTCATATTGAATGTTATTGCAGGTATCTTAACAAAGCATGAGAACATGCTAGAGATCCATGTGGTTTCACAGATGGCTATGATGATTTATTTCATTGATTGACCCTTATTCACTGTATACAAAAAGTGGGAGAATACTAAGAAAAGGGTTTTGTACACATGTTACACAATAAAATAATTATTTTAATTATGTTTAAATACATATTTATTGATGGTGTATATTTAGGAGATGTATTTAATCACATTAAATATTTATTTGAGTCCACTCATAAAATTGTAGGTAACATTGGTTAGATATTTTATGTGTGGGTTGTACATTAGAAAAAAATTAATATTAGAAAAATGTAGTACAAAAAAGTAAATTTTGGGTTAAATATTTTTGTGCACTCATTGTTTTAAGGCACATGGTTTTACCTTTACCACTTAGTTGTATTGTATGATCTTGAATCTATAAAATAAAACACATGTTTAGTGGTTGAGGTTGGTTAGTTGACCGAGTTGTCATTTGTATTGAACTTTCTTGTTAAGTGCATATGTGAAGCATGGCATGACACATATGGTTAAATGGTTACCCATTGTGCTTGGACACATGGAATATGCATTAGAGGAGCTTGATATTTCATAAGTATTCATGGAGACTTTGTAAGTGTATTGTAATGTTTCATTATTGAATAATGCATTGAGTGTGAATTCTTTTAAAGAGGCTAGGTCTTTTCTCATAAATATTTTCCTAGGGTATATCTTGTGTACACTTGTGATATATATTTGATATTTCTAGTATGGTTATTACATAATCTTATAAGTTATTTCCTCTCATTGAATTATGTAGGAAATGATTTTATAAACCTTGTAATTTCCTAATAGTCAATTCAACTTCAAGCTTTTTAAGGAGAGGGTGTTGATTCAATGGAACAATAATAGGTATCATGGGAGCCTCCACCAAAAGGATATTAAAGAAAATTTTATTATTTCTCCATCACTACCACCTTCACTTATAGGTCTTAGGTACAATACCAGTTTATTCTTAAGCATTGGTTGGTACTACGTTTGTCTGATGATGTCGTCCCTAACAGTCAATTCAACTTCAAGCTTTTTAAGGAGAGGGTTTTGATTCAATGGAACAATAATAGGTATCATGGGAGCCTCCACCAAAAGGATATTAAAGAGCATTTTATTATTTCTCCATCACTACCACCTTCACTTATAGGTCTTAGGTACAATACCAATTTATTCTCATGCACTTGGTTGGTACTACGTGTGTCTGATGATGTCATCCCTAATAGTCAATTCAACTTCAAGCTTTTTAAGGAGCGGGTGTTGATTCAATGGAACAATAATAGGTATCATGGGAGCCTCCACCAAAAGGATATTAAAGAACATTTTATTATTTATCCATCACTACCACCTTCACTTATAGGTCTTAGGTACAATACCAATTTATTCTCATGCGCTTGGTTGGTACTATGTGTGTCTAATGATGTTGTCCCTAATGGTGTTGTTGCAAATTATTGAGGTTTTACTTTATAAGTGTCCACTTTTTCATTGGGATAAGGGAATACATATTTTCACATCCCATTTTATCTATTCAAATTAGATTATTTTTGAATGTTTTAATTTGATTAGTGAAATGTGCACGGTTATATTTTTTGATACAATGTATTAATTCAACAACATTACAATTGAATGTTCATGTGGTTTACAATATTTTAAAGTTTTTGGATATGATTATATTCAAGTATTTGAATCATGGACTCATTTCCAAGTGACTATTAGTTATTTCATTGATCAACATGTATTCTAATAATCATTACTATTTTATTGATTATGATTTTCTAGTTAAAATTATTAGAATAACTACTATTGGTGATCATGACATGAATGTAAGATTAGTTTTTCCCTCTCACTTGAAAAGGGAGATATCATCTAGGAGAGTAAAAAATCATGGTAATGTGGTGATTGTACCATTTCCACTAAGAACCCACATACACTTGCACTATTTTGTAGTTCGTAAGTATGATGATGCATTTGAGGTTTCTACTTGAGTGTCATCATGTAAACATTTTATTTGATATCTTTCTTGCAATCAAGTGTTTGCATGGTGTCTAATATCATGTGGTTGTTGCATACATTTGTTTGAGTTAAGCATTGGTTCTATGTATATCTTAGTGTGTGGGTGTTACTATCATTTTAGGAAATTAAAGACTCAAATTATTATGTTTTAAATGGCTCATCCATATTCATTTTGTGGATAAAATATAAATCTAGTTTCAATTAGAAAAAAATTGTAAGTTAAAAAGAAGAAAAATGTGAGATTTTGTGAAGGGGGAAAATGGAGTTTCTCATGGAGTTCATGATTTTGAGGCTAACCAATTGCTAGATTTTCACATTTATTTGCTCATCTTTAGGCGCCTCCATGTAGTGGAAGGAGTTTATCTTAGTGTTGTTGAAAAGTGGAATGTATTGTCTTCCATGAAGAGATTTAGAGCACGATAAGCACTAAAATTGTGGATTTTTGTTACACTTTTGAAAGTATTTATAGAACGAGGGAAAATGCCTTTGGTGGGGTTTTTGGAGAGAAATTTGGTGGTATTGGTAGGGGCTATTGTTGGACACCTATGGAGGAGAAACTAAAGGGGAAACAAAGAATTTTGAGCCACCATTGCATGTGTTTGTGACTAGACTATATTTGTTTTCTTAAAAAGTTTGCCTATCATTTCTTTGTGTACTTCAATATTGAAACTTTTTCTTCACCAACAAAACTAGTTTGTCCAAATATATGTTGTTATTATTAGATGTACAAATATATAAAACATGCTTGAAATGTGATTATGACTAGGTTGGGCAAGTCAATAACAGTTATAAATGAATCTTTTTCCTTCTAAAATTTATGAAATAATAGGGAGTTAGCTTGAGTTTATGTGCTAGTCTTATGTCTTGAAGATTCCTTTACTTTTATCATGTTGAAATTGTTGGATATTTCATTATTACCCGTATGCTTTATCCTGTTTAGTGTTTGTTTTATGTTTGTTTGTAAACTTAGCATATTTGACTACTATGCTAATAATTTGTTAAACCCGTAGGTGCCAGATAAAGCACACGGTTGCATTTAAATGCTCATGTATAAATAAAATGCAAATGTATAAATATCCTTCATAATGCAACGTGAAGGCAATCTTTTGGGCTTTGAACTTCTGATATGGTATCAGAGCCAAATGGTTTCTGTGCCTATTATTTAGTGACAATCACTAGAAACCTCGATCTTGATCTGATCGGTTTTATTTTGCATCCTTTTCTCTTTATCTCTGTTTTCAGTTCCGTCACAACACTTTCATAGGTCTGACAGCTTCTACAGCATTGAAGCTTTTATGGGTCATATGGCCAATGCGCAATTCGTAGGCCGTTTTCAGACTGTAAAGGAAAACATTCAAGCGCATTATGCAAAGAACCTGTGAATAGCCCTTGACCAGTAATAGTGAAGATGCATTAAATTGGGCGCCGCCGCCATTACACGGAATCCTCTGCCGACAAACAGATCCAAAAACAAATTCTTCTGAATCATCGATCTGGAGATTATTAGCAGGCACGCAGATGGGGGCCATTTGAAGACACTTGCTATGGGCAGGAGCCGTGGAGACCTAGGCTCGCATCCACACCAGAACATGAATGGCATGTTAATTTCTATAACCCAGCAACAGATTAATTGCACAGAAAGAAATCTGATTTATAACAATTAATACAACTGGGTTAATTAACAACTAATAACAGCGGAAACAAAAATAACATGAAGCCAAACACAAAAAGACAATAACACAGATATACTCAGGAAACCCCAATGCGGGGAAAAACCTGCAAATGTTGGATCTTCTATTCAGCCTAACAGCAAACTTTTCTTTCAAAAATACAATATGAGTTTGCTACAACAATCTTGTATTTATAGAGTCTAGCTGCTTTACTTAGCGTGCAAGGAAAGAATCTTTCCTTGCTTTCTTTGGCTTTATTTACACATAAAATCACTCTAGGATTTATCTTATCCTCACAAACTCGGAAACATTCTATTAAAGAATAAAATCCCACTCTTGGATTTATCTTATCTTCACAAACTCAAAAACATTCTATTTAAAGAATAAAAATCCTGTTGTTGCTAAAAATCCAACTCGAATTGATTTAAAGCAAATCTTATCTTGAGTTGCTTTAAAGCAAATCCATATCCCACTTTTTGAGCTACAAAAATCAACACTCCCTCTTAGTGAGGAAAGTGTTCTGCACTACACCCAACTTGTCCCTGAAGAATTCAAACTTGCTCTTCATCAAGGCCTTCGTCAGGATATCTGCTATCTGTTCATCCGTAGGAATATAATTGAGCTTTACTATCCCCTTCTCCACACAATCTCTGATGAAGTGGTACTTGATCTCAATGTGTTTTGACTTGTCATCAAACACTGGATTCTCAGAGAGTTTGATGCAACTCTGATTATCACAGTAAATGACTGTAGGATCCAACTCCTGATTAAAGAGCTCAGCTAGAAGTTTCCGAAGCCAGATAGCCTCACATGTAGCCATACTGGCTGCCATATACTCGGCCTCTGCAGAACTCAGTGCAACTGACTTTGTTTCTTGCTGTAAGAGACTATTCCGATCCCAAACTGAAACTACACCCTGAAGTGCTCTTTCGATCAGCTGTACTGCCTACCCAATCTGCATCAGTAAACCCCTTGAGCTTCACTCCATCCTGAACATACTTCAACCCATAATCAACGTCGGAGATATCTCAAAACATGCTTCGCAGCTATCCGTGCACACGTTTAGGTTCCACCATAAAGACTGAGTGAGTTCACTGCAAAACAAATGTCTGGCCGGTGTTGACCAGATACATAAGAGAGCCTATCAACTGTCTATATAAAGTCGGGTCCACTGCCTCTGATCTAGAAGCATCAATCTTCTTCCAATTGGTCACAAGTGGTGTTGACATAGGCTTATAGTTTTCCATCCTGAATCGCTTCAAGATATCAATTAAGTACTTCCCTTGTCCAAGGAAGATCTCTCCCTCTTTCTGCCACAACTCCAATCCCAGAAAGTAATGCATCAACCCCAAGTCCTTCATCTCAAACTCTCCTGCAAGATCCCGCTTGCAATGTGCTATGAGCTCCTCTGACCCTGTGAGAAATAGGTCATCAACATATAACAACAATATGAGAAGTTCACCCTTCACCTGAACATAGTACAGGTTTGAATCTGCCTCACTCTTGATGAAGCCCACACTCTGCAAGTAACTATCAATACGTGAATACCACGCCCTGGGAGCCTGCTTGAGTCCATACAGTGCTCTTTTCAACCTACATACATGAGAATCTCTCTCATGTGCTTCAAACCCTTCTGGTTGCTCTATGTAAATCTCTTCCTCAATCACCCCATTGAGGAAGGCTGTCTTTACATCCATCTGATGAATCCTCCAACCCATCTGTGCTACTATAGAAATGATAGCTCTTATGGATGAGTACCTGGCTACTGGAGCAAAAGTCTCATCATAGTCGACTCCCTCCTTCTGAGAAAACCCTTTAGCCACAAACCGGGCTTTGAACTTTTCCACACTACCATTTGCAGCATGCTTAATCTTATACAGCCATCTCGAGCCCACCACAGACTTATCTTCTGGTCTTGGTACTACCTCCCACACACTGTTCTTCATGATGGAAGAATACTCTTCCACCATGGCATCTCTCCACACTTGGTGCTTGGATGCCTCCTGAAAGCTGGAAGGCTCTACTTCAATTAATTCACTCATAAGTGCCACATAATCTGAATAACGTCTGGGAGCCCTTCTTTGTCTGACTGAATCTTGAGGATCACCTACGTATTCTTGAGCTTCTCTCAATGTCTGCTCAGCTGCCCTATTTCTCCTCTTCTCACTCATAGGAATCTGAGGCTGAGGAATTATTTGTTCCTCTATCTGATCATCCTGCTTGTTCTACTCTCCAGCTTGTGTTACTGAAGTTTGAGGGATTTGTGCTACCTCAACTGTGGATGATTGTTCCTCCTCATTCATCAAGTTACTTGACTTTTGAAGAGCCCTCTCTTCCTCAAATTTCACATCTCTGCGAACCACTGTTTTCCTGAGAGCAGGAATATAAACCCGATAAGCCTTAGAAGTTTCACTGTACCCAACAAGGATACCCTTCTCTGCAGTAGGTTCCAACTTGGTTTTCTTCTCAACAGGAATGTGACAATACACAAGGCATCCAAAGATGCGAATGTGCCCCAAATCTGGTTTCTTACCAGTGAATGCCTCTTCTGGAGTCAATTTGCCCAACACTTTGTGAGGGCTCTTATTCTGCAAATACACAGCTGTGTTGCAAGCTTCTACCCATAAGATCCAAGGCAGATCCTGATCATGAAGCATGGCCTTGGCTGCTCCAACTATAGCCCTATTTTTCCGTTCAGCAACCCCATTCTGTTGAGGGTTGTACGGAACTGTCAACTCTTTCTTGATACCTTCCTGAGCACAAAAATCTTTGAAGGCATTCGAGGTATACTCGCCTACATTATCAGACCTTAGTATCTTGATCTTCTTCCCAATTTGGTTCTCCACGAGAGCCTTAAACTCTTTGAACCTACTGAAGACCTCATCTTTATTCTTCATGAAATATATCCACGTCTTCCTGGAGAAATCATCAATGAAGGTAACATAATACTCATATCCATTCAAGGATGTTGTTGACATAGGTCCACACACATCTGAGTGTACAAGATCCAAAATCCCTTCGGATCTAGTGTCGCTGCTTGGAAAACTGGTCTTGGCATATTTCCCAAGAGCACAACCCTTGCACACCTCATGCTTTTCTGTCTTCATCTCAGGCAGCCCTGTCACTATTTCCTTAAGAATATTAAGTGCTCCATGGTGAAGGTGAGCCATCCTCCTGTGCCATAATTCTCCTATCCCTTTACAGCTACTAACCAACGCATGTGCTGGCTCAAACTGTAACCGAAACAAGCTGCCATGCCTGACACCAATCACTTTTGCAATCTTGGAATCTTTGGGACGAATATAGACTTTTCCCCTCTCAAAGGTCACGATGTAACCCTTGTCTTCCAAGGCAGAAACTGATATTAAATTCTTTGTCATGCCAGGGACATACAACACATCCTCCACCAACAAAGGTTTGCCAGACTCCCTCTGAAACTTGACGGTGCCAATACCAGTTGCATGGTACTTGGCATTGTCTCCGAGCTCAATATAGAAATCCAGCTTCTTCTCCTCCAACTTGGTGAAACATTCTTTGACTCCCGTCATGTGGCGAGAAGCCCCACTGTCAATATACCATACCCTGTTGGCAATTGAACTTGAGAGACAAGCAATGAGCAAAAATTCATTTTCAAATCGTGATGCAAACTCGTCCACCTCTGCTGTAGCAGCAAATTGCTTCTTCTGCTTGTCCTTATTTTTCTTATTCGGACATTGACTAGCATAGTGACCCATCTGATGGCAGCAAAAACATTTAATCTTGCTCAGATATTTCTTCTTCCCACTCTTGGAAGAAGAACCTTCTGATTGCTCTTTATTGGACTTCTTCTTACCCTTGCTTGCAAGAGCAAGATTTTCTTCATCTTGACCCTTTTTCGTCTGATCTCCTCGATGAGCACCTTCACGGATCTCCTCCTGAACAAAATCATCCCAAAGTCTTGCCCAATCAGGTAGCCGATCTTTGCCGACAACACATTTGACAAACACTTCCCAGTGCTTTGAAAAACCATTCAAGGCTATACGCACCAACTCATCTTCTTTAATCGTCTCTCCAACAGCAGCAAGCTCATCCCTGACCTGTGTCAGCTTGGACAAGTAGGAGGTCACACTCTCGCCTTTGGACATCTTGGTATTATGCAATTTGTCCTTGAGCATCATCTTACGACTCTGATAGTCGCTCTGATAAAGTTTTGTGAGCGTATCCCACATCTCCTTGGCGGTGTCTTTCCCCGATAAATGAGGAATTAAATGATCTCTTACTCCATCCAGGATAATCCTTTGAGCTTTGGCCTCTTTGACTTCATGCGAATCTAAGGCAACAGGATCATTTGTTGGTGGAGTCACTTCTGTGCTAGCATAGATCCATAGCCTGTTCTCCTTGAGAACAGATGTAATCCGAACCTTCCACTGCAAGAAGTTAGACGCACCCTCGAGCCTGTCCTCGTATCGAACACTGGTTGCCATAGCCACAAAAGAATTGGAGACAAAAATCTGATGACTTTTTTTTTTCTTGAAATCTGCGTTACAAATCTTGGCTTCGTATTCAGAGTTTAGAGCTCTGATACCATGTTAATTTCTATAACCCAGCAACAGATTAATTGCACAATAAATTCACAGAAAGAAATCTGATTTATAACAATTAATACAACTGGGTTAATTAACAACTAATAACAGCGGAACAAAAATAACATGAAGCCAAACACAAAAAGACAATAACACAGATATACCCAGGAAACCCCAATGCGGGGAAAAACCTGCAAATGTTGGATCTTCTATTCAGCCTAACAGCAAACTTTTCTTTCGAAAATACAATATGAGTTTGCTACAGCAATCTTGTATTTATAGAGCCTAGCTGCTTTACTTAGCGTGCAAGGAAAGAATCTTTCCTTGCTTTCTTTGGCTTTATTTACACATAAAATCACTCTAGGATTTATCTTATCCTCACAAACTCGGAAACATTCTATTAAAGAATAAAATCCCACTCTTGGATTTATCTTATCCTCACAAACTCATAAACATTCTATTTAAAGAATACAAATCCTGTTGTTGCTAAAAATCCAACTCGAATTGATTTAAAGCAAATCTTATCTTGAGTTGCTTTAAAGCAAATCCATATCCCACTTTTTGAGCTACAAAAATCAACATGGCAGTTGAAGATTTTCATGTACCCAATTTCATTGGAGAGATCGTGGAGTGCATGTATATGGTTCCGCGCAAAAGATCTGAGAACAAATTTACGCCAAAACAAAGATTAAGGCGAAAACAAAGATTAAGGAGACAAGAGAAGCGAAATGCGTGTGATGATGAGTGGGAAGCTCCCCAAGGAGACCCTGAAATATGCCCCTTAGTTTTTCCTTGGAAATTTCACAACACAATCAACAATATGCCAAATGGATTAGGGTTAGCTTCAAAGAGGAATAAATTGAAATTGCACTAATGCCAAGAATGTGCACACAAAATCCTTTGAAAAGTGAGGTGCTAACATATGGCAGAAGAAATAGAATTACAACAGGAAGTAAATACAACTGAAAGAGGCGGTGAACCAGCCATAAAGATTTTCGCTTAACCACTTAAACATTGGGGGGAATGCTACAACAATTCAAACTAATTCATCCGCTGTGGCAGGTATCCACTTATGAGTGAGAATTCACCACTTTTCAGTGGGTACAAAAGATAGATTAACAAGTTTTTTTTCCACATTGGTGGTAAACCATCAAGGGGTTACAATGTTGTGAATGAAACATAATAAATGCTGAAATAAGAATGACTGGACAATACTACTGTTACCAACATTTACAGTGATCTTATTACAATGAATATAATTAGAAATCTGCTCCAAAACAGCTGCAATAACATTACTATATTTCTTATTACAATGATGAACTAAAAAGTTAGAGGAATATAGCAAGGAAAAGACCATACCAGGTCTGATTTTCAAACCATTAAACTGTGATTCTCAACCAACAGCTATGCAAACTTCCAAATGTTAATAACTCCCACAAATCTTCACCAAACTTCAATGAGACAACAACTGATCATCATTAAATTTGTCATATCTTCACCCAAAGAGCTTCTATCTCCTTCAAATGGACTGGACATTAAGTTAGCAGCATAGATGCCAAAGAAAGATTGCACAAAATGGAAAGAAATAAGTCTGATATAAATTTCCAACAAAATCTAGTTCAGACCAGCAAAAATACTTTCACCAATTTGCTTCTATCTTCATCCAAAATGCTCCAATCACTTCCAAATTGAGTGCACATGAAACTAGAAGCTTAAACACCCATGAAATATAACATAACTTGGAAAGTGCTAAGTTTGATATAAATTTCCAGTGAACCAAAATACAGACCAGCAAGCATTACAACCACCAATATGCTTAATTCTCTCACAAACTCCCACAATACTCTCCAAAACTGAAACACAACGGCTCCTAAAGGAAAGGCGACCAAATAATATGAATTAAGCAATACAAAGCAGCCACAAATGAATGAGCTCGAATACCAATGCAGCTATGGAGATGGTATGGCCCTAGGAAGAGGGCGACCTCTCTTAAAAATTGGAGACTCAAGTATAAAATCTGAAACTTCACCCAAAGGTTCGCCACAAGCATAGAAAATGTTTAGCCAAATACCCACAACCAAATTAAAATCACTCAAAGAGCTGTATTTGAAAATCTCCTACAACCATGAAATAACCAACACACACAATTCGAATAAAAATCACCAATTCTTTCACTTTGATGCTCAATATGCACTTCTGAATGAAGCACACTCCCAATAGACCATCTAGAGAACCATAGTTTCAGGCCCGAAGAATGGAGTAAATTTTCTAAGCTTTCCCTTAGCCGGATTCTGGATTTCAAACCAACAGCATAACTTTACATTATTTTCCAAAGATAAGAATGAAGGCTCAAAGCATCAATAAATAAGCTTTAGTTGGGCAAATGAAGCAACTTGTAACTCCAACAAGAAACTGTTTAAATTCCCCGAGGGACGCCACCTCTCACACATTCACTTTATTTTTTGAATTAATAAAATATTTATCATCTTCCTTTAAGCGCCCATTTTCAAGTTGCAACAATAAAACATTTATCAAAATATTAAATGCTCAAATAGACCCCTTAATGTCCCCTCTTTAAAAACAACTTGAAGTCATCAAGCCTAGGGGTGGGGCACAACTTAAAAACATGAAATTGATTAAGTATAAAACTTAGTCCAAGGAGATAACCAAAACCAATGCCAAAACTGAAACTAATGGATTGCCAAAAATAGCATGATGACTTGAGTTGAACTGCTGATGCTGCCACTACCAAAATTAGACTTACTAAAAATAGCCAATGCCAAAAATAGTAAATTCACCTCAAAACCAACAGAAAGCTGAACTAAGCTACAAGCAAGACTTACTGAAAGTGGAAACCCTAAATTTTCACATCTAAGCAGCCTACGGATTTTCGAAAATAGGTTAAATCCAAATGAAGAGCATAGGGCTAAATTGGGGACATTACAAAAGCTCCCCAAGGAGACCCCATAAAGAATTCTGCCACCAATCATGCATATTATGATGGCATCGACTGTTCTTCCAAATACAATGCGTGCAATAACTACCTCTTGAAAATGAAGTTGTAAGACATGATCATTCACTAGGTTGTGTAGGCATTTTACTCCATGATTTTTATTATTATTTTTTCTCAATTCTTACTCATGTGTTCTACAAAGTAATCCAATTTTTAAAGTATTTCAGATTCATTTATTGTGTGTTGAATTTGTCATGTCGCTGTATAGAGCTAAGGGGACGAATGAATTTCTTAGCTACCTATAGGCAAGATTACATTTACATGCATTTTTAGATTCATTTTTGTCATATTTGAGTATAAAAGAACTAGCTATTGTAAGATTCCTTTTGAAGTTGGTTTTAGTAGTGATGAGTATGTCATAAGTGAATAGACAAGTGGGGTGTCATTCTCTTCATCAATTCAATTATGTTTTAATTTTGGTGTTTTTTTCTATATTATCCTCTCTTTTGTGACATTTTTCTTATTTGAGTGATGAGAAATAGGACAAGAAAACACCTTATTTTGCCAACACAATGGCAGTCAATTCTTTGAAATTTCTTCTTCCAAATTCTTAGTTGCTATACGGGAATAATTATTCCGAATGGAAGACCAAACTTTTCTTCAACTTGAGTTTGCGGAAGTTTGGAATGTGGTCGGCGGCACCACAACATGACATCCAAGTGATGCTGATGAGTAGAAGAAATTTGATCAAGCCGATAGAAAGGCCAAATTGATCATCATGTTCAATGTGTTTGATGAAGTTCAGTCTTTCATCTGAGACTCGTCTACATCCAAAGATGCTTGGGACAAGCTACAAACGGTGTATGATGTGAAGAACTCAGAATCAGATCTTGAGTTTGCAAAGTTAGCTACACAACTTGAAGATGAAGAATGGAGAACAGTTAGAATCATTTCTCAAAAGGATTGTTGAGTTGATAGCTTTGCTACAAGCGTTGGGAGAAACAATTGAAGATGCAGTTCTCATGCCTATTGTTTTGTGGGCACTACCATCTAAATAAACAGTGTTTGTGACAACTTTAAATGTCACAGAACAAACACCCACTTTTGAGAAGTTGGTGAACCTACTATAGAAAGAAGAATCTCTAAGCCAGGATCATGGTGAGGATGATCATGCAATGACCACACGTCATAAAGGAAAAAGGCCTATGAAGCAATCTAATAGAGCTCCCAAATCTAGTGATTCATCTAGATTTCAAAAAAAAAGTGTCCAATTTGTTAAAGGATTGGACATGATGTGAAAAAATGTTGGTACAACTCCTTGGCCAAAGGATAATGTCCAATAACAAATCACATCCAAAGAAGTCATTTCAAAGTGACAATAAATGATGGGGGAAGAAAAACAAGCAGAAACAACATGGCAATGTTGCTGAAGAAGACTCTCTAGAAGAGGAATACATGTTTTCAGCCCACACTTCAGAAGATAGTTCACAATCAACCTCATTTCCGTATGTCGACTCGGGTGCTACAAAGCACATGATTGGAAAAAGGAGTGGTTTCTCACATTGAAACTTCATCATGGTAAAGTCTCTCTTGGAGATAATACCACCTATGACATCCAAGGTACTGGTGACATCTCCTTGCAATTTTGCATTCACCATTGCAGGCTCACTGAAGTTTTATATGTACCAGAACTAACCAAAAATATCCTATCTATTAATCAATTTCTTGATCACAACCTACAGATAGAGTTTGATAAAAATGATGATAAAAAGGCATGCCTAATCTATGATAAGTCTAAAAGGGAAAATATTGTTGGAAGTGCTACTGAAATTGGTAAAATGTTTAGGCTTGATATAATTGCCAATAATCAAGCTTTAGTGACTAAGGATAGTGATCTTGCTATGTTATGGCATCGTAGACTTGGTCATTTGAGCATTGGCTGTTAACACTTAGTAAGAAAAGCATGGTCAAAGGGCTTCCCTCACTTGATAAGTCGAGTGCTATTTGTTCTAGTTGTCTTCCTGGAAAACAATATAGAGCACCCTTCTATCCTAGTGAGTATTGTGCAATCTAACCTTTGCAGTTGGTGCATATCGATCTGTGTGGGGCCATGGAACCTAGTCTCAATGGATTCAAGTACTTTCATATTTTTGTTGATGATCACACAAGAAAAATATGGGTATATTACTTGCAGAGTAAAGATGAAGCCTTTTCTTACTTCAAAGATTTTCACACTCTTGTGGAGAAAGATACAAATCATCATATTCATGTCCTCTACTCAAATTGAGGGGGGGAATACACCAGCATCGAATTCTCCACCTACTTGAAGGAAAATGGGATTCAACATCAACTGGTTGTAGCCTACACACCTCAGCAAAATGGAGTTGTTGAGCGACGAAATCATATCATCGTGGAGATGGTTCATAGCATGTTGAAGGATTCTCACTTGGGACATGCTTATTGGGTTGAAGTTGTGCATACAATAGTTTATATTTTGAATTGTGTACCAACTGAGGCGCTTGATGGCATCACACCAGAAGAAGCATTTATAGGAGTAAAGCCATCTATCTCACATCTTTGTGTTTTGGTTGCACAACATACATGCATATTCCTAAGCAACAAAGAAATAAGCTTGATGATAAATCCATGAAATGTATTCTTCTTGGTTATAGTAGTGAGTCCAAGGCATATTGTCTTATGGATCCTACCACAAAGAAGATTTACATCAGTAGAGATGTCATTTTTGATGAGAAGAGTGAATGAAGTTCACCTTCCACATTATCATCTAATCCAAATAGTGCTCTTATATTCAACTTGGATGGGAAAAATAATGGGAATGTTGAGAATCAAACTAACTCAACACCTACAAATATCACAAGACCTTTTCCTAAGTGGTATACTAGTACCATTCACGATGCAAAGCTAGATGAAGTCCCAGAAACTTCCACTTCAGGATCAACGACTCACAACATGGCTCACAATGAGGTAAATCTAGCATTAATGAGTTCAATTGTTGACAAATTCGAACCATCTAATGTTCATGAAGCACTAGAATCAAAGCCTTGTAAAGAGGCTATGGATGTAGAGTATCAATCTCTAATGAAAAATAAGACTTGGTAGCTTGTTGATCTACCACTTGGTAAGAAATCTATTGGATGTAAATGGATATTCAAAACTAAATATAAGGAAGATGGTAGTATAGATAAGTATAAGGATAGACATGTAGCTAATGGATATGCTTAGAAAGAAGGGATTGACTATGAAGAAACATTTTCTCCCACAACAAAGATTAAAACCATTAGAATGATTTTTTCTTTATTTGCACAATTTGGATGGAAATTGTATCAAATGGACGTAAAAGGTGCATTTCACAATGGAGATCTTAAGGAGGAGGTCTATATGACCCAACCAAAGGGATACATTGCACTTGGTAAAAAAGAAAAAGTATGCAAAGTTGTTAAGTCCCTATATGGTCTCAAACAGGCTTCAAGAACTTGGTATATTAAAATTGATGAACATTTGTTGAAACATGGTTTTCTAGTATACATCCATATGATCCAAATCTCTACCTCAAGGAACAAGGGGGAAGATTGTGTTAATCAATGTATATGTTGATGACTTAGTTATCACATGCAACTAAAAAAAATGGTTCAAACAATCAAAAAAGATCTTAAGAAGACATTTGATATGAAAGATCTTGGGCTATTGCACTATTGTCTAGGCTTAGAGGTATGGGAAACAAATCACCACATCTTTGTATTGCAAAGAAAATATGCCAAGACATTGCTCGATAAATTCAAAATGATGGATTCTAAACCCATGTCTACACCTATGAATCAAGTTTGTAGTTATCTATGTCTAATCCATCTCCTTAGGTAAATGCAACTCTCTATCGACAAATGATTGGAGGTTTGATTTACTTGACTTACACTAGCCTAGATATTAGTTTTGTTGTTAATTATCTTTCAAGATTCATGCAAGAACCAAATATGTGTCATTAGAAAGTAGCAAAAAGGGTCTTAAGGTATATACATGGTACAATGAATCATGGTTTGGAATATAAAAATAATGGTCAATTCTTCTTGATAGGATATATAGAAGCAAATCATGCAGGTTCAGTTGATGATAGGAAATCCACATCTAGATTTGTGTTCTTCTTAGGTTCAAGAACTATTTCTTGGGGAAGTAAGAAGCGAGCCAAAGTTGCTCATTCCTCAACATAAATAGAATATCGTGCAACAAGTGCAATAGTTTGTGAAGCAATTTGGCTAAGACACATACTCAAAGGATTGGGTGTACCTCAAAATCAACCCACAATCCCTTATTGTGACAATCAAAGTGATCTCAAGCTTGTTCGTAATCTAGTATTTCATGAACGAACCAAACATATTGAATTTGACTACCACTTCATACAAGAACATGTTCAACAAAACAACATTCAACTCCAATTCTACTCAACACAGGAACAACGTTCTGATATCTTCACCAAGCCTCTTACACATGTGAAGTTTGAAACTTTTCAAGATTCTCTTGTTAGAACTTTAAAGCAATCATGTAATAAGGGGGGAATGTTGGATATTTCATCATTACCTGTACGCTTTGTACTGTTTAGTGTTTTTTTTATGATTGTTATTGTTTGTAAACTTAGCATACTTGACTACTATGCTAGTAATTTGTTAAACCCATAGGTGCTAGATAAAGCACATGGTTGCATTCAAATACTCATGTATAAATATCCGTCATAATGCAACATGAAGGCAATATTTTGGGCTTTGAATTTCTAATAGAAATCTACCTATGTGTGGGATTTTTGACAAGGTTGGGCATGAAAGTAACATTAATAGTTTTTTTAACAACACTCATAAGCTATGTAAATAGTTTCCATACTTTGGTAATGTGTTCCTATGTATTTGGTTGACCCTATAAGTTGTATAAACATCTAGTTGGGTGTAGATGAAGGTGGGAGGAATTGTATAGAGTTGAAAGTATTTGAACAGAGGTTGTATGCTACCAATTTGACAAAATGACTGTGTCAGTGTTAAAAAAAGAGGTGAAGCTAGTTCATTTTCAACCATGAGTCATTATTAATCATCTATATATGCATACATAGTTATGTGTGTAAGTTTACATATATATATGAGTTTGCATTTCAAGTGTTCATTGAAATGTTGATAGATTAAACCAATTATTAGTGTTCATATATATATATATATGTATGTATGTATGTATGTATGTAGGTAGCCTAGAGATTCCTTTGGAAACTTCTAGCAAAGGAAAATGATGAAACAAAGAGTGGGGCAAGGCCCATGATAGACCATGCTATCTTTAGAGAAACCATTTGTGTTATTAGATTTTATGATAAAAAGAGTAAGATTTTGATGCATTGATTCAATAGAAGGCTAAACAATATTGTTGACAAGGGTGAAGTTCAAACAAGGGAACTTTGGCCTTACATTTCTTGCATGGACTATGAACAAAGAGTTATACCAATACTAAAATGTTTCCATCAAAGCTCAAAAGAGGATCTCAGAGGGATGTGGAGATTCATCAAATGAAAATGCAAAGCATCCTAATTAAATTGAAGGAAGAGCCAACTTGGAGAAAACACAATGGAGTTGGCATGCCAACTATATTTATCAAAGAATATAACACATCTAGATTGTAAGTTCATTTAGTGTCAATCACAATGTGATGTGAATTTGAATGAAGTGGGTTGGAATTCAAATGGAAATTCATTGTTCAAGAAATCATTATCAAAGATTTGCATCCATTATAAATTCAATGTGCCATATATCAATTAAAATACCTTCCTTTTTATGATTTGATATAAAAAATTGTGTTAGATGATTATATGAACTAGATTATTGCTAAAAAGTTTTCCTTTCCAAATCCATATTAAACTTGGTTAGTTGAATGTATCTTTCTATATTTGATTCAAATTAGAAATCTAGAATGTCTTAAAACATCATTTAAGATAATTGAAACAACATTATTTTTTATTAAAAATATCTATAAGATAGTGTTGTGTGAACAAGTAATTGAACTTTTTCAATCTATTTTTTAGCTTCTTACTTATGAATTTTTTCAAACATAACTTTCAATTTATTGTTTCAATATGTTTTTTTTCATAAATTTGATTGCTTTGAAATAAAAAAGTTTATGTTATGTAGTAAAGAATGAAATTATAATATAGTTATTTTGTTGAAAATGTGAACTATATTTATAATTATTCGGTATTAAAACTATAAAAAATATTAAGCATTGCATGTTATTGTTTAATGTCATACCAAATTAGTTATTTACATAATAATTTTTAAAATTAATCAATGTTGTGTGGGATTCCCTATCACGATGGACATGGTGGGATTTCCTTTATGAGAATTATATTGACTATTTTCATACTTGTAGACTATTCAATAGAATTAGAGGTAACAAAAAATAAAAAAATTTGATTTTTCAATTTAATTGAATTATTATTTGTTTTTTATTATGGTAAAATTAGGTTTTGATGGGACCTAAAACCCATTACAAACAGGTTTTTAAGGGACCCAAAACCCTATCATAATAGGAAATGCTACTAAAGAAATAATTCATAGACCATCATCAACCAAACAATAGCAACCACCAAAAAAGTAGCAATACAAACTCAGGCTGCAACAAACAAGTTTTGAAGGGGTCTTGAACCCTATACAACCAAGTTTTAATAGGGACCTAGAACCCTTAACAGATAATGATCACAACCTATGTCAGCTAGGCCACAACTAACCATCTACTTAAGACAACAAGAACTAAGCCAAAGAAAAAGATCAATATAATAGTGTAAAATACCAAAATATCCATGATTTTCAATAGTTTCCACACATCCAAACATCCCACCTCAAAAGGGGAATTAGAGAACACATCAGAACCTTGGGGATCATTAGCCTTCTTGCAACACCATCTCATCGAAATTGCCAACCCACACTCCACTCTATAGTGGAGGATGAGAAGAGAATCCTTACTACCAAATCCACCACTCTCCAACACACACAAGCTCCAACTCAATAAGAACAAGCGAAGGCAGAGAGCTCTTCCAACCAAGCCATCAACATCCAACTCCACCTCAAGAGGAGAGGGCTCCATCTCAATAGAAGTAGTCTCCACCTCAATAAAAGACACCAAATAAAAAACCAAGTAGAAAGAAACTCCATTAGAAAGGGCACACCCAACATCCTTTGGCAATAGGAGCACCAGATACTTGAAGGAAGATAAAGAAGACACCCCAATTATCAGCAGAAAAAATAGACACACTTGAGCCTTCAGAATAGGTGATTGGAATAACTGAACCCATAGAAGGACAACCCCACTCTGCGTTAAGATCTTTAGATCCCAAAAGGGTTTGAACACAACACAAGAATTACAATATTGGGTCTTGAGAAAAGAGCAACAATACAACCTAGACAAAAGTAGCAAAAAAATAGAATAAGGGACAAACAACACTCCCTTAGACAAACATAAGAGCGGTCAGGTCAACAAAAAAGACCTTAAGAACAACCCAACCTTCAAATAAACCAAGAAATCCAAAACTTGGAACAACCCAAGCATCATCATCTCCAAGGGGAGATAAACCCTGAGCAACAAAAAAAGAAAAAAATACCAAAGGGGGACCAAGACAACATTGACACACATTAGCAATCGCAAAAAATTCAAGCAAAGAACAAGAGGGATACCTTCCTCCACCAGATGAACATCCACACCAATAACATGGAGGGAAAACCACCTCTCCATAATAGTCTTAAAAGTAAAAAAATCATTAAGCACCACTCTCTTAAGACTCTCCCCCATCAACCAAGGGAACTAATTGGATATTGCTCCATGGAAAAAAGGCACCAACCCACCTCCAACACAAGAACCCAAAGAGCTAGCAATGGTCGGAAAATGATATGAAACAACCCCAAAACTGGCTCTAACAATGAAGAGTGCAACACACAAGAGAGGCCAAAGCTTTCTACGCATCAACCAACCTGCATCCATGATTCTTCCCCAACAACACTCAGCAACAGGGGAAATCAACAAAGAAAGAGCCAAAAACCAAGCCGCAAAAGCAGCAACCTCCATCCCATCACCACCAAGAAGCAATACCATCACATCCTAGTAGGATGACAACAACCTTCCCCACAACACCTCTTCCCAACTAGCAAATGGCAACAACCAACACCAAACCACCACATCTCAATAGCTCAACAACAACAACCTGTCCAACAACAAGTCACCTCTCGACAAAAATCCATCTACCTCCTCCCAACAACAATCCATCCGCCTGCTCCCAGCAACAGTCTATCTGCCTCCTCTAAATCTTCTCCTTCACCTCTTGCATATCCCCTGAATTCAAATTCCCCCCCTTGCTCCTCTTCCCTCTCCCTCTCCTCTCCATTCTCTTACTTTAGACTCAAGAAGGCTAATGAATTAGTTACAAAAAAAATTGAATAATGTACAAGTTCAAGAGCAACCAATATTTAATATAGAGGTTATGGTGTATTAGTTTCATAAATACTATTTTCATGAATATGTCAAAGAAATTCTTAAAATCTTTCACTCACATTTGAGTCTGGTTAACAATTAAAGATAAGCATTTACAACTATTATTTTAAACTATGGACTCCTTGCACTTAGATTTTATCTTCATTTAGTACATCAATAATTATATCTTTTGCTAAAAATTTGAAGACTTTGAATAACACAATATGTAAAGGATCTTTTGTATACAACTTCTTATTATTACTTACAAATTACTTTAAAATATATATTTAAAAATAAATTGTATACTCATTAAATACATGAAAAGGGAAAATTGCATTCAAAATTAAAAAAAAAAATCAATTAAAAAAAATTCTTCCAAATATTATTTGAAATTTATATAATTTCATTTTCAACTCTTTTCTTTGCATTTAAGATATTAATTATTGCTAAAGATACCAAAATACCAATTTGATTTGTAAGTGAAGTTGAAAATAGTTGAACAACACTCTTTTAAAACACAACAAATTCAATAACAAAATATTGGAACTTTTGCTTTTGGAAGAAGATACTAAGCTAATTACTTACATCAAAATTATTACAAGCATAAGTGTAACAAAGCTAAGAAGAATCATCCACATCATTAGAAATGAAGTTATGGGAAAGATCAACATAATTATTAACAAATTAAATTGCAATATGTGTTAGTCTACAAATAACTACATTTTAATTATTTATTTTTAAGAAGGGCATTGTATTGGAAAAAAGATTAGTGCAATTATACCCACAAAATTATTTTAAGAATTTTTGAAAAATTCGGCCACATAAGCATTCAATGGATTATTCTATTGCAATGAGATGATCTAATTAGAATTGTCCAGTCCTACCATTATTAGATGGCCATGTTTTATATATATATATATATATTGCGTTAAATTAAATTGAGTGTAGGATAAAGTGTTGCTACATTTTGTAAGTTCTAGGTAGATAAAGATTTAACATTGATTATTTTTTAGTCTTGATGTTATATTTATGATTTTTATAGGACATTTTTCATTTTATTAAAAAATATAAATTGTTTATATATTGAATAAAATATATATAATTTAAATACTTTCTAAAACTTTAATTAGAAATTGAATCTTTTTTTTCAAATAATAGAATTGGTTCAATTTTTAAATTTTAATTAGAAATTGAATCCATTTTTTTTTTTCAAATTATAGAATTGATTCAATTTGTTTTGAAAAATCATATCTTTTAAATGTTAGATTATTTTTATTATGTCTTGTGAAATAGTAATAAATCCAAATTATTTAGAATAATAGAGTTATTTCATTTTCTTTTGAAAAAATATAATTTATTTGAAGTGAATTAAATTAATTTCACATAGATTTTATATATGTACAAATAGTTTAAATCTTATTTATTTAAAATAATAGAATTGATGTAATTTATTTCCAATAAATCCAACATTATTTAAGATAAATTAATTTAAATTCACATTATTTGTTTATTTATGCAACTAATTTAAATATAGTTTATTTGAGAAAATATGAATGGTTTAATTTCTTTCAAATCAACAGACAATTATTTGTAATTAATTAATTTAATTTCATATATTTTATACTACACATGCAATTTAAGACCAACATTATTTGTATTTGATTAAATTAATTTTACACAATTTTTATATCTCCATAAATAATTTAAGTATAATCAATTGAAATAATAGGATCACATCAATTTAATAATCTAATTTTACATAATTGTTATACTTGCACAAATAATTTAAATTTAATTTTAAATAATAATATTGATCCACTTTTTCAAACATATTCAGCTCATTTGAAATAAGTACAATTTATTTTCTCAAGGTTCTAACCCTATTTGTTGGAAAAAATAAAAAAATAGTTTGTTTCTATTATTCTTTTCTATTGCTAAAGTTGAATACAAAAGTGTAAAGGAAGCACATGGCTTCAAACTCTTCTTTGACAGCTTGGATTTCCTCAAACATTGGTTTACATCGTTCACAGGGACAATCTTGATTTGTATTCCTATTCATAATAAATGAAACACATTGAAATCCATATGCACTATGTGCAGAAATTATTTCAAGATGGCAAGTGGATTTGCAATGTATTTTCTCCACTAAGCAACTAGCATACATCTTCACAAAATCTTCTTAATGCTGCATTCCCTAAACTTTATACTCACATTAGACTTCAAGGTCTTCCAGCACAGTAGGATGATTCAAAGTGAGGTGACAACAATAGATTGATGGTCAACCTTAA
Organism: Sequoia sempervirens; assembly: GCA_007258455.2. Classification (NCBI taxonomy): domain Eukaryota; kingdom Viridiplantae; phylum Streptophyta; class Pinopsida; order Cupressales; family Cupressaceae; genus Sequoia; species Sequoia sempervirens. The sequence continues at coordinate 230,435,236 of VDFB02270651.1, read as the reverse complement.
GAGGGTAATGGTGTGCATAATGTTGACTTTGGTCCTCAGAGAAACCTATCTTTAAGTTCTTATTTGGATTCAAATGGCCCTACATACATCGTGCATTGTGGAATCTATATTGGGTCTTGTCAGCCTCTTCCATATTCTAATGACTTGATGTGTATATATACTTAGATCACTGTTTGTATCTCATTCCATTTACTATATTTGAAGTAATTCCTTTAGCTTCAGGGCACCAATTCAACATCTTGTCTCTTATTCTTGTGTGCCCTTGCTTGCAGTTATTTCTTTTTATTCTCAATTTATGTTGTATTCACTCCTAAAATAATCTGCATAATTTCCACTGTAATTTTGAAACCCCTAGTTTATAAATGCAGTCATGCTAATTGGTCTTAAGGATTCTGGCTATTCCTTGTTTACATGACTCTAATTTGGCATGATGCTTATCCTATATACATGATTCAATGTGATATTAGTTGCATTATCAATAGTGCTGAGTTGATCTGACATTATGTATAGTCTTTGTATAATTTTTTTCTATGCTTTTTTAGTGTTGAATCTGAAAAGGTGCGTCAGTTGCTAAATGCAGTTAAGCATCTAGGACAATGAATGTTTCAATAGAAGACAGGACTGTCAAATAAGTGGTATCCATGTCCCACAATAACCTTGGAAGTAGAGCTCCAAATTTTAAACTACCTATATACAAGATCTAAGAATATTTTATAAATATGATGTACAAACATAGATAGATCAAATTGGGCAGTACTTCACCTTAAGATATACCCAACAATAAAAATGTTCTTATTGTTGCACTGCAAATGGATTCCCAGACCTATAAATGGAGTGAGACGGGTACCAGCTATAAAATTTCAATGCACGTAATTGACTTCAAAACCTTGCGTTGGTTAATCATAAGTATGAAGTTGGCACTGAATGGCTGTACAAAGAAACGAGAAAGATGAAACTTGGAATGAAAAGCTTAGCATCTAATCTCAAATTTTCCCACTATTTGTACTTGATTCTTGAAAAGCTGGCCAATTATTTATTCAGATATCAAGGAACTGAAGTTATGTTCAGGTACCCAGGATCTAAGGTACAATGAAAATGTAACGGAAAAATTATTATTTTTGTGAGAATGGGTATGACCGTATGTGTAAGAATTTCAATAAGTCAAGTAAATCAAACTTGAGTTATAAAGGAAATAAATTAGATAGTTAGGTTTTCTTGGACAAAGGCTGGTGTCCCTAATGTCCCAAGGATGTTTCCTCCAATGTCAGGAAAGGTCTCGCTTCCAGGTAATGGCTTCACTTTACCACTTGGTTCTACCATCACCGGGTATTTCATGAGATGACCCTTCATTTCAGTCACCTGCTCGGAACTGAATTGCTTCCAATAGCTTTCAGAGATATCCTCCACTCTCCTCACACATTCTAAGCTTTCTGGATAATGAAAGCAATCCTCAATCATTCCAAGGTGTTCTGCCCAAAGAGACATTCTATAGCCATATACCTGCAACAGTAAAATGTGAAGAGTAATGATGAAAATTTTTGTTACACAATAATTGGAAATAACATTTGTTATAAAATGAGACCATAAACATCTTTGCCATTCATGAGGAAGGCTGTTTAATGTGATTCACTGTGGCACAGGGACAATGTTAAAAATAGCATAGTACCAAAGGAAGGACTTCAGAAATGAAACCCGAAATAGTGTCCTCTCATGAAAGCATATGGAGGGAAAAAACTGGAAGAAAAATTGCCTCCCTGAAGGAAAAGTCAAACTGATTTGAATTTTCTTGATTGAAAAGACCAAATGCCCAGGGAAGTGGACTTGTTCTCTACTTCCCAAAAACATCAAACTATATTGCAATTTTAGTTTATGACAAGGAACACTTAAGGCGCTTCAGACTCTTAGAGTATGTCCATATATATGTGATAATAAATGGGAATGCGGCAAATCAAATGACAAAAATAATGAACTCTAATAAAATCGATTACCTGACCATGTGGATGATCTCGCTTTTTAGCCCATGTATATTGGGGTTGATATGCACCCATAGCAATCTCTGTGTCTCTTGAACCATCCAAGGAGCGTTGATTAATGTTTGCTGACCCCAGAATGACATACTCATCATCTACAATCATACCCTTTGAATGAACATAAATCATGAAACGGCGATTCTTCAGAGCTCGAGCCTGTCACATAATTCATGCCATTAAACAATTCGTAAATGAAAGTGCAACATCTAGATGGATGGCAAGAGATTAGCACAAGTGCTCGTTAGAAAAGCAACTTCAAATTTGTGCCGACTCTAAGTTAAATTTGAATATAATTTATGCAAACGGAAAAAGAAATGTGTCATTCTACTACCAGCAGAATCACTATATCACCAGTTAAGACTTCAGTTGAAAAGGTACAAAGTTACTCAACACAAACATATCAACTTTAATTCAGCCGTTCCACAACAGAAGGTGACACAACATTTAAGTGTACAATGTATGGAAGGATTAACAAAAACATTAAAGCAACTTACATGAGGTGTGTTTTCTTGAGGTGTACTTTTAAATGATGCTTCATTCCAGTCCTTTACTTCACGATTCCCAAGGCAAAAGAAGTTCAAATAATCTTGTGGATGATGTGTAGATTCAAGACCAACTTCTTTCAAAGCCTTGGAAATAGTCTCATACATCATCTGCATTGTCTGTCCCTGAAATGCCGAAAAATGTAGTGAAGAGATAAATCATTAAAATCTTTTACGGAAAAATAATAGGATCCCAGTAAGGACGAGGGATCATTCTAAGCATCTTTTATAGCCTCAAATTATACTTTTCCTCATCTACATTCAAACTAATCAAAAATATGAGACAGATGCATGTACCAGAATAATCTACGCGAAGTTTTTAAGCAGGCAATTTTAGTGTTTGAAATCCATACCAAATATAAAAAGAAACAATAGATATGCTGAAAATAAATACAAGCTTTCGACTTGATTGTCACAAAACTGGCTGTTGCTAAACAAGTAGACAGACTTCTATTACTATAAGGGAAACCAATAAAACATTGAATTTGCTATACAAGTACAGATAGGCTTTTATTTATAAAGGGAGATAACATTCAAATATTGTTAGCTCTAGCTCCACTTCATGGGACCTCATTCTGCCTAAATTGTTTAAACAATCTTTCCAAGGTAATAAATCCATCCTACTCATGCAATGCATCAGAGACACAATCAAGCACATAAAACGCCTTTCATTCACATTTTCATATATTCTCCTCCTTAGTTGAAACTTTTATATAACATGAAGCCCAAAGAATTTACATTTCAGCTTCCTAATTTAGAATCCACAATGTTCAAACTTAAAAGACAGAAAACAGGATCTAGAAGAAGAAACTAACGTGATTTTTTTTCAGCTTATTAACCAAACACTTTAGCCTTCATAGTTATTTCCATAGTTTTCCCTGATGCTATACATCTCAACTTCGGATACTCTTAAATAAATTCCAAAATTGTTCTGAAACCATAGGTGATTAAGTTATATTTCTTTAAGTTTACCTGCCAGTAAAGAATCCGCTGCATTGCCATACTTGTTGGATTACCTTCTGGCCACATTGGCACCAGAACATAAACTGCAAATCTCTCATCCGCTCTAATTTTTTCTACTATCTTCAGAGAAAGTTCAATGGGAATCATATTGTTGGCACCTTGCATATAAATTTTTTTGCCAATCTTCATATATTACGTAATCAACAAAACTAGCATAAATTACAAAAGAATATGGTCTGCTCGAAGGGAATTATTTTGACCATAATAGTAGCATTACACTCAAAATATCCGTGATAAATCCCAATTAACGACAACCTGTCACATTTCCTCACCCTCCTCCAACTTTTTCATAAGATAGTTTTGATTTCTTTATTCTGTATCTTTTTTGCCTCATTTTTATACTTAAAGAGACTAGACTACAGCGCAAAGGCAGATTTAATATTTTTAGCATGGGATTAGGGTATTTTAAATTTTTTCTGTAACTTATAATTTCAGTTTTCACTGAATCTCTTTTAGAAGTTGAACCATAAGAAGGGTTTTCTTTTGATTTATATCCTAATCAGAGTTTAAGAAAGGCAGGACTGCTCCTAAGATACTAGGTCATGCTTCATAAGAGAAAATCCTATTGTTTTAGGGCCAGAATTACGCTTCTTGTATAAATTTTCCTAGGTGAAAGTAAAATAGACTTTTTTCTAAGTGCTATTCAGGTTTTTGAATCAACATTTTTATAATGTATAACATCTGCTTTTATCTATGCACGCTATATTCGAAATGAAATAAAAAAAAGGCGTTTTTCTCTACTTTTACATTAGTTCCAATTTTTTGCCGAGTTTTTCCCAATTTGAACCCAGGTAATTGGATTCTACTAAAAAAATTAGAAAGCCATTTCAATGATGTGTAAATGCAATGCGACTGTGATTTTGATCATGAAGCATTATTGTTAAGGGGGAAGTGTACAACCTACTAAGTATAGAAAAAGCAAATTTAGGGGATAAAACTGAACAGTTTAATTCCAAATATAAAAAAGTTAACAGTGACAACTAGTCAAGAATTAGCTTTGTTCATCAAAATTACATCTGAGATTTGATCTCCATTTGTTATCAGAAGCAGCACGCTCCTTGGTCTTTTGTAGTTCAAGGCCTAAAAATTCATACGATGTAATCAGCTGCTTTACTAATACATCAAGGAAGTAACTGTTGAATCTTATTTGAGAACATCTTGTTTTGCCATTCCAGTTACTAGAACTAAGTAGCATAAAAATTAAGGGATATAGAAACAGTTCCATGGGTTATCATCTTGCAGCAAGCTTATGATGAACATGGAAGATTTTCAATTTTCCATTCTAGTTCTTTCAGGAATCCTTGATTGAAGGAGTAGCAAATAATGAACAGATCTTACCACTTACATGTACATGATACTACTGCCCATAGTTGGAATACTCGGCAAGCCCGAAAAACTTGGTTCGGAAAAAACTTGGAAAAATCTCAGCAAAAAACTCGGGAACTTAAAAAATTGCTTAAACTTCACTAAAAACGCATTTCTTTTGCAAAATTCAAAGATAAGATGCATCCAATGAGTCAATAAATGAGTACATAAAAGAAACAAGCCGAGTCTAGTTGTATTTGACTGATTTGAAAGCAAATTGGGTACAAAATGGCATCCTCATGTGGAATGTGCTGATGTTGATATTCTAAAACAAAATGAAAATAGCAAAGTGTTTTTGTAAAAATGAAATTAAATACTACATTAATATATTTTACAAATTTACATCTTCCTCTTTCCCATTTCTAGTGAAAACTAGGGGAGAGGTAAAACTAGATGATATTATAGATGAAGACTTGTAGGCAAACTTGGAAACTTGGACTTAAAGAGTACCTAGAAAATCAAATGAATTCAATGGGAGTTTGAGGGCAATGCCCCCAATGGGGTCAAGGGGCATTGCCCTTTGTGGGGGTTTGGGGCCAATGCCCCTAGCAGGGTCAAGGGGCAGCACTCCTTGTGAGGGTTTGGGGGCAACACCCCTAGCGAGGTCGAGGGGCAGCGCCCCTCGCAGGGGTTTGGGGGCAAAATTTAAGGCTTCCGAAACCATACAAAACTCCATGACGCACCTCATTTTCATGATTTTTTGAGTGGCAAAAAATAATGCTGAAAAAGCCCAAATTAAGACCTTGAAAACCACACAAACAGCAAAAAATGAATCGAAATTGCCTTCATTCTGCCTGCAGGTTTCTTTTTGCTAAGAGGCCAGGTTTTTTTGAAAAACTTGCCAAAACTTGGCGAGTTTTTCAGAAAAAACTGTGAGTTTTTCCAGGCGAGTAATTGCACCAAAAACTCGTTTTGAAAAAAGAGTCGCGAGTTTTTGGCAAGTCTGCCATCTATGCTGCTACCGCTATTATTTTTCACTTTTTAATATCTATTGGCTATTCCATATGAAAATATATGTATTCAAACTAACCACTACATATATTTATATAAAAGGACAATCCCTCATAAAAATGAATGCTCTACAAAGTCAAATAGGCCCAAGGGAAGGTGAGCCCATTGTGAACCAAAACACCTACAAGCTACAGGTAATGTCAGGTAAAACTTCAACAGAGCTGCCTACAGAACCACAAACCTACATGAGGTGAGAGATAATATTCATAGAAGATTAACATTCTATCTTATCAATAATCAATCTATAGAGCTGCTGAAAAAAACATTGTAGAATATTGGGCCGAAATAGCTCAAACTAAGCTTGATATGACACAAACATTCAAATTGAAGGTGAAGTAGGACTCATCCTTGCTTATCACAGACAAAACAAAGGATGCCCAGACAGGAAAATGGAGGGGATAGTAGAAGTTGGCAAGGAAAAATAAGTGTCCTTGAAGAGTGCATAGGTAAATAAATTTTTCAATTTATTAACAAGCAAATGAGTTGGGAAATTGATGTTTTAGAAAGAACCATACAAAGTAGTGATGGAATAGAAGGATTCAGAAGTTGATTTAGGAGGATTATCCCTCATCAACACATTGGGTAATCATGTTGAGCAGCTGCATATTAATGGGATGGATTAGAGCCTATACTTCTTCACTCCAAACAATGCTCAGACATAATCATAGGGAACTCAGAGATGCATTATCAACTCTGCCATGATTTGGACCATAGCAGCATTAATCATTTGGGGAAAAAATCGGCAAACCAAAAGTTCAGGATTTTTTGAAAAAATCAGGAAAAAATTGAGAAAAAATGGGGAAAAAATCGGATTTACAAAAAAAGGCAAAAAATTGAAGAAAAAGTCAGAAACTACTTTTTTAAAAAATTTAATGGCATTTTCATAGCATACAAACATTGAGAGCAAATAAAATACAGAGTTCAATCCATGAATTATAGAAAATAGATTTTCGTTGGTTATATGGGTGTAAAGAGAAGTGGGAGAAATTTCAAAAATTCCCTAGGTGATTCCATCTCAAACTATGTTGTTAGCAATTTGCTTGTCATGGCATTCCATCACCATGAGACCACATTTCTTTGAGGCATTTTTTCAAACAGTTCATGCTATGGCTAAAAGCCTAAAACAGGTGCTTTCAAACAAGCTATGGATGCTTGGAAAAAATCTATCAAAGCATAATAGTAAGCAATAGCATAGGCAAGGAAGTGAACTGTTTGAAAAAATGCCTCAAAGAAATGTGGTCTCATGGTTATGGAATGGCATTCGTCAATGCCATTCCATGACCATGAGACCACATTTCTTTGAGGCATTTTTTCAAACAGTTCATGCTATGGCTAAAAGCCTAAAACAGGTGCTTTCAAACAAGCTATGGATGCTTGGAAAAAATCTATCAAAGCATTATAGTAAGCAATAGCATAGACAAGGAAGTGAATTGTTTGAAAAAATGCCTCAAAGAAATGTGGTCTTTGAGGCATTTTTTCAAACAGTTCACTGCCTTGTCTATGCTACCACATTTTTCATACATGTCTACCAAAGTATTTTATCAAACAGTTCATTGCCTTTCTGTGATGGCTAAAAGCCTAAAACAGGTGCTTTTGAACAAGCTATGGCTGCTTGGAAAAAATCTATCAAAGCATAATAGTAAGCAACAAGCTATGGTCTCATGGTTTTTTTTCATGCAAAAATCAGTGTGATTTTATTCGTGTTTTTTGCAGGTTTTAAACGCGTTTTTTTGGGGATTTTGCAGTTTGAAATAAGAAATAATGGTTGACCAAAAGGTCAACAATTTTTTCAAAAAATCAGGGAAAAAATTGTCCAGCCTGCAGATTTTTTAAAAATCGTGATTAATCGGGATTTTTTGCAGATTTATGCTACTATGATTTGGACGACTGAAACACACATTTCCATGGAAAGAGATAAAGGTAGACAAGGAAGACTAAAGGTGTCCATTCATAGACACAATTTGGAAGAACTAAGGGCTGAGCTAGAGAAACAAGCCAAGGACTTGGAATCAAAAAACATGTGGAGAATTGAAGCATGAGAAATTTGGAAGGGAGAAGCAACACAAGGAAAAATAGGGGGCTCCAATGATAAACACAACTAAGTACTAACATAAATATGGAAGAGTGTTGCTATAATTCCAAAACAATAAAATTAAGTTACTTTTGTAACGACCCAATTCTGCATAAATTAAAAACTTTCCAATTTTCACTTAAAACATGTAAAGATATCAAGTAACAAAGACGATACAAATAAAATTTTCCTTTCTTTATTGATAAATACGTACAAGTTACAACATGTTTCCACACGAATTCCATTTCTTTTGCAAATACAAATTAGAGTTCAAAAGTAATACAATTACATACATAGCCCGTAAGCTTTTGCACAAATAGAAGTAAGAATGTCCAGGAGTCCTTCCTTCCAAATCTTGGTACATCGGCTGCTTGCTGTGGAGGAGAAATATCACTCGGGCGCTTTTCCGCCAACCACGGACTTATAATGCGGTCCCCCGCACGATCATTTCACAATGAACAGCCCTCCCTTCAAAGAAGAGATTGGTAGGGTATCCTTTAACGATTACCAACTGAGCATAGTGTTGTGTCCTACACAACTAGAACCTTGCTATTTCACAATCTCGATCTAGTACCCGGATCACAATGAACTGACAGTGTAGTCTCAACTATCTCACACCTAAGTGGATGTCGTACCTTTCACTACTTTGGCCAAAGTATTCTCATTCAGTACTTCGAATGAAGGTCATCTATCATATACACTACTCAGGGCCGATTTGACTTGAGGCTTCCTTACTCTACGCGTAGGTTTTATCCTTCATTGGGTAATCCGTCACCCCAGATATCCTACAATCATACGAACCTACTAGAAATGAGACATTCTACAAGTGTCTAGTATCAACCCTCCTAATTAGGAAATCTTTATCCTAGGAGTACTTAGCTTGCCTCTGTTATTCTAATAACTTAAGCTAAAAGACTTTACTTGATTCTGCCTTCATTTCGTTCCTAGTAGATAATAAGTACACCTACGTATTCTCCATATACAGAGATCTTACACAATATGCAGAAGTCATTCAAAATGCAAATAAATCCCTCCCTTTTATCTTTTTCCGTTATTTCTCTTAAATGTAAGATAAGTAAACTAATCCCTTAAGTTCTTTACTCATATAATCCCTTATTCACAATCCTTCAGTCGTTGAAACCGTATATACTCCTCATATGGAGTTCATACATATTTCTTATCTTAATGCAAAACATTCACTAATGCCAATAGGTTTTTACTCCAGAAAAACATGCATAACTATTCCTTAAGGTAATTTACTTACATGACGCAACATAGAATCATTTCTTATTTATCTTAATTGAAGTATTGAACTCAATGCAATTCCTTAACTATGCACATTTAGTATTTACTCTTTTAGATGTATATTAAGAAATACACTCTAGACTATGAAAGAAGAAACATCATGCCTGGTATATGCCTTTCCTTTTAGAGGGTGAACTTGATTGTGTTTGCAGCTCCTCAGACCTCCAACGAAAGACTTCTAGCACCAGTCTCAAACTCTTCCTTAGAAATTAATTAATTGCTACAGCTGTGATTAAGAGTTTCTTCCAGCACTGTTTTGGCAGTGGCTCTCAAATGAGGATGGCAAAATGCAGACTGGCGGTGGCTCTCAAATGAGGATGGCGGAATGCAACTATCCCTCTTTTAATATAAGCTTCTTCTCACAGCACTCTCCCTAAACAAACTTCTATTCTGAAAATTACTATTTCTCTTCCTCTTTACAAGGTATTCTATGCACAAACTGGTAAATGCAGCTGGTATAAATTTCTCATTCTCACACTTTGATTAAAATGATGCAATGCAACATAAATTACTTACAGCAAAAGCTTCTAAACTCAACAGGATGACTCTAAAGATGTATTGTGCAGATCTCCTTTGATGGATGAAATGGCGAGTATTTATAATCCCGAATTGCAACAGTTTTCCACAATTTCGGGCATGCAAAATGACAACCAAGCTTCAATACTCAGTCAAACGTCACTTGGCGGATTCTCAAACCCTAAGTCATTAAAAATGGAGGTGATTCGACTTCCTTCAAGCCAACAAATCATGAATAATTCAACTCGAAACTGTAAAACGCCACCTACAGGTTGATGCATATTTCAATAGGTAAGGATAAGTAAAAATTGATGCTGAGACTAAGTCCCTTATCAGAAGGCGTCCACGTTTCAGGCTATGAGCGCCCTTTTTCTAGCCGCGCTTGAGAATTTCTTTCCATTTTCTGCGTTTTTCCTTCATCCGCCATTTCACGGGTAAGGCTTTCTTCAGTTTTTCCTTTAAAGTTATATTTCGACTTTTTACTATAAAGTATTTAATAAAACATTTATCTCTCTTAATATATTTCGATTTCCCATAGTTTATAATATTTAACATTGATTTCAAAATCAAATATATCCTTTTTAAAATCTTCAAATGTAACAATATATAGTAAAAATCGTTTTATAAATTTACCAAGGTATTTTAAAATTCTATTTCCAAAATTTACTCAAGGTAAAATAAAATTGACTTCCTAAATCACTTTAGGCAATAATAAATATTCTTATATATTTAATATATATTTATATATTTTTATTATAGATTTATTTACTCTGTAATATATGAATATATTTATATTTAAATATTAACATTTAAATATTTATACTTATACGTATTAATTGTTACGTATGTATATTGTGAGCCAGTCAGCATACTTTCAATATACATGCATACGTATTCATGTAAATATGATTGTATGTAAATTCCAATCAATATTACAATTAACATCTTTATCCCCAGGCTATAGGTAACGTGGTTATATATATATATATATATATCACTGTATGCAAAGTACATGTAAATGTATGTATATCATGCTGACACGTACGTATGGGCATATCCATCCGCCGAACATACGTATGTATTGACATGTATATACATACCCACTTGACCTATTAACATATATCCATTCACGTTTTCCATATCATGGTCAAAGCATAGTAAGTCAGACAAATAAGTAATCATCACTTTTCAAAGCATAAAGAAGTAAACATAACTCCAAGCCTAAGGATGACTTATCTAGACCAACATAACTGACTTGGTTTCTTAGAACCTATACTGACGTGTGTGTTTGCTCATTTGGTACTCGTTACTGCTTACCCGACCAAGTTCCTCCCCGAGTGATATCTCTCCTCTGTCCGGAGGATCAGTCTTCATACCTGCATACCATGACATGACATCGGCAGTCATATGCTCATAACAAAGCAGAATACATGAAACATTTCAAAAGTTAGATTATTCTTAAATCAATAACCTTCTATTCTCCTTTATGCAGTATTTCACCAAGAATAACATCAAATGAAACATCATTCATATTGAAAACAAGGTACAAGCATCATTAATTCACCTCTAGAATTCACATTTACTCTATCTAGTGATGGTAAATTGTAACGTCACAATTTGGGATGTAACAACTTTATATTGGGGGGCAAAACACCTTCCAGCTGACAGCTCAAATTCTAGAAGTTGAAGAATTATTAGTTGGATATGCCCAAAACACGCAACTAATAGTGGAAGATTCAATCCCCGGGAGCAAATGGATGTTTGCACAACTAAACAGATGATCTTCATAATAGGAAAGTACCATAGAGAATTTTTTCCTACCACGAGCCAGACATGGAATACACCTGCAGCAATGAGCTGTATATTTTCCTTAAAAAAACACTTCACAGTGAATGGTGTCATCATAACTTGGTATCTAGGATAGTAGCTGAATGGATCACAGTTTTAGTTTGGTTTATGTTTACTCACAAGAATGAAATGACAACGTACTAGAGTAATGAGAATATAAGTACAAAACATATACAAGAAATATTCATAAACGCATAATGTGCAAAGAATAATGATACTTCATTCATTAATGCAATAGATACGGTATACAATCATCCGTGCTATGTCATGTCATAACAAGTTGTAACATGTCCCAACTACAATGAACCAAACATATATATATATATATATATATATTTGCTGACGGTGGTTGAGAACACTGATTGTCGCAACTACCCATTACAACTAATCCCATTGGTCAAGAACCTAATTCCTGACAACAACTTATAACATAAAATATTGCTGCATACATTATAGTTTTATTTAATTACATTAAATGGACGACTAAACACATAATCACTCTCGACCATCTACATCATTTCCCCCCACAAAGAATGTCGTCTTCCAGATGACAAAAAACCAAAATGGGGACTACAAAAGAAAAAAAAATTATTGAGGGTGAGACGACACCCCTAGATATCCTGACGATGTAGGGGTCGTGGTCGCCAAGTGTTGCTATTGCAGAAGCTGAAGCTTTTGATTAGCCGAGAGCTGCCTCTCTCGGGTTGTCTCGCCATTTGCACTACTTCTAAAAGTTTGGCCTTCGCCCCCTCGAGCTCCTGGCTCTTTCCTCCTAACTCCTTGTCCTTTTCCTACAATTGGCTGTCCCTCTCAGCTAGAAGTCTCTCTGTCTCAGCCAACCGTGCATCACATTCTGCCAGCAATCTCTCCTTCTCACTCAACTATATATCAGGTTCCACTAACGTTCTCTCCTTCTTAGCCACTGTCTACTCAAGAGCTATAACTCTCATACGCTCGATGACCATCACTTGCGCCAGCTACTCCTATGACTTGCGGATTTGATTTTCCAACTTTGCCCTGGCACTCTTCGCCTGTGCCAATGCTCTATTTGACCTCAGTAGCTTCTTTGATGGAAAGTTTTTGTTGGCACCATCAAAGGAATGTCTCTATAACTCTTCTCCATCCCATGGAGCACTGTGAGTACCCAACCACGTCTCCCAACTGCCCTTGGTTGGGTTGGCTACCAAGTAGCCAACATCTCCTTAGTCTCTACCCCTGGCCATCCTCTCGAGATAAACATTGGAAGAATTCGCTCTCACACCCATGCTGCATAAAGGCCAAGATCCTCTCGGCCTCTTGTGCCACTAGAGGATCCAACCCTGTAACCAATTGCTCTCATATCTCTCCCATCTCGTACATGACTCAACCTATCCCCTAAAACTCACTCATATATCTTTGTAGTGTACCAAAGGGGGTTGTGAGGGTTTGGTTGGTTGATCTGAAAGAGCCCCTTTGACTCATCCTCACTAGATTCTGCCTCCCCTAGTTGTGCCTCTCTCCGTGTTGGCTATGAAGCTTCCTGTGTAATTGGCCGCGAAGGTGGTCGAACTTTTTGTAAGGCTCCTGGCTATAGAGGTGGTTGAGCTACCCTCAAGAGGAGTGAAGTAAATTGTGGAGCTGGTTGTGTAGTACTCAGCTATGGAGTTGGTTGTGTACTTGGCTGCTCTAGTCATGGCTCTATTTGAGAAGTGGGTGGGTGAGTCACCTCCATCTTTGTTGACTCATGAGGTGGCTCCTGGGGCGGCTTTGGTGATGGTGGAGGGGTGTTTGCTAATGCACCCATCTCTCCTAACCAAGTGTCGAGCTTGATGTCCTTCTCCGCCCCCTCGTCCGCTACAATTGCCGATGGTATGGGCACCACCACTGTTGTCTGTGCAACTGGTGGTGGTGCTACTGATGGTACGGGCACTACCACTGTTGTCTATGCAATTGGTGGTGGTATGGGAACGACTGTTGGCTCTATTGGTATGGATGGTCGTGGCTCCATTCCAGGCTTCAAGGGAATTGCCTCCACCTCCTGTGAGCCTGCATCCCCCACTAGAAATACCTCCTTCGTGCTCATCTCCTTCTCCGAAGAGGACACCTCAATGACCTTTTCTCCACTGGTGTATAGTCATCTCCACTCTGCTCATGGTCCTCTCCACTTGGCCAAGGTGGTGAGATATTTGCCTATCTCCTCCTCTTCGTTGGTAGTACCAAGTGAGGTATGTCATCGCCTGCTGTCTGAAATCCTAAATTTTCCCAATAAAACACGATCGACCAACCCTCATCTAGTTGACCGATAGGTTGCAATCTACCCCAATTGTTGGCTACACTTGAGTGTAAATAGCATCTAGTAGTAGTCCAATGGCGTGTTGCATCATGTAAAAAGCCTTGTGCCGAAGGCACAAGAACTCTCGAATCTGCTCTGAGAGTATCATGGCCTAGTTATACACCTTGCCTGAATATAACCTTGTCATCAAGCCAATCATCCGCACCATGATGTTCAATGCCCTACTTGCATTTGTTAGCTGACTCTAAATTAGATCCAGTAGACACTTCCATTTGACATTGCTGAGGAAGTTCTTCTGCATCCCCCCATTGCTGACACTCTAGATGCTATCTCTTTCCTACTGGGTGAGATCTGACCTGCACACCCTCGCCATCAGATTCTCCTTCATTTTTCGTGACATCTTTCTCAAGGGCTTTGCAATCAAAGCCCCTCGAGAAGGTATTCCAAATACCCTCGTAAACTCTAGCGATCCATATGAGATGGTTATTTGGAATCCCCTGTAATTAATGACCAACTTGTGGCCATGTTGGTCGTAATGGATAATCATTTGCTTGAGATAAGGTTCAAACTCCCAAGAGTTGAAGAAGGGCATCTGTGTTGCTTTGTCTACTTGTGCCTTCTCCAATGACCATTTCAGGATGTGGTCATTTTGAGTCAAGAGCCACTAGGAATGGCACTCTGTGTCGCTTAGACTCTCCCATGTGATATTATCGGCTATGACTACATCGCTCTTCACCATCCTTCCTATTGCTATCTTCAGACAAAATGGTGGCGGTCTCTTTCCTTTGCTACTACTTGTGGCTGCCATGTCCTCCTGACAATACTTATTCTCACACTCGAGTTATATAATCGATGCTCTTGACTGTTATAGCAATTGAATTTGGGCTGCCGTACTATGTAATTCAGAGATGGCCTAAAGGTTTTATGCTATTTATTATGAGATTGTTGGATCCCAAAATCTCCAATCTTCTGTGCTATGCTAGTAATATGTATGACATTCACTCTTAGTGCTCTCACAAGGTGTTGAACCTGCTGTACTTGGCAACTCCTCTGTACAGCTCTAGTACTTCGCATGACATCCACATACACCCCACTGTACGACCTTCTCTTAGTCTGCTTTGCTCTTCATACGACACCCTCAATTGATTCCTTTTTGCTTGTACGAAACTATAGCTTACCCTTTTGGCTATCCCTCATATAGCCTTCCTTTTTCCTTCGTACAATCCCTTTGTTGAAATGTTGCACAGTTTCTTTCCTTCTCTGTATGCTCATAGTGACCTTGCATATGACTTTGATCCCAATTTCTCTATTCTGTATGGTTTGATTTTTCTTCACAACTTGGAGTCACCAATTCTGCCATACGATGTACTCACGCACGATGTTGGCTGCCCTTAGTTGTCATAGGATGTCCTCTTTGGCTGTGCAATTTTACTAGTTTTCTCCCACGGGTCCTTCCGTATGGTGTATGGATTTCTTTTGGCTTGTCATACTATTTGATATCTTTTGTTTCTTGATTGCTAAGTATCCCTTGCATGTACGATTTCTTCCTCACTCTCCCATGCACTTTCTTCCTTACTTTGTACAGTGTACGGCTTTGCTGGTTTTCGCTTTACCTTTCCTTCTAGTTTTCCTCTATAAACTTTAGATTTTATTTCCTGAGTCGATTTTTTCCTTTGGTGAGTTTTGTGACCCTTCGTACTTGTTCCTCGTGCCACATTTCGCCTTTGATATTCTAACGATTGAATTTTCTCCCTTGCTTGTACATTGCAACTCTTTCTTGACCATATGGCCTCCTTTGATATGCTTTTTAATTTAATATTCTTCACTTCAATTTTTGCCTTCATTGCTTTTGCCTTTTTTGATTTTTCTCCTTTTTGTATTTTTTAATATTTTTAATCTTTATTTTAATTTTTTCTACATCTTTAATTTTTCCAACTTTTGATTTCGTCCCTCTTTTTCAATTTTCCCATTTTTGAATTTTTAATTCTCCCACTTATTTTTCCAATTTTCAACTTCTCCTTTATAATTTTTTTGATTTTTTCATTTCTTAACTCCATTGTTTCTTTTTTCAATTTTCGACTTTTTTCCAATTTTATTGTTTGCTTCCCCGATTTTTCTCTTTTGTGATTTTCTCCCATCACCTCGTACTTTGACTTTTGAGGCATACTGCCATTTGCAAGAAAATGGAAGTCTCTTATAACACTCTTCCTCACAGCATTCTTAAGTATTGCAAAATGTAGTAAGCCCGGATGGCTTGACTCACTGATTGATTTCAATTTGCTGATATAAATTTTCTTATTTGATGTTTTTTGTTTGTTTTTTGATTTTTTTGTGTTTTTGTGATGCAATGGAATGAAGGATAAAATGCTGATTGAAATAAATTTATAACAGCTAAAGGAAATAAACATGCAATGGCTGAATGAACACTCTCTTATTTCTTCACTCACTAATATCAAATCATTTGATTACACTTGATCATTCTTTTGACATGCAAGAGAAATAAAATGAAAATATATGAGAACCTGGAAAATTCGCCTTGAAACCCTTGATCAGATTTTGTTGTTGCAGCTGAACATGCACCTTCTCAATGTCTTTTGATGGCGAAATGATCTCTTATCTCAGCCGTACCAGAAGCAAGTAGATTTAGCTCCAAATGATAGGCGTTTCTCTCAAGGTGAAAGACGTCCCTTTTCCTACAGCCATACGGCTCTCTCAACTTGAATACCTTTCACAAGATTGACTTTGTAGCCTCCAAAAGATGAAAGATGACTGCTGTTTGTTGTAGAAGATCAGACTTAAAATCTGAGATGAAACTTCTGATAAAATCACATGAGAAATTCCCCAATGATGCCCAAATGAGACTCCTAGATGAAGCCTCTCTCATGCCAAAATTCGGTGGATCTTTCACCACCTCAAATCAGTCCTCCAATGAAGATTCTTCGTTCTCCAATGGTGATGAAAATCTGAAACCCCAGCTTCAAGTGAGAAAACTCCAGCAAAGGCAAATGTCAAATGTTCACAAGTGAAGTCGGCTTTGCCTTGAAAGCTTTTATACTTTCACTAAAAGTTTGATTTCTTCCCTTTTGTTTTTTTTTATCATTTAAAGTAATATAAAACTCCACTTACATGTTGTAGTTTGACTTTGGCCAAAATAAAATAATATTTAAAGTACTTTATGAAGGGTTAATGCTTCATTGACTTCAAGTGGCCCCCTTCTTATAAAGTTAATTAATAACTTTATAATATAAGCTTTTATTAATTAAAATATCATTAATGCCTTTCCCTTCATTAATAACTCATCAAATATGCCATGATTAATTGTGCCACCCATAACGTTGCCAAAGTCAGGAGTCCAGGGGCCCTGCCAAAAATAGTATTACCATAAATATCACTTACTATAAATAGTAAGTGCCCAAAATTGAGCCAATGAGCAAATGCAGATGCTAGAACCTGAACCCATGGAAACCACTGCAAAATGTAATGTCCCAAGTATTGGGGAAATAGTCCAGATGGACCCTCTAAACACAACTGCTAGCTCATGAGGGTCAAGTGATGAGCTAACCCCTGAACACCTAATGTTGACTAACGAGGGGACATTACAGTCCGCCCTCCTCGAGATTGCTTGTCCTCAAGCAATCATAGAGCTGGATGTTGTAGAATATTCTCATGCTCCCATGTAGCATCCTCAACTAGCAAATCCTTCCACTTGACCAAATATTCCCTGATGAGCCTCGAGAACTGTTGTGACCTTTTCACCCATCGCCCCATTGCAAATGGGGACCCCCCTAATTTTTGCTTTGTTCGGATCTTTTGGTTTGGTTTTTGGTTTGTTTTGCTGTCGTCTCTCTTTTGTTTCGTTTGTCTTTCCGGGGATGTGCCCGTCTTTGAGCTTAAACGTGAAATTTTGGCTAAGTCTGAGAATTAGGGTTTGCTTTCTTCCCGTCAGTTTGAAGTCAAATGGAGTGAATAAATTGGAATCTGAGCTTGGCGTTGCAGTTAGTAAGTTTCCAGTAGGTCCCCAACAAAATTTCATTGGATTCTGACAACTTACTATTTTTAGCAAGTACTCAACACTTTTGAAGTTTTGACAGGTACGCTGCATCCTGAGCACATCAAACTGCTTGCCTGCAAGTTTTGAGCTGAAACATACAACTTACTATTTTTAGTAGTTCTGCCTTCGAGGGTCATTTTTAGGGCTTGCATGTTGAACTTTCAGATGCATTTCTGGAGATTCTTTGTGGGTTTTTTGAGACCTTCATAGTGATATAGCATGCAAAACGAGATGATCACTTTCAATGATTCATGCTTCAGAGACTATTTTTAGGGTTTGCATGCAAGATTTCTCAGCACATGTCTGCATAATCTTTCTGGGTTTTCCAAGAGCTTCGCAACGAGGTAACATGCAAGTAGAGTTGATCACTTTTTCGGGATTTGCTATTTTTAGCCAGTGCTCGCATGTTGATCATTTTTCTGGGTTTCTTAAGATCTCTTGGGTAGTGTGACACGCAAACTCATCCGACAGCTGATTGGTCACTTTTTCAGACACTTACTAGTTTTAGCAGGGTCACTCTGGTAGCTGCCCAACACTTCAACATCACGAACACAGTGACATGCAACAGGAACGGGGTCAAACGGAGACCATTCGGGCAACATGCAAGTCAAATTAGGGTTTCCAGCTTCAGGACCCAAAATGAGGGGTCAAACGCCAAAATTTCCAAAAACCAAGGTATCCCATCACGATCAATATCTTCTAAGGAACCCATTGGTAAAATTTGAAGGCGATTTGAGCACTTACTATTTATAGTAAGCCACTTCCGAAACAGGGCTATAAATAGCAGGTTAGGGCGAGACACCAATGTGAGAAGGTCAAGCAGTGATGAGGACCCCATGGAGCAAATTTCAGATCAAACGGAATTGCAGAGGTTCGAAAATCAAGCACTTACTATTTTTAGTAGGTCCATGCAGAGGAATTAGGGTTTGCTAAAAAGTAGGGCGGAGCACGAGGGCCACACAGAAGCAGCATCCAGTCATGATCAACATCCTTTAGGCAATCGACACGCGGAGTTTGAACTCATTCTGAAGAGTTACTATTTTTAGTAAGTTGCTAAAAATAGCAGGTGCATGCAAGCATCAGGTGCCAACAGCTTAGTCATGTCATGAGGATCGAGGCAAAGCGAAAATCAAGCCTTTTGGAGCTAGAAATCAGCTTGAAATGCAAAAGTTGCAAAACTGTCTAAAAATAGCAGGTTAGGGCAAGCTGAGGGCATCATGAGCAATTCGCCCTAAGTTAGACAAAAAGTTGGAAAATTCATCCAAGTCTGATAAAATGAAGGCTTGACACCCTCAAATCTGCCCTAGAAGCTTGAAGAGCCATGAATTTTTTTCTAAGTGTAAGAAATTGGAAGCTCAAGCCCCTAGATGTGCCTTGACTTGAAGGAGAGTTGTTAAAATTTTACTAAGTGTTGAAAATTTGAGGCTCTTGCCCTCATATGCGCCTTGGCTACTTGGGTTTGGTGGAAAATTCTTCAAAGTGCTTGAAATTGGAAGTAGACATGGTTAAATGCGCCCTTGCAAGCTTGAAGTGAGTTGAAAATCTCTAAGTATGGAAAAATAAAAGCTCCTACCCTCATATGCGCCTTAGCTTGAAGTAGGAAGCCTTGAAATTTTCTAAGGCATAGAAATTGGAAGCTCCAAGGTCCAAATGCGCCCAAGGTAAAGGGGGACACTTGAAAAAGTTTCTAAGGCATTTAAACTTGAAGCTTACCCCCTCAAATGTGCCTTAGGAAGCTGAAGATGGTTGGAAATCTCACTAAGTGTTGCAAATTGGAACCTCAAAGGTAGAAATGCGCTTAGCATGGGAGGAGAGTCATGAAATCTTCTAAGTACCTAAAACTTGAAGCAAGACCCCTTATGTGCGCCTTGACTTGGAGGAGAAGTTAGAAAAAATTTCTAAGTGTCACAAATTGAAAGCTCAAGGTGCTAAATGCACCCAACCTTTTGAAGAAGAAGTTTGAAATTTTTTTTCTAAGTGTGGAAGCTGAAAGTAGACCTAGCTAATTGCGCCCAACTTGCATGGAGATGCTTGAAGTTTTTCTAAGTGTTGCAAACTTGAAGTAGGGACCCCTAAATGTGCCCTAGTGGATAATTAGCCTTGAAAAATGTCTAAGGCAATGAAACTTCAAGCTCAGCCTAGCATATGCGCCCAAGTGAGAATGAGTGAAGAAGTTTTTCTAAGTGTGGGAAAGTGGAAGCTCCCACCCCCAAATGCGCCCTTGAGGGAGAATGGAAGATGAGATGCCTAGGAAATTTTCTAAGTGTGAAAAATGAAAGTTGAAGAGTCCAAATGGGCCTAAAGGAAAGAGGGTGACTCAAAATTTTTCTAAGGCATTGGAATTGAAGGTAGATACCCTCAAGTGCGCCCAGCTTAAGAAGGAAGGTGGAAAAAGTTTCTAAGTAGTGACAATTGAAGTTGGACCCCTTGAATGCGCCCTAGTAAAGAGTTTGACTTAGAAATTTGGCTAAATGAAAGTCCAAGGTGGTATACGCGCCCAAAGCATCAAGGTGAGTGATTGAAAATATTTCTAAGTGTTGAAAAGTGACAGCTCAGACCCTTATATGCGCCCTTGAAGAAAGAGATGCTTGGAGATTTTGCTAGGTGCTTGCAATTAGAAGTTCACCTTGTGAAATGCCCCCAACTTGAACAAGTGATTGAAAATATTCTAAGTTTCACAAAATGGAAGTAGAGGTCCTTAAATGCGCCTTAGCAACCTAAAGTAGTGAAAACTTTTCTAAGTGTTGAAAATTTAAAGTTGTTGGCGTTTAAATTAGCACCTCTGGAGTGCTGATTGTAAACGTTCAGCTATTTCAAATGTTTTGCAACACTTCTTCGTTATTTAAAGAGAAGTCCCTCTCTGCTGGGAGCAATGCGTAAGGAAGGGAAATGTAAACTAAAGTTCCTATCTTTTTATGCTTCAGCGGTAGGACACAAGGGTGCACAAACACAATGCGCCGTAGCTAAGCTTTTTCTCTGGTTTCTACAGATCTCAACTACGACTAATCTAGCTTTTATCTATCCAATACCTTCAAGGTAAATAGAGCATGAGGGTAAAGGAGCGGGAATGGGTTGGTTGGATCACCTGAATTCGCCGTCTCCTGAGAATATGACTGAGGCTCTGAACTCTCGGGTATATATCGGGATAAGGTTGGTACAAGCAAACACTCTTTACGGTAAACTAGATCTGAGACCTGCCAAGGAGGAGGGACTCCTATCCGAGGTATGGGCTAGGAAATAGTTTACAAGAAACAACAATTTTACGATGCCTTGGCCAGCGAGCTTGCTAAGGAGGAGGGACTCCTATCCGAAGTGTAGCTTGGAAGTCAACACATTAAACAACAACAAACGATAACTTGTCAATAACAAATGTCCAAGGAGGAGGGACTCCTATCCGAGGAGGGAAATGAGACAACGAGCTATTAGACACAAGACGTGGACACAACTCAAAAAGATTGACCAAAATGCAAGCGCCTTTTGATATTCTCCTTCAAAGCTTCATCAACGAATTACAAAGGTTGGGAAAGCAAAGGCACGAAATCATGCACAATTACAATCGACCAACAAACTCTCATCCAAGAGTGAACAAATATCCGCTTTCAAAGTTGTTGGCAACAATGGCGCAGCAATTTTGCATAGCAAGTAAAAGTTAAACAAATAATGAGCTCAAGGCTCTTATTTATAGAACTCAAAGGAGTGGGCAACCCCAAAATCTCCTTGAGTTAACAATGAGTTCTTGCCAATCAATTAGCAAGATTTATTCCTAAAAAGGGGGAACAAGCAGTTAACTGGAAAAACACTTCAGTTAACTGAAAGCAAACAAAGAGTCAACTGGAAACTACTTCAGTTGACTGAAAGTAAACTAAAGGTGAACTTTAATGAAAGTATCCCTCCAAAATAGACATCCATATTTAGTGGAGATCTAAGATCCACAAACTCAAGGTATTTCACCAGACATCCTTAATCGGATCTGACAATGCATGATTTAAGGAAAGTGGAGCAAACTTGAAAAGAAGATAAATTAACTCCAACTACATTTAATATCATCTTGAGTTGACTTGGAAAGAAGCACAAGTCAAACTCAAGTCTCATAAATGCCATAATTTTGGAGTGGTGTATGGCGCCCCTTGCTTAATTTTATAGTTCGCCACCAATCAGCAATGCGTCTCTATCCATTGATTGACTTCATCAGCCTCGGGAGCTAATGCTCAGGAGAATGACATTTGACGCGGGCGGCCGTGAGTAATGACCTCAAATCTTCGCTGTGAGCTGATCTCCGGTCAATTACACCGAGATGTCAGCTTCAAACTTGGTTGATAAAGTTGCTACCTTAGCCAACTTGCAACCATCTGGATCATCAAGAAAGGTACTGCGGATGACATCTTTGAACTGGTTCTGTATAGTGACCATCTCAACGTATTCTCCTCCCTCACACTGATATTCCATGCAAGGGAAAGATATCACCAACATTCTTGCGAAGTTGATAATAGTGGCAACCACCCATCTGTAATCAATCAACTCTACTGAATGAGCGTCATAGGCTTTCACCTTGTACGCCAATTGTTCCTTCCAAGCAAAGAGATGTTGCTTGTTTTCTTCATGATTGATATGCCAATTGCAAATCTGCAATTGTGCTTTCGTCTTCAAGCCTCTTTACTGCAATCCTTTGTTCTGACTGCTGGATCTCTGCACGAAGTCCATGTGCTCTATCCCGTAACTGGTACAGGTTTGCCAGTATACATCTACCTTTGAGAACAAACTCTTCCACTTGATCTCTCAAGTGTTTGCCGAATGTTATCAATTGCCGATGATTTTGTTCGGCGGGGAGATCTAGTAGTCCTGCTGGTAGGGCTGAGACGTTTGGTGTGCCATGTATCAAGCTGGTTATGTATGACCTCAGTTTCTGGTTTTCAGCCTTTAAGGCTGCCTTTCTTTACCATCCTTAGCTATCTCTTTCTTGTGCGCCAATCGAGGCTATTCCAAGAAGGTCTGCCCACCGCCGTAGTCTCCCAGGTTAAGTTGGAGACAAAGCGTAGTCTTCACTTGGACCTCGCGGTATGCTTTCTCTAATGGGTGGGCTGCGCGGTCTCTATGATGATCTCACACTTTGCATTCCTTTCTATGTGAACTTGTTTCTTCAACCTTTTCGTCGACGTGTCTTGTGGGACGTGGTCGAATTCGGTAAAGTCAAGTTCATAGGAGGGTTTTTCCCTCTTCCTTCCTAGGAAGCCTTCAAGCCAAATAGAATCTCGGCGAACTTCGCTAGGAGGGATGTGAGGCCCTTGAATGCTAGATGTGTGAGACTGTGCTGGAGTAATGTCTCTCGGTGGCGAATCCAAGTCGATGAGGACTTGTGACCGCTGTGGTACTGGTGATATTGGTGGCTCTGCTTCCATAACAGGCACCGTTTTTGCTGCTGCTTCTACTGTTGTTGCTTCTGCCATTGGCCCTGCCACTGGTTCTTCAACAACTACTGCTGCTGGTTCCTCCGTGATAGCTTCTGCTGAATCAGGGGTAGCAGTCTCTACTCTTTGTTCTGGGGCAGCAATACCCGTGATTATTTCAGGACTATGCGTGGCTTTTTCCACAGGTGTCCTCTGTGTTCTAGGCTTTGACATCCTCATCCCTCGAGGATTGCATCATTGCTTCAGCTTGTGTTTCTTTTGAAGTGGAAGGTGGTGTAGATCGAACCTCGTATGCTTTGTTCCGGTGGAGGTATCACCTTCCTTGATTTCTCATTGCCGAGATAGAGTTGGCTATTTCTAACCACTCTACTCGCTCTTCTTCTATAGGACGGTTCTTCCTTTGGCATACCAATCCACTCTCGAGCGTTGGGAGTCAATCGACCGCAAAGAATGAGGGGAGAGTGATTTCCTTCATCATCTGACAAGCTCCTCGATGTCCGGGCCTATTACAAAATCAGCAAGCAATTTGTAGAGTCTCAACTCATCGTGAGTTCCTTCTTCGCACTTCATACTCATCTTTACAATTTACCCAATAATCTTCCATAGAAGACTTATGTGATGAGTGCTACTCGAGATGTGCTGCATAGAGTCCTCTGGGATCATAGGATCTTCTCTCAATGAGATACTTGAGGTTAAACCTCACTGTTTCCTGACTCATCATCTTAGCATCTGCCGCGAATCCACATCTATATAGTCCCATTTCAATGGGAAACTTAACAGCTGTCTTTCTCTTCAAGCGCAAGTAGATATGAACCTCAGACAACTGTCTCAGGAATTCCATGAAGACTACCCTATCTGAAGGGTATCTTGGTAGCATGGCGGGGTGGCCAATGTAGCCATACACGCGTATGTAGGAGAACGTAGGAAATTGGATGAACCAATCTGCCCAATCCGCCATTGCCTCTCTGGTTGTCTGTGAAATACGCACGTGCATCTCATGGTTAAGCTCACGTACTGTGTGCATAGTGAAGAGATCACTTGTTTTCTTGAAGTGTCTTTCCGCTTGAGTAAACTCAAGATGGGTGAAATGTTCGTGAACCTTCTGCACACCTAAGGTTCCCACATTGTTCAATAACCTGAAATCACCTTGGAAGGCTATCAAGTATACCAGGTAAGAGCACATGTGGAACCTATGAGCTTCCAGATACCCAGTGATTTGTTGGTGGAGTGTGTCACTAATCAAAGTGGCCCAGTCATAATATTCCCTTCTGCCAATGATTTTAGCAATGACATAGTACATCCATGGTTGGAATTGACGACCATCTTCTTCTCCAGTGATTCTATTGAGTAGAGTGATCAACACTGCGTACTCATCTTTACATTCTCCTCGTCCCAACGACTTAGGAAAGCTTGCCTTTGTCACTTTTAACCATTTTTCAGCCATTACCCTTTGACATTTGTCCTTAGTTGTCTCAAATGCCTTCTCACATTCTGTCACTGATATGACTTTGCTATTAGGACATGATGGAATATCAAAACACCTTTTGATATCCTGAGGCTTTAAACTACAAACAATTCTTCCATCCGCTGCTCTGATTTCTCTGGTGGTAGGATTGTAATGCTTGATACAAGCGATTACAAGCTCTACGCTTTGTAGTGTGATGGGAATTGATGTGGCCTGCAGCAACCCGGATTCTTCAATATTCTGCAATGTGATTTGATTCATGCCTTCTAGCTGCTCCAAATCAACCACTGGATTTACTTGGTGTAAATTTGTGTCAACTGTTTTCAAGTAATCATGGAGTAAGACCGTCTTGGTCTCGTATTGTACCTGGGAGTACTGCATCTTGAAAAACTTAAAGATTGACTGTAAGCTTGACCTTGTTCAGATGATTTTTGGAAACCCTTGAAAATAGCGCCCTGCCGAGAAGTATTTTTCCGGAAAAATCTGGCACATGGGTTTTGTTCGTGCTTCAATGCTGAACAAACCCAGTTCCTCAGAATTTGGATTCTGAAACTTTTTCGGAAAAACCCCCAAAAATAGGGGCAGCAAGTTTGCTGATTTTGGAAAATTTGTCGAGATGGGTTTCTCTAGAAAATAATGCTGAATCTACCTAGTTGATCTGATCTGATGTAGCCTGTTGCTTTTTCTGTGAAATGCAAGAAAACCTAAGACCAGAAGAGAGGAAGTAGAAAAAAGATGGATTGGAAGTTTTTATCTGATTTCCTGAAAAAATCTATCTCTAGGTCCAATCCTCAAAATAGCAATCCTCTTCTGCTTCAGATCTGCAAGAAAAATTGAAGAACGGATGGAAACCTTGTTCAGATCTATCAATGGCGTCCTTGAGAGCTTGTGGCTGTTCTTGATCTTTTATCCTGCAATGAAATAATGAAATGGGACGCCTTAACCTTGAATACATATGTTTAAGCCTTAGATCCACAAGTTTGGGGACCTAACTCAAGCTCAAAAAGTGATTTTGGCTTGATCTAAAGTTGAAAAGGTGATTTCCACTGATTGTGGAGTGTTTTAGCCAACTTTAACTCAAAAGTTCTTGACTTTAGTCAACAAATTGACCCTTCACTTTCTTTAGGTGTCCCTTTTGGTTTCTTGCAAGTTCTTAAATATTTTCTCTCCTGAAAGCCCTCTGTTTGATCTTGAATTAAGCGTTATCTGTTGATCCTGAGATGTTGCGGATACATTCACTGCGGAGCTAGATCCATACTGAAAAGAAGTGCCTGGGAGACATGATGATGAAAAGCTGAGTTTAGGGCTTCAAAAGAATGGGCGCCTTTTTTAAGGAAAGGCTCTTTTGCTAATGCCTTGGTGAATTTTCAAACTCCGTTCTTCAGCCTTTTGAAATGACCTCTCGTGCTTTGATCTGGATTTCTTGTTGATCGGAGAGTTAGATGATTTAGCTTGATATCTCATCAGGTACCCAGCTCTGTTCTGCCAAAGATGACTGACTTCAGAAAATCTGGATCTCTTTTTAGGGTTCCTTTATTCAAGGGCGCCCCTCCTTGAAAAGGGCGCTTTTTCCTTTTGGCCTGATTATTTCCATTTGAAAAGTTGCCTACTTTGATCCAAATTATCCGTTGACTGCCCTGTCAGGTGTTGGTGCTTGCAGTTGCGTTTTCGGGATCTACTTGGGCTGAGAAGGTTATTCTGGGAAGCCTTTTGTCATTTATCAGCATCTGGAGGTCAGAAAAGAAGGGTTCCTTTCTTTTGGAAAGGCTCTTTTTTCTTAGAACTTTGCCGTTAACTGTGGTTTCCTGATATTTCCTCAACTGCCTCTTTTTGCTTCGTCACAGCTGCTTGTGATTTGTCCTTCAGATGATTTATCTGTTTGTTTCATTGTCGTGCCAGAGGCAAATGTCAAGAATGAATGCCTTGGATGATCTGGGTGACTTCATTTGACCTTAAAAGATCATGGGTGCCCTTGCTTGAAAAAGGCTCTTTTCAGCATGTGAACAATCTCTCCTTCGTAACATTTCCAGAGTTAGTCAAATTTTGACCTTTTTCACTTTCAGGAATCTCCTTCATCAAATAGCATCGTTTTTGACCTTTTCCGCCATGGTTGTGTTGTTGAAGTTTTGAAGGTTAGCTTTCAGCACCTGGTACTGGCCAATCTGCCATTAATGGTTGTGGAGCTCCTAACTTTGTTCCTGAAAAATAGAAATAGACCCACCGGAGTAAAACATGTCTTTTGATGATTCTGACTTGACCAATGTGATCGTGAAGCCTTTTAATCCTATCAAAATCATTTTCAATCATTTCTGGGAAGGTCCTATTTTCGGGGGTTTCCCTGAAAATAGGGGCGAAAAACCCTAATTTTCAAATTTTCAGAATTTTGCACGTGTTCCTTGACAGAAACCCACCAAGATTCTATGATTGGTTTGACCTAAAATAGAATTAACATGGCATTTTAACAAGATTTAGCTCAATTTATACAGAATGCCAAAAATTTATTTTGGGTACAACAAAAGTGTAAGGGAAGAAATACGCTTAAATCAAGAGGAGAAATTGAAAAGTTTCTAAGGCATAGCAAAATGAAAGTTAGACCCCTCAAGTGCGCCCAGAGTGAAGAGAGATGCTTTGAAAATTTTCTAAGTAATGAAACTAGAAGAAGACACACCTAGATGCGCCCTATCAACTGGAGATGTCAAGAAATTTTTCTAAGTGTATGAAAAAGAAAGTGCACAGTGTCAAATGTGCCCTAGGAAGGTTGAGGGGCAAAGAAATATCTTAAGTCATTCAAAATGAAAGCCCACCATAGTAAATGCGTTCAAGGAAGAGACATCAAGGTAAGAAGTTCTAAGGGAGAAATGAAACACCACCATCCCAATTGCACCATCAAGGTGAAGAAATTTGCAGAGCCCATCGAATCCGCCCAGGATGGAAGGTTGTAAAGAAGGCAAAGTCTGCTGGATAAAATGATGAATGAGGCTAATCAGACCTTGGAAATCAAAACATGGAGATTAGGTATGTAAGGAGGGTTTATATTATTAAGTGTTCTAATGCTCTTCTCTTTATCTATTTTGTAGGATGAACGCCGGGGCCAAAGCACGATGACTAGAAGTGATGAAGCAAATAGTCCAAGATGACAACATTGCATGAAGGGAGATGTTGGAGGAAATGGCTAAGTGTTGAGACCTAGTTTGTGCCCAACTCAGGTGGCAAAGAAGGAATGATTGAATCCAAGACAAGAAAATCTTTCAAGTTCAGGATGGAGGAAAAGATGAAGGACCCAGGCATTGGAGACTGACATCATTGAAGAACAAAATAGAGGAATTACTGTTAAGTGTGATGTCCTTTAGCGGTGACCCAACAGGTGTTCTCGAATAATGACAACAAAAAGGAAGATCATCATCAAGCAGCTGAACGTACTTGCCATCTCAGTCCTGGAAGTTGAGGCCATGATGATCAGACTCATCGAATTTGTAGTTGAGAAGAAGAACAAGAGCAATGCGAACGCGTTTCCGGACAAGAATCTTCTAGAGGATGGTGGACATTTAAAATATGCCAACCAATTTTTTTCCTTGAATTATCATAACACAAACCAGCACTAGTCAACTGGATTAGCGTTAGCATCAAACTGAAAACCAAGCTTAAAAGAAACTCAACGCCAAGAATGCACACTCAATCCCAATGAAGGAAAGGTGTTGTCATATGGCGGAGCAACTAATGAACAATACTTGAAATGAAACAAACTCAACATCAAGAATGTGCACTCAAGATCCCACTGAGGGCGAGGTGCTAACATATGACAGAGTTATTAATTGAAAACTGAAATAAATAGGCGGTGAACCAGCCATGAGGATTTCCACACTACCACTTGAACAGTGGGGGGAAAAACATTACAATACAAAACTAATTCATCTGCTGCGGCGGGCATCCACTTATGAGTGGGAATTCGCCACTTTACAGTGGGTGACTAAAGAGAGATTAATTGTTTTTTCTCCACACTGGCGGTAAACCATCCAAGGGTTACAAATGTATGAAATTATAACAAGTAATTGCAGCAAATAAAATAAATAGCTGTTAGTACTACTAATCAGCTTTACAATGAATTAAACAGCTGCAAATAAGAAAGATATGCTTCCAAATCCATCAAAGGTTAGAGTAACACTTCCTCTAACTCTTACAATACAATAATGATATAAAAATGTAGCTCAAACCAGCATTATATCAAAAACTAACAAGTCTGATATAAAAATCTGCAATCTGGAAATGTCTATCAGCAAACAGCAAACTCATAAAAATGTTCACAACTCCTTCTAAATACCTCCGAATAAGCTGAAATGTTTTGCAAAGACCTTCTAGGAGGATGGCACCCAAACTCAAACTACAAAACTGCATCAAAAACTCAAGATATTATTCTTGCACGAATCCCAAAGCACTCATGAGATGGTACGGCCTTGTAGAGGGGCGATTTCTCTTGGAAAAATCATAAACTTGGAATTAAAATCTGAAAACCTCCAAATATGGTCGCCATTATCATAGAAATGCAATGATCAAATACCCATAACCAAAATAAATTCATACCAAAAGCTGTAAATGAAAACCACCTTCAGCTGTGTATACACCAGCAACATAAAAACTGAAGTTCTCACCAAAATTCACCAATTTTGAAGCACAATCTGCTAGTCTGATTGAGAAGCAGCAATAATACCAACTAGGTGTTATCTTTCAAACACGAAATTGGATTGGAACTAGGAGGTAAGCATCCCTCGAAGTAAAAAACAAGTTGTCATTCCGACAGCATAACATTAGCATAAACATTGGATAATCAGCTCTTCAAACAGCAGCAATATATAAGCTTTAGTTGGCAAATGAAGCAACAAGAACTCTTCAAATTCCAAGAAGTTGAATCACTTCAACTTCCAAAAGGGACGCCACCTTTTTGCCTTTTACTTTTGAAATAATAAAATATCATTCAACTTCCCTTTTAGGCATCCATTTCATATTGCAACAATAAAACATTTATTAAATAATTAAATGCTCACTTGACCCCTTTATGTCCCCTTCTTTAAAACAACTTGAAGTCATCAAGCCTAGGCATGGGGTACAACTTCAAGACATGAAAATTGACTAAGTCTGAAACTCAGTCCAAGGAGATAACCAAATACAATGCCCAAGTTGCAACTAATGAATTGCTAAAAATAGCAAACTGACAAATGCCAAGCTAAACCAAATTGATGATGATGCTTCTGCCAAAAATGAACTTACTAAAAATAGTAAATGCCAAAAATAGTAAGTTAACTTCAAAACCATCAGAAAGCCAAACTGAACACTGAACTGCAAAGGATTGAATTGCTGCTAGATAGATACTGCCAAAAGATAGACTTGCTAAAAATAGCAAACTGCTATAAATAGTAAGTCTGCACAACATCCTTTGAATGCCAACTGAGCAGTATCTGAAAGAGGAAACCCTAGTTTTATACTTCAGCTTAGCCTACGGATTTCCGGAAATAGGCTAAATCCAAAAGAAGAGTGTATGGCCAAAATGGGGACATTACAACATTAATTGTTCATTTATTACTCCACTCCTCTTTTTAGGGTTAGGGCTGAGGTGGCACAATTTGGGCCATCCATCTGATTGTAATCTGAGTCGTCCATTGGACTTGGCCAGCTATAAAAGGGGCATCCCCCCCTCATTTTTAATTCATTAGATCAGAGATTAGAATAGAGAGACAACTAGGTGATAGCTTAGAGATAGCTTAGTATAGATTAATAGGATAGTTTGAAGAAGAGGGAAAGTTTTTCCTTTGAAAACTTTGTAAGAAATTGTTGTGAACACTCTCTCAATAAAAAGAGTTTTCATTGATGGTGAATTTTGTCTTTTGTTGTGAGTAGCTAGCAAGGTTTCTTCGTCTTTTTGATTCAAATAGTAGCTTAAAGTCGGGTAAATTTCATTTCATGCAAGTAGATAGTAATAATGGAATGTGGTGTTTGATCTAAGCAAGTTTCGCTTATCCAAACCACTAGTAGGCTCACTGACGACGTGTTTGCCTTGTGTGGTCAACTGGAAACATTGTGGACCTAACCTCAATCACAGTTTGAATGATGGTATGCGTTGTTGTGATGGTATCTTCATGTCAAGTGGTGGTTTGAATATCTTTAGTTATCTCCCCTGAAGATTGTACCAACTCCGCGGAAGCTGTCCGACGCCAGACAAAGCGAAGTCCGGTTGAAGTTTGCCGAAGTTAAGTTCCATATCCCGTATTTAGGATAGAATTTAGACTTTCTGAACCCTACACTCATTTAAATTCAGTACTTTCTGGTTAGTATAGGAAACCTGTGCTTTGTTGATAAATCTTTCGAACTGTGAAAATCCCTTTCTCTGTTGTTGAACAATTCCGTAAGTCCCCTTGAAATACCAACAAATCACATCGAGCCAATTGAGACTATCCACTGCGTGAAGGAACCTTGGAGTTGAATGCATGATCTTTCTAGCAATCTTAGCATGCAAGAGATTTTTTTCAAGAGAGGATAGAGTTGCCGTTGGTAACTTTATTCTGTGTTGATGCGGTCACGAAAAACACATCAACAGGAACCAAAACCAATCTGCCATCATCATCAAGGGGTGGAAGTGTAGTAGAAGGAATGATATGACATCCCAACGCCTTCTTCAAAGGCGATACATGAAAGACGTTATGTACTCTATTGCTTGCCGGTAAATCAAGCTCATATGCCACCTTGCCAACTCTCTGAATCACCCTGAATGGCCCATAATATCGTGGCTGGGGCTTCTCGGCCCCACTCCTCCTGAGTGTCGACTGTCTGTAGGGCTGCAACATAAGGTATACCATGTCACCAACCTCAAATGAACGCCCCACTTGCCTCTGATCAGCATATTGCTTTTGCTGATTCTAAGTCTTCTGTATGTTTTCCCGTAGTGCTCACATAATGTCCTGGTTCTCCTGCAGAAGATCAACAGCACTGGGCACACTGCTATCACTGAGCAACAAATCCAGGAAACTAGGTGTGTCATATCCATATAAGGCTCGAAATGGTGACATCTGTATGGTCATATGGTAGGTGGAATTGTAATAGTATTCACACAAGTGAATCCACCTAACCCAAGCTCCCTGCTGTTCTGTCACGTAGTTCCAAAGATATCCTTCCACCCATTTGTTCATTATTTCAGTTTGACCATTGGTCTGTGGGTGGTAACTAGTACTCAGAGTCAACTCAGTCCCACATAAATGAAACAACTCCTGCCAAAAGTGGCTCATGAACCGGCGATCTCTATCGCTGACTATGCTCTGAGGCAAACCATGTAGTTTGAACACCTCACGGAAGAAAAGATTTGCCACCTATGCCGCTGAATATGTAGTGGTAATTGGAAAGAAATGAGCATATTTTTTCAAACAATCAACCACTACATATAAACAATTCTTGCCCTGGGCTTTCTGCAAGCCCGAAATGAAATCCATAGATATACATTCCCATTTCCTCTCGAGAATAGGGAGTGGTTGAAGCAATCCTGTTGGAAATGTGTGCTCCGGTTTGTTTTGCTGACAAACAGTGCACTCTCTAACATGACGAAGAACATCAGTTTTGAGACCTTTCCATGTAAACCTCTCCCGAACCTGTGTGTAAGTCTTATAATATCTGGGATGTCCAGCCAATGGTGAATCGTGAAAGGTTCTCAGCACTTTGTTCTTCACATTGGATCCTGGGACCGAATATATCCTCTCCTTGTAAATGATAAGCTCATTTACAATAGTGTATCTGTTGTCCTAGATGGTCCCCTCAATGAAGCGAGAAGCCCATGGGTTCTTGGCATACTCAGCTATGATTAAATGTTTCCAGTCCTCTGAGATCTCAGCCATGTAGCTTAAGTGTGGGCGGCGTGACAATGCATCGGCTACTACATTTTGAGTACTGTTGTGACCTTTTCACACATCGCCCCATTCAGATGGGGACCCCCTTATTTTTGCTCCGTTCCGGTCTTTTGGCTTGGGTTTTTCCTCGCTCTCTCGCTCTGTCTCTTTTCTGGTGTCTGTCTTTCCGGGGGGTTGTGTCGTCATTGAGCTTAAACATGAAGATATTGGCCAATTCTAAAATTAGGGTTTCATCATTTTTGGTCAAGTCAAGGTCAAGTATGACCAGTAAATTGAAAATTGAACTTAGCAATATTGTCGGTAGACATCCAGCAGGCTTCCAGCCAGTTTTCATTGAATTCCGAGATACTTACTATTTTTAGTAAGTCTGCAATTCCAGGCAGTCTATCAGCATTTTCGAGATTCCGATCATCACACAGCATTCAGAGTACATCAGACTGCTTGCATGCCAAATTTGAGCAAAATTGGACAACTTACTATTTTTAGCAGTCCGGCTTCCAGGGCAAATTCAGGGTCCAGATGCAGAGTTTTTCTTTGCATGTCCGGATATTCCTTCTGGGTTTTTCGAGACCTTCGCAACGATATAACATGCAAGCTCCAGATGACCACTTTCGTGATCTGTTCCTTCCGCAGGCTATTTCTTTAGGGTTTGCATGTCGGAAGCTTTTCTTTGCGGCGTCGTGATTCCTCGATGGTTTCGAGAGCTTCGCGATGGTGCATTACGCAAACATGATTCTCACCGCGAAGGAACTTGCTATTTTTAGCGTGTGTGTCCTGCCACCTCGCCACCCGCCAGCCCAGATTCACGAAACCGACCGCAGCAAGGCCGGGCAGAACGAGCAAACGGAGATCTTTGATACACATGCAAGGTAAATTAGGGTTTCCAGCTTCGGAGCCTAAAAATAGGCATCAAAAGTCAAAATCTTCGAAAACCGATGTAAACCATCGCGATCAGCATCCTTCAAGCTATCTGCTGGTGAAATTTCAGGTCAAACGGAACACTTACTATTTATAGTAAGTCGAATTGGAAACGTGCTAAAAATAGTAAATCAGTTGCATGCGTCAGTGTCAGCCGACAGGTCACGTGGTGAGGAGCGCCTCATCAAAATTTCACGTCGATCGGGGCTTGGGAGCTATCAGAATCAAGAGCTTACTATTTTTAGTAAGCCACCCTCAGAAACAGGCTATAAATAGCAGGGTGACTAAAAGTTGCAGTATCGACAGGTTGAAAAGGTTATGAAGAAGCTGTGTTTAAAATTTCAGGCCATTCCGAGCTTCAGAGGCGCGAATACGGAGAACTTACTATAAATAGCAGGGCACGATGCTGGCGAGGATGATAAAATTTTGTCTGTCCGAGTCTCGGCCTGTACAGTATGGCAAATGCTCAGATTGATGAAGAGGCATAAAAATTCTAAGATGCAAAACGATCCACCACATTGTGGTAAAATGCTCGGCCAAAGCGTTAAAAGGTCAAAAGAAAGTCACAAGATTTCATCCGCCGTGGGTCCAAATGCCCAAGATGAAAAGAGGAAAAGTTGAAAGTTTCTGGCGTGAGAAATCCGCCAATAAAATGCTCATCCTTCCTTCACAAGGCTGAAAACGCGCTCAACTTCAAAGGAGTCAACACAAAGTCAAAGTTTCTATCCTTCATCACATGCAAAATGCGCCCATCCTTCTCTCTCATCAAAATGCGCCCAAATCATGCAAGTCAGGACAAAAAACGGAAGTTGAAAAGTCACCTGAGGGTATAAGCAAGTTCGTCCTCCTCCTACAAGGAAATGCGCCCAAGCTTGAAGTGTAAAAGGTAATTAAAAATGGTAAACAAGGCGAAAATGTTACCAAGACATGGTGAAAGATGGTAAAAGGCTAGGCGTCATCCCTCTTCATGTGTAAAATGCGCCCAAGGTAAGTATGATATGCGCCAAGGTGGTGAAGGAAAGGTGGTGGGCGTGATTTTTTTTAAATTCCCTCTTAAGGTGTGATGTGCGCCCAAGGTTATAGGTGTTAGAAAATATTTGAAGGCGTTGAGGGTGATATAAGGTGTTAGAAAATATTTGAAGGTGTGGAATGAAATGCTAGGTAAAGTGTGCGCCTAGAGCAAGGGAGTTATAAGGTGTTGGAAAATTTTTCAAAGGCATTTCAAGGCGTTGAGAATAAAATGAAGTATGCTAAGCGCTCAGGGGAGGAAATAAAATATTTTCTAAGTGTTGAAAATTGGCCTAGGCGTTGGGTTTTTGAATGAATATTTTTCAAGTGTGAAGTGATGAGGTAAAGATAAAATGAAGTAAGGCGTGCTTGATGAATATAAAATTTTCTAAATGGAGTTCATATAAAATTTTCTAAGTGAAAGTTCCTCTCCACTGGCAATCAACAAAATATTTTCTAAGGCAAGATTTCAAAAAAAAAAAAAGTGCAAAGAAGATTTTAAAATATTTCCTAAGGCAAATTTATTTTCCTTGGAAAATACGCCTAGAGCTTCAAGTTGATGAAAATTTTTCGAGGCAAGCATTTTTTTTTCTCAGTGATGAAGTCAGAGATGATGATAACGCAAGGTGATTCGTTTTTTTTTCAAGGCAACACAGAGTGATCACAGGCGAAGAACGAGTTTAAATGATGAAATTGATATTTTTTCTAAGGTTCAAAATTGATAAATTAAATGAACCCGTTCGTTGGGTACCCATGAATTCGAGACATTCTAGCAAAAATTTGCTTCTGGGTACTGAATGTTCGTGATGATGAATGGATTTCTAAATCTTTCAAGCTTCGCCGACACTTTTTCAGTAGGGAATTTGATCAGTGCTTAAGTTATGAATTTTCCTAAGGGAGAATTTTAAATTTTCTAAGGCAAATTCAAATAAATGAGTTTTCAAAGTGAATTTTCTTCGAATGATGAATCTGAAGGGAATTGCCTAGATGATTGTGATTAAATTCTTCGAAGATGAATTTTCCAGAGCAGATGATGAAGTTAAATTTCGAATTCAAGTAACGGAGCTCCAGCTGGTGAGTAAAATATGATGAAGTTAAATTAAATTTTTCGAAGAGGAATTCAAAACGCCAGTCAAAGTCAAGTTTCTAGAAGAATAATATTCCCGACGACTGGAGACAAGTGTCAGAAAAGCCAGAGAGGGAAAAATTCGAATTCTTGAAGTGGAGTAGTGGAGTTTAATGGCACTGGCTAAAAATAACGTCTTCTAGAATTTGAATTTTAGCTATAAAATGGAGAAGTTTTTCACTCATTTTCACAACTGGAGAAGTCGAACTTTCTCTGAGAGTGAAGTATTGCAGCGAACTGTTGCTTGGAGAATTTGAAATTCGATTTTTGCTGAAGAGGTGCGCCATTGCTGAAGTAGAAGAAGGTACGCCTTGAGCCACTGAGAAGTATTTTGCTGGAGCTTGGGTTTGCTGAGAGTTGAAGAAGACGTCTTAAGTGCTTGAGGAGGTACGACTTTGCTAGTGGCTGAAATCTGATTCATTGAGGTAAGTACGCTGATTGCTAAGAATTTGGATTCAAACTTGCTTATCTTAATTGAGCTTAGTAAAGAAAAACGCCATTGCTGGAGTAGAATTAAAAGGACGCCTTGTATTGAGTTGAAATGTTGAGAACTCAAAAATACGAAGTGCAAAATTAAGAAGTTCGCTATGTGCTGATTGCTGGTTTGAAGTGCAAGGATATAGAAGTTTAAAATTTGCTGTTTGAAGTACGAAGTGGTTGAGGTTCAATTTGCTGATTGCTGGTTGAAGTAAAATCATCGGAGTTCACTTAGAAATCTGTTCTGAGTGTCGGAATTCGAATTTATTCAGAGAAGAGGCTGAGGTTTGCAAACATGAAAGATATTGCAGCCTCTGGAATTCAACTGCAGCCCCTATATCATGTCTTGTTTTATTAAATTTAATTGCTGATGAAAGTTTATTATGTTGCAGATGGCTGAAGCAAGGACAACCGGAAAGGACAATGGTGCCTCCAGACAGGCTACGATCAAGAAGCTGAGCAAGACGTTCATGCCGGAATCAAAGTTCATTTCAAAGTTGGGCAAGTTGACAGACACGAACCTGGGCTCTGTCAACCTGGAAACATTCAAGAATAGGCTGTTCGGGATTGGAAGTCATCGGGCTTCGGTCACCTCGCACAACATTGTCCGAAGTGGGTTATATGCAGCTACTGGTTTTCCGCCAGCTATTCAGTGTTCAGAGTTGATTATGGAGTGCGCCAACTGTTACGAGAAAGAACACCGGTCGATCACGTCACCAGATGGCCAAGTACTTGCCAATCTCACTCCGGCAGCCATTGGTGAAGCTTTTGGGATCCCGGTGCATAGAAACATGATTTACAAGTCCAGGGAGCGAGCAGAGCGTATGTATGCTTCTGCCTTTGAACGATGCATGGACACTATTAACACTCACTGGATGAGCACTCCGAGGCCGTCTCGTACGAAGCTGCCGAAGCAGATCATAGCAGAGGACCTGAAACAAGAATATTGTGATCTCGTCATGTTGCTGAGCAGGGTTGGTGGATGCCCACAGTCTTATATTTTTGAGCCGTGGATGTTTTATTACATCAACCTGGTGTTAGAAGGAAAGGATTATGTCAATTGGGCTGAGATGATCAGCGATAACATACATGAGCAGCTCCTGAGTTTGCGGAGGACAAAGACATTTTACATGAGTTCCTATCTCATTTACATGTTGGCACGGACGACGAGGTACAGGGGGATTTCTTACAAGGAACCCATCGGTTGTGGCTCCCACCAGTTCAAAATCCATGAGGCGTGTACGCAGTTGCACCTTTCGAGCACAACCCATTACAAACGTGTCAACGATTCATTCACCATGTACATCACGAGGCTGCTTCAGGAGAGGTTACAGTGCAGAATCTCTAGAAATGCCCAGGAGCTAATTGAAAGGTATGGGTGCTGGTTTATACAGTTTCCAAGATTTTCATACATTAGGCTGCAAGGATTTTCTTCATACCCTTATAGGCTGCCTAAGTACCCAACAGACAAAATAATCATGCTAGAGATAGCTAGACAGTTGCTAGCTTTTGACAAAATCCAGAAGAAGAAGAAGAAAGGAGGGATAGAGTTTCCAGTTGTGATGGGCAACTCGGATGAGGTTTGTCCTTCGATACAGGCATGTAGAGAAGCTGAAAGTGAGCTTCAATTTTATCATTTCTCATATCACACTAGTAGACAACACTATGACCCGCACCATAACATCAACTGGGTGTTGTCAGAGGAATTCAAACATAAGGCCACCATTGAGGATTATTGGGCTGATGCAATTGATGAGATTGAAGTGAGAAAGAGGATGTTCTCTAGATTGCCGATTACTCTGATCAGGGAGTGTGAGGTAGTTCCGGTTCCGGACCAGGTTAATGAGGATATGGATGTAGTCCATCCAGACTATGCAGCCGTTCGGGATACTCCACTTCCGCCTATTGATTGGTCAGAGCCCGAGGTTGCCGACCTTGATACTCTCTCTATCCCGGTTATGACATTCACCAGGGCATGGGTCGATAGGCGAGTGAGCAGATTGAAAGGTAGGTCAATTGCTTTGACTTACAACTTGATGGGAGATCACGACTTCACCACAGAAGGAAGAAACAGACACAAGAGACTGCAGTCCGTAGTAAAGAAAGAAATAATCTCAAAATGTAACCTCCACGAAGTTACAAGTAGGGCAAAGCATTCCTTTGGACACGCTCTCCGCTATTGCCAGAGGTGCTCCTATTTGTCGATCGTGAGATTGCAGCGAACAAAAACGTGAGATACAGATGATATTCAGCCTCCACGAAGGGAGTCAATTGGCCAGAGTGCCAATGTACCTGTCAGGCTTGATCAGCAGGATGATGAGGGGACAATTACTGACCCTCAATTTCAGCAGGAGATAGAGGCGGCCATGAATGATGGCGACGATGATGATATAGTGTCAGGTGACACTCAGCCACTTGAGAACGATGAGCCTCGCCAGAATGAGGAAGAAGTGGAACAGGTTAGAGAAGTCGAGGCACGGGAGCAGCGGCCCTTTGATATATTATATGAGGTGCCCGATTGGCTAAGGGATAGAATGAGAAGAAGCCCGAGTGAAGAGATTGATCCAGCAGTTGAGATGGAAGAGCTTAAACCGGATCGCTGCTCCTCCAATCGGAAGAAGAAGGCACCAGTACTTTTCAAGATCTCCACGTGATGAGTATACCTCGACTTTTCACGTTGCTGTCCCACGAGTCGAGTGTGACCGGAATGAAGCAGCTCCGGAAAACCATGTGGTCACCACTCTTGACTTGGGACGCCCTACTGGTGCACAGATTGTTGAGGAGTGCGATAACTCCTTCCTTGCCCTTAAGGATAGATTATTCAAGAAAGAAGGGAAATACAAGAAGTTGAAACGAGAACACAAGGCGTTAGTTGGATATGTTCAGCAGTTGTCTCGTTCTCGAGGGCAGGATGTACCAGTGATAGAGCCTCCAGCAGATATTCCTAGGGAGTCGATCAGCGGCTTAGTAGAGTTGGGGAAGATGGCACAAGAGGCAGACAAATGGGTCACAGGGGTTCGTACGGAGACAGAGAAATTCATGGAGGACCTATCCTTTGCTTTTCAGCAGGCCTCTACTATTTTGGCACGGATGGATGCGGTGGATCATGCTTGGGGCGATGCTTCCATCTATCAGAGTAAGGTGATCCGGGGTCATTTTGAGGCCAGGTACGTGCCATTGCGGTTAAGCCGATTGATTGAAAAGCCATTCCTGCCGCAATGACCGATATGATTTCTCTCGGTGGTATTCTTCGGCTATCACAGGGCGTGGCTTCTTTGATGCAGCACAGGCGGATTCAGCCAGGATTCACAAGGCTATGGCCAATATTATAGATGGAGTTCAGAACACCTTCGAGGCCATATTCGCTAGGCGGCTGAGTCCAGAGGAGATAAGTTTTGATAATTTGAGGGGTTTGCTGGTTCCCTTCTTCGCAGATGTTAAGACCTTCGTACAAGATGACTTTGAAAATACTGCTACATTCTCCACTTTGATCCAGAACACGCAGGACTCGTTGGCTGCTTGGAGAAAATCTTGTACGAGGCACGAGCACTCAGTTACAGTGTTAGAGTTTCAGTTAGATTGTGTTCCATCTATTTCAGCTGAGGAGGTTGAGGCCGTACTTAGCAGATTTGTTGAGTTGGCAGTCAGAGAGAAGGCTAATGGGAACACACTACTGGACGAGGATCTTCTAGAAGACTGAGCATTTATTACATTTGCTATTTTGGGAGTGAGTGGGAATCTTTGATTCATTTAATGTACCACTCCCTATTCTGGCAGTTTTTAGGGTTAGGGCTGAGGTGGCACGATTCTGGCCACTCTATTGATTGTAACCCTAGCCGTCCTTTGGGACTTGGCTAGCTATAAAAGGGGGAGTCCCCCTCATTTGTAAGACATTAGAATTAGGATTCAGAACCAGAGTAGACATTGAGAGAGCATTAGCCTTAGAGCTAGATAGTGTAGTAGTGTAGAGCATTTTTGCATAATTTGGAGAAGAGAGAAAGTTTTCCCTTTTGAAAACTTTTGAGGAGATTGTTGTGTAATACATTTTATGATAATAGATCTTTTCATTGATGGTGAAATTCGTCTTGTCATGAAATGCTAGCAAGGTTTCTTCTTCCTTTCGCATCCAAGTAGATTAAATTCATGCAAGTAGCTTACTTCGGTGTGTGGCGTTTTATTGAGATAGCTTCATTTTATTCCATACCACTAGCGGCTTGTTGATGATAAGTCTGCCTTGCGTGGTCAACTGGACATCATCTTGTGTTTAACTTCGGTTATGGCTTACATACTTATATGCGTTGTTCTGATGGTGTACGTATGTTAAACTATAACTTGAATATCTTTTGCTATCCCCTTTGAAGATTGCACCGATTTTGCCGAGGCTGTCCGACGGAGGCTAGGTGAAATCTGGTTGAAGTCTATTGAGACTAAGCCCCACATACCTTGCATTTAGAATAGAGTACAAATTTCTTAGGCCCTTTCCCTTTTACTTTCCGCATACTTCTTGTTAATTTTAGAAAAGGATACACATTGCCAAATCATACACGTAAGAATCCCCTTCCAATTACATATCAACTGCTAACTGCGAGAAGTCTGAACAACTACGTAAGTCCCCTTGACATACCAGCAATATCACATCAAGCCAAACCGAGCCTATTCGCACTAAAGGAACCTTGGAGTTGAACGCACGAACTTTCTGGCAATCTTAGCGTGCGGAATACTTTGATCAAGAGAGAATAGAGCGTCCGTTGGGCGACTCTGTTCTGTGTTGGTGCGGTCTCAAAAACCACGTCAACAAGTACCCTTGACATATGTGATGTCAAAATCATAAGACTGAATTTTGCTGATCCATTTCTATTGCCTCTCATTTAAATCCCTCTGACCAAGGAAATGCCTTAGACTATTATGACCAGTCTTCACACTAAACTGACTACACACTAGATATTGTCTGAACTTAGCCAATGCATGCATGATGGCTAACATCTCCTTGTCATAAATGCTATAGCTCAACTCTGGCCCTCTTACCTTTCTACTCTTGAAAGATGTGGGGTGCTTATCTTGCATAAGCACGACACCAATGCCCTCTCCTAAAGCATCGCAATGTAACTCAAATGGCCTGGTGAAGTCAGGAAGTGCCAGGACTGGATATGATGTCATCAAAGTCTTGAACTTCTCAAAGCACTCTTGTGCTTGAGGAGCTCATATAAAAGCCCCCTTCCGTGTCAGATCTGTGAGTGGCGCTGCATGACACGAAAACCCTTTGACAAAATGGTGGTAGAAGGCACACAATCCAAGAAACCCTCTAAGATGAGTCAAATTATCTAGAATTGTCCAATCCAAAATAGCACAAATCTTATTTGGATCCATGTGTACCCCATCTGCACTGATAATATGTCCCAGATATAACAACTCTGTCATCCCCAAGGCACACTTGGACTCCTTGGCGTACAAGGACTCCTTGTCAAGTATGCCTAATACAGTGTCCAGATGAGCTAGATGCTCCTCCCAAGTCTGACTGTAAATGAGAATATCATCAAAGAAGACTAATACATATCTCCTCAACTGTGGCTGGAAAATTCTGTTCATCGTGGACTAGAAAGTAGCAGGTGCATTGGTTAGGCCGAATGGCATAACCAAAAATTTGTAATGCCCACAATGACAATGAAAAGTAGTCTTCTCGATGTCCTGATCTCTGACCCTAATCTGATGGTATCTAGACCTCAAGTCAATTTTCGAAAAGAAACATGCGCTAGGGAGATCATCAATCAACTCATCTATATGCGTGGGATCGGATACCTATTCTTAATTGTTCTCTTGTTCAGCTGTCGGTAGTCAATACACATACGTAGAGAACCATCCTTCTTCTTCACTAATACCACAGAAGAAGCAAAAGGAGACTTGTTCGGTCGGATGTGCCCCATAGCCAATAACTCCTTAATTGTTTTTTCTATCTCATCCTTCAATCTCTTGGGATGATGGTAGGGGGTGATCATAACGGGCTTAGCGCTCTCCTCCAACTTGATAACATGCTCAATGCCTCTATCTGGAGGTCTTTGAAATATGCTAACCAATTTTTTCGATGAATTAACACACATAACCAACACTTAATCAACTCGGTTAGCGTTAGCTCCAAATAGAAAACTGAACTTGAAATGAACTCACACCAAGAATGCACACTCAATCCCAATGAGGGACAGGTGTTGTCATATGGCGGAGGAGCTAAATGAAAATACTTGAAAGAAAACTACTCAACGTCAAGAATGTGCACTCAAGATCCCACTGAGGGCGAGGTGCTAACATATGACAGAGTGTTGAATTGAAAACTAGAAACTGATAGGCGGATAACCAGCCATGAAAAGCATTTCCACACTACCACCAAACAGTGGGGGGAAAAGATTACAATAAAAACAATTCGTCCGCTGCAGCGGGCATCCATAGAGCTGTGGGGATTCACCACTATGAGTGGGTACAAAAATGTTACAATCAATTTAACCACACTGGCGGTAAACCTTCCAGGGGTACTTATGTGAGAAGATAAAGAAAGAATTGCAGCATTTAAAACTGGAACAGTACTACTGTTTACAGTTTGTACAAATGAGAAATAAGCTGCAAATTACATAGGAATTACAATAATCTTCAAACACATGAATATTAGATGCTTTTCATATGATTATTTATCTCTCTAACAGCTGATAATGAATCAGAAATCAGAACTTCTAAAATCTGATACAAAAACTGTAAACTGGAAATATCAATCTGCAACTATGAGAATCAATGAAATGTTCATAACTCACTTAATTCACCTCCGAATTGAATGCCGTCTTTTGCTGTGTCTTCCTAGGAGGTAGGCGAACATTTTCTGATCATCAAACAGCAACCAAACAGCAGCTTTATTTCTGGTACAAATCCCAATGCTTCCTTGAATGGTACGGCCTTGAGCAAGGGCGATTTTGACAAGTAAAAATCATAAACTCAAAACTAAAATCTGAAACTCTCCAAAGATGGTCGCCTTGGGTGTAGGAATGGATTGGAAAAGTACCCACAAGCAAATTAAATTCACTCCAAAAGCTGTATGCAAAAACCACTTTCAGCTGTGACTGTATCAGCAACTTCAAAACTGGAAATTTCATCAAAATCTTCAACTATTGAGCTCAATCTGCTAGTCTGATTTGAGAAGCAGCAAATGACCAACTAGGTGTTGTATTTCAAACACGAAATTGGATTGGAACTAGGAGGTAAGCATCCCTCGAAGTATTAAACAAGTTGTCATTTCGACAGCATAACATTAGCATAAAAATATTGGATAATCAGCTCTTCAAACAGCCCCAATATATAAACTTTTGTTGGCAAATGAAGCAACAAGAACTCTTCAAATTCCAAGAAGTTGAATCACTTCAACTTCCAAAAGGGACGCCACCTTTTTGCCTCTTACTTTTTGAAATAATAAAATATCATTCAACTTCCCTATGGGCATCCATTTCATATTGCAACAATAAAGCATTTATTAAATAATTAAATGCTCACTTGACCCCTTTATGTCCCCTTCTTTAAAACAACTTGAAGTCATCAAGCCTAGGCGTGGGGTACAACTTCAAGACATGAAAATTGACTAAGTCTGAAACTCAGTCCAAGGAGAAAACCAACCCCAAAGCCAAACTGAGACTGATGGATAACAAGATGACTTGAGTTGAACTGCTGATGATGCCTCTGCCAAAATTAGTATTTACTAAAAATAGTAAATACCTAGAAATGCCACAAACCTCCAAGCAAGGAAACCCTAATTTCACTTTTGATCAACCTATGGATTTCCGGAAATAGGCTAAATCCAAAAGAAGAGTATATGGCCAAAATGGGGACATTACAGTCTTCCTGGGGGTATATCACTAAACACTTTAGTGTGTTTAGT
Source organism: Sequoia sempervirens (assembly GCA_007258455.2). Lineage (NCBI taxonomy): Eukaryota > Viridiplantae > Streptophyta > Pinopsida > Cupressales > Cupressaceae > Sequoia > Sequoia sempervirens. The sequence continues at coordinate 230,391,014 of VDFB02270651.1, read as the reverse complement.
CCTGAGCTCCTGTATGTCCAGATGGTAAGAAGGTTTTTGTTGTTCACCATGTGTAGGCATCACCATAAACTCTGCTGCCCAGTCTACCATATCATGATGAACTAATCTCTCCATCCTCCCTTAAGAAATTACTTTTAGGTTGTTGTCCTTAATGGATTTGAGAACATGAGTTTTACCATCAATCTGAAATTTGATCTCCATGTCCCTAAGATTGAGAGTAAACTCTCCAATAGCATGTAGCCAACGCATACCAAGCACAATATCGGTATCCCCAATGTTCACAACATAGAAATTGGCTCTAAACTCATAGTTGTTGAGACGCATAGGTAGATCTGAAACCATTCTTTCACACTTGAGTGTGTAGCCATCAACAACCTTTACCTTGATTCCTTCAAATTCTCGTGTTTGAATACCACATCTCTCTACAAATTGTGCATCTATAAAGTTATGTGTGGCCCCTGTATCCAATAGAGAGATCACCTTTTGACCTGCTAAGATACCCCTCATCCTAAATGAACTTTCTTTTTGCATGCTAGTGATGTAAGGATCTTTTATTTGCTGCTCCTCTTCATTTCCCTCATCTTTTTTTGAATTTTCAGACCCTTCATCATCAAGAGCAACCTACTGTTCATCCAAATCAGTCAAGTCTTCTCCTTCATAAAACCATTCCATTTTCTTTGCTTTACCCTTGGGTCTCAAGGGGCATTTGTGCTTATCATCATAAGGTCCTTTGCACCAAAAACAAAGCTTTCGTTTCCTCAAATCATTATAAGTGTCTCTATCCAATGATGCTGCAAATTTCTTTTTTGGATCAAAATTTTCTGATTTCTTTGGGACAGCCTTTTGATCACTAGAAGAAGATGATTTAGGCACAAATTTGCTTTGTGAAGTAGATGGTTCCATGCTCCTTTCCTTTCTCAAGGTTTCTTGCAATGTTGGTGGATCAAATGCTTTAATCCACCCCCTCATTGGCTCAAATAATCCCTCCACAAAGAGTATGATCAGCCTTCTCTCAGAAATTCCTGTGACCATGACGGATAGTTTTTGAAATTCACCAATATATGACTCCAAATTGCCAACTTGTCTTAGCTGTGCAAGGTCCCTAAAATAAGATTCAAGATCCTTTCTATCAAATCTTTCCACCAATCTATCAACAAACTCTTGGTATGAAGTGATTCTATCATGTTGAAGTGTCACCATGCCATGGTGCCACCAATCATGCGCAACACCATCCAAATGCAAGGAAGAAAACTTGATTGCATCTATTTCAGACATAGGGCGTAATGACAAGAATGTGTCTAATTTGCTGGTCAAAGAACGAGCTGAAACCTTGCTACTTCCATCAAAATAAGGCATGGTTAGTTTGCTGGTTGCATGCTTAAGATCTCTGTTTTGAGTGTAAGATCTCCTAGAAAATCTTGTTCTTAAATGTTCCCTTTTTTGGCTCACATATCTATCAAAACACATGTGCTGTTTGACTTCTGGTGGTAGCATATCCAACTCATCATGATCAGCCATAACATTATCAATAAATTGTGGCTCATGATCCTCTTCCACCTGTGGTGTAACCGGTTCATTTGGTAAAAAAGTGGGATGTGTTGGCCTATCAAATGTGAGAGTAGATGCTCTTCTACCTGTTGATGTGTTTTTCGTGACCGCACCAACGCAGAATAAAGTTTCCCAATGGATACCCTATCCTCTCTTGATCAAAGTATTCCACATGCTAAGATTGCAAGAAAGTTCATGCGTTCAACTCCAAGGTTCTTTCAGTGCGAATAGGCTCAGTTGGCTCGATGTGATTTGCTGGTATTTTAAGGGGACTTACGGAATTGTTCGGCAACGGAGAAAGGAATTCAAATGCCCGAAAGATTTGTCTATGAAGTTCTTGTTTCTGAACTAACTTGAAAGTACTGAATTTAAAATGCAAGGTTTAAAGAGCTCTAATCTACTCAAAGGTGTGGACATGGCGATCAATTCTCACAAGCTTCAACCAAGCTCTGCTTTGCCTCGCTTCAGACAGCTTCCATAGAACTGATGCAATCTTCAAAGGAGTAGCTCAAAGTGTTCAAATCACAACTTAGCATGAAAATACCATCACAATGATGCATACAAACATACAAATCATGATCGAAGTTAAGTACGCAATATTCCAGTTGACCACACAAGGCGAATTCACCATCAGCGAACACACTAGTGGTATGGATAGACGAAGTTTGCTCAAATTGAAGACCACATTCCACAATTACTATCTACTACTTGCATGAAATGAAACTTATTCTACTTTAAGTCACTACTCGAATCAGAAGGACGAAGAAACCTTGCTAGCTACTCACAACAAAAGACGAAATTCATCATCAATGAAAATTCTTTTTATTCGGAGAGTCTTCACAACAATTTCTTACAAAGTTTTAAGGAAAAGCTTTCCTTCTTCTTCAACTACTCTATCAATCTATACTAAGCTACTTCTGATTTGTCTCTCTATTCTAACTTCTACTCTAATTCTACTGTCTCATGAATGTACAAATGAAGGGGGACTCCCCCTTTTATAGCTGGCCAAGTCCAACAGACGGCTCAGATTACAATCATTGGATGGCCCAGATCGTGCCACCTCAGCCCTAAACAAGATTTTCCCTAAAAACCGCCACCAAGAGGAGTGGGGTAATAAATGAGCCATTAATGGCCACCATCTTCTAGAAGATTCTCGTTTGTAGACGCGTTCACACTGTTCTGTTGTTCGTGTTCAGCCAATTTTGTTGATCGCTTGGAGGAGGGTAAAAGAGTCTCTAAGATCGCCTCCTCAGATAATAAAATTTGATAGAGTCTGGAGTTCAACTGCCCTTGATCTTCTTCTTGACGTTGTTCTTCAACTTTGCTTGAACTTCCATCATCTTAGATTACTTTCTTCATCACCTTAAGTCATCATCACTTGATCTCGACATTCCTCCTGCAAAACAAGCAAGGAGAAGACTATTAGAACACTTCATAATATAAACTCAACTTACTTACCTGATTTTCATGTTTTAACTTCCAAGGGTTCATCGTCCTCGTTAGTCAACTTCATCCTTCTGCATGATGCCTTAGCCAAATTTTCAACCCATCTTCCTCAAGGGCGTACTTCACTTCTGATATTTCATCCAACTCAGCCTCGAGAAAAATCCTTTCATCAAGAATTTGATCAAAAATCATCTAGGCGATCACCTTCAAATTCATCTGCCAAGGCATTTTATCTTCAACAACACTTATTCTTTGCCTTAGAAAATTTTCAAATTTTCCCTTAGGAAAATTCATCAATTCTGGTGTGCATCAAAAATATCCATCCTGAAGGCCTGGCGAAGCATGATAGACTTTAAAATCCATTCCCTGTTGAAGATCTTTAATACCCAGAAGAGAATTTCCTTCAGAACGCGTCAAACCCATGGGTACCCAACGAACGGGTTCATTTAATTCTTTTGAATTTTGAACCTTAGAAAAAATAATTTTCTACAAATTTAATACATTTCTTCATCCCTGTGAGTATCCTGTTGCTCTAACTTGAAAATTTTCTTCCATCTTCTGAAGCCGGTGCATTCTGTCATATCCACAGCCAATTTTATTCATTCCTGAGAGAATTTCATTACTCCTCCAAGCTAGGCATATTTTTCCTAAGGTGATATTTAAATATCAATACTTAGGAAAATAAATTTTACCACTTCATCACTCAAGCCTAGGCACATTTGATAGGGGGTATTTTTAAATTTCAAAATTTTCCAACGCCTTGAAATATTCCTCACATAACTTCTAGGCGCCTATAGAGGAGTCCACTTTAAATTTCCCACACTTAGAAAATTTTAAACTTTTGATATTACCTCTTTCAAGCCAGGCACATTTCTACCATGGAGGTTCCACTTTTCATAACTTAGAATATTTTTCTTGCACTTTCACAAGCTAGGTGCATTTGAACCCCTGTGCTTTCACTTTTAACGACTTAGTCAAAATTTGCTAACTCATCATTATCAAGGTCTGGCGCATATAAGGTGTTGAGGTTCTAATTTTGAACATTTGAAATTTCCTCTGCCAATTCTTCACCTAAGGCGCATCCAAGGGGTCATGCTTTCAATTTTGAAATACTTAGTAAATTCTCCAACTCCCTCCACCAGTCAAGAGCGCATTTAAGAGGTGGAACTTCCAGTTACCAAGACTTAGAATATTTTTACCTTCATCTTCTCTTCAAGGGCGCATTTGAAGGGGGATGCTTCAAACTTTCAAACTTAGAGAATTTCTATCAACTTTCCTTTACCTCAGGCGCTTTTAGGGGGGTTGGACTTCAAGTTGCCAACACTTAGAAACTTCATCAACCTATCCTCCACTTCAAGAGCGCATTTTTCTTTTCAAGCTTCCACCTTAAAGCACTTAGAATATTCTCAGGCCACCTTCTTGTCTAGGGCGCATTTAAGATGTTGAACTTCAAATTTGTTTGCCTTAGAAAAATTTTCACCATCCTCTTCAAGGTAAGGCGCATTTTGGACCCCTTACTTCCAATTTTTGAAACTTAGAAAATTTCAAAGCTCTACATGCAAGTTTAGGCGCACTTTACCCATGGAGCATCAAATTTTCATGACTTGGAAAATTTTCAAGCCTCTCATCTAGCTGGGCGCATTTCATGTCTGAGCATCAAATTTTGAACATCTGGTTAAAATCCAATCTTCCAAGTCTTTGGGCGCTCATGGAGGGGTCAACTTTCAATTTGAAGTGGGGCGCAAATGGCATGTCAAGCTTTTAATTTCATCACTCTAAGCCCAAAGGCGCATTTCACAGGAGGAGCTTTTAGTTTCGACACTTAGAAAATTTTCTGAAGCTCTTTCAAAGAGGGGCGCATTTCACCCATGGAGCTTCCAGTTTCAAGAACTTAGGCAAATTTCAAGGCTCTAAGCTCAAGGGCGCAAATAAGACCCTCTACATCAAGTTTTTGTACTTAGAATATTTTTCCATGCTTCTTCCTCCAAACTAAGGCGCATTCTAGCCTGTGAGCTTCCATTTTTCAACTTGGAATATTTCAAGGGTCCACTCATGAGTCAAGGCGCAAATGAGGTAGGGAGCTTCAAGTTTGAGTGCCTTAGTCAATTTCCAAGCCATCTCCTTGATCATGGGTGCATTTAAGATGTTGAACTTCAAATTTTGTATACTTAGAAAAAAAATTTACTCTCCCTTCAACTCCCAGGCGCATATGAGGGTGTCTCCTTCTAATTTGCAGCACTTTAGAAATCTTCAAGACCTTCTCCAAGTTTGGGGGCACATTTAGGAGGGTGAACACTTAATTTTCAAATACTTAGAAAATTTCCACTTTCATCCTCTCTCCAAGGGCGCATTTCACCATGGGAGCTTCCAATTTGTGGCACTTAGAAGATTTTCAACTAGCCTTCGGCTTTTAAAGGCATTTTTCACTAGCTGGACTTGAAAATTCATCAATTTCAGTGAATTTTGTGTTCTTTGCCTGATTTAGGGCAACTTGATCATGCTAACCCTAATTTGCTATTTTTAGAAAGTTTGTCAATTTTGCACTTCAAGCTAATTTCAAGTTCCCAAAAAGGTTGGATTTTGCTTTGTTCGGATCTGGTGACATGATTGAGCTGCTGGTGCCTGGTACTCGTATGCCTCTGCCATTTTTAGCAACCTGCTAAAAATAGTAAATGTTCAGAATGAGCTCAAATTTCATGTGCTGAATGCCCGAAGTGTGGTGATCGTGGCTGGATTCTACATTTGCATAGCTGTCGCGTTCTGCCCTTGATTTTAGGAAACCCTAATTTCTCTGCCCATGCCTGCTAAAAATAGCAATTGTTTGATTCTCTATGCTCTGCAACTTCGTTTGTCTTGGAATTCGCGCCAAGGATCCCTCATCACATGTTTGACTTGTACCTGCTGAGATTTGATGTTGACCTGCCATTTATAGCTGCTTCTGAAGTGACTTACTATTTATAGTAAGTGCTCAACTCTAAGACTTCCCTAGCTCCGTTTGAGTTGAAATTTGGACAGCGTGCTCCTCGTTGGTAAACTTGCCTGTTTTCGTTGGCGCCCGAGACTGACTTTCCATTTATAGCCTGCGTCGAGAATACCTTACTAAAAATAGCAAGTGTTCCAATTGCCTTCAAATTTTGCCAGCAAACTCCTTGAAGGATACTGATCATGGTAGATACTTCAATTTTGGGCATTTTGACGCCTGATTCCTCATTTTTAGCCCTGAAACTCGAAACCCTAATTTTTTTGCATGTTCCTCAAATGAGCTCCGTTTGACCTTGTTTCAGTTGCATGATGATCAGTTCGTGGTTCTGAAGTGCTGAGTAGCTGCCTGAGTGGTACCTGCTGAAAAGTGGCTGAAAAGTGACCGGCCGGTTGCTAGATGATTTTGCATGTCATACTGCCCGAAAAAAATCTTGAAAAACCCAGAAAAACCCAGAAAAATCTTCAACATGCAAGCACTGGCTAAAAATAGTAAGTTTCTAAAAAGTGATCATCTTTGTTTGCATGTCATATCATCGCGAAGGTTTCGAAAAACCCACAAAGAATATGCCGACATGCAAAGAAAACCCTAACATGCAAACCCTAAAAATAGCCTCGGAAGACTGAATTCTGAAAGTCGTTATCTCGCTTTGCATGTCACACCATCGCGAAGGTCTCTGAAAACCCAGAAGGAATCTCCAGACATGCGTCAAAAAACTCTGCATCTAAGCCTTAAAATTGGCTCTAGAAGCTGAACTGCTAAAAATAGTAAGTTGTCTGTTTCAGCTCAAATTTTGCACGCGAGTAGCTTGATGCGCTCTGGACGCAGTGTGATTGTCAGAATTTCAAAATTGCTGAAGGATTGCCTGTAATTGCACACTTACTAAAAATAGTAAGTTGCCAGAATTCGATGAAATTTCTGTGAAAACCTGCTGGAAGTACACTGACACCAATGTTAGTCTCTGTTTTCAATTTATTCACTTTATTCGACTTCAAATTGGCTAGAAAGATGGAAACCCTAATTTTTAGACTTAGCCAAAATTTCATGTTAAGGTTCAACAGCGGGCACATCCTGAAAAGACAGACAATAGAAAAGAGAGACAAACCAAAATCAAGCCAAAAGCAAAGCCAAAATTAGGGGGTCCCCATTTGCAATGGGGTGATGTGTGAAAAAGGTCACAACACTATCCCTTGATGTAGCCATTACACTTCCACGATCTTCTTGCTCATGTTGAGGCCTTCTTGGTTGACAAATCTACTGAATAGCTATTGTCAATTGTTGCAAGGCATTAGCTATTTGTTGTTGTTGTGTTGCTATTTGGTGCTGCCCTACTTCTATTCCTCTAAAAATGTTTCTTGCTTCCTGTTCCTCATCATGTCTACCAAACATGGGAGGACTACCCTCTCTTCTTTCTTCCCCCATGATTTCCTATTGAACCAGTTCTTCCACCTGTTTACCCTGCTGTTTAGCCTTTCTTTGTCTGGTGTAGTACCTGTGTGGCCCAACTTCCTGTGATCTCATGTGCAGAACAATCCCTACAGGCTGGCAAGACCACTGCTCTGATACCACTGTAGTAAGCCTGAATGGCTTGACTCACTGATTGATTTCAATTTGCTGATATAAATTTTCTGATCTGATGTTTTTTGTTTGTTTTGATTGTTTTTTGATTTTTTTGTGTTTTTGTGATGCAATGGAATGAAGGATAAAATGCTGATCGAAATAAATTTATAGCAGCTAAAGGAAATAAACATGCAATGGCTGAATGAACACTCTCTTATTTCTTCACTCACTAATATCAAATCATTTGATTACACTTGATCATTCTTTTGACATGCAAGAGAAATAAAATGAAAATATATGAGAACCTAGGAAATTTGCCTTGAAACCCTTGATCAGATTTTGTTGTTGCAGCTGAATATGCACCTTCTCAATGTCTTTTGATGGCGAATTGATCTCTTATCTCAGCCGTACCAGAAGCAAGTAGATTTAGCTCCAAATGATAGGCGTTTCTCTCAAGGTGAAAGACATCCCTTTTCCTACAGCCGTACGACTCTCTCAACTTGAATACCTTTCACAAGATTGACTTTGTAGCCTCCAAAAGATGAAAGATGACTGCTGTTTGTTGTAGAAGATCAGACTTAAAATCTGAGATTAAACTTCTGATAAAATCACATGAAAAATTCCCCAACGATGCCCAAATGAGACTCCTAGATGAAGCCTCTCTCATGCCAAAATTCGGTGGATCTTTCACCTATCTCAAATCAGCCCTCCAATGAAGATTCTTTGTTCTCCAATGGTGATGAAAATCTGAAACCCTAGCTTCAGGTGAGAAAACTCTAGCAAAGGAAAATGTCAAATGTTCACAAGTGAAGTTGACTTTGCCTTGAAAGCTTTTATATTTTCACTAAAAAGTTCGATTTCTTCCCTTTTGCCTTTTTTTTTTATCATTTAAAGTAATATAAAAATCCACTTACATGTTGTAGTTTGACTTTGGCCAAAATAAAATAATATTTAAAGTACTTTATGAAGGGTTAATGCTTCATTGACTTTAAGTGGCTCCCTTTTTATAAAGTTAATTAATATCTTTACAATATAAGCTTTTATTAATTAAAATATCATTAATGCCTTTCCCTTCATTAATAACTCATCAAATATGCCATGATTAATTGTGCCACCCATAACGTTGCCAAAGTCAAGAGTCCAGGTGCCTTGCCAAAAATAGTATTACCATAAATATCATTTACTATAAATAGTAAGTGTCCAAAACTAAGCCAATGAGCAAATGCAGATGCTAGAACTTGAACCCATGGCAACCACTGCAAAGTGTAATGTCCCAAATACCGGGGAAACAGTCCAGATGGACCCTCTAAACACAACTGCTAGCTCACGAGGGTCAAGTGATGAGCTAACCCCTGAACGCTTGATGATGACTAAGTAAGGGACATTACACAAAACAAAATTTTTGTCGACCAATGGCATGGGGCCCATACCTTTGTAACTCCCGTCCACATATCATCCATCGTATTTTTGGTACTAGGTGATGTCTTCTTCGTGCACAATCGATGGGCCTGTAGGATTTGGTATTACTCACCACAGTCTGAACGAGGTCACTAGTGTGGGTGGCTCCCGACCATTGTCTTTGGCGTATTGGGCTAAGTTGTCATTGTATTTGTCCATTTGAGCACCAACAAACATCTGTCATCATTATTGGTTTCAAACATGGTCCAATTTTTTCTGAGTACTTGTCCTAGTCTTCGCCTCACCAGTCCTCTTCATTACTTTATGCTCTTTCTATTCTTTCTCTTGCTGCTTTCTCCTCTTTCTCCTTTTGTGCTTCCTCATCCAACTCATAAGGCAGGTATCCTCACCTTTCTCCTTCATACATCATGTGGAATTTCTAGTGTCCCCATACTCTTTTCCAGAGTGCTAGTGTGTCAAATAGGGGATTAGTTAAATGCTTGTGCACTCAAGGTGCTGCAATACCTTCCACTCTTGTTAACAAGTCTTTCTTCTCCACCACCTACTGTGGTCCAGTCTTCTTCTGATACAAATTGGTTTTTGCTTATTCCCCAGTCTTGTTCTTTTCTGACTTCGCTTCTGCTCGCTTTCCAATCCTTTGCCATTGCATATCCTAGCATGTTGATGGCTATTGTTTCTTTTCTCTCCTGATACGGTTTGAGCTTCGATTCATTAATGGTGTCTAGTAGAAAAGTTCCATCTAGATCCTCAAAATTGATTGCTCCGTTCTCACAAACCTCCCTAATTTTAAAGGGTTCGAGCCACCTAAATTTGAACTTCTCGAGCTTGATTTCATTACGATTGTTATATTTTAAAACTAACTAGCCCAGTTGGAAATTCATTTGGTGGAGGTGTTTGTCGTGCTAAAATTTTCTTCTCTTTTGCATTGTCTCTTTCGCCCACTATGCCATAATTCTTCATTTGTCAAGTTTGTTGAGCTGGAATAACTGCTCCTTCAGACTCTCTCTGTTGCCTAATCTTTTCTTGATCACTATTCTCAGGCTTGGCACCATGTACTCGGCTGATACTATCGCCTCTTGACCATACATCAACTAGAATGGTGTTTTCCTAGTTCTCACCTTTTACATCATATGGTATGCCCATAGTACGACAGGTAACCTTTCCTCCCAGTTAGCTTCTTCAATGTCGCATGACTTGTGAATGATGGAAACAAGTACTTTGTTTGTGGACTTCGCTTGGCCATTGGCTCTCGGGTAGTATAGACTTGATAGATTATGGAATATTTGAAACTCCGTCATCATCAACCGAATGACGTGGTTGACGAAATGCCCTCCTCGGTCACTAGTGATTTGCATTGGTATACCGTACCTGGTAATTATCTACTCAACTATAAATTTTGTCGTACTTTGTGCAGTGTTGTCCAGTAACACCTGAGCTTCAACCCATTTCATCAAGTACTTGATGGCAATGACTATGTACCTGGATTGATGCAACTAGCTAACTTTCAGTGGCCCAATGAAATCTAGCCCCCACCATTCGAACAACTCCTAAGGTTGGGACAAAAACAATGGCATGTAGTCCCTTTTTAGAGGCTTCCCAACTCTCTGACATGTGCCATATAGCTAGTCACCCACTCTTGAGCGTCTGTGTCTACCGTTAGCCACCACAGTCCTGCTAGGAGAACTTTCCGTGTTGTGGCATCTAGTCCCATGTGTCCTCCGGCCAGACCTTCATGTGCTTCTTTTAGTACACCAGGAATCTCTTCCTCCATCACACATCACCTCAGGGTTTGGTCCAACCCCATCTTGTACAATAGCTCATTGATGAGTTGGAAGGTCCTACTTTTCAATACAAGTTTCCTTTGTTCGGCTGGCGACATTTCTTTTGGGAATGTTGACGTTGATAGGTACTCACCAATCTTCTCGTACCATGGGGGAAGTGTTGTTATTTGGAACAAGTGAGCATTCAGAAAGTCTTCGTTCACTTTGCCTTCAACAGGTTTGCGTGACCGGATTCTTGACAACTGGTCTGTAATGTCCCCTTCCTAGCCTTTTCAACAGATTGTTCGAGTTAGCCTATTCAGTCATTCCTGCAGACTAACAAAGTGTGGTTAGGGAACTTTGGTGTCTATTTATCTGGCATGGTGTGGTGGAGAGTTGTGTAACAGCCTTTTTTGGAGTATTTTTGGTGTTTTCTCCCATACTAGTTTTAGTAAGTCAATTTTGGGTGTTCGAGAAGCCAGTTATTAGTCTTGCTATTTTTGGTAGTGTCGGTGGGTGCAGTTGGTATCAATATTTCAATGCTTTTATGGTCCAATGCAATTATTTAAAATAACATAATGTTGTTAAAGTTAAATTAAAATATTTAACTTATGTTATTTTAATAAAGTGACTTTATGAAGGGGGCCATGGGAGACATAAGTGAAAATTAAAATATAAAATGTTATAACTTAAAGTTGGACGCCTAGGGAGGCATAAGGGGGGAAAATATAATTTAAAATTAAATCTTTTGATTTCTTAGAAGGGGTTGTGGGGTTTTAGAGAGGCTATATATGAGCATTTTGAGCTCATTCTTTCTTTATGCTGGATGAAGATATTGAATTTGGTTCTGATTTTGGAGGAGAGCTTTCTTCTCAGGGTTTGTGAGGACGAAATCCCTTGCAAGAAGCATTCTCCACACTGTTGAGAGATACGGTGTGGAGAATATTGGGTGGTTTCATATAGAGATCATAGTTGGGCTTCACTCATGATCGTTTCTTCTTTTCCTTTAGTCATTAGGGCTTCATTTTGCAGAGATTATTCATCAATGCAGATTGAAGGAGGTTTCCCAAGGGTTGTTGGCTGTGATAACTTCTTTGCTAGGCCATACCATTGCTAATTTTGGTCGTACAACCTCAAGAAGGGGTGTGAGGGTTTGCAGATTGGGACGCTTGGGTTTTGGAGTAGTTCTTTGTTGGCATTGTGGCGCCTAGAGTTGGGTAACCTTCAACAATTTCGAGGACCGTGGGAATATCATTTTATGGAGGTTAAATTAGTATTTTCATGGCTTCCAATCTGCTAGTTTCTATTACAACACCTTGACCAAATGGTAAACGTTTTTTGGGTATGTTGGAATTAGATATTAGATGGTACTTTATAAACTGGGTTGTTATAATTGAGAAAATCTCAATATTTTGATTTTAATAAAATTCTAGAAATTTCTAGCTAGTTGTGGCATTGAAAAAAGTGAAATCTGATTATTCATTTGCTGCAAGTTCTTTAGTTTTCTGCACTTTATTTATGTTTAAAAGCATTCAAAAATATTGTCAAAACACAAACAAATCAATCATCAAAACAAAAGAAAAAACAAAGGAAAACAAGGCTGCTTATTATAGTGGTATCGGAATAGTGTATCCTGCCATCCTGAAGGGGTTTGATGACATAAACTTTTCACGAGTCAAGAAAATATTGAATACATCACTTACAAGAGAGGAAGATATAGGGTAGCTGAGAATGTTTGATTTAGGATCCGAACAAGAGGTAGAAATGGGTGATAGAGATAGGGATAACAAGGGTAACGAGGAACCAAGTACCAACGATATGCTTAATGATATGATGAGAGGGCAGCATGAGTTTCAACAAGGTTACAACAAACCTTTGCACAAATGAGAGCTGTATTGACACAACATATAACAGGGAACAACAACAATAATGGAAACAATGTGGGAAACAACAACAATGGAAAAAATGGCAATAATAATGGGAATAATGGACATTCTATGAACAACAGACCTGCTGGTCAGCATACTAGGACAATGCCTTCTAGGCCTCTTATGCCTACCTTTCCACCTAGAGTCCAACCCCAAGCTGGTAATGAACCCACCTTCAATGATTTACAGGATAAGTTCTTACAAGATTGGAGGGATTAAAATCTTGAGATCCATGCAGAGATGTCTTTTAGAGACTATTGTGACCTTAGAATGAAGCACAAACCTCACAAGGGTGGAAGAGCACATAACCATGATTTATAGAGGAAAGTTGGGAAGCTCACAATTCTATTTTATGATGGCACAAGGAAGACTGCTGCAAAGGCTTGGGTGCAGAAGTTAGACACTTATTTTCAGCTTAATCCTATGCCAGAAGATGAGGCCATCAAATATGCTGCTATTCACTTGGATGGGATTGCTCATGAGTGGTGGCATCATGGAATAATTACCATGGGGCATGATCAAATTGATACATATACAGAGTTCACAAAGAGGTTGATAGATAGATTTAATATGAAAGGCCCTGAATTGCATTTTAAGGAGTTGGCTCAACTCAAACAGTGGGGTATTGTGGACCATTATGTTGCAGATTTCCAAAGACTTTCGGTGCTTGTTATAGATATCTTAAAAAGGAGATTGGTTGTTCTTTTAATTGATGGACTTTCAGATCCCCTATGTGGTTGGGCTAAGAGATATGGAGTTTTCCACGAAGCCATTAAGAGGGCTAGGGATATGGAGTTTTCCACTTCTAGAAGTAAATTTCATTCCAAGGGATTTATGCATAAGAAAGATAAAGACAAGAAGCACTTTCAGTGTGATTCTTATCAGCCCAAATAGAGCTCAAAGAAACTTGATAATGATAAGCTTAATGAGCTTCGGATGAAGAAATTGTGCTTCCATTGTAGGGAACTGTTGATGCGTGTTTTATGACTCACCAAGCACTCTAGAATAAAGAATCCAAAGATACTCTATCCTCTCTTGAAAAACTGCCTCGTATGCTAAGATTGCCAAAAAGATTATACAACAATTCCAATGTTTCATAGGATGGGTGTGGATAAGCTCTGTGGATGATGTGATTTTGCCGGTAACACAAAGGGATTTACTCTAGCAAGTCACTTAGAAAGCAAGGACTTAAATGCAGTGATATTTTTTTTGGATTTTCAAATTTTAGATAAAAAAGTGAAAAAGGGGAGTAAGGGTTGAGGAATCCTATACTATTCCTACGAACTCAAGAGACAGTAAGGATTGAGTGAAACCAAAGAACAATACTTTGTTTCACCACGTTATACGACAACTACACAAAGCAAGTGCAATCTTCTGGGAGTTTGTGCTTAAAATTTTCTTACTACGAACAACACCATCAATAGAACAACATTATTCGAAGTAATCTAATGAAGCATCCACATTAAAAGCTCAGTCTAACTTTACACATTGAATAGAAATCATCTATCCAAAGAAAGTATGAGCAAAGTTTCACTAATCTTTACGATCAATCTATCATTCCCTTAACATACATTCAAAAGAAATTCTAACTTAAATCTATTCAATGAGGAAGAGAAGTATGTAACCATGCAACCATTTGACAATGAAAGAATTCAAAGCATCTCATGCATCATGAACTTTATTATCAAAAAGTCTTTGCAACAATTTCATAAACTCTTTCTCTCTTATTATCTATGCTCTATATCATGCTATCAATCTGTCTATATCTATATATCTCTCAAATGAGAGAATGAGAGGGGGTTTATATAGAGTTTTCGGAGTGCAATGAACAACCAAGATTAATCTGGAATCAATGGCAGAGATTAAAAATAAACAACCCTAAATAGGGTTTCCAAAAACACAGTCAGTAATCAATGAGATAGCAAGTAATGAACTGGAGTGAAGAGCTATTCTTGAGGAGGTGCATCCCTATCCTCTTTGGTTGCATTATACTAGATGAATTTAGAAACTATCATGTCAACCTCCTCGATCGTGACAGGTGGCAGCGCATTGACCTTGAATTCTAGCAAATCTAAATCATCTGAGCATTTAGCAAAAGTATCTTCCCATTCTAATTCCTGTCTCTGGAAATTGCGAAAGATGAACATGAAGTTAGCAGCCTTAGTCAAATTTTGCTTGACAGGCCCAGTAGTGAAGAAGATTTCTTGTATTTTGTGCTTCAAGTTTTCAAATTGCAGGTTGTTTGCTCATACAATGTCCTTCTCCAGCGCATCTGTAGCCACAGCTAGAATCTTCTCCCAAACTTCTTTTGTCCTTTCCTCAATTCAGATAGTATCTGCCTTTATCTTTTCTACGATCTCACTTTGTATGATCAATGTCATGACCAACTGTTGAAATCATAAGCTGCACCTGGTGCAATTACTTTTCCATTGACCAGCTCTTGCTTCGACACTCCTTTAAGCACTTTGAGACATGGAATAATTCTGTCTCAAACATCCTGACCATTATCCCATGCTTCTGCCAATGTTGCAATTCTAGAGAGCAAAGAAGAAGTTTTCCCATACACCAATGCTAGTCTTTCTACAAATACGGCCACCTCTTGTCTATTGTTGATTAACCATTCTTTAGTCTCCTTGGCTATATTCTTTTCCTCTTCGAAAATCTCTTGAGAAGTATTCATCAGTGGAGGAGCTACCGAGGTAGTTTGATTGAGAGGCTTAGTTAGATGCTGAATATACTCCTTGAGTCGTTCAACCTCTCGTCTATACTCTTTTTTATTTGCTATCTCCTTTTCTAGCCTTGCCTTGATAGTGGCAACAAAATTATCCAATTCTTCCATCTCCTGTCCTTTTGTGGTAGGGCCTAAATCGACAGTGGTAATGGCGTATTCCTGGGGAGTAATCTCTCCCCTCGACTTGTCAACTGTTGGTACAACAACTTGGACTGTACGATGCCCAACTTCATCTCTTTGAATGGTGGAGAAGGTTTTGGTAGGCTTTCTTGCACTGACTGCTTCTAATCTGGCCAGGAAATTGGCCATGTCATCCTCTTCTTTTGGAACTTTTTCTGGTTCCTTCATCTTCAATCTCTCTTTCAGCCAATCAGGAATAGTTGGCTGTTCGGTATCTTGTTCTTCTTGAATGTCCTGCACGACCGGGATTTCTTGAATTCCTCTTAGGGCTGAAATCATTCCTTCTTCAAACTCGTTGTCCAAAATGTCAACCTCATTGTCCAATTCCACAATCTCAGTATTTGTGGGTGATGGAGGCTCATCATCTTTAGGCTGAATAGGGATAGGAGAGGGAATCCTTGTATCTCCCAGAGATTCATCATTATATCTCCCAGAGATCCATCAATGTCTAAAATTTCATTCACATTCGCGGAGACAGCAGAATGAAGAGGCTCTAGTCTCTGCTGCTTCCTGGCAGGTTCCTCATTTGCAATTTCTTTTCCCTTTGTCTCCTTCCTTTTCTTAGGATTAGACCTCTCAATTGGCTCATCTCCTTGGGATGCTCCAGCGTTAGAAGAGTAAGATTCTGATTCGCCCATCAGAGTTTATGTCAAAGGCATACCCTTCCGCCATAGTTCTTTAATCTGCTGGTTTGGCCACTATTGTGAATACTTGATGACAAGCCTCATGAAGGTGTCCAAGTCAGAGATTTCCGGTTTTGACCAACGCACGGGAGGAAGAGGTTGAATTTAATCAAAATTTGGTTGTGTAAATTCGCCATCATCTTCAAGTTGGTCTGGCACACGAAAGATTTATGTTGTTCTAATCAAGCTAACAGGCAGTCTGGACCACAATCTTTTCCTAACATCAAATTCATCCGCGACATTGGCCTAGTAATCTTCTAGGTCCACTTGGTGTTTATATTTCTTTCCGTTCACAATTCCGATGTGGTGGTGAGGATCAAAATTGGCTCTAGATCGGTACGATGTGAATGGATACCACTGCATTTCTATTCTAGCACCTTTAGCTGCCTGTGCAAACGAACAATATTCTTCCATGTTCCCGATAAAGAATGGGAAAGTGACGGCTGCTTTTTGCTTCGGCCTTTGGATGTTTTGAAAAGTCTCCAATTTCCTAAGAACCTCCAGTAGGATCATCCTATGGGTGGGGTAGACGGGAAGCTTGAATAGATTCCCAGTGAATCCTTGGATTCGGATATAAGTGAATTTAGGAAACTGGATGTACCAGGATCCATATTTACTGATAAGGCTCTTTGCTTCATGTGTCAGCCTCTGATGGGTTCCCCCTTGTAGTATCCTCGTGATGAACATCAAGAACGCATCGTGCACTCTTCTGAAATGGGACTTGGCAGACAACTGCAATTGAGGATAACATTCATACACTTTGAATTTATTTTCTCCATTCCCGACAACACCTTTGCATATCAATCTAGGATATCTATAAGCTCTGGCCAATAGATAAATGACGTAAGAACTCATATGAAATGATTTAGTCCTTTCAAGGTTGATTAATTGCTCATGGATGTTATCATTGATCATTCTTGACCAGTTAAACATTTTGACTCCGGAAGTGATTTCCTCGATAAAGTACATCCATGGTTCAAAATAGGCACCTTGAGGATTGCCCATTATTTTGTTCAGGAGCAAGACGATATCACCGTAGTCTTCTTTGAAGTCTATTCGGCTCAAATTCTTAGGCATTTTCTTAACAGAAGCTCTTGGCTTTTCCAACCATGTTTTATTGATATGAGTTGCACATTGATCTGCCCGATCCTCAAAGATTCTTTTGGCTTCCTCCTTTGTTTTATACGAAGTTCGATTATGATCAGGTATGCCAAATGCCTCTTGGATAGTTGGTTCTCCAAGGTGCGCCAAAATTCTTCCATCAAGAGCTATAATTTGTCTTTCCTAAGGGTTGTAATGTCTTGCACATTCGACCATCAATTCGACACACTGGATTGCTAGAGGAAATCCGACAGCTTGGACGATTCCATTGCTCATCATTCAGTGGGCAATCGTTGTGGGAATAAGTCCGTTTAATCCATACATCCTTTTTTTGAATTCTTCAAAGTCCACATGTCTGAGGTCTGTATCTATGATGTTCTTCCATTTGGAAGTGATCTTTGACTCCTGTTGGACTCCCTTGCTTGCGAACTTCATTGGTGCTTTCTTTGATGAACCTTCGGGGGTGGTCATCAACCTACGAGAAAGAGAATACAATAAACGTTCAATTATGATTTCTTTAAAATTTTCTTGTGAAAATTCTAACTTTCAGCAGGTATTCGATGAAAAAGCAAGTTGAGTAATAACACTTAGTGAATTTTTTTAAGATAAAATGAAGACAAAGGTAAAAATAATTCATCAAACTTTGGGATTATACTCTGTGATAGGTAATTTAGCTGTAAACTTTGAAAATCTGGTCTTTATTGCCAAAAAAGCAAGCAATCCTTTGAAAATTTTGACCTTAAGCTTAAAATTCTACCTCTTTCTTTGTTCTTTTACCTTGAAAAATTCAACTATCAAAATTCCTATCTCTCAAAAATAATTTCTCTCTCGAAAAAATTTCTAACTCTCGGAAAATTTACTAACTCTTGAATAATTCTCTATCTCTAGAAATGGAGAGAGAGCTAAACCTCTTCTAAAATTGAAATTGTGAGTTGATAATGACTTAAGAATGCCTTATAAAGTTAAAAAATTTGATCCATTTAGCCATTCTTTCAAGTTTATTGAATGTGGACTCTTTTTTATTGAGGAAAGTTTCTAAATTTTTAGTTCTTCATCCTTATCTTCATCGAAATCTTGAAGTTTATCCATAGAGCTCGATTTTTCTCTACATGTTAGAAATAATTAAAGGTTAATCATGTGATTTTTTTATTTTCTCAACCTTTAATTCTTTATTTTTTATTTTAACCATGCTTTCTTTTAATTTGGCAATTTTTTCCATGGTTTTTTCTTCTCTTTCTCCATCATGGCGGATTTTCTCATGTCTTGGCCATTTTACAACTTCCCTCTAGGCGCTTCATGCCTTAGACAAATTTTATTCATGTCTCTTTAGCAAAGTCAGACTTCACCATTTTATCTCCACTTCGCCTATCATCCCATGGCGGACTTGAAGTGTTTCCTTCCATTTGCTTGAGCAAGGCGGACTTTCCATGTGTTTATCCATTCATCTTCTAGGTAGGGCGGACTTGGAAGAATTCTTTCCATCTCTTTTCCAAAGTCCGACTTGGGAAAGCCTTCTCCATTTCCATTCAAGGTCTAGGCGGACTTTCTTAAGGTTTCTCCACCTTTCATCTTATACTTAGTCAAAATTCTAACTTTTCTCTCTTACTAAGCTTGGGCAGACTTTGCCTTAGGCTGTGCTATCTTCCTTCAAGGGGGCGGACTTTGAAGAAGTCTTGCCATTCTACCAAGGGCGGACTTCATAGAGACTTTGTCATCTTTCTATCTTGGCATAGGTGGACTTTCCATCATCCTTTCCATGTGCAAGTCGAACTTTCCTTGGTCTCTTCCATTCCATCAAGAGCTGGGCGGACTTCCAAGAAACTTTTCCAAGTGCAGGTCAGACTTTCATGAAGTCTTTCCATTCTTCAGCAGGCTGGGTGAACTTCCATGAACTCTTTCATTGTCTTTTGAGTGAGCTTCTTCAGACTTAGGCTCTTTTTTACCCATGGGTGCTATGAATATCATGCTGGTTTCTTCGCCATGCCTTTTTGTTCTTGATTTCTCCAGATTTTGCATGATTTTCATCAGATTCTTGATTGCTTTTCTCAGATTTTTGATTGCTTTTTATGCCTTTTATCTGATTTTTCCAGATTTTTGATCTAAAAGGGCCTGCTTTTTGGTTAATTTTCTGATTTTTTGGTGATTTTTACATGCTTTTTACTTGTTTTTTTAGATTTTTTGGTGATTTTTGCATACTTTTCAGTCTAAAGATGGAAACTTTGACTCCTTGATTGGTGGGACCTTGGCACTTGCCAAAAATAGAAAAAGCGAAAAAGCAACTTTTTGAAAATAGTAAATTCCCGAATGGTCCAAAAGTGCCAAAAATGAAAAAAACAAAATCCCTAAAAAGTAGGAAGTGTCAAAATTGGGCGAAAGCACAGGCGATCCTCGTCTGCAGGGTCCTCTGAACACTTCTATGACGTTTACATGTACTTTCAGGCTTAAAATTTCAACTTGGCTCGAGTGATGACTCCAAACTCTGACTTAAAACCCATGGAGCGAAAGAACTTACGAAATTGCAACTCAAAAACTAAACCCTAAAAACAAACCGTCGAGGGTCCCCATTTGCAATGGGGCGATGTGTGAAATAGGTCACTACAGGAACCTTGGGACTTGTCTCATAAGTGCAGTGTGAAGGCTAAAGCCAAAAAATTAGAGTACTTTTCTACTGAAGAATCTGCATTAGAAACATCAGATCAATAGACATATTTTGAGAGTAGTGATGAGGAAAGCTCTTCAGAAGAGGAGCAAACCTGAGATGGGACCATTTCCCAACTCTCCGGTATCTAGGAAGCACCTACATTCAAGGAGAGAGGTTTTTTACAAGGGAAACGAATCATAAGGGATACTGATATGGTCCTAGCGATGTGTTGATGTGATTTTTGTGACCGCACCAATGCAGAATAAAGTCGCCAACGACTACCCTATTCTCTCTTGATCAAAGTATCCAGCACGCTAAGATTGCGAGAGAGTTCGTGCATTCAACTCCAAGGTTCCTTCAATGCGAATAGTCTCAGTTGGCTCAATGTGATTTTCTTGTATTTCAAGGGGACTTACGGAATTGTTCAACAGTAGAGGAAGGGGCTTTCACAATTCGACAGATTTATCAATGAAGCACGAGTTTCCTATTCTAACCAGAAAGTACTGCATTTAAATTGGTTGCAGGGTTTAGAGAGTCCAAATCTATTCTAAGTGTGGGATATGGAGCTCAACTTCAGCAAACTTCAACCAAACTTCGCTTTGCCTCGCCTCAGACAGCTTCCACGGAGTCGGTGCAATCTTCGGGGAGATGACTAAAGATGTTCAAACACCACTTGACATGAAGAGGAAGGGAAATGCATCACAGCGGCGCTACCATCATTCAAAGCGTGATTGAAGTTAGGTACAACGTTTCAGTTTGGTACAGGCACACCATCAGTGAGCCCGCTAGTGGTATGGATAAGCGAAGCTTGCTTAGATCAAACACCACATTCCATAGCTAACATCTACTTGCATAAAAATGGAATTACGCTACTCTACACTACTTGAAGTAGAAGGGATGAAGAAACCTCGCTAGCTATCCATAAAAAAGACGAATTTCACCATCAATGAAAAGATCTTTTATTATGAAAGTTTTGCACAACAATCTCTTGCAAAAGTTTTCAAAGGAAAACTTTCCTCCTTCAACTACACTATCAATCTATACTAAGCTACTTCGAAGTTGTCCCTCTACTCTATGTTTACTGTCTAACTACAGTCTATTCTAATCCCGTACAAATGAGGGGGGATGCTCCTTTATATAGCTGGCCAAGTCTAGTGGACGGTCCAGATTACAATCAGCTGTATGGCCCTGATTGTGCCACCTTAGCCCTAAACAAGATTCACCCTAAAAACCGCCACCAAGAGGAGTGGGGTAATAAATGAGTTACTAATGTCCATCATCTTCCAGAAGATTCCTGTTTTGAAACGCGTTCACATTGCTTCAACTTCTCGGACTAGTACGGCAGGCATGTTCTCAATCTGACTTCAAGGTGGAAACCACCTTCCCCTGCTTGATGATGATTTTCCCATGTCATTTTTTCAACTCCGAGGTACTTGAGGACGGCCTTCTTCTCTCCATCCTGAGCCTTGAAAACATTTCTTTGTCACTTGAGCTGGGCACATACTAAGTCTCAACACTTAGCCATTTCTTGTGATTTTTCTTCCTTCGAGGTTGAAATGTAGTCTTGGAGTACTTGCTTCATTGCTTCAAGTCATCGTGCTCTTGGCCTTGATGTTCATCCTGCAAAACAGATAAAAAGAAGAGCATCAAAACACTTCATCATATAAGCTTCGATACTTTGTTGATGTGTTTTAAATTGGCCTTTCTTATGAGAATAAAGTTACTTGATACGGCACCACTATTCTCTTGCCCGATAAAGTATTTCATACGCTAAGATTGCGAGACCGTGCGTTCAACTCAAAGGTTCCTTAAGTCGCGAATAAACCGGTTTATTTTCGATGTGATATTCTTTGGTATGTAAAGGGGACTTCTGAAGAATTATTTAGGCCCGATTGGAGAAAGAAATTCAAATGCTCGAGAAAGATTTATCTATGAAGTGCGGGTTTCCTATTCTAACTAGAAAGTACTGAATTGAAAAGGGTGTAGGGCCTAAGAAGTTTATATTCTATTCTAAATGCAGGATATGTGGAGCTTCATTTCAATAGACTTCAACCGGATTTCACCTAGCCTCCGTCGGACAGCCTCAGCAAAATCGGTGCAATCTTCAAGGGAAATAGCAAAAGATGTTCAAATTATGACTTAACATGCATACACCATCACAACGACGCATATAAGCATATAAATCACGACCGAAGTTAAACTCAATGTAATGTCCAGTTGACCACACAAGGCGAACTTATCATCAACAAGTCGCGAGTGGTATGGAATAAAGCGAAGCTATCTCAATAAAACACCACACACTAGAGTAAGCTACTTGCATGAACTAAGCTACTTGGATACGAAAGGAAGAAGAAACCTTGCTAGCATTTCATGACAAGACGAATTCCATCATCAATGAAAAGATCTATTATCATAAAATGTGTTACACAACAATCTCTTCAAAAGTTTTCAAAGGGAAAACTTTCTCTCTTCTCCAAATTATGCAAAATGCTCTACACTATCAATCTACACTAAGCTACTTCTAACTTGTCTCTCTATTCTAACTTCTATTCTGATCCTCTCTACTGTCTACTATCTACTTCTAATGAATTACAAATGAGGGGGACTCCCCCTTTATATAGCTAGCCAAGTCCCAAAAGACGGCTAGGGTTACAATCAATGGAGTGGCCAGAATCGTGCCACCTCAGCCCTAAATAATATTGCCCTAAAAACCGCCACAGAGGAGAGTGGGGTAATAAATGCGCCATAATGTCCACCATCATCCTTCTAGAAGATTCCGTTTGCAGATGCGTTCACACTGTTCTCGATCTTCTTTCTTGGCATTGTTCTTTGATTTCTTCCACTTGAGGGTCTTCATCTTTGTCACTTGAGCTAACACTTAGCCATTTTCTTGCAAATTTTCCTCCTTTCGAAATTGAAACTCGCGACTTTATCTTCCTCCGAAGGTTGTAATATCATCGTGCTTCACCACTTCAAGTCATCGTGCTCTGGCCTCGACATTCCTCCTGCAAAACAAGCGAGGAGAAGAGTATCAGATCATTTCATAATATAAATTCAACTTACTCACCTGATTTTCATGCCTTGATCTCCAAGCGTTTATCGCCAACTTCGTGTTCAAATTCTTCATGCCTTAGCCAATTTTTCAATCCATCCTCTTCAAGGGCGTGTCATCTTCAACTGCATCTTCAAGAAATTCATTTCACCTGCTGGAGCTCTGATAACCTCGATTTTATTCATTTTTGGCCCAAGAAAACTATCTTCACGAAGGATTGAAGCAAATTCATCTAGGCAGTTTCTTTCAAATTCATCGCCTGGAGGATTTCACCTTGAAAATACATTTTCTTCACACTTGCCTTAGAAAATTTTCAAATTTCCCTTAGGAAATTCATCAACCTGGCGCCAATCACAAATATCCATCCTGAAGGCCGTAGCAAAGCATGGAAGGCTTTAAAATCAACTCCTCATCAACAATCTTCGATACCCAGAAGAAAATTTTCTCCAGAACGCGTCGAATTCATGGGTACCCAACGAACGGGTTCATTTGATTTTTTTTTTTAAATTTTGAACCTTAGAAAATATTCTCCTGTGAAATTTATTCTCATTCTTCGATCCCCGCTGAGAATTTCTTGTTGCTCTGACTTGGAAAATTTTATTCCTGCACTGCCAACATCTTTTGACTTCATCACTGGCAAAATTCACTCTGACCTCGGGAAAATTCACCATCTCACCAGACTTAGGCATATTTTCTAGAGGAAGGGAATACTCCATGCCTTAGAAAATTTTTAAATCATCTCGAAAAACTTTGAAAATTTTGCCCTGGAAAATTTTACTAGTTTGCCAATGGGAAAATCATCAACTCCGTCGAGAAATTTTTTTATTCACGCCTGGCACATTTTATTTCCCACTCCACACTTGCAAGGTAATTTATTTGAAGTCCCAACGCCTAGGCAAATATTTTATTTTTCATACTCAAGGCGCATAGCACACTTGAGGAAAAGGAGTCACGCCTTGGGAAATACTTTCAACACATTGCATTTTCAACACCTAGCAAGTTTGTTTTAACTTCACACTTCACTCCACACTCTAGGCGCATAATACACTTAGCATTTTATTTTCACACCTCACATGCCTTAGAGAAATTCTCTAACTCCTACCACCTTAGGCGCATTTGAGGCTTGAAGAGGAAAAAATCACGCCTAGCATTAATCACTTATCAACTTTTACTATCTCTTTACATGGCGCACATCACACAGGCAAGAGGATGGAATATTCAACGCCATCTTTGACCTTCTCTTCTTCTTGGCGCATTTGAGAGGTTGAGAGGGATTTTAAATCTTCAACGCCCAACACATGACCTTTGAGCTCCCCTCTTTTGTCTTTACATGCCCTCATTTGGGTGCATTTGAGCATAGGAGGAGGATAAAACTCCTTTTGACTTGTTGACTAGCTTGAGATTCTTTCTCTTTTGTCTTCACATGGCCTCTTTTAGGCGCATTTAGGCATGCATGAAGGATGAAACTCCCAACGCCTTCATGTGACTTTTCAGCTTTCTTCATTTTGTCCTCATGTGGCCCCATTTGGGCGCATTTTGCCAGTGGAGGAGGACGAATTTTTTCCTTAGCAATTTTTTTAACTCTCATGCTTCAAGGTGGGCGCATTTAGCCTATGGAGGAGGATGAAATATGTTTGACCACCTTTGACTTGTTTTCCTTTTGGGCGCATTTCACCCCTTGAGGAGGATGGGCGCATTCTGAGGGTGATGGAGGATATTCTTTTTTGCCTTAGAAACTTTTTAAGCTTTTTCCCTCTTTCTCCTTGGGCGCATTTGGACCCCTGAGCAGGACGAAAACCTTTGACTCTCTTTGACTTTCCTGCCTTGGGCGCATTTTGCCCTGGGTGGTGGATGAACTTGTATCTTGGAATTTTTTTATGCCTCTTCATCAACTGGGCGCATTTCCCTATGCCTGCTGGACGAGACTCCAGACTTAGACGAATTTTTTTTTATCATCGTCGCCAGCTTACGTGCTCTGCTATTTATAGTAAGTTCTCTGAATTTGTGCCTCTGAAGCTCAGATCAACCTGAAATTTTGAACGTAACATCCTCACAATTTTATCAATCTGTCGGCACTGCCACTTTTAGTTACCTTGCTATTTATAGCCTGTTTTTGAAGGTGGCTTACTATAAATAGTAAGCTCTTGTTTCTGATAGCTCCCAAGCTCCGATCGAGTTGAAATTCGAATGAGGCGATCCTCACCACGTGGCCTGCTGGCTGACACTGACGCATGCAGCTGATTTACTATTTTTAGCATGTTTCCAATTTGACTTACTATAAATAGTAAGTGCTCCGTTTGACTTGAAATTTCACCGGCAGATAGCTTGAAGAATGTAATGGAGTGGTTTATCGGTTTTGAAGATTTTGACTTTTGATGCCTATTTTTAGGCTCGAAATTTTGGAAACTAATTTGCATTGCATGCGTATCAAAAGATCTCCGGGTTGCGCTTCCGTTTACGCAACAACGTGATACATTTCGTGAATCACGAGCTATTTGGAGTGGCGGCTGTAGGACACACGCGCTAAAATAGCAAGTTCCTTCTTGGTAGAATACTCATTTGCATGTCACACCATGTGAGCTCTGAAAACCATCGGGAATCACGACATGCAAAAGAAACCTCGACATGCAAACCACAAAATAGCCTCGAGGAAGGTGAATCCGAAATGGTCATCTTGTCTTTGCATGTTATATCATCAGCGAAGGTCTTGAAAAACCGGAAGGAATATCCGGACATGCAAAAGAAAAACTACGCATCACGGACCACGAGTGCGTCTTGGGAAGGCGGTTGCTAAAATAGTAAGGATTATCTGTTTTACGGCTCAAATTTGGCATGTGAGTAGTCTGATATGCTCTGAATGCTGTGTGACTGTCGGAACCTCAAAAGTGCTGACAAATCGCCTGTAATTGCATGCTTACTAAAAATAGTAAGTTCCTCAAAATCTGATAAAAACTTGCTGAGAGCCTGCTTGAAACACACTGACAACAATGTTAAGCTCAATTTTCAATTTATTGACTTTATTCGACCTCAAACTGACCAGGAAGACCCAAACCTTAATTTCCAGACTTAGCCAAATTCACGCTGAAGCTTGTAGACGGGAACGTCCCCGGAAAGGTAGACAGTAGAAAAGAGAGACAAGGACAAAACAAACGAAAAGTGAAGCCAAAATTAGGGGGTCCCCATTTGCAATGGGGCGATGTGTGAAAAACGTCACAACACTTACTTAACTGAGTTTCATGCTTTAACTTCCAAGGGTTCACTGTTTTTCTCTAGCCAACTTTGCTTTCTTCAACATTTGTAGGCTGAGGCATATAACACCTGTACATCATATTTCAATGCCTTAGACAAATTTTCAATTTCCTCAAGGGCGTATTTAAGAGATGCACTTTTAAAATCATCTTTTGAGTGTGTTAGCTTCAACTGCATCTTCTTCAAGAAATTCACTTTTCTGGCTGAGGCATTGACAACCCGATATTTCATCCAACTTTGGCTCGAGCAAAATGTTTTCATCAGGAATTTGATCAAAAATTATCTAGGCATCGAACTTCAAATTCATTCACCAAGGCATTTTTATGTCCACAACGCATTTTATTCCTTGCCTTATAAATTTTTTCAAATTTTCCCCTTAGAAAATTCATTATTTAAGTTTCCATCAAAAATCTCCATCCTGAAGGATTCGGTGAACTGTGGAAGGCTTTCAAA
>VDFB02270651.1:230308112-230364183 GCA_007258455.2 Sequoia sempervirens | reverse complement strand
ATACAAAACTCCATGACGCACCTCATTTTCATGATTTTTTGAGTGGCAAAAAATAATGCTGAAAAAGCCCAAATTAAGACCTTGAAAACCACACAAACAGCAAAAAATGAATCGAAATTGCCTTCATTCCGCCTACAGGTTTCTTTTTGCTAAGAGGCCAGGTTTTTTTGAAAAACTTGCCAAAAACTCGGCGAGTTTTTCAGAAAAAACTGTGAGTTTTTCCAGGCGAGTAATTGCACCAAAAACTCGTTTTGAAAAAAAAGTCGTGAGTTTTTGGCAAGTCTGCCATCTATGCTGCTACCGCTATTATTTTTCACTTTTTAATATCTATTGGCTATTCCATATGAAAATATATGTATTCAAACTAACCACTACATATATTTATATAAAAGGACAATCCCTCAAATATAATTCGAGCCAATTTTTTTCAACTTTTCAATTACAATAAGCAGAGCAATACACAGTCTTTAGGGTTAGCTCTAAACCAAAACGATACTGAAGCAACTCTAACCAGAATGTACACCAGGATCCCGATGTGGGCAAGGTGTGAGCATTGGTCAGAGGATCTTAAAGGAAATGTTGAAACAAGAACTCTAACCAAGAAATGCGTCGGTGAACGACGAGCATATGGTCGTGAGGGATTATCTATTGTACACTGGAAACAACTCTAACACTCAAGTATGTGCTACTCAATCCAGGAAGGAGATGAGGCGACCATATGGCGGAGACATAAGATATTACAATGCAATTCAAGTCAACAGGCGGCAAGCCAGCCTCTTCCACTTATTCAGTGGGCAATTACCAGCATGAAAAACAAGATTTAGAAGAGATGCTGACAGTACTACTGTGCAGCTTACAATGTATTGAAGAATGCCTGCAAGATCAAGTAATTAGAGCTCTTTAACCATAGCAATAGCAAATGTGTCTTCCTCAATGTTTTTCAAGACTTTCTAACACCAACTCAACTCAAAAGACAGCCTAAATGCAAACTGATATGACTGTATCAAGGTCTAAAACTGATAACCAGCAACACAAAATCCAATTGAAATGATCACAACTCCCTCAATTCTCAACCAAACGACCCCAAATGAAATGCATTAACTCTCTAAGACCAAGGCGCCCAAGTAAGAACCAAAAACTAGTCCCAAACTGCAGTATATAATTTAACACAAATCCCAAGGCAAGTACAAAAGGTACGGCTTTATGAGAAGGGCGATTTTCTTCTTAAAATTCAAAGCTTTGTCTAAAAATTCTGAAACTTAACAGAGAAGGGCGCTCTACCTAAACAAACTAAAATATGAAGTACCCAGAATGAAATCTTTTTGTATTTTTGAAATATGAATGAAAACTACAATCTACTATGTTCTCAGCAACTCTAGAAAACAACATGAAAATGCAAATAACTGAACTACAAATGCATTAACTCACAACAAAGCAATCCTCACTACAAATTCACTCAAAAACTAGCAAACCTCTCCACTAGGTGCTGTCTCACAAGCACGAAGTTGAGCCAAGCTAGGAGGCATTCATTCCTCGAAGCAATCCACTCACCATTTCAGCAGCATAACTTTACTCAAGATGTCAGATGATGCAAATGAAGACCAAGACCTCCTTTTATAAACTTGTGATGACTTTCCAGAAGCTTCTAGAAACCCTAACTTTCAAATTTGAATTTTCACCTTTCCCTCCAAAGATGGCGTCCCTTTTGTCTTGATGCAATTTTGACTTTAAATTAAAATAATCTTTCACCAAAGATGGGCGTCCCTTTTCAAGCAATTGATTTTGAACCTTAAGGAAATATAAAAATACCTTCATGAGGCGCCACCCCTCAAAGTCCCCCTTTTAAGAACAACTTAAGTTGTTTTCACTAGACCAAGGGGTCACAATATTAAAATATAACTTTAAAATATAATATTTTAAATCAACTGGACAAATCTCACCAAAAATGCTTCCCAAGGTCAAGATTGATCAAACCAACTGAAATGACTGAAGATGAGAGCCAACCGTGCCGAAGCCAACAGGACCACTGCCAGAAATAGAATTTACTAAAAATAGTAAATTCATGAAAGTGCTCAGAATGCCAAGAAAAATACATCTCGAAAAGCTCACGAAAAACCCAAAGGAATCCGCAATTCAATCACCAATCCATGAGCAAAAGAAACCTCCAACCAAGAAACCCTAATTTCACCATCGAGAAGCCTACGGGTCTCCCATAGGCCAAACGGTCAAACGAAAAGTCATGCTCGAAGGGGACATTACAATCCCTCATAAAAATGAATGCTCTACAAAGTCAAATAGGCCCAAGGGAAGGTGAGCCCATTGTGAACCAAAACACCTACAAGCTACAGGTAATGTCAGGTAAAACTTCAACAGAGCTGCCTACAGAACCACAAACCTACATGAGGTGAGAGATAATATTCATAGAAGATTAACATTCTATCTTATCAATAATCAATCTATAGAGCTGCTGAAAAAAACATTGTAGAATATTGGGCCGAAATAGCTCAAACTAAGCTTGATATGACACAAACATTCAAATTGAAGGTGAAGTAGGACTCATCCTTGCTTATCACAGACAAAACAAAGGATGCCCAGACAGGAAAATGGAGGGGATAGTAGAAGTTGGCAAGGAAAAATAAGTGTCCTTGAAGAGTGCATAGGTAAATAAATTTTTCAATTTATTAACAAGCAAATGAGTTGGGAAATTGATGTTTTAGAAAGAACCATACAAAGTAGTGATGGAATAGAAGGATTCAGAAGTTGATTTAGGAGGATTATCCCTCATCAACACATTGGGTAATCATGTTGAGCAGCTGCATATTAATGGGATGGATTAGAGCCTATACTTCTTCACTCCAAACAATGCTCAGACATAATCATAGGGAACTCAGAGATGCATTATCAACTCTGCCATGATTTGGATTTTGGACGACTGAAACACACATTTCCATGGAAAGAAATAAAGGTAGACAAGGAAGACTAAA
The DNA here is from genome assembly GCA_007258455.2 of Sequoia sempervirens. NCBI lineage: Eukaryota > Viridiplantae > Streptophyta > Pinopsida > Cupressales > Cupressaceae > Sequoia > Sequoia sempervirens. The sequence goes on along the minus strand of VDFB02270651.1, from coordinate 230,361,199 downwards.
GGTGTCCATTCATAGGCACAATTTGGAAGAACTAAGGGCTGAGCTAGAAAAACAAGCCAAGGACTTGGAATCAAAAAACATGTGGAGAATTGAAGCATGAGAAATTTGGAAGGGAGAAGCAACACAAGGAAAAATAGGGGGCTCCAATGATAAACACAACTAAGTACTAACATAAATATAGAAGAGTGTTGCTATAATTCCAAAACAACAAAATTAAGTTACTTTATATTGGGGGGCAAAACACCTTCCAGCTGACAGCTCAAATTCTAGAAGTTGAAGAATTATTAGTTGGATATGCCCAAAACACGCAACTAATAGTGGAAGATTCAATCCTCGGGAGCAAATGGATGTTTGCACAACTAAACAGATGATCTTCATAATAGTAAAGTACCATAGAGAATTTTTTCCTACCACGAGCCAGACATGGAATACACCTGCAGCAGTGAGCTGTATATTTTCCTTAAAAAAACACTTCACAGTGAATGGTGTCATCATAACTTGGTATCTAGGATAGTAGCTGAATGGATCACAGTTTTAGTTTGGTTTATGTTTACTCACAAGAATGAATTGACAATGTACTAGAGTAAATGAGAATATAAGTACAAAACATATACAAGAAATATTCATAAACGCATAATGTGCAAAGAATAATGATACTTCATTCATTAATGCAATAGATACGGTATACAATCATCCGTGCTATGTCATGTCATAACAAGTTGTAACATGTCCCGACTACAATGAACCAAACATATATATATATTTGCTGACGGTGGTTGAGAACACCGATTGTCGCAACTACCCATTACAACTAATCCCATTGGTCAAGAACCTAATTCCTGACAACAACTTATAACATAAAATATTGCTGCATACATTATAGTTTTATTTAATTACATTAAATGGATGACTAAACACATAATCAATCTCAACCATCTACATCATCTCCCCCCACAAAGAATGTCATCTTCCAGATGACAAAAAACCAAAATGGGGACTACAAAAGAAAAAAAAATTATTGAGGGTGAGACAACACCCCTAGATGTCCTGACGATGTAGGGGTCGTGGTCGCCAAGTGTTGCTATTGCAGAAGCTAAAGCTTTTGATTAGCTACGAGCTGCCTCTCTCGTGTTGTCTTCGCCATTTGCACTACTTCTAAAAGTTTGGCCTTCGCCCCCTCAAGCTCCTGGCTCTTTCCTCCCAACTCCTTGTCCTTTTCCTACAGTTGGCTGTCCCTCTCAGCTAGAAGTCTCTCTGTCTCAGCCAACCATGCATCACATTCTGCCAGCAATCTCTCCTTCTCACTCAACTATATATCAGGTTCCACTAACGTTCTCTCCTTCTTAGCCACTGTTTGCTCAAGAGCTATAACTCTCATACGCTCGATGACCATCACTTGAGCCAGCTACTCCTATGACTTGCGGATTTGATTTTCCAACTTTGCCCTGGCACTCTTCGCTTGTGCCAATGCTCTATTTGACCTCAGTAGCTTCTTTGATGGAAAGTGTTTGTCGGCACCATCAAATGAATGTCTCTATAACTCTTCTCCATCCCATGGAGCACTGTGAGTACCCAACCGTGTCTCCCAACTGCCCTTGGTTGGGTTGGCTACCAGGTAGCCAACATCTCCCTCGATCTTGTTGTGACTTTTCACATCTTCCATTAAGATGGGGACTAATTTTGCTCATTCTGTCTTTTTGGCTTTGGTTCTTTCTCTCTCTCTCTACATGCATCTCTCGTCTGTCTATCTTTGCAGAATGATGCCCGTTGAACCATAAATTTTGGCCAAGTCTAAAGACAAGTTTACGTCGTTCTACAGTCAATTCAAGGTCAAGTAAAGTAGGAAAATTGAAAATTAAAGACTAACATTGTTATCGGTATGCTTTGTTGAGTTTCATCAAGTTTCATCAAATTCCGGTACTTACTATTTTTAGTAAAGTAAATTGAGCAATCTATCATTATTTTGATTGAGTCATCACGGCATTAGGGGTATGTCGATTTGCTTGCATGCCAAATTTGAGCAAAAGCGGATAACTTACTATTTTTAGCGATCAAACCCACAAATTCAGTCCCGTCGAAGATTTTCTTTGCATACGGATATTCATAAGGTTTTCAAGACCTTGGCGGAGAGTGATATCTAACACCACCGTCGAGACCACTTCGGGATTCGACCTTAGGGGCTATTTTAGGGTTGCATGTAAAGGCTTTCTTTGCATGTCGAGTGATTCTGATGGGTTTTAGAAACCCCGGCGATGTGGTGTGACATGCAACAAGATTCTCACTCAGTAAAGAACTTGCTATTTTTAGCAGGTGTGCCCCGGCAGCCGCTTCCCAGCAGTTCAAATCACGAGCTGATCGCAGTGCCGCAGAAACGAAAGCAAACGGAGATCTTTTGATACACATGCAATGCAAATTAGGGTTTCCAGCTTCGAAGCCTAAAAATAGGCATCAAAAGTCAAAATCTTCGAAAACCGATGTAAACCATTGCGATCAGCGTTCTTCAAGCTATCTGCTGGTGAAATTTCAAGTCAAACGGAGCACTTACTATTTATAGTAAGCCAAATTGGAAACATGCTAAAAATAGTAAACCGGTTGCATGCATCAGTGTCGACAGCAAAGTCACGTGGTGAGGAGCGCCTCATTCAAATTTCACGTCGATCGGAGCTTGGGAGCTATCAGAAACATGAGCTTACTATTTATAGTAAGCCACCTTCAGAAACAGGCTATAAATAGCAGGGTGACTAAAAGTGGCAGTGTCGACAAGTTGATAAAGTTATGAGGATGCTATGTTTAAAATTTCGGGCCATTCTGAGCTTCCGAAGTATGAAAATCAAGAGGCTTACTATAAATAGCAGGACATGAGGCAGGTTGGCAGAGGTCGAGAAAAATGGCTAAGTCTGGAACTTCATCCAGAAGACATAAGGAAATGCGCCCACCCCTCAAGCCAAGCATGAAAATTTTCTAAGCAACAATCTTCGTCCTGCTCAGGGGTCAAAATGCGCCCAAAAGAAGGAGAGCTCAGGAAAGTTAAAAAAAAAAATTTCTAAGTATAAGACTCATCCTCCTCCACTAGTAAAATGCGCCCAAGGCACAGTGAGTCAAAGAAGTCAATGATTCTTATCCTCCTCAAGGGCTAAAATGCGCCCAAATGCATGCACATGAGGACAAAAGTTGGAAGTTGAGGAGTCACTTGAGAAAAACATTCAAACTTTATCCTCCACCACCCTCCATTTGCGCCCATCCCTCTCATGTAGCAAATGCGCCTAACAAGAAGTCAAGGCTGGCCGTTGGAAATGTGTCATCCTTCACACATGCTGAAATGCGCCCACCTCATAAGCAAGTTGCTAAAAAATTTCTAAGTATAAGTTTCATCCAGCAAGGGGTATGAAATGCGCCCAAGGAGAGAGGGGGTCAAAGCAAAGTCAACCTTTTTTTTTATCCTCCTCCACATAAGAAATGCGCCCAAAGCTGCCAAGTGAAGACAAAATAAGGAAGGCAAGGTGGCGTTGCATGTGTTTTATCCACCTCCCTATGTTAAATGCGCCCATGCAACCAAGGAGTCAACAAGTCAACAAAACTCATCCTCCTCTATGCCTCAAATGCGCCCATGTTTGGATTGTAAGTAGTAAATGGAGGTGGTAAATGGGATAAAAGATATTCCAAGGCAGGGTGAAAGGTAGATGAATACTCCAAGGCGTGATTTTAAATCTCCATCTCCTTCAAGTAATATGCGCCATGCAAAGAGGGTGATTGAAGTGTGTTGGGCGTTGAAAATGCTAAGGAGTGTTGAACATATTTCTAAGGCGTGATTTTAAAATTCCCTCTCAAAGTGTGATATGCGCCTAAGGTTATAGGTGTTGGAGATTTTTCCTAAGGCGTTGAAGGCGTGGTATGTGTTAGAAAATATTTGAAGGTGGTGGGAATGAAATGGCAAGTGCTAGGCGCCTCAAGTAGAAAGTGAAATATCGCCTAAGTGTTAAAAATTTCTCTAAAACGTTGGGGCTTCAAATGAATATTTTTTTTCAAGTGTGAAATAAAATCCAAGATGGCTAGGGAAATAAAATGTGCCAGGCGTGAATAAATTTTTTTTTTTCGACGGAGTTGATGATTTTCCCATTGGCAAACTAGTAAAATTTTCCAGGGCAAAATTTTCAAAGTTTTTCAAGATGATTTAAAAATTTTCTAAGGCATGGAGTATTCCCTTCCTCTAGAAAATATGCCTAAGTCTGGTGAGATGGTGAATTTTCCCGAGGTCAGAGTGAATTTTGCCAGTGATGAAGTCAAAAGATGTTGGCAGTGCAGGAATAAAATTTTCCAAGTCAGAGCAACAAGAAATTCTCAGAGGGGATCGAAGAATGAGAATAAATTTCACAGGAGAATATTTTCTAAGGTTCAAAATTTAAAAAAATCAAATGAACCCGTTCGTTGGGTACCCATGAATTCGACGCGTTCTGGAGAAAATTTTCTTCTGGGTATCGAAGATTGTTGATGAGGAGTTGATTTTAAAGCCTTCCATGCTTTGCTACGGCCTTCAGGATGGATATTTGTGATTGGCGCCAGGTTGATGAATTTCCTAAGGGAAATTTGAAAATTTTCTAAGGCAAGTGTGAAGGAAATGTATTTTCAAGGTGAAATCCTCCAGACGATGAATTTGAAAGAAACTGCCTAGGTGAATTTGCTTCAATCCTTCGTGAGGATAGTTTTCTTGAGCCAGAGATGAACAAAATCAAAGTTGCCAGAGCTCCAGCAGGTGAAATGAGTTTCTTGAAGATGCAGTTGAAGATGATGCGTCCTCGAGGATGATGAAATTTGTCTAAGGCATGAATTTGAACACGAAGTTGGCGATGAACGCTTGGAGATCAAGGCATGAAAATCAGGTGAGTAAGTTAAGTTTATATCATGAAGTGTTCTAATTCCCCTCTCCTTGCTTGTTTTGCAGGAGAAATGTTGAGGCCAGAGCACGATGACTTGAAGTGGAAGCACGATGAAGATGAGTTTCAATCTCGAAGGAGGAAAGTTGCAAGAAAATGGCCAAGTGTTGAAGAAACATTTTCAAGGCTCAAAGTGACGAAGATGAAGACCCGCAAGTGGAAGAAATCAAAGAACAACGCCAAGAAAGAAGATCGAGAAGAGTGTGAACGCGTCTACAAATGGAATCTTCTAGAAGGATGATGGTGGACGTTATGGTGCATTTATTACCCCACTCTCCTCTGTGGCGGTTTTTAGGGCAATATTATTTAGGGCTGAGGTGGCACGATTCTGGCCACTCTATTGATTGTAACCCTAGCCGTCTTTTGGGACTTGGCTAGCTATATAAAGGGGGAGTCCCCCTCATTTGTAAGGCATTAGATTAGATTAGACATTGGAATAGTAGACAGTAGACATTGAGAGAGTATTAGCATTAGAATTAGATAGTGTAGCATTGTAGAGCATTTTGCATAATTTGGAGAAGAAAGAAAGTTTTCCCTTTGAAAACTTTTGAGGAGATTGTTGTGTAACACATTTTATGATAATAGATCTTTTCATTGATGATGGAATTCGTCTTGTCATGAAATGCTAGCAAGGTTTCTTCTTCCTTTCGTATCCAAGTAGCTTAAATTCATGCAAGTAGCTTACTTTGGTGTGTGGTGTTTTATTGAGATAGCTTCGCTTTATTCCATACCACTAGCGGCTTGTTGATGATAAGTTCGCCTTGTGTGGTCAACTGGACATTACATTGAGTTTAACTTCGGTTGTGGTTTACATACTTATATGCGTCGTTCTGATGGTGTATGTATGTTAAATTATAACTTGAACATCTTTTGCTATCCCTTGAAGATTGCACCGATTTTACTGAGGCTGTCCGACGGAGGCTAGGTGAAATCGGTTGAAGTCTATTGAAACAAAGCTCCACATATCCTGCATTTAGAATAGAACATAAACTTCTTAGGCCCTACACCCTTTTAAATTCAGTTCATTTCCGGTTAGAATTAGGAAACTTGCATTCACCTGCCAAATCATTTGAATCACACGAAAGCCCTTAGTCTACTGTTTGTTGTTAGCCGTCGAACAATTGTGTAAGTCCCCTTGAAAATACCAGCAATATCACATCGAGCCAAACTGAGCCTATTCGCATAAGGAACCTTGGGTTGAAAGCATGATCTTACTCGCAATCTTAGCATGCGAATACTTTGTTCAAGAGAGGATAGGCGTCCGTTGGGAGACTTTATTACGTGTTAGTGCGGTCTCAAAACCACGTCAACAAGTCTCTACCCACAGCCATCCTCTTGAGATAAACCTGGAAGAATTGGCTCTCACACCCATGCTGCATAAATGCCAAGATCCTCTCGGCCTCTTGTGCCACTAGAGGATCCAACCCTGTAACCAATTGCTCTCATATCTCTCCCATCTCGTACATGACTCAACCTATCCCCTAAAACTCACTCATATATCTTTGTAGTGTACCAAAGGGGGTTGTGAGGGTTTGGTTGGTTGATCTGAAAGAGCCCCTTTGACTCATCCTCACTAGATTCTGCCTCCCCTAGATGTGCCTCTCTCCGTGTTGGCTATGAAGCTTCCTGTGTAATTGGCCGCGAAGGTGGTCGAACTTTTTGTAAGGCTCCTGGCTATAGAGGTGGCTGAGCTACCCTCAAGAGGAGTGAAGTAAATTATGGAGCTGGTTGTGTAGTACTCAGCTATGGAGTTGGTTGTGTACTCGGCTGCTCTAGTCATGGCTCTATTTGAGAAGTGGGTGGGTGAGTCACCTCCATCTTTGTTGACTCATGAGGTGGCTCCTGGGGCGGCTTTGGCAATGGTGGAGGGGTGTTTGCTAATGCACCCATCTCTCCTAACCAAGTGTTGAGCTTGATGTCCTTCTCCGCCCCCTCGTCCGCTACAATTGCTGATGGTATGGGCACCACCACTGTTGTCTGTGCAACTGGTGGTGGTGCTACTGATGGTACGAGCACTACCACTGTTGTCTATGCAATTGGTGGTGGTATGGGAACGACTGTCGGCTCTATTGGTATGGCTGGTCGTGGCTCCATTCCAGGCTCCAAGGGAATTGCCTCCACCTCCTGTGAGCCCGCATCCCCCACTAGAAATACCTCCTTCGTGCTCATCTCCTTCTCCAAAGAGGACACCTCAATGACCTCTTCTCCATTGGTGTATAGTCATCTCCACTCTGCTCATGGTCCTCTCCACTCGGCCAAGGTGGTGAGATATTTTCCTATCTCCTCCTCTTCGTTGGTAGTACCGAGTGAGGTATGTCATCGCCTGCTGTCTGAAATCCTAAATTTTCCCAATAAAACACGGTCGACCAACCCTCATCTAGTTGACCGATAGGTTGCAATCTACCCCAATTGTTGGCTACACTTGAGTGTAAATAGCATCTAGTAGTAGTCCAATGGCGTGTTGCATCATGTAAAAAGCCTTGTGCCGAAGGCACAAGAACTCTCGAATCTGCTCTGAGAGTATCATGGCCTAGTTATACACCTTGCCTGAATATAACCTTGTCATCAAGCCAATCATCCACACCATGATGTTCGATGCCCTACTTGCATTTGTTACCTGACTCTAAATTAGATCCAGTAGACACTTCCATTCGACATTGCTGAGGAAGTTCTTCCGCAACCCCCCATTGCTGACACTCTAGATGCTATCTCTTTCCTACTGGGTGAGATCCGACCTGCACACCCTCGCCACCAGATTCTCCTTCATCTGTCGTGACATCTTTCTCAAGGGCTTTGCAATCAAAGCCCCTCGAGAAGGTATTCCAAATACCCTCGTAAACTCTAGCGATCCATATGAGATGGTTATTTGGAATCCCCTGTAATTAATGACCAACTTGTGGCCATGTTGGTCGTAATGGATAATCATTTGCTTGAGATAAGGTTCAAACTCCCAAGAGTTGAAGAAGGGCATCTGTGTTGCTTTGTCTACTTGTGCCTTCTCCAATGACCATTTCAGGATGTGGTCATTTTGAGTCAAGAGCCACTAGGAATGGCACTCTGTGTCGCTTAGACTCTCCCATGTGATATTATCGGCTATGACTACATCGCTCTTCACCATCCTTCCTATTGCTATCTTCAGACAAAATGGTGGCGGTCTCTTTCCTTTGCTACTACTTGTGGCTGCCATGTCCTCCTGACAATACTTATTCTCACACTCGAGTTATATAATCGATGCTCTTGACTGTTATAGCAATTGAATTTGGGCTGCCGTACTATGTAATTCAGAGATGGCCTAAAGGTTTTATGCTATTTATTATGAGATTGTTGGATCCCAAAATCTCCAATCTTCTGTGCTATGCTAGTAATATGTATGACATTCACTCTTAGTGCTCTCACAAGGTGTTGAACCTGCTGTACTTGGCAACTCCTCTGTACAGCTCTAGTACTTCGCATGACATCCACATACACCCCACTGTACGACCTTCTCTTAGTCTGCTTTGCTCTTCATACGACACCCTCAATTGATTCCTTTTTGCTTGTACGAAACTATAGCTTACCCTTTTGGCTATCCCTCATATAGCCTTCCTTTTTCCTTCGTACAATCCCTTTGTTGAAATGTTGCACAGTTTCTTTCCTTCTCTGTATGCTCATAGTGACCTTGCATATGACTTTGATCCCAATTTCTCTATTCTGTATGGTTTGATTTTTCTTCACAACTTGGAGTCACCAATTCTGCCATACGATGTACTCACGCACGATGTTGGCTGCCCTTAGTTGTCATAGGATGTCCTCTTTGGCTGTGCAATTTTACTAGTTTTCTCCCACGGGTCCTTCCGTATGGTGTATGGATTTCTTTTGGCTTGTCATACTATTTGATATCTTTTGTTTCTTGATTGCTAAGTATCCCTTGCATGTACGATTTCTTCCTCACTCTCCCATGCACTTTCTTCCTTACTTTGTACAGTGTACGGCTTTGCTGGTTTTCGCTTTACCTTTCCTTCTAGTTTTCCTCTATAAACTTTAGATTTTATTTCCTGAGTCGATTTTTTCCTTTGGTGAGTTTTGTGACCCTTCGTACTTGTTCCTCGTGCCACATTTCGCCTTTGATATTCTAACGATTGAATTTTCTCCCTTGCTTGTACATTGCAACTCTTTCTTGACCATATGGCCTCCTTTGATATGCTTTTTAATTTAATATTCTTCACTTCAATTTTTGCCTTCATTGCTTTTGCCTTTTTTGATTTTTCTCCTTTTTGTATTTTTTAATATTTTTAATCTTTATTTTAATTTTTTCTACATCTTTAATTTTTGAACTTTTGATTTCGTCCCTCTTTTCCAATTTTCCCATTTTTTTTTAATTCTCCACTTTATTTTAATTCATTTTTTCCAATTTTCAACTTCTCCTTTATAATTTTTTTGATTTTTTCATTTCTTAACTCCATTGTTTCTTTTTTCAATTTTTGACTTTTTTCCAATTTTATTGTTTGCTTCCTCGATTTTTCTCTTTTGTGATTTTCTCCCATCACCTCGTACTTTGACTTTTGAGGCATACCGCCATTTGCAAGAAAATGGAAGTCTCTTATAACACTCTTCCTCACAGCATTCTTAAGTATTGCAAAATGTAGTAAGCCCGGATGGCTTGACTCACTGATTGATTTCAATTTGCTGATATAAATTTTCTTATCTGATGTTTTTTGTTTGTTTTGATTGTTTTTTGATTTTTTTGTGTTTTTGTGATGCAATGGAATGAAGGATAAAATGCTGATTGAAATAAATTTATAACAGCTAAAGGAAATAAACATGCAATGGCTGAATGAACACTCTCTTATTTCTTCACTCACTAATATCAAATCATTTGATTACACTTGATCATTCTTTTGACATGCAAGAGAAATAAAATGAAAATATATGAGAACCTAGGAAATTTGCCTTGAAACCCTTGATCAGATTTTGTTGTTGCAGCTGAATATGCACCTTCTCAATGTCTTTTGATGGCGAATTGATCTCTTATCTCAGCCGTACCAGAAGCAAGTAGATTTAGCTCCAAATGATAGGTGTTTCTCTCAAGGTGAAAGACATCCCTTTTCCTACAGCCGTACGACTCTCTCAACTTGAATACCTTTCACAAGATTGACTTTGTAGCCTCCAAAAGATGAAAGATGACTGCTGTTTGTTGTAGAAGATCAGACTTAAAATCTGAGATTAAACTTCTGATAAAATCACATGAAAAATTCCCCAACGATGCCCAAATGAGACTCCTAGATGAAGCCTCTCTCATGCCAAAATTCGGTGGATCTTTCACCTATCTCAAATCAGCCCTCCAATGAAGATTCTTTGTTCTCCAATGGTGATGAAAATCTGAAACCCTAGCTTCAGGTGAGAAAACTCTAGCAAAGGAAAATGTCAAATGTTCACAAGTGAAGTTGACTTTGCCTTGAAAGCTTTTATATTTTCACTAAAAAGTTCGATTTCTTCCCTTTTGCCTTTTTTTTTTATCATTTAAAGTAATATAAAAATCCACTTACATGTTGTAGTTTGACTTTGGCCAAAATAAAATAATATTTAAAGTACTTTATGAAGGGTTAATGCTTCATTGACTTTAAGTGGCTCCCTTTTTATAAAGTTAATTAATATCTTTACAATATAAGCTTTTATTAATTAAAATATCATTAATGCCTTTCCCTTCATTAATAACTCATCAAATATGCCATGATTAATTGTGCCACCCATAACGTTGCCAAAGTCAAGAGTCCAGGTGCCTTGCCAAAAATAGTATTACCATAAATATCATTTACTATAAATAGTAAGTGTCCAAAACTAAGCCAATGAGCAAATGCAGATGCTAGAACTTGAACCCATGGCAACCACTGCAAAGTGTAATGTCCCAAATACCGGGGAAACAGTCCAGATGGACCCTCTAAACACAACTGCTAGCTCACGAGGGTCAAGTGATGAGCTAACCCCTGAACGCTTGATGATGACTAAGTAAGGGACATTACACAAAACAAAATTTTTGTCGACCAATGGCATGGGGCCCATACCTTTGTAACTCCCGTCCACATATCATCCATCGTATTTTTGGTACTAGGTGATGTCTTCTTCGTGCACAATCGATGGGCCTGTAGGATTTGGTATTACTCGCCACAGTCTGAACGAGGTCACTAGTGTGGGTGGCTCCCGACCATTGTCTTTGGCGTATTGGGCTAAGTTGTCATTGTATTTGTCCATTTGAGCACCAACAAACATCTGTCATCATTATTGGTTTCAAACATGGTCCAATTTTTTCTGAGTACTTGTCCTAGTCTTCGCCTCACCAGTCCTCTTCATTACTTTATGCTCTTTCTATTCTTTCTCTTGCTGCTTTCTCCTCTTTCTCCTTTTGTGCTTCCTCATCCAACTCATAAGGCAGGTATCCTCACCTTTCTCCTTCATACATCATGTGGAATTTCTAGTGTCCCCATACTCTTTTCCAGAGTGCTAGTGTGTCAAATAGGGGATTAGTTAAATGCTTGTGCACTCAAGGTGCTGCAATACCTTCCACTCTTGTTAACAAGTCTTTCTTCTCCACCACCTACTGTGGTCCAGTCTTCTTCTGATACAAATTGGTTTTTGCTTATTCCCCAGTCTTGTTCTTTTCTGACTTCGCTTCTGCTCGCTTTCCAATCCTTTGCCATTGCATATCCTAGCATGTTGATGGCTATTGTTTCTTTTCTCTCCTGATACGGTTTGAGCTTCGATTCATTAATGGTGTCTAGTAGAAAAGTTCCATCTAGATCCTCAAAATTGATTGCTCCGTTCTCACAAACCTCCCTAATTTTAAAGGGTTCGAGCCACCTAAATTTGAACTTCTCGAGCTTGATTTCATTACGATTGTTATATTTTAAAACTAACTAGCCCAGTTGGAAATTCATTTGGTGGAGGTGTTTGTCGTGCTAAAATTTTCTTCTCTTTTGCATTGTCTCTTTCGCCCACTATGCCATAATTCTTCATTTGTCAAGTTTGTTGAGCTGGAATAACTGCTCCTTCAGACTCTCTCTGTTGCCTAATCTTTTCTTGATCACTATTCTCAGGCTTGGCACCATGTACTCGGCTGATACTATCGCCTCTTGACCATACATCAACTAGAATGGTGTTTTCCTAGTTCTCACCTTTTACATCATATGGTATGCCCATAGTACGACAGGTAACCTTTCCTCCCAGTTAGCTTCTTCAATGTCGCATGACTTGTGAATGATGGAAACAAGTACTTTGTTTGTGGACTTCGCTTGGCCATTGGCTCTCGGGTAGTATAGACTTGATAGATTATGGAATATTTGAAACTCCGTCATCATCAACCGAATGACGTGGTTGACGAAATGCCCTCCTCGGTCACTAGTGATTTGCATTGGTATACCGTACCTGGTAATTATCTACTCAACTATAAATTTTGTCGTACTTTGTGCAGTGTTGTCCAGTAACACCTGAGCTTCAACCCATTTCATCAAGTACTTGATGGCAATGACTATGTACCTGGATTGATGCAACTGGCTAACTTTCAGTGGCCCAATGAAATCTAGCCCCCACCATTCGAACAACTCCTAAGGTTGGGACAAAAACAATGGCATGTAGTCCCTTTTTAGAGGCTTCCCAACTCTCTGACATGTGCCATATAGCTAGTCACCCACTCTTGAGCGTCTGTGTCTACCGTTAGCCACCACAGTCCTGCTAGGAGAACTTTCCGTGTTGTGGCATCTAGTCCCATGTGTCCTCCGACCAGACCTTCATGTGCTTCTTTTAGTACACCAGGAATCTCTTCCTCCATCACACATCACCTCAGGGTTTGGTCCAACCCCATCTTGTACAATAGCTCATTGATGAGTTGGAAGGTCCTGCTTTTCAATACAAGTTTCCTTTGTTCGGCTGGCGACATTTCTTTTGGGAATGTTGACGTTGATAGGTACTCACCAATCTTCTCGTACCATGGGGGAAGTGTTGCTATTTGGAACAAGTGAGCATTCAGAAAGTCTTCGTTCACTTTGCCTTCAACAGGTTTGCGTGACCGGATTCTTGACAACTGGTCTGTAATGTCCCCTTCCTAGCCTTTTCAACAGATTGTTCGAGTTAGCCTATTCAGTCATTCCTGCAGACTAACAAAGTGTGGTTAGGGAACTTTGGTGTCTATTTATCTGGCATGGTGTGGTGGAGAGTTGTGTAACAGCCTTTTTTGGAGTATTTTTGGTGTTTTCTCCCATACTAGTTTTAGTAAGTCAATTTTGGGTGTTCGAGAAGCCAGTTATTAGTCTTGCTATTTTTGGTAGTGTCGGTGGGTGCAGTTGGTATCAATATTTCAATGCTTTTATGGTCCAATGCAATTATTTAAAATAACATAATGTTGTTAAAGTTAAATTAAAATATTTAACTTATGTTATTTTAATAAAGTGACTTTATGAAGGGGGCCATGGGAGACATAAGTGAAAATTAAAATATAAAATGTTATAACTTAAAGTTGGACGCCTAGGGAGGCATAAGGGGGGAAAATATAATTTAAAATTAAATCTTTTGATTTCTTAGAAGGGGTTGTGGGGTTTTAGAGAGGCTATATATGAGCATTTTGAGCTCATTCTTTCTTTATGCTGGATGAAGATATTGAATTTGGTTCTGATTTTGGAGGAGAGCTTTCTTCTCAGGGTTTGTGAGGACGAAATCCCTTGCAAGAAGCATTCTCCACACTGTTGAGAGATACGGTGTGGAGAATATTGGGTGGTTTCATATAGAGATCATAGTTGGGCTTCACTCATGATCGTTTCTTCTTTTCCTTTAGTCATTAGGGCTTCATTTTGCAGAGATTATTCATCAATGCAGATTGAAGGAGGTTTCCCAAGGGTTGTTGGCTGTGATAACTTCTTTGCTAGGCCATACCATTGCTAATGTTGGTCGTACAACCTCAAGAAGGGGTGTGAGGGTTTGCAGATTGGGACGCTTGGGTTTTGGAGTAGTTCTTTGTTGGCATTGTGGCGCCTAGAGTTGGGTAACCTTCAACAATTTCGAGGACCGTGGGAATATCATTTTATGAAGGTTAAATTAGTATTTTCATGGCTTCCAATCTGCTAGTTTCTATTACAACACCTTGACCAAATGGTAAACGTTTTTTGGGTATGTTGGAATTAGATATTAGATGGTACTTTATAAACTGGGTTGTTATAATTGAGAAAATCTCAATATTTTGATTTTAATAAAATTCTAGAAATTTCTAGCTAGTTGTGGCATTGAAAAAAGTGAAATCTGATTATTCATTTGCTGCAAGTTCTTTAGTTTTCTGCACTTTATTTATGTTTAAAAGCATTCAAAAATATTGTCAAAACACAAACAAATCAATCATCAAAACAAAAGAAAAAACAAAGGAAAACAAGGCTGCTTATTATAGTGGTATCGGAATAGTGTATCCTGCCATCCTGAAGGGGTTTGATGACATAAACTTTTCACGAGTCAAGAAAATATTGAATACATCACTTACAAGAGAGGAAGATATAGGGTAGCTGAGAATGTTTGATTTAGGATCCGAACAAGAGGTAGAAATGGGTGATAGAGATAGGGATAACAAGGGTAACGAGGAACCAAGTACCAACGATATGCTTAATGATATGATGAGAGGGCAGCATGAGTTTCAACAAGGTTACAACAAACCTTTGCACAAATGAGAGCTGTATTGACACAACATATAACAGGGAACAACAACAATAATGGAAACAATGTGGGAAACAACAACAATGGAAAAAATGGCAATAATAATGGGAATAATGGACATTCTATGAACAACAGACCTGCTGGTCAGCATACTAGGACAATGCCTTCTAGGCCTCTTATGCCTACCTTTCCACCTAGAGTCCAACCCCAAGCTGGTAATGAACCCACCTTCAATGATTTACAGGATAAGTTCTTACAAGATTGGAGGGATTAAAATCTTGAGATCCATGCAGAGATGTCTTTTAGAGACTATTGTGACCTTAGAATGAAGCACAAACCTCACAAGGGTGGAAGAGCACATAACCATGATTTATAGAGGAAAGTTGGGAAGCTCACAATTCTATTTTATGATGGCACAAGGAAGACTGCTGCAAAGGCTTGGGTGCAGAAGTTAGACACTTATTTTCTGCTTAATCCTATGCCAGAAGATGAGGCCATCAAATATGCTGCTATTCACTTGGATGGGATTGCTCATGAGTGGTGGCATCATGGAATAATTACCATGGGGCATGATCAAATTGATACATATACAGAGTTCACAAAGAGGTTGATAGATAGATTTAATATGAAAGGCCCTGAATTGCATTTTAAGGAGTTGGCTCAACTCAAACAGTGGGGTATTGTGGACCATTATGTTGCAGATTTCCAAAGACTTTCGGTGCTTGTTATAGATATCTTAAAAAGGAGATTGGTTGTTCTTTTAATTGATGGACTTTCAGATCCCCTATGTGGTTGGGCTAAGAGATATGGAGTTTTCCACGAAGCCATTAAGAGGGCTAGGGATATGGAGTTTTCCACTTCTAGAAGTAAATTTCATTCCAAGGGATTTATGCATAAGAAAGATAAAGACAAGAAGCACTTTCAGTGTGATTCTTATCAGCCCAAATAGAGCTCAAAGAAACTTGATAATGATAAGCTTAATGAGCTTCGGATGAAGAAATTGTGCTTCCATTGTAGGGAACTGTTGATGCGTATTTCATGACTCACCAAGAACTCTAAATAAAGAATCCAAAGATACTCTATCCTCTCTTAAAAAACTGCCTCGTATGCTCTGAGAGTAAAAAGATTAAACAACAATTCCAATGTTTCATAGGAGGGATGGGATAAGCTCTGTGGATGATGTGATTTTGCCGGTAACACAAAGGGATTTACTCTAGCAAGTCACTTAGAAAGCAAGGACTTAAATGCAGTGATATTTTTTTTGGATTTTCAAATTTTAGATAAAAAAGTGAAAAAGGGGAGTAAGGGTTGAGGAATCCTATACTATTCCTACGAACTCAAGAGACAGTAAGGATTGAGTGAAACCAAAGAACAATACTTTGTTTCACCACGTTATACGACAACTACACAAAGCAAGTGCAATCTTCTGGGAGTTTGTGCTTAAAATTTTCTTACTACGAACAACACCATCAATAGAACAACATTATTCGAAGTAATCTAATGAAGCATCCACATTAAAAGCTCAGTCTAACTTTACACATTGAATAGAAATCATCTATCCAAAGAAAGTATGAGCAAAGTTTCACTAATCTTTACGATCAATCTATCATTCCCTTAACATACATTCAAAAGAAATTCTAACTTAAATCTATTCAATGAGGAAGAGAAGTATGTAACCATGCAACCATTTGACAATGAAAGAATTCAAAGCATCTCATGCATCATGAACTTTATTATCAAAAAGTCTTTGCAACAATTTCATAAACTCTTTCTCTCTTATTATCTATGCTCTATATCATGCTATCAATCTGTCTATATCTATATATCTCTCAAATGAGAGAATGAGAGGGGGTTTATATAGAGTTTTCGGAGTGCAATGAACAACCAAGATTAATCTGGAATCAATGGCAGAGATTAAAAATAAACAACCCTAAATAGGGTTTCCAAAAACACAGTCAGTAATCAATGAGATAGCAAGTAATGAACTGGAGTGAAGAGCTATTCTTGAGGAGGTGCATCCCTATCCTCTTTGGTTGCATTATACTAGATGAATTTAGAAACTATCATGTCAACCTCCTCGATCGTGACAGGTGGCAGCGCATTGACCTTGAATTCTAGCAAATCTAAATCATCTGAGCATTTAGCAAAAGTATCTTCCCATTCTAATTCCTGTCTCTGGAAATTGCGAAAGATGAACATGAAGTTAGCAGCCTTAGTCAAATTTTGCTTGACAGGCCCAGTAGTGAAGAAGATTTCTTGTATTTTGTGCTTCAAGTTTTCAAATTGCAGGTTGTTTGCTCATACAATGTCCTTCTCCAGCGCATCTGTAGCCACAGCTAGAATCTTCTCCCAAACTTCTTTTGTCCTTTCCTCAATTCAGATAGTATCTGCCTTTATCTTTTCTACGATCTCACTTTGTATGATCAATGTCATGACCAACTGTTGAAATCATAAGCTGCACCTGGTGCAATTACTTTTCCATTGACCAGCTCTTGCTTCGACACTCCTTTAAGCACTTTGAGACATGGAATAATTCTGTCTCAAACATCCTGACCATTATCCCATGCTTCTGCCAATGTTGCAATTCTAGAGAGCAAAGAAGAAGTTTTCCCATACACCAATGCTAGTCTTTCTACAAATACGGCCACCTCTTGTCTATTGTTGATTAACCATTCTTTAGTCTCCTTGGCTATATTCTTTTCCTCTTCGAAAATCTCTTGAGAAGTATTCATCAGTGGAGGAGCTACCGAGGTAGTTTGATTGAGAGGCTTAGTTAGATGCTGAATATACTCCTTGAGTCGTTCAACCTCTCGTCTATACTCTTTTTTATTTGCTATCTCCTTTTCTAGCCTTGCCTTGATAGTGGCAACAAAATTATCCAATTCTTCCATCTCCTGTCCTTTTGTGGTAGGGCCTAAATCGACAGTGGTAATGGCGTATTCCTGGGGAGTAATCTCTCCCCTCGACTTGTCAACTGTTGGTACAACAACTTGGACTGTACGATGCCCAACTTCATCTCTTTGAATGGTGGAGAAGGTTTTGGTAGGCTTTCTTGCACTGACTGCTTCTAATCTGGCCAGGAAATTGGCCATGTCATCCTCTTCTTTTGGAACTTTTTCTGGTTCCTTCATCTTCAATCTCTCTTTCAGCCAATCAGGAATAGTTGGCTGTTCGGTATCTTGTTCTTCTTGAATGTCCTGCACGACCGAGATTTCTTGAATTCCTCTTAGGGCTGAAATCATTCCTTCTTCAAACTCGTTGTCCAAAATGTCAACCTCATTGTCCAATTCCACAATCTCGGTATTTGTGGGTGATGGAGGCTCATCATCTTTAGGCTGAATAGGGATAGGAGAGGGAATCCTTGTATCTCCCAGAGATTCATCATTATATCTCCCAGAGATCCATCAATGTCTAAAATTTCATTCACATTCGCGGAGACAGCAGAATGAAGAGGCTCTAGTCTCTGCTGCTTCCTGGCAGGTTCCTCATTTGCAATTTCTTTTCCCTTTGTCTCCTTCCTTTTCTTAGGATTAGACCTCTCAATTGGCTCATCTCCTTGGGATGCTCCAGCGTTAGAAGAGTAAGATTCTGATTCGCCCATCAGAGTTTATGTCAAAGGCATACCCTTCCGCCATAGTTCTTTAATCTGCTGGTTTGGCCACTATTGTGAATACTTGATGACAAGCCTCATGAAGGTGTCCAAGTCAGAGATTTCCGGTTTTGACCAACGCACGGGAGGAAGAGGTTGAATTTAATCAAAATTTGGTTGTGTAAATTCGCCATCATCTTCAAGTTGGTCTGGCACACGAAAGATTTATGTTGTTCTAATCAAGCTAACAGGCAGTCTGGACCACAATCTTTTCCTAACATCAAATTCATCCGCGACATTGGCCTAGTAATCTTCTAGGTCCACTTGGTGTTTATATTTCTTTCCGTTCACAATTCCGATGTGGTGGTGAGGATCAAAATTGGCTCTAGATCGGTACGATGTGAATGGATACCACTGCATTTCTATTCTAGCACCTTTAGCTGCCTGTGCAAACGAACAATATTCTTCCATGTTCCCGATAAAGAATGGGAAAGTGACGGCTGCTTTTTGCTTCGGCCTTTGGATGTTTTGAAAAGTCTCCAATTTCCTAAGAACCTCCAGTAGGATCATCCTATGGGTGGGGTAGACGGGAAGCTTGAATAGATTCCCAGTGAATCCTTGGATTCGGATATAAGTGAATTTAGGAAACTGGATGTACCAGGATCCATATTTACTGATAAGGCTCTTTGCTTCATGTGTCAGCCTCTGATGGGTTCCCCCTTGTAGTATCCTCGTGATGAACATCAAGAACGCATCGTGCACTCTTCTGAAATGGGACTTGGCAGACAACTGCAATTGAGGATAACATTCATACACTTTGAATTTATTTTCTCCATTCCCGACAACACCTTTGCATATCAATCTAGGATATCTATAAGCTCTGGCCAATAGATAAATGACGTAAGAACTCATATGAAATGATTTAGTCCTTTCAAGGTTGATTAATTGCTCATGGATGTTATCATTGATCATTCTTGACCAGTTAAACATTTTGACTCCGGAAGTGATTTCCTCGATAAAGTACATCCATGGTTCAAAATAGGCACCTTGAGGATTGCCCATTATTTTGTTCAGGAGCAAGACGATATCACCGTAGTCTTCTTTGAAGTCTATTCGGCTCAAATTCTTAGGCATTTTCTTAACAGAAGCTCTTGGCTTTTCCAACCATGTTTTATTGATATGAGTTGCACATTGATCTGCCCGATCCTCAAAGATTCTTTTGGCTTCCTCCTTTGTTTTATACGAAGTTCGATTATGATCAGGTATGCCAAATGCCTCTTGGATAGTTGGTTCTCCAAGGTGCGCCAAAATTCTTCCATCAAGAGCTATAATTTGTCTTTCCTAAGGGTTGTAATGTCTTGCACATTCGACCATCAATTCGACACACTGGATTGCTAGAGGAAATCCGACAGCTTGGACGATTCCATTGCTCATCATTCAGTGGGCAATCGTTGTGGGAATAAGTCCGTTTAATCCATACATCCTTTTTTTGAATTCTTCAAAGTCCACATGTCTGAGGTCTGTATCTATGATGTTCTTCCATTTGGAAGTGATCTTTGACTCCTGTTGGACTCCCTTGCTTGCGAACTTCATTGGTGCTTTCTTTGATGAACCTTCGGGGGTGGTCATCAACCTACGAGAAAGAGAATACAATAAACGTTCAATTATGATTTCTTTAAAATTTTCTTGTGAAAATTCTAACTTTCAGCAGGTATTCGATGAAAAAGCAAGTTGAGTAATAACACTTAGTGAATTTTTTTAAGATAAAATGAAGACAAAGGTAAAAATAATTCATCAAACTTTGGGATTATACTCTGTGATAGGTAATTTAGCTGTAAACTTTGAAAATCTGGTCTTTATTGCCAAAAAAGCAAGCAATCCTTTGAAAATTTTGACCTTAAGCTTAAAATTCTACCTCTTTCTTTGTTCTTTTACCTTGAAAAATTCAACTATCAAAATTCCTATCTCTCAAAAATAATTTCTCTCTCGAAAAAATTTCTAACTCTCGGAAAATTTACTAACTCTTGAATAATTCTCTATCTCTAGAAATGGAGAGAGAGCTAAACCTCTTCTAAAATTGAAATTGTGAGTTGATAATGACTTAAGAATGCCTTATAAAGTTAAAAAATTTGATCCATTTAGCCATTCTTTCAAGTTTATTGAATGTGGACTCTTTTTTATTGAGGAAAGTTTCTAAATTTTTAGTTCTTCATCCTTATCTTCATCGAAATCTTGAAGTTTATCCATAGAGCTCGATTTTTCTCTACATGTTAGAAATAATTAAAGGTTAATCATGTGATTTTTTTATTTTCTCAACCTTTAATTCTTTATTTTTTATTTTAACCATGCTTTCTTTTAATTTGGCAATTTTTTCCATGGTTTTTTCTTCTCTTTCTCCATCATGGCGGATTTTCTCATGTCTTGGCCATTTTACAACTTCCCTCTAGGCGCTTCATGCCTTAGACAAATTTTATTCATGTCTCTTTAGCAAAGTCAGACTTCACCATTTTATCTCCACTTCGCCTATCATCCCATGGCGGACTTGAAGTGTTTCCTTCCATTTGCTTGAGCAAGGCGGACTTTCCATGTGTTTATCCATTCATCTTCTAGGTAGGGCGGACTTGGAAGAATTCTTTCCATCTCTTTTCCAAAGTCCGACTTGGGAAAGCCTTCTCCATTTCCATTCAAGGTCTAGGCGGACTTTCTTAAGGTTTCTCCACCTTTCATCTTATACTTAGTCAAAATTCTAACTTTTCTCTCTTACTAAGCTTGGGCAGACTTTGCCTTAGGCTGTGCTATCTTTCTTCAAGGGGGCGGACTTTGAAGAAGTCTTGCCATTCTACCAAGGGCGGACTTCATAGAGACTTTGTCATCTTTCTATCTTGGCATAGGTGGACTTTCCATCATCCTTTCCATGTGCAAGTCGAACTTTCCTTGGTCTCTTCCATTCCATCAAGAGCTGGGCGGACTTCCAAGAAACTTTTCCAAGTGCAGGTCAGACTTTCATGAAGTCTTTCCATTCTTCAGCAGGCTGGGTGAACTTCCATGAACTCTTTCATTGTCTTTTGAGTGAGCTTCTTCAGACTTAGGCTCTTTTTTACCCATGGGTGCTATGAATATCATGCTGGTTTCTTCGCCATGCCTTTTTGTTCTTGATTTCTCCAGATTTTGCATGATTTTCATCAGATTCTTGATTGCTTTTCTCAGATTTTTGATTGCTTTTTATGCCTTTTATCTGATTTTTCCAGATTTTTGATCTAAAAGGGCCTGCTTTTTGGTTAATTTTCTGATTTTTTGGTGATTTTTACATGCTTTTTACTTGTTTTTTTAGATTTTTTGGTGATTTTTGCATACTTTTCAGTCTAAAGATGGAAACTTTGACTCCTTGATTGGTGGGACCTTGGCACTTGCCAAAAATAGAAAAAGCGAAAAAGCAACTTTTTGAAAATAGTAAATTCCCGAATGGTCCAAAAGTGCCAAAAATGAAAAAAACAAAATCCCTAAAAAGTAGGAAGTGTCAAAATTGGGCGAAAGCACAGGCGATCCTCGTCTGCAGGGTCCTCTGAACACTTCTATGACGTTTACATGTACTTTCAGGCTTAAAATTTCAACTTGGCTCGAGTGATGACTCCAAACTCTGACTTAAAACCCATGGAGCGAAAGAACTTACGAAATTGCAACTCAAAAACTAAACCCTAAAAACAAACCGTCGAGGGTCCCCATTTGCAATGGGGCGATGTGTGAAATAGGTCACTACAGGAACCTTGGGACTTGTCTCATAAGTGCAGTGTGAAGGCTAAAGCCAAAAAATTAGAGTACTTTTCTACTGAAGAATCTGCATTAGAAACATCAGATCAATAGACATATTTTGAGAGTAGTGATGAGGAAAGCTCTTCAGAAGAGGAGCAAACCTGAGATGGGACCATTTCCCAACTCTCCGGTATCTAGGAAGCACCTACATTCAAGGAGAGAGGTTTTTTACAAGGGAAACGAATCATAAGGGATACTGATATGGTCCTAGCGATGTGTTGATGTGATTTTTGTGACCCTGTCACGGGGAATAAAGTGTAGCGGCTACCCTATTCTCTTGATCAAAGTATCCAGAGCCGCGTAGCTAAGATTGCGAGAGAGTTAGGTGCGATTCAACTCAGGTTCCTTCAATGCGAGAATAGTCACCGGTTGGCTCAATGTGTTTTCTTGTATTTCAAAGGGGACTTCACGGAATTGTTCAGCGATGAAGAGCGGGCTTTTCTGAATTAAACCAGTTATCAATGAAGCCGCGATTTCCTATTCTAACTTGAAGGAAATCTTGCATTTAAATTGGTTGCGAGGGGTTTAGAGTCCAATCTATTCTAAATTGTGGGATATGGGCTCAACCCGACTAGGCTTCAACCAAACTTAAGCACGCTTTCGCTTTCGAGACCTTCCCGCAGTGGTGCAATCTTGAGGGAGATGACTAAAGATGTTCAAACCACCATAGGCATGAAGATACCATCACAACGAGCATACCCATCATTCAAACTGTGATTGAAGTTAGGCCCACAACGTTTCCAGTTGACCACACAAGGCGAACACACCATCAGTGAGCCCGCTAGTGGTATGGATAAGCGAAGCTTGCTTAGATCAAACACCACATTCCATAGCTAACATCTACTTGCATAAAAATGGAATTACGCTACTCTACACTACTTGAAGTAGAAGGGATGAAGAAACCTCGCTAGCTATCCATAAAAAAGACGAATTTCACCATCAATGAAAAGATCTTTTATTATGAAAGTTTTGCACAACAATCTCTTGCAAAAGTTTTCAAAGGAAAACTTTCCTCCTTCAACTACACTATCAATCTATACTAAGCTACTTCGAAGTTGTCCCTCTACTCTATGTTTACTGTCTAACTACAGTCTATTCTAATCCCGTACAAATGAGGGGGGATGCTCCTTTATATAGCTGGCCAAGTCTAGTGGACGGTCCAGATTACAATCAGCTGTATGGCCCTGATTGTGCCACCTTAGCCCTAAACAAGATTCACCCTAAAAACCGCCACCAAGAGGAGTGGGGTAATAAATGAGTTACTAATGTCCATCATCTTCCAGAAGATTCCTGTTTTGAAACGCGTTCACATTGCTTCAACTTCTCGGACTAGTACGGCAGGCATGTTCTCAATCTGACTTCAAGGTGGAAACCACCTTCCCCTGCTTGATGATGATTTTCCCATGTCATTTTTTCAACTCCGAGGTACTTGAGGACGGCCTTCTTCTCTCCATCCTGAGCCTTGAAAACATTTCTTCTTTGTCACTTGAGCTGGGCACATACTAAGTCTCAACACTTAGCCATTTCTTGTGATTTTTCTTCCTTCGAGGTTGAAATGTAGTCTTGGAGTACTTGCTTCATTGCTTCAAGTCATCGTGCTCTTGGCCTTGATGTTCATCCTGCAAAACAGATAAAAAGAAGAGCATCAAAACACTTCATCATATAAACTCAGCTTACTGTTGATGTGTTTTTCGTGACCGCACCAACGCAGAATAAAGTTGCCAATGGCTTCCCTATTCTCTCTTGATCAAAGTATTCCGCACGCTAAGATTGAGAAAGTTCATGCGTTAAACTCCAAGGTTCCTTTAATGCGAATAGGCTCGGTTTGGCTCGATGTGATTTGCTGGTATTTCAAGGGGACTTACAGAATTGTTCGGCAGTGGAGAAAGGGATTCAAATGCTCGAAAGATTTATCTATGAAGTGCGGGTTTCCTATTCTAACCAGAAAGTACTGAATTGAAAAGGGTGTAGGGCCTAAGAAGTTTATATTCTATTCTAAATGCAGGATATGTGGAGCTTTGTTTCAATAGACTTCAACCGGATTTCACCTAGCCTCCGTCGGACAGCCTCAGCAAAATCGGTGCAATCTTCAAGGGAAATAGCAAAAGATGTTCAAATTATGGCTTAACATGCATACACCATCACAACGACGCATATAAGCACATAAATCACAACTGAAGTTAAACTCAAGGTAATGTCCAGTTGACCACACAAGGCGAACTTATCATCAACAAGCCGCTAGTGGTATGGAATAAAGCGAAGCTATCTCAATAAAACACCACACACCAAAGTAAGATACTTGCATGAATTTAAACTACTTGGATGCGAAAGGAAGAAGAAACCTTGCTAGCATTTCATGACAAGACGAATTTCATCATCAATGAAAAGATCTATTATCATAAAATGTGTTACACAACAATCTCCTCAAAAGTTTTCAAAGAAATATCTCAAATTATATGCAAAATGCTCTACACTATCAATCTACACTAAGCTGCTTCTAACTTGTCTCTCTCTATTCCTAGCTTCTAATTAAGTCCTCTCCTCATCTACTATCTACTTCTAATGAATTACAAATGGGGGACTCCCTTTATGTAAGCCTAGCCAAGTCCCAAAGGCGGCTGGGAGTTCTGTTAATCAATGGAATTGGCGAATCGTGCCACCTCGACCCTAAATATTATTGCCTAAAAGCCCGCAGGAGAGGTGGGGTAATAAATGCGCCATAATGTCACCATCATCCTTCTAGAGATTCGCGTTTGAATCGTTCACCTTTACATTCTCGATCTTCTTTCTTGGCGTGTTCTTTGATTTCTTCCCACTTGAGGTCTTCATCTTTGTCACTTGAGCTAACTTGCCAAGCCATTTTTTCTTGCAAATTTTCACTCCTTTGAAATTGAAACTTCAGCGACTTTATCTTCCACCGAAGGTTACGCCAATATCGCCGTGCTTCACACCACTTCAAGTCATGTCGTGCTCGGCCTCGACATTTCCTCCTGAAACAAAGGAGAAGTGCTCGGATATTTCCCTTAATATTAATTCAACTTACTCACCTGATTTTCATGCCTTGATCTCCAAGCGTTCATTGCCAACTTCGTGTTCAAATTCTTCATGCCTTAGCCAATTTTTCAATCCATCCTCTTCAAGGGCGTGTCATCTTCAACTGCATCTTCAAGAAATTCATTTCACCTGCTGGAGCTCTGATAACCTCGATTTTATTCATTTTTGGCCCAAGAAAACTATCTTCACGAAGGATTGAAGCAAATTCATCTAGGCAGTTTCTTTCAAATTCATCGCCTGGAGGATTTCACCTTGAAAATACATTTTCTTCACACTTGCCTTAGAAAATTTTCAAATTTCCCTTAGGAAATTCATCAACCTGGCGCCAATCACAAATATCCATCCTGAAGGCCGTAGCAAAGCATGGAAGGCTTTAAAATCAACTCCTCATCAACAATCTTCGATACCCAGAAGAAAATTTTCTCCAGAACGCGTCGAATTCATGGGTACCCAACGAACGGGTTCATTTGATTTTTTTTTTTAAATTTTGAACCTTAGAAAATATTCTCCTGTGAAATTTATTCTCATTCTTCGATCCCCGCTGAGAATTTCTTGTTGCTCTGACTTGGAAAATTTTATTCCTGCACTGCCAACATCTTTTGACTTCATCACTGGCAAAATTCACTCTGACCTCGGGAAAATTCACCATCTCACCAGACTTAGGCATATTTTCTAGAGGAAGGGAATACTCCATGCCTTAGAAAATTTTTAAATCATCTCGAAAAACTTTGAAAATTTTGCCCTGGAAAATTTTACTAGTTTGCCAATGGGAAAATCATCAACTCCGTCGAGAAATTTTTTTATTCACGCCTGGCACATTTTATTTCCCACTCCACACTTGCAAGGTAATTTATTTGAAGTCCCAACGCCTAGGCAAATATTTTATTTTTCATACTCAAGGCGCATAGCACACTTGAGGAAAAGGAGTCACGCCTTGGGAAATACTTTCAACACATTGCATTTTCAACACCTAGCAAGTTTGTTTTAACTTCACACTTCACTCCACACTCTAGGCGCATAATACACTTAGCATTTTATTTTCACACCTCACATGCCTTAGAGAAATTCTCTAACTCCTACCACCTTAGGCGCATTTGAGGCTTGAAGAGGAAAAAATCACGCCTAGCATTAATCACTTATCAACTTTTACTATCTCTTTACATGGCGCACATCACACAGGCAAGAGGATGGAATATTCAACGCCATCTTTGACCTTCTCTTCTTCTTGGCGCATTTGAGAGGTTGAGAGGGATTTTAAATCTTCAACGCCCAACACATGACCTTTGAGCTCCCCTCTTTTGTCTTTACATGCCCTCATTTGGGCGCATTTGAGCATAGGAGGAGGATAAAACTCCTTTTGACTTGTTGACTAGCTTCAGATTCTTTCTTTTTTGTCTTCACATGGCCTCTTTTAGGCGCATTTAGGCATGCATGAAGGATGAAACTCCCAACGCCTTCATGTGACTTTTCAGCTTTCTTCATTTTGTCCTCATGTGGCCCCATTTGGGCGCATTTTGCCAGTGGAGGAGGACGAATTTTTTTCCTTAGAATTTTTTTAACTCTCATGCTTCAAGGTGGGCGCATTTAGCCTATGGAGGAGGATGAAATATGTTTGACCACCTTTGACTTGTTTTCCTTTTGGGCGCATTTCACCCCTTGAGGAGGATGGGCGCATTCTGAGGGTGATGGAGGATATTCTTTTTTGCCTTAGAAACTTTTTAAGCTTTTTCCCTCTTTCTCCTTGGGCGCA
This sequence comes from Sequoia sempervirens, assembly GCA_007258455.2. Lineage (NCBI taxonomy): Eukaryota > Viridiplantae > Streptophyta > Pinopsida > Cupressales > Cupressaceae > Sequoia > Sequoia sempervirens. The sequence goes on along the minus strand of VDFB02270651.1, from coordinate 230,334,402 downwards.
TTTGGACCCCTGAGCAGGACGAAAACCTTTGACTCTCTTTGACTTTCCTGCCTTGGGCGCATTTTGCCCTGGGTGGTGGATGAACTTGTATCTTGGAATTTTTTTATGCCTCTTCATCAACTGGGCGCATTTCCCTATGCCTGCTGGACGAGACTCCAGACTTAGACGAATTTTTTTTTATCATCGTCGCCAGCTTACGTGCTCTGCTATTTATAGTAAGTTCTCTGAATTTGTGCCTCTGAAGCTCAGATCAACCTGAAATTTTGAACGTAACATCCTCACAATTTTATCAATCTGTCGGCACTGCCACTTTTAGTTACCTTGCTATTTATAGCCTGTTTTTGAAGGTGGCTTACTATAAATAGTAAGCTCTTGTTTCTGATAGCTCCCAAGATCCGATCGAGTTGAAATTCGAATGAGGCGATCCTCACCACGTGGCCTGCTGGCTGACACTGACGCATGCAGCTGATTTACTATTTTTAGCATGTTTCCAATTTGACTTACTATAAATAGTAAGTGCTCCGTTTGACTTGAAATTTCACCGGCAGATAGCTTGAAGAATGCTAATCGCGATGGTTTACATCGGTTTTCGAAGATTTTGACTTTTGATGCCTATTTTTAGGCTCCGAAGCTGGAAACCCTAATTTGCATTGCATGCGTATCAAAAGATCTCCGTTTGCCTTAAGACTTTACGCAGCAACGTGATCATTTCGTGAATCTACGGCTGGCGGGTGGCGGTGGAGACACACAAAATAGCAGGACCGCTTCTTGGTGGAATCCTCATTTGCATGTCACACCATCAGCGAAGCTCTCGAAAAACCATCGGAATCACGACATGCAAAAGAACCTCGACATGCAAACCCTAAAATAGCCTCGGAAGCTGAATCCTGAAAATGGTCATCTTGTCTTGCATGTTATATCATCGCGAAGGTCTTGAAAACCCAGAAGGAATATCTAGACATGCAAAGAAAAACTCTGTATCTGGACCCTGAAATTCGTGCCGGAAGCCGGACTGCTAAAAATAGTAAGTTATCTGTTTTCGCTCAAATTTGGCATGTGAGTAGTCTGATATGCTCTGAATGCTGTGTGACTGTCGGAACCTCAAAAGTGCTGACAAATCGCCTGTAATTGCATACTTACTAAAAATAGTAAGTTCCTCAAAATCTGATAAAAACTTGCTGAGAGCCTGCTTGAAACACACTGACAACAATGTTAAGCTCAATTTTCAATTTATTGACTTTATTCGACCTCAAACTGACCAGGAAGACCCAAACCCTAATTTCCAGACTTAGCCAAATTCACGCTGAAGCTTGTAGACGGGAACGTCCCCGGAAAGGTAGACAGTAGAAAAGAGAGACAAGGACAAAACAAACGAAAAGTGAAGCCAAAATTAGGGGGTCCCCATTTGCAATGGGGCGATGTGTGAAAAACGTCACAACACTTACTTAACTGAGTTTCATGCTTTAACTTCCAAGGGTTCACTGTTTTTCTCTAGCCAACTTTGCTTTCTTCAACATTTGTAGGCTGAGGCATATAACACCTGTACATCATATTTCAATGCCTTAGACAAATTTTCAATTTCCTCAAGGGCGTATTTAAGAGATGCACTTTTAAAATCATCTTTTGAGTGTGTTAGCTTCAACTGCATCTTCTTCAAGAAATTCACTTTTCTGGCTGAGGCATTGACAACCCGATATTTCATCCAACTTTGGCTCGAGCAAAATGTTTTCATCAGGAATTTGATCAAAAATTATCTAGGCATCGAACTTCAAATTCATTCACCAAGGCATTTTTATGTCCACAACGCATTTTATTCCTTGCCTTAGAAATTTTTTCAAATTTTCCCCTTAGAAAATTCATTATTTAAGTTTCCATCAAAAATCTCCATCTTGAAGGATTCGGTGAACTGTGGAAGGCTTTCAAATTCATTCCTCATCGCAGATGTCCAATACCCAGAAGAAAATTCCCTTCAGAAAATGTCGAATTCAGGTGTCTCCAAATGAAGGGGTACATTTAATTTTTTTGAATTTCAACCTTAGAAAATTATTTTTCATCAAATTTATTCCAATTCTTCATCTCTGGGCATATTTTCCTGCTCTGTCTTGAAAATTCTCATCAACCTCGTGAAGCTGGCATCTTCTAACTTCCTCTCGCCAACCTATTCATGCCTTAACAAATTTCATCATCCCCCATCAGACTCAGGCGCATTTTCCTCTAGAGGAGGGAATTTAAATATTAACACTTAGAAAATATTATCACATTTCATGTCTTCAATCTAAGCACCATCAAGGGTCTAACTTTTATTTTTCACCACCTAGCTCAAAATAATTTCAACATGTCCTCCTTCTTAGTCTAGGCGCATTTAAGCCTTCATGCTTTAAGTTTGGACGCCTTGGAATATTTTCCAATTCTTACACCATTCAAGACACCTAAGAGAGGCCCACTCCACATTCTCCATACTTGGACATTTCCAAAGCTCTTCACAAGTTAAAGTGCAAATCAAAGGGACCCACTTAAAGATTACTCAAAGACCTCCTCCTTCTTGGGCGCATTTGCTAGGCTGGGCTTCAAATTTACAACACTTAGAATATCTTTCAAACTCACTTCTTCACAAGTCAAGGCGCATTTGGAGGGATATGCTTCAAATTTAGACACTTAGAAACCTTTTTAAGTCTTCATGAGTCAAGGGCTCACATAGAGGGGTGCACTTCAAATCTCCATGCCTTAGAAAATTTTCAAATCAACCTTTCCTGTCTAAGGTGCAAATCCACCCTTGAGCTTTCATTTTAAATGACTTAGCCAAATTTCTAACTTCAACTTTCCACTAGGGCGCATTCAGGAGGTTGTATTTTCATTTCCCAACACCTAGAAAAAAAACTTCATGCTATCATGCAAGTTGGGCGCATAAAAGGGTGGCTACTTCCATTCTTCAACACTTAGAATATTTTCCTTCTCTTCCTTGTAGCTGGGGCACATTTAGGGTGCTGAGGTTTCAGTTTCCATAACTTAGACAAATTTCCGGTGCCATCCTTGATGAGGGCGCATTTAAAGCCTTGAACTTTCATTTTGCTCACGCCTTAGAAGATTTTCCTATGCCTTCTCCACCTTGGGCGCATATAGGAGGGGCTACTTCAAGTCTCAGCACACAGAGTATTTTTCATCTTCATCTTCTCTTCAAGGCGCATATGGAGGGGCTTGCTTCAAGTTTTGAACACTTAGAACATTTTCCAACTCCTCCCACTAGTCAAGGGCGCATTCAAGAGGTCATGCTTCAAATTTAAAACACTTAGAAACTTTCAAGGCCCTCCTGCAAGTTTAGGCGCATTTGGGGTAGGGAGCTTCAAATTTGTAACACTTAGTGAAATTTTTACTCCATCTTCCACCCTAGGCGCATTTCAAGGGTCAAGCTTCAAGTTTTGAGGACTTAGTAAATTTTCATCTCCTTCTCCTCAGGCTAGGGTGCATCTGGGGTCCTCTACTTCCAATTTAGCAGTCTTAAACAAATTTCAAGGCCTCCTCTTCTCCTTGGGCGCATATGAGGCCTTGAGCTTCAAATTTTCAATACTTAGATTTTTTATCAACTCTTCTCCAAGTCAAGGCGCATCTAGGGGCTGATGCTTCAAATTTGAAGGACTTGGAGACTTTTCAATCACCTCTTCAACTTCAAGGGCGCATTTTCATGCTGGAGCTTTCAATTTCACAGGCTTAAAAATTTTCAAGGCTCGTCAAGCTTCTAGGGCAGACTTTGATGCTGGAGCTTCCATTTTATCAGACTTAGATGAATTTTAGCTTCCTGCCAGCTTGAGGGCGCATTTTGAGGTATGAGTAGGATGAACTCCAGACTTAGGTATTTTTCCCTCATCTTCACCAGCTTCTCTATGTCCTGCTATTTATAGTAAGTCCTTAAATTTTCACACTTCTGAAGCTCAGATCGATTTGAAATTTTAAACACAGGACCTTCATGACCTTGTCAGCCTGTTCACACTACCATCCTGAGCTGGCCTGCTAAAAATAGCACATTTCTGAAGGTGGTTTACTATTTATAGTAACTGCTCGTTTCGAAGATCTCCACAACTCCGTTTGACTTGAAATTCGAATGATGTGCTCCTCATCAGATGACCCGCCCGTTCACACTGGCGCTTGACGCTGGTTTACTATTTTTAGCCAGTTTTTGGAATGCCTTACTATGAATAGTAAGTGCTCCGATTGCCTTCAAATTCTACCGGTGGATAGCTTGAAAGATGCTGATCATAGTGGGACACATCGGTTTTAGGAAATTTTGACTTTTTACCCCTCTTTTTGGGTCCCGAAGCTGGAAACCCTAATTTGACTTGCATGCATATCAAATGACCTCCGTTTGACCTCGTTTCTGTTGCATGCCGATCAGTTTGTGATTCCGAAGTGTTGGGAGGGGGCTGCCAGAGTGGATCTGCCAAAAATAGTAAGTTGCTGAAAAAGTGATCATCCTGCTTTGCATGTCATACCACTGTGAAGCCCTCGAAAAACCCATAAAGAATCACCTGACATGCACTGAAAACCCTGACATGCAAAGCCTAAAAATAGCCTCGGAAGACGACTTCTGAAAAAGTTCTAATCCTAGTTTGCATGTTACATAGTTGCGAAGGTCTCGGAAAACCCACAAGGAATATGCAGACATGCAAAGAAAATCTCAACATGCAAACCCTAAAAATAGCCTCTAAAGGCTGAATTCTGAAAGTCATCGGCTCATTTTGCATGTTATACCATTGCGTAGGTTTAAAAAAACCCAGAAAGAAAATGCAGACATGCACTGAAGAATTCTGCATATAAACCCTAAAATTTGCATCGGAAGCTGAACTTGCTAAAAATAGACATTTTATCTATTTCAGCTCGAAATTGGCAGACGAGCAACTTAACATGTTTTGGATGCAGTGTAATGATCAAAACTTCAAAAGTGCTGAAAGAACGCCCTGAATTGCACACTTACTAAAAATAGTAAGTTGTCGGAATTTGATGAAATTTAGCTAAGAACTCGCTAGAAGCATGCTAACAACAACGTTAGTCTCAGATTTCAACTTACTCTATTTGACCTCAAATTGGCATGAAGGAATCAAACCCAAATTCTACAGACTTAGCCAAAATTTCGCGTTTAAGCTCACAGACAGGCACAACCCCGGAAAGACAAGCAGCAAAGAAGGGACAGAAAGAGAGAGAGAGAGACAACAGGAAAACTAACTAAAATCAAGCCAAAAGTTCGAAACGAAGCAAAAATTAGGGGGTCCCCATTTGCAATGGGGCGATGTGTGAAAAAGGTCACAACAGGATGCACTGGATGAAATCTCTTGTGGAGTTCTCATTCAACCTTCAGAAGATGGAAATGAAGTTCAAGGCCAATGGGAAGAAGATAGTACTTAGAGGCTTATTAGACGGAGGGCCTAGAGTGGTGTCCTTCAAAAGGATGGAGTGGCTAATCAGACATGATCAAGTTGAGTGGGCAGCCGAGTGTCTCATCATGCCTATAATTGCAAATCAAAAAAAGAATAGTTACCATCTGGACATCCAAAAGTTAATATCACAACATAGTATGATATTTGGGAGCATTCCTCCTGGGGTGCCACCAAATAGAGGGATAAAGCACATCATAGAGTTGGAGGAAGGTACTAAACCACTGATGACTACCCCTTATCAACATCCTAAGAGACACAAAGATGAAATAGAAAAGGCAATTAAGGAATTGTTAGAGATGGGACACATAAGACCGAGTAAAAGTCCCTTTGCATCAACAATTGTTTTGGTAAAGAAAAAAATGGGACTATGCGAATGTGCATTGATTACAGGGTCCTTAATAAGAGGACAATAAAAAACAGGGAACCCATTCCCAGAATAGATGAGCTAATTGATGAGTTACATGGTGCTTGGTATTTCTCCAAAATAGATTTGAGGTCAAGGTACCATCAAAATAGAATGAGGAAAGAGGATATAGAGAAGACGACTTTTAGGTGCCATTTTGGGCATTTTGAGTTTCTGGTGATGCCCTTTGGTCTTATGAATGCCTCGACCACTTTTCAAAGTTGCATGAATTGGGTGTTCAGGAATCAATTGAGAAAGTTCGTTTTGGTATTCTTTGATGATATCCTGATTTTTAGCAAAACCTGGGAGGAACACTTGTAGCATCTTGAGGAGGTTTTGAGCATCTTGGAGAGTGAGTCTCTCTATGCAAAGGAGTCCAAATGTGACTTTGGTATGATAGAGTTTCTATACCTTGGTCACATTATCAGTGCAAAAGGGGTGAGAGTTGATCCTGAGAAGGTCAAGGCTATTGTTGACTGCCCTCCACCAACGAATCTCACTCAGCTTAAAGGGTTCTTTGGTTTGTGTGGATTTTATAGGAGGTTTGTCAAGGGTTTTTCTCAAACAACAGCCCCACTTACAGATTTAACTAAGAAGGGAGCATTCAAGTGGTTAGATTGAGCACAGAGGTGTTTTGAGCACTTCAAATAGGTGATGTTATCATATCCAATGTTAGCTATACCCGATTTCTCCAAACCTTTTGAGGTGGAGTGTGATGCATCAGGAGAGGGGATTGGTGCTATTTTGATGTAGGAGAAGCACTCCATTGCATTTGAGAGTAGAAAATTGAGAGGTGTGGAGGAAAGCTATTCTGTTTATGATAGAGAGATGTTGGCCATCATGCATTCCTTGGCCAAGTTTAGACCATACCTAGTTGGGGGTAAATTTATTATTAAAACTGACCACAATAGTATCAAATATTTCATGAACCAAGACCTCAATGATAGGCAGCAGAAGTGGGTAAGCAGATTACAAACATATGATTTTGACTTTGTATACATCAAGGGGAAAAAAATGTAGTTGTTAATGCATTCTATAGGAGGCCTCACTTATGTTCTTTGGTGGAGATTTGTGCTGATCGGAGAGAATTAATTGCAGCAGAGTATGCCAAAGATTCTTGGGAAGCAAGGATTGTAGAGGGCACAATTCATGATGACAGCTATACCGTGCTTAATGAGTTGATTATTTATAAGAATAGAATTGATTTGGTGCCTTCTTCTCAGTTTAAGGAAAGGTTATTGAGGACATTTCATGATGCACCTATGGCTGGTCACCCAGGGTTTTTCAAGACATACAGGCAGATCTGGGAGAGATTCGCTTGTAAAGGGCTTAAAAATGAAGTCCTTAAGTATGTCAAAGAGTGTCCTACTTGCCAGAAGAATAAGAATGAGCATACCTATCCAGCTGGTTTACTTCAGCCCTTACCCATTCCTATATCATAAATGGGAATGTATTTCTATGGACTTCATCACCGGGTTACCCAAGGTATAGGGCAAGGATTGCATATATGTTGTGGTTGATAGATTGATCAAATTTTCCCATTTTTATGCTATTTCAGTGATATATACTGCAACACAGGTGGTTGATCTCTTCTTTAAAGAGGTATTCAGGTTGCATGGGATGCCCAGAGCATAGTCAATGATAGGGACAGCAAGTTCCTCAGTCTCTTTTTGCAGGAGCTCTTTAGATTGAGTGGGACTGAGCTCACTCCTAGCACTAGCTACCACCTACAGATGGATGGATAGTCGGAGATAGTGAACAAATGGGCGGAGGGGTATCTCAAAAATTATGTTTCAAGACAATAAAGGGCTTGGATCAAATGGTTGCACCTTGGTGAGTATTATTACAATACTACCTATCACATGTCCATTAGGATGTCTTTGTTTATGGCTTTGTATGGGTACAGGGCACCTAACTTCTTGGATTTGTTATTTGGAGATAGAAAAGTGCCTAAGGAAAGAGATTTATTACAAGAGAGCCAAGATGTGATGAAATCCTTGAAGGAAAATTTACAACAAGCACAAAATCAACAAAAGCTTTATGTTGATTAGCACCATACAGAGCGTAGTTTTGAAATTGGGGACATGGTGTATTTGAGGCTTCAGTTGTATAGACAGTTTTCTCTCAAAAGGAGTGGAGCGGAGAAGCTTAAGCCAAGGTTTTATAGTCCTTTTAGAGTGTCCAAAAAGATAGGAGAGGTTGCCTATGAGCTTGAGTTGCCAACTAGCAACAGGGTTCACAATGTTTCTCATGTATCCAAGATCAAGAAGGCATTGGGGCATAATGTGGTTCCTTCATTTGAGTTGCCACCCTTGGATGAGGAGGGTAAGTTGATTCCAATTCCAGAGGCCATCATAGATTCTAGAGAGCAGACTCTTCAGAGGAGGATAATCAAAAGGAGTATTTGGTCAAATGGAGGAACTTACTAGTGGAGGATGTGACGTGGGAAAATGAGCAGATTTTACAGCATCCAGAGTTGAGATTGCTTGAGGACAAGCAATCTTGGGAAGAGTGGACTATAATGTCCCCTTCCTAGCCTTTTCAACAGATTGTCAGAGTTAACCTATTCAATCGTTTCTGTAGGCTAATAAAGTGTGGTTAGGGAACTTTGGTGTCTATTTATCCAACATGGTGTGGTGGAGAGTTGTGTAACAGCCCTTTCTGGAGTAATTTTAGTGTTTTCTCCCATAGAATTTTTAATAAGTCAATTTTGGGAATCTAGGAAGCCAGTTGTCAGTCTTGCTAGTTTTGGGAGTGTCGGTGGGTGTAGTTGGCATCAATATTTCAGTGCTTTTAAGGTCCAATGCAATTATTTAAAATGACATGAAGTTATTAAAGTTAAATTAAAATATTTAACTTATGTTATTTTAATAAAGTGACTTTATGAAGGGGGCCATGGGAGACATAAGTGAAAATTAGAATATAAAATGTTAGAATTTAAAGTTGGACGCCTAGGGAGAAATAAGGGGGGGGGGAATATAATTTAAAATTAAATCTTCTAATTTCCTAGAAGGGGTCGTGGGGTTTTGAAGAGGCTATATATGAGCATTTTGAGCTCATTCTTTCTTTATGTTGGATGAAAATATTGAATTTGGTTCTGATTTTGGAGGAGAGCTTTCTTCTCAGGGTTTGTGAGGATGAAATCCCTTGCAAGAAACATTCTCTACACTGTTGAGAGATGCAGTTTGGAGAATATTGGGTGGTTTCATACAAAGATCACAATTGGGCTTCACTGGTGTTTGTTTCTTCTTTTACTGCAATCGTTAGGGCTTCATTTTGCAGAGATTATTCATCAAGGCAGATTGAAGGAGGTTTCCTGAGGGTTGTTGGCTGTGATAACTTCTTTGCTGGGTCGTGCCATTACTAATGCTGGTTGTATGACCTCAAGAAGGGGCGTGAGGGTTTGTAGATTGGGATGCCTAGGTTTTGGAGCAGTTCTTGGTTGGCATTGTGGCGCCTAGGGCTGGGTAACCTTCAGCAATTTTGAGGACAGTGAGAATATCATTTTACGAAGGTTAAATTAGTATTTTCATGGCTTCCAATTTGCTGGTTTCTATTACAACACTTGACCAAGTGGCAAATATTTTTTAGGTATGTTGGAATTAGATATTAGATGGTATTTTTATGAATTGGGTTGTTATAATCGAGAAAATCTCAATATTTTGATTGTAATAAATTTTTGAAAATTTCCAACTAGTTGTGGCATTGTGTTGCGTTTCAATTTGCACCTCTGGAGTGCGGATTGGAAACAAACAGCTATGCACAGTTAGAATGCTCTTTGAATTAGGAGGGGAAGCTCCTTCTTTGCTGATTATGCGTAAAAAGAAATACTATACTAATTTCCAATCTTTTTATCTCAGCTGAGAGCACAAGGTTATAAAACTCTTTGTGTCGTAGTTGAGGTTTTCTCTAGTTTCGTAACTTCAACTACAACTTAGCCTAAGCTAATGATGCTTCAAACTTCTCAAGTAAATTCAGCGCAAGAGAGTTCGAAGTAAACAGGGAATGTTTGAATAACACAAAACTTAGATAAACTTGTTTCCAAAACACATTCGAAGACTCATTGTACTTTCAGATGTAAGCTGAAATAAAGTTCATGAAAGCAAAACATAAAACAATAACATTGAGAGATTTTGAGACTATAGATCAAAGAAAGGTAGGCATAAGATTTATTTCCTCAAACTCCAACAATAATAACATATCTGGGACAATAGATTGTAGCTAAAATAGGCATACAATTTACGATCAAACCAAATTACACAAATAAAGGTGAACATATACCGAATAACAAAGTAGCAAGCCAAAATAAGCTTAGTGTTTTGTTATCACAATCACGATTAAAAAATAAATGGGTAAGGCTGCCCTTATTTATACACAAACACAGGAGTAGGGAACCCTAAAATCTCCTTGTGTTAACAATCAGTCTTGCCAACATGTAAGATTTATTCCTATGTCTAAACAAAGATAACTAACAGTTAAATGGAATGACAACATCAGTTAATTGATCTAAAACTAAAGAAAGCTCCAACTGTACAATAGATATCTCCAAAGATAGATATGCATGAAAAGAGGATGAGTTAAACTCGGAAAAGACATTGAGTTAACTACTGTTTTAAATTCTATCCTTGGAAAAGGTTGCATGCCTCAATTGATAGTTCACTCATCAACAACTTGAGCAATCATGTCCTCCAGAAAGCTGTTGATTGCCTCTTCATCAGGAACACTAATACTCTTCAGAACAATGTACTGTCTCTGCAACATCTCTTCGCCATCTGTGATCAAATTTAGAAACTCACTTCTCCTTTCAGCTACTTCATCAAACATCGCTGACATTGCAGCAACGTGACTCAACCTGCAATCAACAGGAATCCCATTGAAACTACTACGGATAAGGTTTTGAAAATCCTTCTGTACTTCGCCAAGATCAATGTAATCACCATCTTCACGTTGATATTGGCAAGGAATTTGTCACACAAATGTTCTTACGAACTAGAGAGTACTTGCCACCTTCTGTCTACATTCATCCATTTCAACAGATATTGCTTCGTAGGTTTTTACTTTGAAGATGTGTTGTTCTCTCCAAGTAAAAAGCTTCTACTTGTTTTCTTCTGTAGTGACTGAATCATACGCCATTCTCAAGTCGAAAATGATGATCTCCTCCCTGGGCTTCCTTTCCGCTATGTTCTGCTTTGGCTCTTGAATTCCTGAGTGAAGATTGTGGGCATTGTACCTCAATTGGTACATCTCTACAAGTATGAATCTGCCCCTGGTGACAAATTCCTTTACCCAATCTCTCAGATGTTTCCCATAAATAACCAATTGACTCAGCTGATTTCGATTTGCAAATGATTCCAGCATTTGTGGGAGCAAAGCAATGATGTGTGAAGTATCGTGAAATAGGTTGGAGATGTATTGCCGCAACTGTCAATTCTCAGCCTTGATGGCTGCCTTGTCTTCTCCATCTTTGAGCATTCTCTCCTTTAGGTTAACTGCTGCAACCTCAAAGAGATTTACATCGGCTTGTCGTGTGGTTCTACCAAGATTGGATTTGACCAATGTGAAGTCATCAACCTCAACCTCATTGACGTTCTTGTCTTCTGGTGGTGTAGCAATCTCAATGACAACCTCATTGTCAGCATTCTCCATGTGAACTTTCTTCTTGAGTTTCTTTTCTGATGTGTCTTGGTAGACATTATCAAACTCTACAAAGTTCAATTGGTAAGAAGGCTTTCTCCTTTTCCTGCCCAGGAAGTTCTCAAGCCAAGACAAAGAACCTCTAGTACACTGGGAGGATTGGCTCTAGTCTCATCAACTCTTGATGAATGAGTTGGTGTTGAGATGTCACGAACTAGTGAATGAGGCTCCAAATCAATGTGAATTAGAGAAGGCTGTGGAGATGATGAAAGAATGGGAGATGAAGGTTGTTCCTCCACTTGTGATACTATCTCAACTGGAACTTCCGTTGCTTCTGTTGATTGTTCCTATTGATTTACGTCAAGAACCTTCAAGTTCTTTTCCATTTTTCTACCCTTGGTTCCTTCAGGAGGATTACTCATTGCTTTAACTCTGGGTTTCCATCTAGAAGAGGAAGGAGGTAGTGACAAATGAACCACCGGCGGCTTTGTAACTGGTGTGATTACCTTCTGTGTCCTCTTGCTACTCAAGAATATTTTGCTATTCTTGACAATCCGGCTTGTTCTTTCCTCAATTGAGGTGCTCTCTTTGGTGTACCAATCAATTGGTCGAAGTGGTTGCTGATCAACCTGATCTCTAGCATATGTGGGAAGTATGCCTTCTCCATCTTCATCTGACAAACCCTCCACCTCTTCTAATAAGAAATCAGCAATCTGATGAAGAGTAAATCTACTGTAATCACGGATATGCACTTTGAACTCATCTTCACAATTAACCGAAAAATCTTCCATCGTAGGTTTATGTGAAGTATTCTGACCAAGACAAGCTACCAAGAGACCCCAAGGGTCATATGAATGCCTTTCTATGAGAAACTTGAGATTAAGCTTTGACATTTCATTGCTCATCAACTTAGCGTCAGCTGCTGATCTACACCTATATATACTCATCTCAAAAGGGAAACTGACGGTAGTCTTGCATTTGTTACACAAAAAGGTGTGCACCTCATGTACTTGCCTCAAGAACTCCATAAACACTACCTTATCCGATGGATATCTGTTACATCCCAAATTGTGACGTTACAATTTACCATTACTAGATAGAGTAAATGTGAATTCTGGAGGTGAATTAATGATGCTTGTACCTTGTTTTCAATATGAATGTTGTTTCATTTGATATTATTCTTGGTGAAATACTGCATAAAGGAGAATAGAAGGATATTGATTTGTGAAGAATCTAACTTTTGGAAATGTTTTATGTATTCTTCTTCATTTTGAGCATATGACTCCCGTTGTCGTGTCATGATGTGCAGGAAAGAGGATCAATCCTCTAGGCAGAGGATCAATCCTCCAGGCAGAGGAGAGATATCACTCGGGGAGGAACTTGGTCAGGTAAGCAGTAACGAGTACCAAATGAGCATACACACACGTCAGTATAGGTTCTGAGAAACCAAGTCAGTTATGTTGGTCTAGATAAGTCATCCTTAGGCTTGGAGTTATGTTTACTTCTTTATGCTTTGAAAAGTGATGATTACTTATTTGTCTGACTTACTGTGCTTTGACCATGATTTGGAAAACGTGAATGGATATACGTTAAAAGTTCAAGTGAGTATGTGTATACGTGTACGCGTATCCATATGAATATACATGTCAAATACATACATATGCTCGACAGATGGATATGCCCATATGTATGTAATGACATGATATACATACATTTATGTGTACACTGCGTACAGTGAAATACATATATATACATACCCACGTTACCTATTGCCTGTGAATAATGAAGCTAATAATAATATTATATTATTATTCCCTGGTGACTTTACGTAAATATATATATATATATATATATATAAATATCGGGTTGCTGACTGGCTCACGATATATTTATATATTTGTTAAATATATATTTAAGTAATTAAATATTAACGATTATATATAAAATTATTATAGTTATATTAAATATATATATTTAAAATACTCGGGTATTTAAATATTTAATATATTTAAAGACTATAATAATATTTTATAATAAAATAAATAAGGGAACTATATTTTTGTCTAAGGGATTTACATATATATTTATGTATAAATATATATATTAATAAGGTGATTATTTAAATACATAAAGGATGTATAAATAATAATATAAATTATTAAAATTTAAATAATGGAAAACAATTTCAATGTTTAAAGAATAAGTATTATTAAAGGAAGGATGAAATTCGCATTTTATATTTTATGGAAGTAAAAGGTAGCCGTATGAAATATTTAACACTTCAAAATAGGGAACTTCATTAAAAGAAATATTTGAAAAAGAAGCGAACTTCATTAAAGGAAATATTTGAAAAGTTCGAACTTTAGAAAAACAAATGGAAAATGGAAATGGATATTCCCGTGAAATGGCAGAAGCTCCTGCGCAGCTAGGAATGAAGGAAGAAGTTTTCAAAGCCCGAAACCAGGAAAATAGCAATGAACTTCTGTGTTGTATCGATTTGAAGCTTGACCTAGAACGGAGCAATTAAATCATGTTGAGTTTATACGCCTGGCAGCAAAACGTGCCTGTAGGTGGCATTTTTGTTTGCAGAGTTGAAATATTCTTCAATTGCTGGCTCCAAAGAAGTCGAATCATCTTGGGAAAACATGGCTGAGGGTTTGAAAGGATGACAAGTGACAGTTTGACCTGGTAAACATGGCAATCTGCCATTTTACATGCCCAGAAATGGGGAAACTGCTTTTAATTCGGCCTATAAATACTTCACAATTCTTCATTTGAATACATTCTTTTGCTTTCTCATCTGTGGCGTTTTTAGTGAGTTTATATACTGCAATTTGAGAGCTAGTGCTGTGAGTTTGTGTTATTATTCTGTTTCAAAGTGTTTCAGTGAGAGGAGAGTTGAGTATTCTCAGCTGTATTTCATAGACTACTGTGAGAAAACAATAGCATTCTTTCTGTGGAGAGTTTCTAAGTGAGGAAACTGTTTGCTGTGATCAACAATAGAAGACTGCTGATAGAGGAACATTGGAAAGGAGCTTATACAGGCATGTTTTCTTAATTAAAGATTATAGCTTAAAACTGTCTTCTTTTACTGTCTTTCGAATTGCTGGTTGCATTGAGGTGAAATAAATAAATTATCCCTAGCATTCATTTGTTGTTTGATAATCTATTATTGCATAATGATTTAAGGGACTTCATTTTATGCAAGGGTAAAAGATAGGGAATGACAAGGTAGTTAAAGGAGATAGCTTGATGCATTTCAATATATTCAATTTGGTTAAAGAAGATTAAATAGGAATTGGGGTTTTGAATAGAAGGGATTCAATGTGGTTAAGAAGGATTTAGTAGGAAATTGGGGTTTTGAAAAGAAAGGATTCAATTTGATTATATGCATTAGTAGGAAATTGTATGCATTATATTACAAGACTGTCTCTTGTGTGTGATGATTGATTGGTAGTATTAAACGGTTATGCAATTGTTTGGAGTTTCAAACTTGTATGATCTCTGTATATGGAGAATACGTAGAATATGTATTAATTTCTAGGAACGAAATGATGTCAATACAAAGTGTATTCCTAGCTTGTGTTATTAGGTTAACATTAGGAAGCTTCTCTCCTAGGATAAAGATTTCCGGAAACAGGAGATAGGATAGTAAACACTTGCTTAAAGACTCATTTCCAGTAAACTGTTTGAGGTAGGAAGTCTGGGGTAAACTAAACCCACTGAAGGACATGGCCTACGCGTAGAGTAAGTTAGCCCTAAGTCAAATCGGCCTTGAGTAGTGTTTGTGATAGATGGCCTTCATTCGAAGTACTGAATGAGAATACTTTGGCCAAAGTAGTGAAAGGTACGACTGCCACAAAGACGTGAGTTAGTTGAGACTACAATGTCAGTTCATTGTGATCCGAGTACTAGATCGAGATTGTGAAATAGCAAGGTTCTAGCTGTGTAGGACACAACACTATGCTCAGTTGGTAATCGTTAAAGGATACCCTACCAACCTCTTCTTCGAAGGGAGGGCCGTTCATTGAAAAATGATCGTGCGGGGGACCGCATTATAAGTCCGTGGTTGGCGGAAAAGCGCCCGAGTGATGTTTCTCCTCCACAGCAAGCGGCCGATGTACCAAGATTTGAAAGGACAGACTCCTGGACCTTCTTACTTCTATTTGTGCAAAAGCTTACGAGCTATGTATGTAATTGTATTACTTTTGAACTCTGATTTGTATTTGCAAAGGAAATGGAATTCGTGTGGAAACATATTGTAACTTGTACGTATTTATCAATAAAGAAAGGAAAAATTTTATTGTATCTTTGTTACTTGTTACCTTTACATGTATAAGGCGAGAATTGGAAAGTTTTTTTTTAAAGCAAGGAACAGGTCGTTACAATATCGAGGTAGCATGGCTAGATCACCTGAGAAGCCATATACGTGTATGTAGGAGAATGTGGGGAATTGGATAAACCAATCAGCCCAATCTGCCATTGCCAATCTGACATTTGGTGAAAACCGTATATGCAACTCATTGTCAAGGTTTCTCACGGCATGCATCAGGAAAAGATCACTCACTTGCTTGAAGTGTCATTCTGACTGTGAGAATTCTAACTGCAGGAACTACTCATGAACCTATTGAACGCCCATAGTTCCAACGATATTCAAACCTCTAAACTTTCCTTCAAAGGCTATTAGATATTCGAGGTATGAAATCATATGGAATTCATGGGCCTTAAAAAACCCTGTCATCTGGCTGTGAAGAGTATCACTGATTAGTGTTGGCTAGTTGTAGTGTTCTTTATTGTTGACAAGCTGGCACATGATGTAGAACATCCATGGCTGAAACTTATGTGCTTCTGCTTGACTTGTGACTCGGTTGAGCAGAGTAATAATGACTGCAAACTCATCCCTGAACTCACCATGTCCAACGTTCTTCGGCAAAGTGTTTCGTTTCTCTTTCAACCACCTTTGTGCCATCCTTTTCTGGCACTAATCCTTTTGCATATTGCATGCCTTTTCACATTCTTCAGTTGACACAATCAAGTTATTTGCACATGGTGGAATGGCAAAACATCTCTCAACATCTCCTGGATTGAGGCTGTAGATTATTTTCCCATCTACTGATTGGATTTCTCATGAAGTGGGATTGTAATGCTTGACACAAGCAATTACAAACTCGATGTTTTGTGCCGAGATGGGAAAAGAGGCCGCTGCCAGTAACTTGGATTGTTCAAGATTTTGGATTCTAATGCAATCTACGCCTTTCAAAGTGTTCAGATCAACTATTGGATTTACTTGATGCAAGTCGGTGTCAAGTGTCTTAAAGAAATCATGAAGCAAGACCAATTTTGTCTTGATTTTGATTGGAGAGAATTGCATTTTGAAGAATGATTGTGAACACAACTATGTTTGAACAACTTCTACACAAAAGCTTAAAATAGCTTTGCTGAAAGGTAGAAAAAGGCAGATTTATGGATAAAAATTTGAGATATGGGTTTTGTAAGGAATGTCATTCTGAATAACCCAGATCATCCATTTTTTGAAAAATTCACTTTTTCAAAAGCATGCAAGAACCCCTCAGAGGTAGAAGCTGCGAAACAATTTTTTCCAAGAAAAATCTAAGATATGGGTTTTGTAGGTGCTCATGTGCTGAAGAGACCCAGATCGTATGATTTTTGAAAAACTGATTTTTTCACAAACATGCAAGAAACCCTAAAAAGTGGAAGCAGCGAGGCAATTTTTTTTTTGGAAAAATATGGGACGTGGGTTTTGTGGCCAATTTTGTGTTGAATAGACCCAAATTGCCAAATTATTGAAAAAGGTGATTTTTCAAGAATCCCTAAACAAAGGGCTGAAAGCTTCCATAAAAAGTTGCCAATCTTCAAGAGAAATGCCAAATAGAAAGACCTAGATCAATGAAAGTTTGGAAAGAAGACCTGTTTCTGAAAAATGATGTCATGGAAGAACTTGAATCTATGAAGAACTTTGAAAACGCCCTTCATTTGATCCTTCAAATGTTGTTGAGAAGAAAATTTTGTGTTTGTCTCTTGAAGTCAACTTGCAAAATAATGAAGAATGTACGCCCAAATGCTTCTTAAATAAAGTTGGGAGGTGAAAGAAGCAATTAGCTCTCAAAAACCCTAAATTTAGGAGTCATCTTGTGAAAATATCTGTTAACTCGAAGAATCCCTAAGAAATAGGGCGACCAAAGCATGAAGACGTCTTTTAAAAATTCCTAACTTAAGTTGACTTGGGCACCTCCTTGAGATAAGGCGTCCAAGTTCATAGTGTTAGAATATTTTTGAAATTTTCAATTTTTACGCATCTCCGGTGACTAGTATCCCTTGTTTGAGCACTGTTTTCCAGCCTATCTATGAGCAATTGAAATTGAAAGTGAATTGATTTGGCAAGCCTGATCAAATCTAAGGAGATTGATACCTCACAGAAGCCTTTGATCCCGTGTCTGATTGCTTTTCATTCTGGGTGCCCCTGGCTGACTGGGGCGCTTTGTATCATCAAAGTTAGTAAATTTTCAAGATTTTCATCTTTTCTTTGATAAAATTCCTCTGTTTGATCTTTGATTCCGAACGTCTAATAGATCCTATGGATTGGCTGACAAACTCATTGAAGAGCATAAGCGATACTAAGAAGGATCTCCTGGAGGTTGCAAACCTAAAAAGTTTTGATGGCTTAAAATCTTGGGTGCCCCTAGCTAGCAGGGGCGCTTTTGTGCTCCAGACTTAACCACTTTTTAATGATTTTCAACTTCTCCAATTCGCCTCTTGTGCTCAAATCTGCAAAATTTCCGGCAATTGATGAATCCTGTGGTCAGGCTGAGTTATTCAATGGAAAGCCTGAAGAATTCCAAAAAGAATGATGACTTTTGCAAAACCTAACAACTGATTCAGAGGGCTCAAATTCCTAGGCACCCCTAGCTGATTGGGGCGCCCATGTGTGCGGAAGATATAATTTTCACTTTGTCCTCTTGATGAAACACCTTAATTTGATCTGCAATTCTGGTCATTTGATAGCTCCAATGAACCTGCTAACAGATGCATCGTGAAGCCTGATCAAATGTGAGAAGGACCTCGTGGAAGTTGTGAAAGCTAAAAACTGCATTTGATGGCTCAAAAAGTTGGGCACCCCTGGCTAGCAGGGGTGCTTTTCTGCTCTATTCTTAGCCATTTTTGAGTTTCTTGATTTTCTTTCCTTCATTTTCCGTGTCTGTTTGATTAGCAGCCATTGGCATTTGACAGGTCTTCTGAGCTGGCAGATGGATTCACTGTGGAGTTGGATTGAATCCGGGATGAATCTCTTGGAAGTGACTAAGCCTAAAAATTGGTTTTGAATGTCTTAATTTCTAGGCGCCCCTAGCTTGCAAGGGTGCTTTTCTTTGCTAGAGATAGCCATTTTTTTATGATTCTCGTGATTTGCAATTTGCTCCTTTGATGAGACATTTTTGCTTGATCTTTGTTTCTGGGCGTTTTACAGATCCTATGAACTAAATGCTCGACTTGTTGCAAAGCTTGAAGAATTCTGAAGAGAACCCCCAAAACTGCAAACCCTAATAACTTTCTTTGACCCCTTGAAATCTTGGAAACCCCTGGTTGGTAGGGGCGCTTTTGTGCTCCAGTATTAGCTATTTTTCAAAGATTTTCAACCTCCTCGTGCTTCGCGTTCACCATCTCGTCGACTGCGTTGATCACTGCTGCTGATATGTTGATTGAGTTCACCATTGCACATGTGTGACCTGCGAAGATTGAAAATTTGACTAAGGAATTGATTGCCAAGTGCCTCCCTTGAAACAAGGCATCCAACTTTTCCAGACTTAGTTTATTTTTCGCAATTTTCAACTTTTCGAATCCTCCTCCTCCGTTCACCATTTTTCAAGCATTTTTTGTCATGGATTGATCTGTGTAGCATTTGAGACTTAGATTCTGACACCTGGTATCTATACATTCCCCAATGATGATCTCAGAGGTCCTAACTTTTCTTCTGACAAAGCGAAATAGACTCACTAGAGCAAAACAAACTTTTTGACGATTCTGATTGGAAAAATGTGATCGTGACAAAAAAATTAACCAATCAAAATCAATTTTAGATTCTATTTTTAGGGTTTTTCCTAAAAATAGGGCTTAAAACCCTAATTTCTAAATTTTCTGAAACTTCGCGAGCATCCTTTTGACAATAAACCCAGAAAAACCCTATGCTCCGTTAATTTTTCAAAAAATTCTAAGAATAGAAAATTGCTATTTTTAGAAATTTTGACCCTTTTGGTAACTCATTGACAACTATTTTACAAGATTTTGACCATTTTTACCAAAATGCCTTAATGAAGCAAAAATTTTAATTTTGGGTACAACATATTGAAAAAAGTGAAATTTCTGATTATTCATTTCCTGCAAGTTCTTTAGTTTTTTGCACTTTATTTTTGTTTAAAAGCATTCAAAAACATTGTCAAAACACAAACAAATCAATTAGAAAAACAAAAAAAAGAACAAAGGAAAACAAGGCTGCTTATTACATGGTTGGCGATTACATGACTCTTCTTGGGACATACGATTATTGTGAATGTGAACTCTTGTAGCAAGAGAAGCCATCGGCTTACAGTCCCCTGAATAATGGGTTTGTTGACCAAGTACATGAGAGCTTGGTGGTCAACGTAAAATGTGAATGGTGTCGCCAATAGATAGTGTCTAAACTTCTGTATTGCGTACACCATCACGAGAGCTTCCCTCTCAATCATATTATAATTTTTCTCTACCTTTGATAGCAACCGACTTGCAAAGAATATTGGGTGATCCAGCCCCTATACTCCTACTTGTGCGAGTGTTGCGTTGATTGCAAAATCAAAAGCATCCACATGTACGTGAAATTCCTTATTCTAGTATGGGTATGCCAGTATCAATGAATTGATTAGTCATACCTTCAATTCATAATATCCTTTCTCTTGGTCCTCCGCCCACACAAATGGTTGTCCCTTTCTGGTGAGTACGTCAAGGGGATAGGAAATCTGCGCAAAGTTCCTAATGAACCTTCGGTAGTACCCCACATGTCCCAGAAAGGATTTTATGCTAGTGACGTTTTGCGGAGCCTCCATCTATACGATGACCCTTATCTTGTTTGGGTTTGTCTTTAGTCTGGATTTACAAACAATGTGTCCAACAAATTTCCTTGTGATACCATGAATCGACACTTCTTCGGATTCAGTGCTAGTCGGGCTGCCTTGCATCTCTCCATACATTCTTCCAACGCTTTCAGGGGCTTCTCCTTGTCACTGTAAATTGACCAATCATCCAAGAATGCTTTGAAATTGCCAACAGACATCTTGTCACAGATATGCAAAATTATTCTTTGAAAGGCAGTCGGTGCGTTACATAACCCGAATGGCATTTGGTTGTACGCATACATTCCATCTTCGACTACAAACATTGTCTTCAATTTGTCTTCCTCGGCAATACTTATTTGGTTATACCTAGAGAACCCGTCCATGAACGAGTACATCTCATGTCCTTCTACTTCTTCGAGGATCATTGTTGGCATAACAACTAACACCTTTGGAGAGCAAGTTGGTATGAACAGCTATGCACACTACGTGATGAGTGCTCTTCAAATTAAGAGGGGAAGCTCCCTCGTTGTGCAGACAAAAATGCTTGAAAAGTAAACTAGACTATATCCTATCTTTTTGTCTCAGCTATAAGAGGCACAAGGTTTAAGAAAAACTCTATACGTTGCAGCTAAGTATTTTTTGGTTTCGCAAGACTTAACTACAACACACAAAACTAAAGCTTATACTATCCAATCCCCTCAAGAATTCAGAGCATGAGGAAATGGAGTGGGAATGATTATCAGATGATAAACTTGGTTCAGACTCACAACGTGAAGGCAAGGGGGCACGACTATCTGCTTGTCTGAATAGGCTTATTATTCACACACATTACACGATAAACCAAGTATAGATTCTCAACTTGAAGGCAAGGTGGCACAACTAACAGCTCAATCTGAATAGGTTTATTATGCACACACATCACATGATAACCAAGTATAGATTCTCAACTTGAAGGAAAGGTGGCGCAACTATCAGCTCAATCTGAATGAATTTATTGAACATGAAACATAAAGGATAGCCAACTAGGACAATAAATTGCATAGGCGAAACACGCATACAATCTACGATTGAACTAGCCACTATATCTAACTAAGGCAAGCATTCACCATCATAATTGCATGAAACCCAAGTGACATAACAATTCATCATAATAGTAAATACTCATGAACAAATACAGAACGAGCAATATTATAGGCAAAGTAGGCGCAGCATATATTTCTCTCTCGTGCAAAAGTTATGTACAAATGAGCAAAAGCTCTTATTTATAGACATCAAAAGGTGTAGGGAACCCTAAAATCACCTTGAGTCAACTACAACCTTGCAATGCATGCAAGATTTATTGCTAAACCCTAATAAAGCAAACTATACAGCTAATTGGAAAACTACCATCAGTTAACCGGTACAATTAATCTAAAAATGGACAATGTGCAAGCATGCATGTCCTTATTGAAAGCAAATTAATTGGAACACTACCATCAGTTAATGTAAACCCTAAATACAACTCCAAGTGAATAAAGATAATCCTAGAATAAACATGCATGAGATGAGACAATGAGTTAACTTGAAAAGGTAACTCCAAGTTTAACTCCTGTGTGTAATGTCTATCCTGAGAGGTGGGAACTAAAGTCTACCGGTTGTGATCTCAAGCAACCAATCCCTCAACGAGATTGTTAACTATATCACTGTCTGGAGCACTGATACTTTGCTGAAGTATGCTATGTTTGTACAACATGTCCTCACCAACTGTGATTTGGGACTGAAGTTCACCTCTGCTCCTAGTTGCTTCATCGAAAAAATGTTGACATGACTATAAGCTGATTAATCTTATAGCCAACAGTTTCCCCACTGAAAATACTATGAACGAGTTCCTGGAGCTCTGACTGCACATTAGTAAGCTCAACATACGTACCACCCTCAATTTGATACCGACACGGTAAGCGAGATACTAAGGTTCTCACAGACTAGAGTGCACTAGTGACGTGCTCGCTACTCTCAGCCAATTCTGATGCCATAGTCTCCTCTATCTTTGCCTTGAAAACCAACTGTGTTTTCCAAGAGTAGATAGCTTCTTTATCTTTTGCATCTGTGATTGATTCATATGCCACACTTAGGTGAGCAATCATAATCTCGTCCCGGGGTCTGTTAATCGCCATGTCTCGCTCCTCATCCTGGAGACGTAGACGAAGCTCTCATGCATTGTACCGCAACTGATACAACTCTGTAAGCATAGAGTAGCCTCTAGCAACAAACTCTTCCTCCCATTCCTCCAAGCGCTTGCCATATGCAACTAAATGATCAAGCTGACCCTGTTTTGCTGGTGGCTCGAGCATCGGCGGGAGTGTGGTGGTAACATCTGACCTGTGTACAAGGCTAGAAATGTACTGACGAAGTTGTCTGATTTCAGCCTTGAGGGCTGCCTTATTTTCTTCGTCCTTCAACATTCTATCCCTGGCGCTGTTTGTAGCAACCTGTAGGAGATCAACTTGAGTTTGGCGAGTGCTACAACCAAGGTTGACTGTGATAACCTCGAAGTCTTGAGATTCCAACTCATCCAAGCTCTTCCCCTCTAGAGGTATGGCAATCTTGACGATGATCTCCATACCAGCATTCCTCTCCACATGGACCATGTTCTTGATCCTCTTGTCTGGCGCATCCTGGTAAACATGATCGAAGTCTAAATGATCAAGGACATAGGACGACTGCCTCCTCTTCCTTCCCAACTGAGATTCAATCCAAGACTGGTCTTGGCTAATGCCACTGAAAGGATTTGTACTAGCAATAGGAGGTTCCGTCGAGAGTGAATATGTGGAGGAGCTATTGCGAGATGGAGAGCCTAAGTCCAATTTGATGTGAATTGGGACTGGTGACTACTCTGGTGCTGGTGTAGGAACTCGAGGCTAAACCTCAGGCACTGGCGGACTCTGAACTAGCTCTTTGATAGGCTGTCTGATAGGCTCCGTGTGTGTATCAATGGTAAGTGCCTTACCTTTTGAATTGTTAGGCGCTTGACTCTTCTTAGGAGGGTTACTCCTCTTTTTTTGTTTGGGTTTTGACGAGGAAGGTAGTGAAGGATCCACCACTAGCGGCTCTGCTCTAGGCACATTTACCCTCCTGGTCTTCTTGCTGTCGAGGTAAAGTATATTGTTTTGAATAACTCTACTTGACCTCTCTTTACTGACGCGTACTCCTTGGCGTACCAATCAACTGCCGACAGTGGCTGTGTGTCAACTCGCTCTCTGAAAAACTGAGGAAGGACTTCTCCCTCGTCATTTGATAAACCTCCCACATCTTCTGCCAAGAAAACAAAAATATGTGAGAGAGAGAAAAGTGACCATAACTGCGTCTACGCACCTCAAAGTCGTCCTCGCAATTTTCCTGGTAGTCCTCCATGGTAGGCTTATGGAATGCGCGACCACCAAGGTGTGCTGTGTAATGACCTTGTTGGCGTTTAAATTAGCACCTCTGGAGTGCTGATTGTAAACGTTAAGCTATTTCAAATGTTTTGCAACACTTCTTCGTTATTTAAAGAGAAGTCCCTCTCTTCTGAAAGCAATGTGTCAGGGAATGGTAAACTAAGGTTCCTATCTTTTTTGTACTTCAGCGGTAGGATACAAGGGTGCACAAACACAATGCGCCGTGTTGGTGTTTAAATTCGCACCTCTGGAATGCGGATTTGAAAACGGACAGCTATGCACAGATAAACTGCTCTTCAAATTAGGAGGGGAAGCTCCCTCTTGCTGATGGTGTTTGAAAGAAAGTAAACTAAAACTAAGTTGCCTATCTTTTTGATCAGCTTAGAGCACAAGGTTTTTTAAACACAAACGCCGCAGCTGAGATTTTCTGATAAGTTTCAACTACGACTAACTTAAACTAAAGACGTTCCTAACCTCTCAAGTAATAGCGAGCAAGAGAAGTTAGAAATTAACAAGGTAGATTTTTACGACAAAATACTTCAATAATCTCTCTTTCAACAAAACACCTACACACTTCACTACAAAGCTGAAATAAAGATCATAAAAAGTGGAACATAATAAGCGGAAATCGAGATTTTAGACCAAGAAAGGAAAAAAGGCTCATGATTTTTATTACTCAAATCCTCACGAAACAAAGCTCCTTCTATGCAGCGAACAAGAAATTGCAGCTAAGGAGGCTTGCAAACTTATTCTTAACACAATGAAAACAACAATCCTTCCCTGTAACTCCTTGTTGGCTAAGAGGCTCAACAATTTGTTTATCACAACACAAATGAACAATACTTGAGCAACAAATAGAAGCCACAATAGGCTCAGCATTTTGTTCTCACTAGCACGGTTAAAAAAACTAAATGAGCAAAGGCTCTTATTTATAGAGAAGTAGAGGAGTAGGGAACCCTAAAATCTCCTTGCTTTCACAATCTAGGGCTTGCTCAGCAAGCAAGCTTTATTACTAAATCTAGAAAGAAGATAACATCTAAAACCCTAGAAAGCAGAAAAAAGCAGGAAAGCCAACTATTACATCTTATCTCCTTTCTATCCTCAAAAGAATGGATAAGGATTATTCAAGAATAGAAAGAAAGCGGGGAAGAAGCTTCTAGAAGAAAGCTGCTTTAAAGCTCGATCACATCCGTTAGGAAGTTTGAGATTGTGTCCCGGTTCGGTGCATCTATGCCATCAATAGCAAAACACCGCTTTTCAAGAATATCTTCAGCATCTGCAATAGATCTCAGGAAATCTTCGATCTCATTGGCCGCTTTATTGAACTTTGCTGACATCACTGAAATATGACCTATCCTTCTGCCAACTGGATTGCAATTATGAACAACATTCTGGAACTGATTTTGCACCTCCTCAAGCCCAACGTAGGAACCGTCTTCAAGACTGTACTGAGAGGGGATCTCTATGACGAATTCGCTGATGAAAAGAAGAGCTTCAACCACCCTTTGTCTGTAGGTGATGAATTCTTCGGATATCCTCTCATAAGTTTTAACTTTGAAAACATGACGCTCTCTCCAAGCAAGGATTTGTCTTTTATGCTCCTTTGAAACTGTTGAACTGTAGGCTGTGTCTAAATCAGCAATGATAATCTCATGCCTAGGTTTTACTTCAGCCAATGTTTGTTCAAATCCTTGGATGCCTTGACGAAGTTCATGAGCGTTTTCTCTCAACTGGAACATCCGAGCCAAGATCTCCTTCCCTCTGACAATGAAGTTCTCGATCCACTCTTGAGTCTCTTTCCCACATATGACCAGCTGTCTTAATTGATGGTGATCAGCTGGTGTCTCTAAGACCTGGGGCAGCAACTGGATTGTTTGAGAAGAAGGGCTGCCTTGTCTTCTCCGTCTTTAAGCACTCTTTCATGAAGGTTTTCGGATACAACTTTGAAGAGACTCAAATCTGCATGTCTGGTATTTCTACCAAGATTAGCCTTGACCATGACAAAATCTTCCATGTTCACCTCATCCCTATTCTTATCTTCTGGAGGCACAGCAGTCTCTACGACAATCTCGTTATCAGGATTCCTATCAAAATGAACTTGCTTCTTTGCCTTCTTCTTAGGAGGTTCCTGATAAATGTTATCGAGATCATCAACACTCACTTGATATGAAGGCCTTCTCCTAACCCTTCCTAAGGAGTTCTCAAGCCAAGACACAGTAGTATCTTTACTAGCTTCCTCAGGAGGTACTGCTGCAATCTCTTCATCATCTTCGATATCAAGATCAATGTGAATTGGTGAAGAACCCGTCAAAG
>VDFB02270651.1:230241136-230308012 GCA_007258455.2 Sequoia sempervirens | reverse complement strand
TATTCAAACCTCTAAACTTTCCTTCAAAGGCTATTAGATATTCGAGGTATGAAATCATATGGAATTCATGGGCCTTAAAAAACCCTGTCATCTGGCTGTGAAGAGTATCACTGATTAGTGTTGGCTAGTTGTAGTGTTCTTTATTGTTGACAAGCTGGCACATGATGTAGAACATCCATGGCTGAAACTTATGTGCTTCTGCTTGACTTGTGACTCGGTTGAGCAGAGTAATAATGACTGCAAACTCATCCCTGAACTCACCATGTCCAACGTTCTTCGGCAAAGTGTTTCGTTTCTCTTTCAACCACCTTTGTGCCATCCTTTTCTGGCACTAATCCTTTTGCATATTGCATGCCTTTTCACATTCTTCAGTTGACACAATCAAGTTATTTGCACATGGTGGAATGGCAAAACATCTCTCAACATCTCCTGGATTGAGGCTGTAGATTATTTTCCCATCTACTGATTGGATTTCTCATGAAGTGGGATTGTAATGCTTGACACAAGCAATTACAAACTCGATGTTTTGTGCCGAGATGGGAAAAGAGGCCGCTGCCAGTAACTTGGATTGTTCAAGATTTTGGATTCTAATGCAATCTACGCCTTTCAAAGTGTTCAGATCAACTATTGGATTTACTTGATGCAAGTCGGTGTCAAGTGTCTTAAAGAAATCATGAAGCAAGACCAATTTTGTCTTGATTTTGATTGGAGAGAATTGCATTTTGAAGAATGATTGTGAACACAACTATGTTTGAACAACTTCTACACAAAAGCTTAAAATAGCTTTGCTGAAAGATAGAAAAAGGCAGATTTATGGATAAAAATTTGAGATATGGGTTTTGTAAGGAATGTCATTCTGAATAACCCAGATCATCCATTTTTTGAAAAATTCACTTTTTCAAAAGCATGCAAGAACCCCTCAGAGGTAGAAGCTGCGAAACAATTTTTTCCAAGAAAAATCTAAGATATGGGTTTTGTAGGTGCTCATGTGCTGAAGAGACCCAGATCGTATGATTTTTGAAAAACTGATTTTTTCACAAACATGCAAGAAACCCTAAAAAGTGGAAGCAGCGAGGCAATTTTTTTTTTGGAAAAATATGGGACGTGGGTTTTGTGGCCAATTTTGTGTTGAATAGACCCAAATTGCCAAATTATTGAAAAAGGTGATTTTTCAAGAATCCCTAAACAAAGGGCTGAAAGCTTCCATAAAAAGTTGCCAATCTTCAAGAGAAATGCCAAATAGAAAGACCTAGATCAATGAAAGTTTGGAAAGAAGACCTGTTTCTGAAAAATGATGTCATGGAAGAACTTGAATCTATGAAGAACTTTGAAAACGCCCTTCATTTGATCCTTCAAATGTTGTTGAGAAGAAAATTTTGTGTTTGTCTCTTGAAGTCAACTTGCAAAATAATGAAGAATGTACGCCCAAATGCTTCTTAAATAAAGTTGGGAGGTGAAAGAAGCAATTAGCTCTCAAAAACCCTAAATTTAGGAGTCATCTTGTGAAAATATCTGTTAACTCGAAGAATCCCTAAGAAATAGGGCGACCAAAGCATGAAGACGTCTTTTAAAAATTCCTAACTTAAGTTGACTTGGGCACCTCCTTGAGATAAGGCGTCCAAGTTCATAGTGTTAGAATATTTTTGAAATTTTCAATTTTTACGCATCTCCGGTGACTAGTATCCCTTGTTTGAGCACTGTTTTCCAGCCTATCTATGAGCAATTGAAATTGAAAGTGAATTGATTTGGCAAGCCTGATCAAATCTAAGGAGATTGATACCTCACAGAAGCCTTTGATCCCGTGTCTGATTGCTTTTCATTCTGGGTGCCCCTGGCTGACTGGGGCGCTTTGTATCATCAAAGTTAGTAAATTTTCAAGATTTTCATCTTTTCTTTGATAAAATTCCTCTGTTTGATCTTTGATTCCGAACGTCTAATAGATCCTATGGATTGGCTGACAAACTCATTGAAGAGCATAAGCGATACTAAGAAGGATCTCCTGGAGGTTGCAAACCTAAAAAGTTTTGATGGCTTAAAATCTTGGGTGCCCCTAGCTAGCAGGGGCGCTTTTGTGCTCCAGACTTGACCACTTTTTAATGATTTTCAACTTCTCCAATTCGCCTCTTGTGCTCAAATCTGCAAAATTTCCGGCAATTGATGAATCCTGTGGTCAGGCTGAGTTATTCAATGGAAAGCCTGAAGAATTCCAAAAAGAATGATGACTTTTGCAAAACCTAACAACTGATTCAGAGGGCTCAAATTCCTAGGCACCCCTAGCTGATTGGGGCGCCCATGTGTGCGGAAGATATAATTTTCACTTTGTCCTCTTGATGAAACACCTTAATTTGATCTGCAATTCTGGTCATTTGATAGCTCCAATGAACCTGCTAACAGATGCATCGTGAAGCCTGATCAAATGTGAGAAGGACCTCGTGGAAGTTGTGAAAGCTAAAAACTGCATTTGATGGCTCAAAAAGTTGGGCACCCCTGGCTAGCAGGGGTGCTTTTCTGCTCTATTCTTAGCCATTTTTGAGTTTCTTGATTTTCTTTCCTTCATTTTCCGTGTCTGTTTGATTAGCAGCCATTGGCATTTGACAGGTCTTCTAAGCTGGCAGATGGATTCACTGTGGAGTTGGATTGAATCCGGGATGAATCTCTTGGAAGTGACTAAGCCTAAAAATTGGTTTTGAATGTCTTAATTTCTAGGCGCCCCTAGCTTGCAAGGGTGCTTTTCTTTGCTAGAGATAGCCATTTTTTTATGATTCTCGTGATTTGCAATTTGCTCCTTTGATGAGACATTTTTGCTTGATCTTTGTTTCTGGGCGTTTTACAGATCCTATGAACTAAATGCTCGACTTGTTGCAAAGCTTGAAGAATTCTGAAGAGAACCCCCAAAACTGCAAACCCTAATAACTTTCTTTGACCCCTTGAAATCTTGGAAACCCCTGGTTGGTAGGGGCGCTTTTGTGCTCCAGTATTAGCTATTTTTCAAAGATTTTCAACCTCCTCGTGCTTCGCGTTCACCATCTCGTCGACTGCGTTGATCACTGCTGCTGATATGTTGATTGAGTTCACCATTGCACATGTGTGACCTGCGAAGATTGAAAATTTGACTAAGGAATTGATTGCCAAGTGCCTCCCTTGAAACAAGGCATCCAACTTTTCCAGACTTAGTTTATTTTTCGCAATTTTCAACTTTTCGAATCCTCCTCCTCCGTTCACCATTTTTCAAGCATTTTTTGTCATGGATTGATCTGTGTAGCATTTGAGACTTAGATTCTGACACCTGGTATCTATACATTCCCCAATGATGATCTCAGAGGTCCTAACTTTTCTTCTGACAAAGCGAAATAGACTCACTAGAGCAAAACAAACTTTTTGACGATTCTGATTGGAAAAATGTGATCGTGACAAAAAAATTAACCAATCAAAATCAATTTTAGATTCTATTTTTAGGGTTTTTCCTAAAAATAGGGCTTAAAACCCTAATTTCTAAATTTTCTGAAACTTCGCGAGCATCCTTTTGACAATAAACCCAGAAAAACCCTATGCTCCGTTAATTTTTCAAAAAATTCTAAGAATAGAAAATTGCTATTTTTAGAAATTTTGACCCTTTTGGTAACTCATTGACAACTATTTTACAAGATTTTGACCATTTTTACCAAAATGCCTTAATGAAGCAAAAATTTTAATTTTGGGTACAACATATTGAAAAAAGTGAAATTTCTGATTATTCATTTCCTGCAAGTTCTTTAGTTTTTTGCACTTTATTTTTGTTTAAAAGCATTCAAAAACATTGTCAAAACACAAACAAATCAATTAGAAAAACAAAAAAAAGAACAAAGGAAAACAAGGCTGCTTATTACATGGTTGGCGATTACATGACTCTTCTTGGGACATACGATTATTGTGAATGTGAACTCTTGTAGCAAGAGAAGCCATCGGCTTACAGTCCCCTGAATAATGGGTTTGTTGACCAAGTACATGAGAGCTTGGTGGTCAACGTAAAATGTGAATGGTGTCGCCAATAGATAGTGTCTAAACTTCTGTATTGCGTACACCATCACAAGAGCTTCCCTCTCAATCATATTATAATTTTTCTCTACCTTTGATAGCAACCGACTTGCAAAGAATATTGGGTGATCCAGCCCCTATACTCCTACTTGTGCGAGTGTTGCGTTGATTGCAAAATCAAAAGCATCCACATGTACGTGAAATTCCTTATTCTAGTATGGGTATGCCAGTATCAATGAATTGATTAGTCATACCTTCAATTCATAATATCCTTTCTCTTGGTCCTCCGCCCACACAAATGGTTGTCCCTTTCTGGTGAGTACGTCAAGGGGATAGGAAATCTGCGCAAAGTTCCTAATGAACCTTCGGTAGTACCCCACATGTCCCAGAAAGGATTTTATGCTAGTGACGTTTTGCGGAGCCTCCATCTATACGATGACCCTTATCTTGTTTGGGTTTGTCTTTAGTCTGGATTTACAAACAATGTGTCCAACAAATTTCCTTGTGATACCATGAATCGACACTTCTTCGGATTCAGTGCTAGTCGGGCTGCCTTGCATCTCTCCATACATTCTTCCAACGCTTTCAGGGGCTTCTCCTTGTCACTGTAAATTGACCAATCATCCAAGAATGCTTTGAAATTGCCAACAGACATCTTGTCACAGATATGCAAAATTATTCTTTGAAAGGTAGTCGGTGCGTTACATAACCCGAATGGCATTTGGTTGTACGCATACATTCCATCTTCGACTACAAACATTGTCTTCAATTTGTCTTCCTCGGCAATACTTATTTGGTTATACCTAGAGAACCCGTCCATGAACGAGTACATCTCATGTCCTTCTACTTCTTCGAGGATCATTGTTGGCATAACAACTAACACCTTTGGAGAGCAAGTTGGTATGAACAGCTATGCACACTACGTGATGAGTGCTCTTCAAATTAAGAGGGGAAGCTCCCTCGTTGTGCGGACAAAAATGCTTGAAAAGTAAACTAGACTATATCCTATCTTTTTGTCTCAGCTATAAGAGGCACAAGGTTTAAGAAAAACTCTATACGTTGCAGCTAAGTATTTTTTGGTTTCGCAAGACTTAACTACAACACACAAAACTAAAGCTTATACTATCCAATCCCCTCAAGAATTCAGAGCATGAGGAAATGGAGTGGGAATGATTATCAGATGATAAACTTGGTTCAGACTCACAACGTGAAGGCAAGGGGGCACGACTATCTGCTTGTCTGAATAGGCTTATTATTCACACACATTACACGATAAACCAAGTATAGATTCTCAACTTGAAGGCAAGGTGGCACAACTAACAGCTCAATCTGAATAGGTTTATTATGCACACACATCACATGATAACCAAGTATAGATTCTCAACTTGAAGGAAAGGTGGCGCAACTATCAGCTCAATCTGAATGAATTTATTGAACATGAAACATAAAGGATAGCCAACTAGGACAATAAATTGCATAGGCGAAACACGCATACAATCTACGATTGAACTAGCCACTATATCTAACTAAGGCAAGCATTCACCATCATAATTGCATGAAACCCAAGTGACATAACAATTCATCATAATAGTAAATACTCATGAACAAATACAAAACGAGCAATATTATAGGCAAAGTAGGCGCAGCATATATTTCTCTCTCGTGCAAAAGTTATGTACAAATGAGCAAAAGCTCTTATTTATAGACATCAAAAGGTGTAGGGAACCCTAAAATCACCTTGAGTCAACTACAACCTTGCAATGCATGCAAGATTTATTGCTAAACCCTAATAAAGCAAACTATACAGCTAATTGGAAAACTACCATCAGTTAACCGGTACAATTAATCTAAAAATGGACAATGTGCAAGCATGCATGTCCTTATTGAAAGCAAATTAATTGGAACACTACCATCAGTTAATGTAAACCCTAAATACAACTCCAAGTGAATAAAGATAATCCTAGAATAAACATGCATGAGATGAGACAATGAGTTAACTTGAAAAGGTAACTCCAAGTTTAACTCCTGTGTGTAATGTCTATCCTGAGAGGTGGGAACTAAAGTCTACCGGTTGTGATCTCAAGCAACCAATCCCTCAACGAGATTGTTAACTATATCACTGTCTGGAGCACTGATACTTTGCTGAAGTATGCTATGTTTGTACAACATGTCCTCACCAACTGTGATTTGGGACTGAAGTTCACCTCTGCTCCTAGTTGCTTCATCGAAAAAATGTTGACATGACTATAAGCTGATTAATCTTATAGCCAACAGTTTCCCCACTGAAAATACTATGAACGAGTTCCTGGAGCTCTGACTGCACATTAGTAAGCTCAACATACGTACCACCCTCAATTTGATACCGACACGGTAAGCGAGATACTAAGGTTCTCACAGACTAGAGTGCACTAGTGACGTGCTCGCTACTCTCAGCCAATTCTGATGCCATAGTCTCCTCTATCTTTGCCTTGAAAACCAACTGTGTTTTCCAAGAGTAGATAGCTTCTTTATCTTTTGCATCTGTGATTGATTCATATGCCACACTTAGGTGAGCAATCATAATCTCGTCCCGGGGTCTGTTAATCGCCATGTCTCGCTCCTCATCCTGGAGACGTAGACGAAGCTCTCATGCATTGTACCGCAACTGATACAACTCTGTAAGCATAGAGTAGCCTCTAGCAACAAACTCTTCCTCCCATTCCTCCAAGCGCTTGCCATATGCAACTAAATGATCAAGCTGACCCTGTTTTGCTGGTGGCTCGAGCATCGGCGGGAGTGTGGTGGTAACATCTGACCTGTGTACAAGGCTAGAAATGTACTGACGAAGTTGTCTGATTTCAGCCTTGAGGGCTGCCTTATTTTCTTCGTCCTTCAACATTCTATCCCTGGCGCTGTTTGTAGCAACCTGTAGGAGATCAACTTGAGTTTGGCGAGTGCTACAACCAAGGTTGACTGTGATAACCTCGAAGTCTTGAGATTCCAACTCATCCAAGCTCTTCCCCTCTAGAGGTATGGCAATCTTGACGATGATCTCCATACCAGCATTCCTCTCCACATGGACCATGTTCTTGATCCTCTTGTCTGGCGCATCCTGGTAAACATGATCGAAGTCTAAATGATCAAGGACATAGGACGACTGCCTCCTCTTCCTTCCCAACTGAGATTCAATCCAAGACTGGTCTTGGCTAATGCCACTGAAAGGATTTGTACTAGCAATAGGAGGTTCCGTCGAGAGTGAATATGTGGAGGAGCTATTGCGAGATGGAGAGCCTAAGTCCAATTTGATGTGAATTGGGACTGGTGACTACTCTGGTGCTGGTGTAGGAACTCGAGGCTAAACCTCAGGCACTGGCGGACTCTGAACTAGCTCTTTGATAGGCTGTCAGATAGGCTCCGTGTGTGTATCAATGGTAAGTGCCTTACCTTTTGAATTGTTAGGCGCTTGACTCTTCTTAGGAGGGTTACTCCTCTTTTTTTGTTTGGGTTTTGACGAGGAAGGTAGTGAAGGATCCACCACTAGCGGCTCTGCTCTAGGCACATTTACCCTCCTGGTCTTCTTGCTGTCGAGGTAAAGTATATTGTTTTGAATAACTCTACTTGACCTCTCTTTACTGACGCGTACTCCTTGGCGTACCAATCAACTGCCGACAGTGGCTGTGTGTCAACTCGCTCTCTGAAAAACTGAGGAAGGACTTCTCCCTCGTCATTTGATAAACCTCCCACATCTTCTGCCAAGAAAACAAAAATATGTGAGAGAGAGAAAAGTGACCATAACTGCGTCTACGCACCTCAAAGTCGTCCTCGCAATTTTCCTGGTAGTCCTCCATGGTAGGCTTATGGAATGCGCGACCACCAAGGTGTGCTGTGTAATGACCTTGTTGGCGTTTAAATTAGCACCTCTGGAGTGCTGATTGTAAACGTTAAGCTATTTCAAATGTTTTGCAACACTTCTTCGTTATTTAAAGAGAAGTCCCTCTCTTCTGAAAGCAATGTGTCAGGGAATGGTAAACTAAGGTTCCTATCTTTTTTGTACTTCAGCGGTAGGATACAAGGGTGCACAAACACAATGCGCCGTGTTGGTGTTTAAATTCGCACCTCTGGAATGCGGATTTGAAAACGGACAGCTATGCACAGATAAACTGCTCTTCAAATTAGGAGGGGAAGCTCCCTCTTGCTGATGGTGTTTGAAAGAAAGTAAACTAAAACTAAGTTGCCTATCTTTTTGATCAGCTTAGAGCACAAGGTTTTTTAAACACAAACGCCGCAGCTGAGATTTTCTGATAAGAAGTTTCAACTACGACTAACTTAAACTAAAGACGTTCCTAACCTCTCAAGTAATAGCAGAGCAAGAGAAGTTAGAAATTAACAAGGTAGATTTTCTGACAAAATACTTCAATAATCTCTCTTTCAACAAACACCTACACACTTCACTACAAGCTGAAATAAAGATCATAAAAGTGGAACACTAATAACGGAAATCTGAGATTTTAGACCAAGGCAAAAGAGGCTCATGATTTTATTACTCAAATCTCTGAAACAAAGCTCACTTCTAACATGCCTTGAACAAGAAATTGCAGCTAAGGAGGCTTGCAAACTTATTCTTAACACAATAGAAAACAACAATCTTACTAACTCCTTGTTGGCTAAAGAGGCTCAACAATTTGTTTATCACAACACAAATGAACAATACTTGAGCAACAAATAGAAGGCACAATAGGCTCAGCGTTTTGTTCTCACTAGCACGGTTAAAAAAATAAATGAGCAAAGGCTCTTATTTATAGAGAAGTAGAGGAGTAGGGAACCCTAAAATCTCCTTGCTTTCACAATCTAGGGCTTGCTCAGCAAGCTTTATTACTAAATCTAGAAAGATAAAACCCTAGAAAAGAAAAAGCGGGAAACGCCAACTATTACATCTTATCTTCTTTCTATCCTCAAAGAATGGATAAGGATTATTCCAAGAATAGAAAGAAAGGAAAGAAAGCTTCTAGAAGAAAGCTGCTTTAAAGCTCGATCACATCCGTTAGGAAGTTTGAGATTGTGTCCCGGTTCGGTGCATCTATGCCATCAATAGCAAAACACCGCTTTTCAAGAATATCTTCAGCATCTGCAATAGATCTCAGGAAATCTTCGATCTCATTGGCCGCTTTATTGAACTTTGCTGACATCACTGAAATATGACCTATCCTTCTGCCAACTGGATTGCAATTATGAACAACATTCTGGAACTGATTTTGCACCTCCTCAAGCCCAACGTAGGAACCGTCTTCAAGACTGTACTGAGAGGGGATCTCTATGACGAATTCGCTGATGAAAAGAAGAGCTTCAACCACCCTTTGTCTGTAGGTGATGAATTCTTCGGATATCCTCTCATAAGTTTTAACTTTGAAAACATGACGCTCTCTCCAAGCAAGGATTTGTCTTTTATGCTCCTTTGAAACTGTTGAACTGTAGGCTGTGTCTAAATCAGCAATGATAATCTCATGCCTAGGTTTTACTTCAGCCAATGTTTGTTCAAATCCTTGGATGCCTTGACGAAGTTCATGAGCGTTTTCTCTCAACTGGAACATCCGAGCCAAGATCTCCTTCCCTCTGACAATGAAGTTCTCGATCCACTCTTGAGTCTCTTTCCCACATATGACCAGCTGTCTTAATTGATGGTGATCAGCTGGTGTCTCTAAGACCTGGGGCAGCAACTGGATTGTTTGAGAAGAACCACGAGCAAGGTTAGAAATGAAAAGCTTAAGCTGCTGATTTTCAGCCTTGAGGGCTGCCTTGTCTTCTCCGTCTTTAAGCACTCTTTCATGAAGGTTTTCGGATACAACTTTGAAGAGACTCAAATCTGCATGTCTGGTATTTCTACCAAGATTAGCCTTGACCATGACAAAATCATCCATATTTACCTCATCCCTATTCTTATCTTCTGGGGGCACTGCAGTCTCTACGACAATCTCGTTATCAGGATTCCTATCAAAATGAACTTGCTTCTTTGCCTTCTTCTTAGGAGGTTCCTGATAGATGTTATCGAGATCATCAACACTCACTTGATATGAAGGCCTTCTCCTAACCCTTCCTAAGGAGTTCTCAAGCCAAGACACAGTAGTATCTTTACTAACTTCCTCAGGAGGTACTGCTGCAATCTCTTCATCATCTTCGATATCAAGATCAATGTGAATTGGTGAAGAACTCGTCAAAGGTACGGAAACATGTGTTGAAGGTGGCTCCTCTGCTTCACTTTGAGGTATGGGCTCATCAGGAGGAACTTCTGAATCAACTGTAGGCTGTTCCTGTATGACTATGCCTGAGAAATCCAACCTTCTTTTTATATTTTTATTTGATCTACAACCTTTGACGCCATCTTGAGACTGACTTTTACCCTTTCCTTTCGACTGTGTTCTGGAAGAAGAGGGAATTATCCTTGGCGGCTTTGCTACTGGAATGGAGTTCTTCCTCTTAAGCACTAAGAAAACCTTACTATACTCAACGACTTGTCTTGTTCTGTCTTCAACTGAAAGAGATTCCTTGTTTGCCCAATTAACTTGTGGAAGAGGCTGATCCTCGATTCGTTTCTGAGTGTACATCGGTAGGAGCACATCTTCATCATCATCAGAGAGCCCTTCTATATCTTCATTTAAACAATCTTTCATCTGATGGAGAGTTAGCCTGTTGTAGCTACACCTTCGCACTTCAAACTCATCTGCACAGTTAGCCCAAAAATCTTCAAGTGCGGGTATGTGATTGTAGTTCTTCTCCAACCGGCCAGCGTAGACACCATGAGGATCAAATGATCTCCTTTCACTGTAGGATTTGAGGCCGAATTTATCTAACTCTTCTCCAATTGTCCTGGCATCTGCAGCAGTCCTGAATGTATAAATACCCAACCCTAATGGAAAGTGAAGAGAGGGTTTCTTTCTATTTCTTAAGACTGTGTGGACACCGTGAGCTTGCCTCAAGAATTCCATGAAGATGACCTCATCTGACGGATACCTTGGCAACATGAGCGGGGCACCTGAATAACCATAGACCCTGAGATAGGTGAAGGTAGGAAACTGTATAAACCAATCCGCCCATTCCGCCATTGCTGCCCTGGCAACTGAGGAGATGCGGACGTGCAATTCGTTGTCTAAGTCTCGCACTGTATACATCAAGAATGCCTCGTTCACCCTTTTGTAGTGGTGCAACGACTTTGTGAACTCCAACTGGGGATAATAGTTATATATGTGTTGTACGCTCAACGATCCCTCGGTGTTCAATCCTCTGAATTGACCTTGATAGGCCACCAGGTAGACTAGGTATGACACCATGTGGAATACATGAAATTGGAAGTATTCTGTTATTTGCTGATGTAGGCAGTCACTAATCAAAGTAGGCCAATCATAAAACTCGGTCTTCTTCATAATGTGAGGTATGGCATAAAACATCCAAGGTTGGAACTTGGTGGCATCTCCTGAGCTAGTGACCCTGTTGAGCAAAGTGATGATGATGGAAACCTCGTCCTTGAACTCCCCTCGCCCGACATTCTTGGGCAATGTCTTATGTTTTCCTTTCATCCATCTCTGTGCAATCTTCTTGCTATATTTATCTTTATGCATATTCCACATCTTCTCACATTCATCCCTTGAAAGAGAAAGAGTTACGCTTTCAGGCCACGGGGGAATGGAAAAACACCTTTCGATCATATCAGGCTTTAGACTGCAAATCAATCTACCGTCTGCTGACTGGATCTCCCTAGTAGCCGGGTTGTAATGCTTAATGCAAGCGATTACGAACTCAAGGCTCTGAACTGATATAGGAATAGACGCTGTTGCGAGGAGTCCAGAATGTCCCAGGTTCTTGATTGAAGTGTTGCCTACTCTCTCCAAGGCATGTAGATCGAACACCGGCTTGACATGATGCAAGTTTGTCTCAGCTGTTTTGATATAATTGTGAAAGAGAACTGATTCGGACTTGAAAACATTAGGAGTGTACTCCATTTCAGAAAACTCGAAGAATGACTGTAAATCGCCTTGGTTCGACAAGTCTTGAACAATTTCTATTTTTAGAATGCTGATTTTTTGCTCTAACGGACAATTTTTGAGAATTTTTCTCGAGATATGGGTTTTGTCTGTAATATCGATACAAGACAACCCATCGTCCGCTTTTGAAATTTTGAATTTAGCCCTAAAAAGCAGCAAACCCTAATTTCTTCAATTTTTCCCCGAAAAAGCCGCACTGGGTTTTGTTCAGAATATGATTAGAAATGGACCCAGTTGATTAGATTTGCAAAACCCTGACGTTTGATCAAAAAAGCAGCCAACCCTAGGTTTTTGAACTTTCTTGAAAAAAGCTGCGATATGGGTTTTCTTCAGAAGACTGATTGGAAAGGACCCAGATGGTTGAAATTTGAATGCACTGAGGTTTTCACTGACATGCAAAATAAAAGCTCTTGCTGCAACTTGATGAAGTTTCTTGAAAAATTCTTCAGAAGAATGAGGCAAAAAGACCTAGATGACTGAAAAATTGAAAGCCTTGGCCTTCTGCTTGAAAATTTTGATCTTCTGGAACAAAAAGAATGAAAAAGCAAGGGTTTATGCTTGCTGGTCTGAAAAATCTGATGTAAAACTAGCAACTATGGATTCTTGAATCACAAAAATTCTTCAATCTTGCTGCTCCAACTTTCTCCTTTGGATGCTACCTGCAAAAATAATGAAAAATACATTGAAAAGAAGTGTTAAATAGACTTAGGTTTTGATTTAGGTTTTGCTTTCTTTTTACTTTTATTTCAAAACCCTAAATCTCAATCCCTTGAACTTGGATGCCACCCTTCTCTTCTTGCAAAATTTTGAAAATTTGAAAATTCTTGAAAATTCCTAAGGCATGAAACTTTGGGCGCCTTTCTCCAAGAGGGGCGCTTAACTTCACCAGTGTTAGTCAAAATTTTGCTATTTTCAACTTTTCTCCATTTTGACACGCTACTTCGCTATCGATTTCTCGTTGACAGACCAACCCGACAGGCGAGCTGAGTGGTTCACGGCAGAGCCTGACTGATTCTGAAAAAGATGTTCTGGAGGCATCTCCTGCTAAAAACTTGATTTTGACCTCCGAATTCATGGGAGGCTTTTCCTTCTAGGGGCGCCCAACTTCTTCAGTGTTAGCCATTTTTTGATTTCCAAGTTCTTCCTTCTCCCTTTGATCTTCTGACGAATCTTTGATTCCGAGAGCTGTGTAGATCTGACTGAAAGTCTGAATGTTTCGTTGGATAGCCAGACTGATTTTGATGAGGCACTCTTGGATACTACTTCTGCAAATTCCATCATTTGAAGGCCTTAAAGTTTGGGCGCCCTTCCTCAACAGGGGCGCCCACTTCTACCAGACTTAGAAAAAATTTCAATTTTCTCCATGTCTCTCACTTCTACGGGTAATCTTGTTGAATTTCGAGCTCCGGGCGTCGGATTGATGAATGTTTGGACTCGTTGCGAAGTTGAGAGGATTTTAGGAGGGGTCTTCTGGAAACACTTTTGCCAAAAAGTAGATTTTAATCCTTCAAAAGCTTGGGCGCCCCTGGCAAGCTGGGGCGCCCAACTTCACCAGAGTTAGTTTTATTTTTGCATTTTTCACCTTTGCTTTCAGATTTCTCTTTTCAACTCTCATCGGACCCTCTGTTCAGCCCTTTGAATCTGATGGCTGCGAGCTCCGTCTGTTGTGCTGGATAGCTTACTGCAAAGCCTGTTGCATTCTGAAGACATCTCATTATAACTTGGACTGCAAATTCATCTGTTTGAGCCCTTGAAAAGTTGGGCACCTTTCTTCAATAGGGGTGCCCAAACTCAGCAGTGTTAGAAAAATTTCATGACTTTTCAACTTTCTTCCTCGTTCCTCGTGCATGTTCATCGTTTCACCTTCTGCTGGAAGTTTGAATGGTGAAATTAATACCTGGCAGTCGGATGACCTCCATTGATGACCTCGAAGCTCCAGATATGCTACTGAAAAAGCTGAATAGACCCAATAGGGAAAAACTGATTATTTTAAGATTCTGACTACACCAGCCTGATACGGACACATTTTGAGCCAATCAAAATCAGTTCGGACCCTGTCGGACCAACTTTCCATTTTTAGAAAATTTTGCCAGTATCCGTTTCAAAAGAAACCTAGAAAAACCCAGAAAACGTTACTAATTTTAGAAAATTTCTAAAAATAGCAGTTTTCCTAAATTTTAGGAATGAAAAACTGAGATCTGGTTTTGTAGGTTAAGCTGCTCTTAGCAGACCCAGATTGTCAGAAATTGAAAATTTTGCGTGTTAACCCCTCATGCAAGACATGCACACCCAAATTTCGACCTTTTTGACTGATTTGACAAGACTTTTGCACATTTCTTCAAAATGTCTAAGTGTAACAAAAATTTTAATTTTGGGGTACAACACGCCGCAACTAATCTTTTTCTCTAGTTTCAACAGATCTTAACTAAGACTGTTCTAGCTTTTAATCTATCCAAAATCCTCAAGGTAACATAGCATGAGGGTATAGGAGTGGGAATGGATTGGTTGGATCACTTGAATCTGCCGTCTCCTTAGAATATGGCTTAGGCTTTGAACTCTCGGATATATGCTGAGATAAAGTTAGATACAAGCAAATGCTCTTCACGATAAGCTGGATCTGAGACCTGCCAAGGAGGAGGAACCCCAATCCAAGGTATGGGCTAGGAAACGACTTACAAGAAACAACAAACTTACGATGCCTTGGCCGACAAACTTGCTAAGGAGGAGGAACCCCTATCCGAAGTATAGGTTGAAGGACAATTCATTAAACAACAACAAACGACAACCGCTGATAACAGATATCCAAGGAGGAGGAACCCCTATCCGAGGAGGGAAATGAAACAAGTTATTGAACACAAAACGTAGAAAGAACTCAAATTGGTAGATCAAAATGCAAGTGCCTTCTGATATTCTTCTTCAAGCTTCATCAATGAATTACAAAGATTGGGACAGCAAAGGCACAAAATCATGCACAATTACAATCATCCAATGAACTCTCATCCAAGAGTAAACAAATATTCGCTTTCAAAGCTGTTGGCAACAATGGCGCAACAATTTTGCATAGCAAGTAAAGGTTAAACAAACAATGAGCCCGAGGCTCTTATTTATAGAACTCAAAGGAGTGGGCAACCCCAAAATCTGCTTGAGTTAACAATGAGTTCTTTCCAATCAATTAGCAAGATTTATTCCTAAAAAAGGGGGAACAAATAGTTAACTGGAAATCTACTTCAGTTAACTGAAACTAAACAAAGAGTCAACTGGAAACTACTTCAGTTGATTGAAAGTAAACTAAAGGTGAACTTTAATGTAAAGTATACCTCCAAAATTGACATCCATGTTTAGTGGAGATTTGAGATCCACAAATTATGGAAGCCGATTAGATATCCTTAATCAGTGGGATCTGACAATGCATGATTTGTGGGATATGAAGTTAACTTGGAAAGGTGTAAAGTCCCCATTTTTAGCACTGCATTTTTTAGTGATTGATGGCCTATCCCTGGGGTGCTGTTGGCTAGTCAGAGGCAAAATTAGGGTTTCCGACTGTTTGGTGGGTTCTCTTGAAGATTCAGGGTTTTGCTTGTTGGAGTTTGGCTGTTTGGATTCTGCATTCCTTCTGGGTTTTCTGAGAGCTTCACAGAGGTATGACATGCAACTGCGTCGAGCAACCTTTTCGGACTTACTATTTTTCGTAAGTAATGACGGCTACATCTTGGAGTTTTGGATTGTGGATTACAGATTCTTTCTGGGTTTTTAGAAAGCTTTGCAATGGTATCACATGCACTTTGATCCGAGCAACTTTCCGAATTTACTATTTTTAGTAAATTCTATTTCTGGCAGTGGTCCTGTTGGCTTCAGTTCAGTTGGCCTCCTTTTGCAGTCAGTTCAGTTGGTATGGTTGTTTTGGCCTCTTGATGCTTTTTCTGGAGAGATAAGTATTTTAATTAAAATAATGTTATATTTTAATATTATAACCCCTTGGCCTAGCTTCATGACTTTAAGTTGTTTTGAAAAAGGGGACCTCATGGGTGGACGCATCATCAGGAAATATTTTTATATTTCTAAAGTCAATAATTGCTTAAGAGAAATTGGATGCCTAAATTTGGAGAAGTTTATATTTTATTTTAAAAGTGATTTTTATCTCTCAAAGAAGGTACACCCCATCTTGGAGAACAAAAGTCAAGTAAAAAAAATGGAATCTTGAGAGGTGGCGCCCCTTTTGGAAGCTTCCTGAACTGTCTTCACAAATTATAAAAGGGAGCCTTGGGTCTTCATTTCATCATCTTATGACTTCAATATTGTTATGCTGCCGAAATGGTAACAGGATTGCTTCGAGGAATGAATGCCTCCTAGCTTGGCTCTTCTTCTTGCTTGAAAGATAGCAACTAGTTGAGAGATAGTTTGTAATAGGTTTGTCTTGCATTTCAATTGAGTATCTTGCATTTTGGAGTTCTAGTTTTGCTTTTCAGTCTCTTTTTGAAGTTGCTGAATATCATAGTTGATTGTAAGAATTGCTCATATCTCATGAAATAAAAATATCATTGTTCTGGGCATTGCATAAATCCTTTTCTTTATATGGGGCGACCATTCTTGCAAAGTTGTAGATTTTTTAATGCAGATTTGAATTTTTAAAAGCAAAATCGCCCTTCTTTGGGCCGTACCATTCTGGTCTGCCTGGCAAGTGTTTAGAAGAAAAAATACTTCAATTTGTTAGTTGTTTCTTTGTCTAGTCTTCATTTTCATCATCCTAGCTTTCGTTTGCATCAAGTCTCATGTCATTTTGGCAAGTATTGAGTGAGTTGTGAGTATTTTAGTGAGTTCTAGGGTTGCTGGTTATGCATATTAAGTTGTTGTTCTGTCATATCAGCTTGCATAAAGTCTGTCATTTGAGTTGGGTTTGGGTTGAAAGTCATTGTGATCATTGAGGAGACATTAAACTATGTTGCAGCATTGTTAGACTTCTTATTCTATGTTATTGGCAGGCACTTTCTAATTCATTGTAAGCTGAACAGTAGTACTGTCAGCAATCTTACTTCTGCTTCCTTTGCTTCATTGTAATACCCACTGAATAAGTGGAAGAGGCTGGCTTGCCGCCTATTTACATTTTGAACTAGCATTATAATTCCTTAGTATCTCTGCCATATGGTAGCTCCATTCCCACCTTGGGTTGGAAAGCACATTCTTGGTGTTGAGTTTACTTTCAGCATTGTAATTTCTTTACAGTTGTACTGACGACCCTCTTGCCATATGACAACATCTTTCTCATCTTGAGATTGAGTGCGCATTCTTGGCAAAGAGTTACTTGCAAAATTGCTGGTTTGGTTTGGACTAACCCTAACGGGTGCTTCTTGCATTGGTGTGTTCGTTGAAATAAATTGAAAAAATTGGTTCAGGTTTTTACAAAAGGGGCATCAAGTTAACTCCAATTACATTAAATATCCTCTTGAGTTGACTTGGAATGAGGCATCAAGTCAACTTCAAGTATCATAAATTCCAATAAGAAGGTAGGACATCCTTCCTAGATGTCTTTTCACACTTCACCACTTCCGGTCAACAGCTCCTTGATCCATGTGTTGACTTCTTCCGTTTCCGGATAGTCAATGCTTTAATGACACGACATCTCTTCTTGTGCAAGCTATTGCTCTTGGTAACTTTGGTGGCTTCATGTTTGGAATGACCTCTTCGCAGCTGGCAATCCAAGGTGCTTACTGCCACGCGGGAGGTGGTAATATTGGTCTTTTTGCTGCAAGATCAGCCTTTCTTTCTTCTTCGCCCGGAGTAATTGCGGCTCTCCACTGAGTGGTAGATGTATTCTTTTCAAAGATAAAGATCCATAGACTACTGATGATGTCTGTTTGCTCTCCAACAATGTGTGTAAGATCAGGTTGGAGAGTTGCTAGTGCAAGGTTTGGTTGTTCAATTGGAACCCAAGGACACCAAATTGTCATTTTGTGAAGAAGAACTCGCTTGTTGACTGTAAACATGGATGTGTTCAGACAATTTCTGAAAAACCCCTAAAAATAGCCAGCCGCCGAGAAGTATTTTTTTGGAAAAAATCTGGCACATGGGTTTTGTTTGTGCTTCAATGCTGAACAAACTCAGTTCCTTAGAATTTTGATTCTAAAACTTTTTCGGAAAAACCCCCAAAAATAGGGGCAACAAGTTTGGTGATTCTAGAAAATTTGACAAGATAGGTTTCACTGGAAAATTGAAATATGCCCCTTAATTTTTTCTCTTGATTTTCAATATCAATTACAATGCACATGCACCTGTTAAGGTTAGCTCCAAACCAAAATGATGCGGAAAAGAACTCTAACCAACAATGCGCCCTAAAACCACTTAAGGAAGAGGGGCGGGCATATGGTCAGAGGATCCATAGGATCTAATAACTCAATAAC
This sequence comes from Sequoia sempervirens, assembly GCA_007258455.2. NCBI lineage: Eukaryota > Viridiplantae > Streptophyta > Pinopsida > Cupressales > Cupressaceae > Sequoia > Sequoia sempervirens. The sequence continues at coordinate 230,289,591 of VDFB02270651.1, read as the reverse complement.
TATAGGATGATTACAACTGAAAGTACAAAATAAACTCAACGCCAAGAATGTGCACACAAGATCCCTTTGAAGGCGAGGTGCTAACATATGGTGGAGTAAGTATTACAAAACTGAAAGAACTTAGGCGGTGAACCAGCCATAAAAATTTCCACTCAACCACTTAAACAGTGGGGGGAATACTACAAACAATTCAACTAATTCATCCACTGCGGCGGGCATCCACTTAAGAGTGGGAATTCTCCACTTTTTAGTGGGTACAATGAGAGTTACAAGTTTATTCTCCACACTGGTGGTAAACCATCCAAGGGTAATTAATGTTTGCTTAGAAATTACAAGTAAATGTAGCAATAACAAATTGATTGGATTAGTACTACTAATGCACAACCTTACAATCAGGATACTTTGCAATTTACTAGTATTACAATGATAGAACAATGCCAATATGTGAAGAATGATTGTCTCAAATTATAAAGCTCTAAAAACACTGAAAATGAAGCTTAAATCTGATTCTTTTGAAGTCTGATATTAAAAACCAGCAAACTAAAACTGTAAATCAGCAACCTGCGAATCAATGAAATGCACATAATTTTATCAATTTACCTCCAAATTGAGTGAAATCAATTGCAATGAACCTTTGGAGGATAGGTGTAAAGAACCAGACCAATTTTTTTTTGTTTTTTCACAATGTAATTACAATCATGCACCCGTTAGGGTTAGCTCTAAACCAAAACGATGTGGGAAGTAACTCTAACCAGAATGTACATCAGGATCCTGATGTGGGCAAGGTGTGAGCATTGGTTAGAGGATCTAATGCAAATGCAAACTTGAAGGGAACTCTAACCAAGAATGCGCCTGTGCAGACGAGCATATGGTCAAAGGATCAATGCATGATTAACTGAAGTAACCCTAACCAAGAATGGCGCTGAGTGATGGCAAGAATATGGTCAGAGGGTCCCTAAAACTTAATAACTAAAAGTAAATAGGCGGCAAGCCAGCCTCTTCCACTTATTCAGTGGGAAGTACAATAGAGAAAAAGAGAGATAAAGAGAAGTGCTGATAGTACTACTAGCAGCTTACAATATGTTAGAATGTTTAGTTAAAGCGAGTGATTCAAGTTCTTCAATGCTGCAACTGTATAGTATATCTCCCAATTACCAAATGTGACTCCCAAGACTCAATCCTAGCCCAAAGGACAACTTTCTTAATTCTGATATATCAGACCAGCGACTAGAATATGACACCCAGCAACCCTGGATTACTCTAAAATGCTCACAAATCATTATATACTCACCCAAAACATATGGAAATGAATGCAATACTCTTCTTTGATGATAGCGCCCAAGACAAGATCTTAAAACCATCCAAAACCACCTCCCATTTTTTATGCACAAATCCTCATGAGTCCCAAGTAAAACGGCCCTTCAAGGTGGGCAATTTGCTGATATAAAATTCAAAGTTTGTTAATAAAATCTGCAAGTTTGCCAAAAGGGGCGCCCCTATCAATGAGACACAAGGAAAAATATCCACAATGAAATTATTTTTATTTTGGAATATATGAAGAAAACTCACAATTAGCTACATGAACCGGCAACACAGAAAACTTCACTAACATGCCTTAAAATGATTTAACAAAGCAAGGAAACTACTACAATGCAAAGTCTCACAACAAAATTCACTCTTCTACAATCAACTCTCAACTAGTTGTTGTATTGCAAGCAAAAAGATGAGCCATGTGCTAGGAGGTATGCTTTCCTCGAAGCTTGCCTAAAGACATTCCAGCAGCATAACAGTATGGTAGACAGAAGATGCCGAAATGAAGAGCTGAGGCCAGAATATATAGATATGAGAAGAGCCTTCTAGAAACCTCAAGAAGGGTGCCCAAACTCTAATTTTGAATTCAACACTTTCCCTCCAAAAAGGTGGCGTCCTTTTTCCTTTAATAAAATATTTCACTTTTATAAAAATCCATCTCTCCCCAAGTAGGTGTCCATTTCACTTAACCCAATAATTTGACTTCAAAATATAATTTATCTCACAATGAAGCATTGACCCATTAGGTCCCCTTTTTAAAAACAACATAAAGTTGTAATGCTAGGCAAGGGGGTGTTATAATATTAAAATATAATATTATAATGTGAAAATACTTATCTCTCCATAGAAAATGCACCCAAGTGCCAAAAACAGAAGTGCCAACTAAACCAACTGAAGAAGAAGACCAACTGAACTGAACCCATCCTGTCCACTGCCAAAAATATAATTTACTAAAAATAGTAAATTCATGAAGTTGCTCGGAACACCAAACTGACCATACCACTGCGAAGCTCTCTGAAAACCCAGAAAGAATCCGTAATCCAATTTCCGAACTTCAAGCAACAACCTCCTCAAAATTAGGAAACCCTAATTTCACCATCCGAGTAGCCTACGGGTCTCCGGAATAGGCCAACGGTCAACTGAAACGATCACATTTGAGAAGGGGACATTACAATAGGCCCTCCCCAAGATTGCTTGCCCTCAAACAATCACAAATCCGGATGCTATAGAATCTCTTCGTTCTCTCAAGTTGCATCCTCCAAAGGCAAGTTCTTCCACTTCACCAAATACTCTTTAATTGTTCTTCTCCTCAAGGAACACTCTCTGGAATAAATAATCTCTTCTGTAATCAAAGTCAATTGTCCTTCTTTGTCCAAGGGAGGCAACTGTGATGAAGCAACAACATTGTGTCCAAGTTCCTTTTTGAGGCGAGACACATGGAAAACATTGTGAACCTTACTACTCGATGGTAGTTCCAACTCATAAGCCACTGCTCCGACCTTTCTGATGACCTTGAATGGCCCATAGAAGCGAGGTTTTAGCTTCTCAGCTGCACTCTTCTTGAGTGTAGACTGTCTGTAAGGCTGAAGTTGAAGATAAACCATATGACCAACCTCAAATGAACGCTCTACACGCTGCTGATCAGCATACATCTTCTGCTGATTTTGTGCTATTTGAAGGTTGTTTTTCAAGGACTTCAAAATATATTGACTTTGCTGCAACCAATCCTGGGCTTGAGGGGCTTTGCTATCACCAAACACCAAATCAACAAAGCTAGGGGCCTCATAACCATAGAGGGCCATGAACAGAGACATCCTTATTGACATGTGGAAGGATGAATTGTAGCAATACTCCCCAATGTGAAGCCATTTCACCCATGCTCTTTGCTGCTCCGAGACATAATTTCTAAGATAGCCCTCCAACCACTTGTTCACTATCTCAGTTTGACCATCTGTTTGAGGGTGATAGCTAGTGCTTGGAGTAAGCACTGTACCACTCATCTTGAAAACTTCTTGCCAAAAGGTGCTTAGGAACTTGCTGTCCCTATCACTTACAATGTTTTTCGGCAACCCATGCAATCTAAACACTTCATGGAAAAACAGATTTGGAACTTGAGCTGCTGAAAACGAACTGGTAATGGCAAGGAAATGAGCAAATTTTGTTAATCTATCCACCACAACATAGATACCATCTTTGCCTTGAGCCCTAGGCAATCCCGTGATGAAATCCATCGAAATGCTTTCCCATTTTTGATTTGGAATGGGAAGTGGCTGTAGTAGACCACTGGAAGAGAGTGCTCATTTTTGTTCATTTGACAAGTGCTACACTCCTTGATGTAACATTGAACTTCCTCTTTCAACCCCTTCCAAGAGAACCTCTCTCGAATCTGCCTATATGTCTTGAAATATCCTTGATGACCAGCAAGTGGAATGTCATGGAAGGTCATCAAAATCTTCTTCTTAAGTTTGGAATCAGCCAGCAAAAAGATTCTTCCCTTGTAATGTATCAAACCATCAATTACCTTGTACCTTTCATCATGAAAAGTACCTTCAATGATGTTGGTTGCGAACTGATTTTTGGCATAATCAGCAAGCAACATCTCCTTCCAATCAGCAGTAAGCTCACACAATGAGCTCAAATGAGGTCTCATGGATAAAGCATCAGCCACAATGTTGTTCTTCCCTTTGACATACTCAATGTCAAAATCGTAAGCTTGAAGCTTACTCACCCACTTCTGTTGTCTTTCATTCAAATCCTTCTGATGCATGAAGTGCTTGAGACTATTGTGATAAGTCTTGACCACGAATTTGCTCCCCACTAGATATTGTTTGAACTTGGCTAATGCATGCATGATTGCAAGCATTTCTTTGTCGTAGATAGAATAGGTCCTTTCAACACCCCTTAGTTTTCTACTTTCAAACACAATGGGATGTTTGTCCTGCATCAAAACAACACCAACACCTTCTCCGGATGCATCAGATTGCAACTCGAAAGGCTTGGAGAAATCTGGTATGGTCAACACTGGACAAGAACTCATATTTTTTTGAACTTATCGAACACATTTTGAGCCTTTTCTGACCAAAAGAAAGCTCCCTTCTTAGTGAGGTCAGTAAGAGGAGCAACACTTTGAGAGTAGCCCTTCACAAATCTTCTGTAGAAGCCACAAAGACCCAAGAACCCCTTCAAATGAGTCAAGTTCTCTGGAGGTGGCCAATCAACTATTGCCTTGATCTTTTCAGGATCAACCTTCACTCCATCAGCGCTGATTATATGACCAAGGTAGAGCAGCTCCTTCATTCCAAATTCACATTTGGACTCTTTGGCAAACAAGCTTTCTGATTCAAGAATGCTAAGCACTTCCTCCAAGTGCTTGAGATGTTCTTCCCATGTCTTGCTGAAGATAAGAATATCATCAAAAAAGATCAACACAAACTTTCTCAACTGTTTCTGAATAACTCTGTTCATACAAGACTAGAAGGTGACTGGAGCATTAGTCAACCCAAAAGGCATGACTAAAAACTCGAAATGACCATAGTGGCATCTAAATGCCGTCTTCTCAACATCTGAACCTCTCATACGAATTTGATAGTAACCTGACCTCAAGTCAATTTTTGAAAAGAACTTGGCACCATGTAGCTCGTCAATTAGCTCATCTATTCGAGGAATGTGGTACCGATTTTTGATTGTGCTTTGATTCAAGGCACGATAATCCACACACATGTGGATGGTGCCATCCTTCTTCACAAGAACTACTGCTGAAGCAAAGGGACTCTTGCTTGGACGAATAAAGCCCATTTCAAAGAGTTCTTTAATGTTTTTCTCAATCTTGTCCTTCTGTTTCTTGGGATACCGGTATGGTGTCGTGATGATTGGTTTGGCCCCTTCTTTGAGTTCAATGACATGCTCAGCTCCTCTTTCAGGAGGCGGCCCAGGAGGTAAATCAACAAACACCTTACTCTTCTTGGTGAGTATAGACTGGATGTCTGGAGGATAGTCCCTCTTTGTCTCAACTGGACTAGCCGGAAGAACCAAGCATTCCGCAGCCCACTCAACTTGATCATGCCAAAACAGCCTCTCCATTCTTTTGAATGAAACAATTCGAGGACCACCATTGCACATTCCTCTTAACACCACCCTCTTTCCATCAGATTGGAACTTGAGTTCCATTGTTTGCAAATTGAGAGAGATTTCACCAAGTGAGCGTAACCATTGAATACCGAGTACAGCATCCGTGTCACCAATAGTAACCACATAGAAGTCATCCTTGACTTCATAGTTTCCCAACTGCATAGACATGTTAGGAACTCTTTGGTTGCATGAAATATGAAACCCATCAGCCACCATGACTTTGAAACCTTCAAACTCTTCAGTTTTGAGACCTCTTTTTGCAACCACTCCTTCGTCAATGAAATTATGTGTTGCCCCAGTGTCAATCAAGGCAACAATTCTGTGACCTCCAACTCCACCACGAACCTTGAAAGATTCGTTCTTTTGAAAACTAGAGAGTTGGGCAATAGGGCCTCCAACTCCTTGCTCATGATCAGACTCTTCTGGAGCTCTCTCTTCCTCGCTGTCCCCAAAATAAGACTGCTGATCAAACATATCAGATTCTGATCCATAATCAGAATAGGTCCCCATTTGATTATAACGCCCTCTTCCAGGACATCTATGACCCTTGGTCCAAGGCTTTAAACATGTATAACACTTTCCCTCTTTTCTGAGCTGTTCACGTTGCTCTTCAGTCAGCTTGGGTGGAAACTTCTTGTGCTGATTTGAAAAATGTCTCTTATCCTTCTTGTGGCCAAAGGGCTTAGGCGGAAATTTAGGCCTAGGGGCCAATAACTCCATACTTCGAGACTTCTTGATTGCTTCTTCAAGACTTGGTGGATCAAAAGCTTTAACCCACCCTTTCAAAGGTTCAACCAAACCTTCAGAAAACAAAACAACCAATCTTCTTTCAGTGATGTTGGGCACCATCACGAAAAGTCTTTGGAAATCTACTATGTAGAATCCAAGGAGCCAAGCTGCTTCAGTTGTGCAAGCTCATGAAATCTCACTTCAGGATCCTTAGTGTCGAACCTATCAATCAGTTTATTGGTGAATTCTCCGTAGGTTCGAATAAGGTTATGGCCAAGCGTGACCAAACCATGGTACCACCACTCATGGGCAGCTCCCTCCAAATGAAGTGTTGCAAACTTGATGGCATCTTCTTTTGGCATGGGACGAAGTGAAAGGTAGTTGTCTAACTTCTGAACCCATGATCTTGCTGAACACTTATCACTTCCATCGAAGTGAGCCAATGACACCTTCCCAAGAGATTGTTGATAATCGGTTCTAGGAGCCATACGGTTATCAACTCTTCCTCCATTTCTTCTGTTTCTTTGGTTCAAGAATTGATCAAAGGACCATTGGTCTCTAAGATCAGGAGGTAAGGTGGCATACTCCAAGTAGGCTTGCCTGGCATCATCTGCAAAAGGCATGGCAGCTTCAACTTGCGGTTCCTCCCTCTGAGTGAATGTAGGAAAGAGCGGCCTAGAGGCTGATCCTCTAGAGGTGGCTTCATGCTGACCAATAGTTCTCCCTCCATTACCATTGTTCCCATTGACTCCACTGTTTTCTCCTGTAGCATGGTTTTGATTAGGAGTATGATTCTGAGGAGTTTGCTGGTCCATTCGTGCAAGTAATCGGGACATCATATGAAATATACAGAACCAATTTTTTTTAATTTTTTCAAAAACAGTTACAATGCAACATGCACTCGTTAGGGTTAGCACTTAAAAACCAAAGCGATGCAGAATTCAACTCTAACCAAGAATGCGCCAGATGACGGCGAGCATATGGTCAGAGGATCTCAATGCAATGCTGAAAGAGTAACTCTAACCAAGAATGTGCCCAAGATGGACGAACATATGGTTAGAGGATCCCTACCAACTACAAGTGTTGAAAGTAAACTCAACACCCAGAATGTGCTTTCAATCCTGGAGTGGGAATGGAGCTACCATAGGGCGGAGATGCTAAGAAACTACAATGCAATTCAATTGTAAATAGGCGGCAAGCCAGCCTCTTCCACTTATTCAGTGGGTATTACAAGCATAAAGACAATGATGAGAAGAAATGCTGACAGTACTACTGTTCAATTTACAATAATATAGAGAATGCCTGCAAGAACAAGGATTAGAAGTTCTTCAATTGCTGCAATAGTAAATGTGACCTCAACCAAGCTTAGTATGACTTCCCAACACCAACCCTTCACCAAAAATGCACTTTCCAAAATCTGATATGACAGAACAGCAACTTGAAATGTAAAACCAGCAACCCTAGAATCCACTAAAATGCTCACAACTCACTCAATACTTGTCAGAATGACATGAGACTTGATGCAAACAAATGCTAGGATGATGAAAATGAAGACTAGACAAAGAAATAGCTGACAAGTTGAAGTATTTTTTTCTAAACATTTGCTAGGCAGAACAAAATGGTACAACCTCTATAAATGTTCTACCAACAAGATAAAATCATATTCTTCATTATAAATCACCAAAATTTGCACAAATTGGCGCCTAGGGTATAGAAATGGTTCTAGCCAATACCTGGAACGAATATATTTTTATTTTTTGACTTATGAGCAAAAACAACATTCAGCAACTTGAAGTCAGCAACTCCAGAACTTCATTAACATGCTAGAAATTGAACTACAAATGCACAATAACTACTACAATGCAAAATCTCACTACACATCCACTCAACTACAAACTAACTCTCCATTAGTTGCTATTTTTCAAGCAAGAAGTTGAGCCAAGGCTAGGAGGCATACATTCCTCAAAGCAATCCCAATACCATTTCGGCAGCATAACATTACTCAAGTCATAAGATGAGAAAATGAGGACCCAGAGCTTCCTTTTATAATTTTGAGAAAGCCTTCCAGAAGCTTCTAGAAAACAAACCCTAATTTCAAATTTGAATTGAATCCTTTTCCCTCCAGTTTGGGCGCCCCCCTTTCATAATGTTCAATTTTGACTTTATTAAAAATCTCCTCTTCATAAAATGGCGTCCCTTTCTCCAAGAAGTATTTTTGACTTTAGAAATATCAAAATAATTCCCCATGAGATAACCACCCTCAAAGTCTCCTTTTTTAAAACAACTTAAAGTCATATTACTAGGACAAGGGGTTATTTTATAAAATAAAACATTATTGACTTTAAATGACTTATTTCTCCAAAATGAACTCCTTAAGCCAAAAATCAGAATTACCCAATGAACTGCCAGAAAAGGAAAGCTTGCTGAGCTGATGCTGACTTGACCACTGCTAAAAATAGAATTTACTAAAAATAGTAAATTCGGAAAGTTGCTCGGATCAAAGTGCATGCGACACCATTTCGAAGCTTTTTGAAAACCCAGAAAGAATCCGCAATCCAAAATCCCCAACTCCAATCTGTAGTTGTCATAACTTACTAAAAATAGTAAGTTCGGAAAAGTTGCCCGAAGCAGTTGCAAGCCATACCTCTGCGAAGTTCTCTGAAAACCCAGAAGGAATCCAGAATCCAAACATCCAAACTCCAACAAGCAAAACCCTGAATCTTCAAGAGAACCCATCAAACAGCTGGAAACCCTAATTCTGCCACTGACTTGCCGACAACACACTGGGAATAGGCTACCAATCACTGAAAAGTGCAGTACTAAAAATGGGGACATTACAGTCCGCCCTTCCCAAAATTGCTTGTCCTCAAGCAATACCACCACAACTCCAGAAAAATTAAGACTGATCCATACCCAAACAAGTATGATCGCAGGTTCCCAAATCCGTCTTAGGAAGGACCCACCATGTCGATGCTGCACTACTCTGATCACATCAGTGGAAACATCATGCCAATGTTGCACTACCCTTCCTTGTAACTCCAAAGTGTTACCATCCATGTTACCCAAACTGAAAGATCTTGAAGGACTGAGATCAATATCATGCAACATCTCATGTCCACGATGCCCCGAATTAACAGTATCAACCACACCACTGTCAATCATAATTCTAGGCAAGAAGAAAGATAAGATACTCAACTCAAAATCAATCTCCTCAGCATACCTCCACATGGTAATAAACGAAGTCATGACTGCAAATGTGACATCTTCCAATCTTCTTGCAAGGAGGAAAGCAATGCTTTGCAAGAGCTCAACAAATTCATACTCATGTCTCCACATGGAGCTACTATGCCTCATCTGAATTATACTGATACCACCATGAAGACTATAGAAAACTCTCATAGTTCCAACCTCATGAATCTCAGAATGATGAATCGAAACAAGTGGTAGTTCGCTGTCCTGAACCAACAATGAGAGAGAACTGTCAAAGTTAACATCACAAACCTCCATAAGACAAACTTCAAGAATAGGATAGGTGTGAAGGAACAAATAATCTCTGTTGTTTAAGGCTGAAGTCAGCGAAATGCAATCTGATTTTAGTACTTCACACAAGGAAAAACAGCAACACCAATGAAATTTTCAAGAGTGAGTGTATGAGATGAATATTGAGTTGCAAGATAAAGCCTCAAAAATGGCAGGAAAACCCACTAGAACAATCTCCAACTGAAAACTACCACCACGTTGGTAAGTAGTGAAGGACAATCTCTTCCAAACAAGAGTAACTCCCCAAGTAAAGAGGCTGGTTTGTCTCCAACCAGCAAGCTCATGTCCCAAAATCTGCAATTGTCTTGTCCAAGGATCAACGCCAAGAGCAACGAACTGTTCATCTTTCCAACCCATACTCAAAATTTCTCTCCAATCCATTTGTTGATGAACAAATGGGGCCATCAAGTGGTTGGTGAAGAGGACAACACCCAAAGGTCTGAAAATTTGATCACTAACCCACCAAAAATTCCTCTTTCCACAAGCCATAAACTCCATCAACCCAAGTTGAGAATCCCAAGCATGGATACCCAACCGAAAGTGATTTTCAACACACTGAAAATAGAATTCAACACAACTCCAAGTGCTGGTCAAAACCAAGTGCATACTCCTAAAATAGGCATTCCCTCTGATTAACTTCTGAAACCAATCCATGAAAACTTCAACAACACTGGAGCATGAAACATAAGATAACTTCAAATTCAACTCCCAAAATAGACTAGCATCACTCAACCCAAGGAATGGATTGACAAGAGTGCAAACACTATGTTCTGGTTCATCTTCCATCACAAAAAGAGGATTATCATAAGTTTCCTCAACACCCACTTCAAAGAGAGGATTGTTAAAAACTTGAAAATCATTCCTTATATCTTGCTGCTCCAAATCAGCACATGCAACTTCTGATTTTCTTGAGACACTTTCAAGATCAAACTCCTCTTGAAGACTATCAAGCTCTCCAATCACTTGCTTGATTTCTTCAGCTCTTTGTGCACCCTCTTGCTCCTTGAAAAGTTTGAAGTCAACAAATTGGTCTTCAACCTCCATTAGAGCCAACTGAGTTTCTTTCAACATGTCCTTTGTTGATTCAAGCTCAAGAGTAAGCTCATCAACCTTTCTCTCCTTTTCTTGGAAAGTACCAATGGTCTTCTTCGCAATTTCGAAGGCAGAATCCCGATCTTCAATCAAGTGTATGTATGCTGATTTCAGTGTCTCCAAAGAGTCTCTGATAAGTTGCAAGTTAGGAAGAGCAACTTCATCTTTTACTCCTCTAAGTCTCTCTTCCAACTGAGCCTTCCAGTAGAGCTCTTCAACCAAACTATGTGTGTAATCAAACAGGGATAGAGCTTGCACTTCTTTGTCAAAGGACACCTTGAATTGACCTTCCCTCTCATAAGAATGCGAAGATGGTGAACTGCTGATAGGCTGCAATTGAAAATCAGAACATTGTCCCTTGTCTTTGCTGCCATCAGTGCTGCTCCAACATCCTTGTACTTAAACACCAACATGTGGAAAATGCTCAATGCCATGGAGATGACCATTCTCCATGATTTCTTCAACTCTATTTTTGCAATCAGCTTCTTGAATGGAAAAATCAGACTTGTGTTTGTAAACCTCTTTAACTCTTTCCTCTTCAAGAGCCATATGGTCTTCAAGCTCTTCTTCTTCATCACCGTCTTCTTGGTCAAACATTATAGCAGCATCCAACTTGCTCAATGGATCATAATCGTCCACATCATTGTCTTCTTGGTTCAATAGCAGCATCAACTCAATGGATTGCTATTCGTTTCTGTGCAACATACTCCTCTTTAGTGGCTGCAATCACTTCAAAGAGATCATTATGGAGCTTCGTTGAACACTCTTCTTCTTCAAAGACAACTTCCTCTTCAATGGCCACCTCATAGTTTGCAATGCAATCTGATTTTTGATCTTCATCTGGATCAAAGGGAAATTCATCCCACAAAGGTTCTTTAACATAACTTGATGCCAACACACCCGGATCCCAAATGCCAAGGGGTTGACTGAGATGATCAACAGGAAGGGGTTTTTCATGCTTCACTGGAAGTATTGACTCAATGAATAAGTCGGCTCCTGAATCTCTTAAGCTGATATCTTCAAAAACATTTTCTTCCAATGGTTGGATTTGCTGGTCAAACCCAAGTCCAACAATGTCACCACCGAAATGAAGTGAAGAATCTTCAATGCTTGTTGTTTTGAAAACTTCACCTTCATTATCTTTTATAGAACCATCATGAGAAAGTATGTTGCTGATTTCTTCATGTGGAACTTCTTGGAAAGTTGAGACAGCAACAAGAGTAAAATCCTTCATCAGCAAATCTTCACTATTACCATGCATGAACTCATTGGATTCGTCTTCAAGTCCACTAATATTTCCTTCATTTAGCTCTTCTTCAACCATTCTGCCAACATCCTCTGTGAAGTCATTCGTCTCAAGACCTTCATTGGATGAATCCTTGTTAGGACTCAAGAATGTTGTCATGTTCTTATCACCGTACTGCTCTTCATCACTTGCCATCACATGCAAGTCAAGGGGTGTATTATGGGGCTCTTCCACACACTCTTCAACTGTCACGGTTTCTCCTTCGAGCTCACGATCAATATAAGGTGACATGTGCACCTTGATTGTACCATCAAAATGTGGTAACATAACTTTGTTGATGGCATGCTGTGAGTTCCTTTGCATTGTTGGTCTCCTCTGATTATAATATCTTCCCTGACCTTTATACTTTCTTTTATGGTCCACAAAGTCATTGTAAGTCATGTCACGCTTGACTTCATCAGGAAGGGAATTATACTCAACATGATTTTGTCTTTCATTGTCCACATATAACATAGAGTTTTTTGGGTCAAGTTGAGAAATATTTGGAGTCAAGAAAGTGGGTTTGAATGGCCTTGAAGAGATGTATGTGTTATATGAAGTACGTTGATCCCAATTAACATTATGCTGATTTGAAGCACTATGCTCTCCTATAGGCCTTGTATTGCTCTGAAGATTGTTTTGCAGTATTGTATTTTGACCCATCCTTCCCAACATAAGGAATATCATATCCATCATTGAGTCTAATTTCTTATCCAACCTTCTTCCTCTTTCCTCCCTATTACTGAATAATCTCTCCATACCACTAAATGATCTTTCATTTCCTGGTTGCATTTTTATTTCCAGAGAAGATTCACAATGTGCTCTTAGATGTTGTTTTATCAGTAACTCATCTATCAATTGACTTTGTCTTTTTCATAGGATGGCAGGATCTTGGCTCTGATACCACTGAAATATACCGAACCAATTTTTTTTAAATTTTTCAAAAACAGTTACAATGCAACATGCACCCGTTAGGGTTAGCACTTAAAAACCAAAGCGATGCAGAATTCAACTCTAACCAAGAATGCGCCAGATGACGACGAGCATATGGTCAGAGGATCTCAATGCCATGCTGAAAGAGTAACTCTAACCAAGAATGTGCCCAAGATGGACGAACATATGGTCAGAGGATCCCTACCAACTACAAGTGTTGAAAGTAAACTCAACACCCAGAATGTGCTTTCAATCCCGGAGTGGGAATGGAGCTACCATAGGGCGGAGATGCTAAGAAACTACAATGCAATTCAATTGTAAATAGGCGGCAAGCCAGCCTCTTCCACTTATTCAGTGGGTATTACAAGCATAAAGACAATGATGGGAAGAAATGCTGACAGTACTACTGTTCAGCTTACAATAATATAGAGAATGCCTACAAGAACAAGGATTAGAAGTTCTTCAATTGCTGCAATAGTAAATGTGACCTCCACCAAGCTTAGTATGAATTCCCAACACCAACCCTTCACCAAAAATGCACTTTCCAAAATCTGATATGACAGAATAGCAACTTGAAATGCAAAACCAGCAACCCTAGAATCCACTAAAATGCTCACAACTCACTCAATACTGGTCAGAATGACATGAGACTTGATGCAAACGAATGCTAGGATGATGACAATGAAGACTAGACAAAGAAATAGCTGACAAATTGAAGTATTTTTTTTTCTAAACATTTGCCAAGCAGAACAGAATGGTACAACCTCCATAAATGTTCTACCAAAAAGATAAAATCATATTCTTCATTATAAATCACCAAAATTTGCACAAATGGGCGCCTAGGGTATAGAAATGGTTCTAGCCAATACCCAGAACGAATATATTTTTATTTTTTGACTTATGAGCAAAAACAACATTCAGCAACTTGAAGTCAGCAACTCCAGAACTTCATTAACATGCTAGAAATTGAACTACAAATGCACAATAACTACTACAATGCAAAATCTCACTACACATCCACTCAACTACAAACTAACTCTCCACTAGTTGCTATCTTTCAAGCAAGAAGTCGAGCCAAGGCTAGGAGGCATACATTCCTCGAAGCAATCCCAATACCATTTCGGCAGCATAACATTACTCAAGTCATAAGATGAGAAAATGAGGACCCAAAGCTTCCTTTTATAATTTTGAGAAAGCCTTCTAGAAGCTTCTAGAAAACAAACCCTAATTTCAAATTTGAATTGACTCCTTTTCCCTCCAGTTTGGGCGCCCCCCTTTCATAATGTTCAATTTTGACTTTATTAAAAATCTCCTCTTCATAAAATGGCGTCCCTTTCTCCAAGAAGTAATTTTGACTTTAGAAATATCAAAATAATTCCCCATGAGATAACCACCCTCAAAGTCTCCTTTTTAAAACAACTTAAAGTCATATTACTAGGACAAGGGGTTATTTTATAAAATAAAACATTATTGACTTTAAATGACTTATTTCTCCAAAATGAACTCCTTAAGCCAAAAATCAGAATTACCCAATGAACTGCCAGAAAAGGAAAGCTTGCTGAGCTGATGCTGACTTGACCACTGCTAAAAATAGAATTTACTAAAAATAGTAAATTCGGAAAGTTGCTTGGATCAAAGTGCATGCGACACCATTGCGAAGCTTTTTGAAAACCCAGAAAGAATCCGCAATCCAAAATCCCCGACTCCAAGCTGTAGCCGTCATAACTTACTAAAAATAGTAAGTTTGGAAAAGTTGCCCGAAGCAGTTGCAAGCCATACCTTTGCGAAGTTCTCTGAAAACCCAGAAGGAATCCAGAATCCAAACATCCAAACTCCAACAAGCAAAACCCTGAATCTTCAAGAGAACCCATCAAACAGTCGGAAACCCTAATTCTGCCACTGACTTGCCAACAGCACACTGGGAATAGGCTACCAATCACTGAAAAGTGCAGTGCTAAAAAATGGGGACATTACATCATATCAATCATCCCATCAAACTTCTTTTCCATCCTTTCATCTCTTTCACCCATGGCCTGCTTAAGATTGTCTGACATCTTCTCAACTGTTTTACCAGTATCTACTACTCTTCCTGTTTCTCTCAAAGCCTCTGAAAAAGTATCTGCTTCTGGCACTGGCGAAAACTGTGTCTGCTGTCTTCTGGCCTGACTTTGGTGAAGTATCTGCAATCACTGTCACTCATCTGACAACTGAACTAGGGAACAGGTTGGAAGAATCATGGCTCTGATACCACTGTAAAGAACCAAACCAATTTTTTTTTTGTTTTTTCACAATGTAATTACAATCATCACGCACCCATTAGGGTTAGCTCTAAACCAAAACGATGCGGGAAGTAACTCTAACCAGAATGTACACTAAGATCCCGATGTGGGCAAGGTGTGAGCATTGGTTAGAGGATCTAATGCAAATGCAAACTGGAAGGGAACTCTAACCAAGAATGCGCCTATGCAGACGAGCATATGGTCAGAGGATCAATGCATGATTAACTGAAGTAACCCTAACCAAGAATGGCGCCGAGTGATGGCAAGCATATGGTCAGAGGGTCCCTAAAACTTAATAACTGAAAGTAAATAGGTGGCAAGCCAGCCTCTTCCACTTATTCAATGGGAAGTACAATAGAGAAAAAGAGAGATAAAGAGAAGTGCTGATAGTACTACTAGCAGCTTACATTATGTTAGAATGTTTAGTTAAAGCGAGTGATTCAAGTTCTTCAATGCTGCAACTGTATAGTATATCTCCCAATTACCAAATGTGACTCCCAAGACTCAATCCTAGCCCAAAGGACAACTTTCTTAATTCTGATATATCAGACCAGTGACTAGAATATGACACCCAACAACCCTAGATTACTCTAAAATGCTCACAAATCATTATATACTCACCCAAAACATATGGAAATGAATGCAATACTCTTCTTTGATGATAGCGCCCAAGACAAGATCTTAAAACCATCCAAAACAAGCTCCCATTTTTTATGCACAAATCCCCATGAGTCCCAAGTGGTACGGCTCTTCAAGGTGGGCGATTTGCTGATATAAAATTCAAAGTTTGTTAATAAAATCTGCAAGTTTTCCAAAAGGGGCGCCCCTATCAATGAGACACAAGGAAACAATACCCACAATGAAATTATTTTTTTTTTGGAATATATGAAGAAAACTCACAATCAGCTACATGAACCGGCAACACAAAAAACTTCACTAACATGCCTTAAAATGATTTAACAAAGCAAAGAAACTACTACAATGCAAAGTCTCACAACAAAATTCACTCTTCTACAATCAACTCTCAACTAGTTGTTGTATTGCAAGCAAGAAGATGAGCCATGTGCTAGGAGGTATGCTTTCCTCGAAGCTTGCCTGAAGACATTCCAGCAGCATAATAGTATGGTAGACAGAAGATGCCGAAATGAAGAGCTGAGGCCAGAATACATAGATATGAGAAGAGCCTTCTAGAAACCTCAAGAAGGGCGCCCAAACCCTAATTTTGAATTCAACACTTTCCCTCCAAAAAGGTGGCGTCCTTTTTCCTTTAATAAAATATTTCACTTTTATAAAAATCCATCTCTCCTCAAGTAGGCGTCCATTTCACTTAACCCCATAATTTGACTTCAAAATATAATTTATCTCACAATGAAGCATTGACCCATTAGGTCCCCTTTTTAAAAACATAAAGTTGTAATGCTAGGCAAGGGGGTGTTATAATATTAAAATATAATATTATAATGTGAAAATACTTATCTCTCCATAGAAAATGCACCCAAATGCCAATTGAACCAACTGAAGAAGAAGACCAACTGAACTGAACCCATCATGTCCATTGCCAAAAATATAATTTACTAAAAATAGTAAATTCATGAAGTTGCTCGGAACACCAAACTGACGATACCACCGCGAAGCTCTCTGAAAACCTAGAAAGAATCCGCAATCCAATTTCCTAACTTCAAGCAACAACCTCCTCAAAATTAGGAAACCCTAATTTCACCATCCGAGTAGCCTACGGGTCTCCGGAATAGGCCAACGGTCAATTGAAACGATCACATTTGAGAAGGGGACATTACAATAGGCGCCCATGTCATGATGATGAAACAACTTCAAAAAGAAACCATTAATTTACTTGCACAATTCCCAATGCTCTCAACATTGTACGACCCTTAGCAAGGGCAATTTTGCAAGAATAAATCACACACTTCAAAATAAAATCTAAAAATTGCTAAGAAGGGTCGCTATAAGCTTAGGAATGAGATTGTTGAATACCCACAACAAAATTAAAATCATACAAGAAGCTGTTTTTGAAAATCTCATTCAGCCATATAATAACCAACAACATGAAAAATTGGAAATATCTCACCAAAACTCCAACAATGATGCTCAATGTGCACTTCTGAAAGAAGCACACTCTCAATCCACCATCTAGGGAACCATAGTTTCAGGCCCGAAGAATGGAGTGGAATTGCTAAGCTTTCCCTTGGCTGGATTCTAGATTTCAAACTAGCAGCACAACTTTACAATATTCCAAAGATGAACTCTTCTCAAAGCCTCAATACATAAGCTTCAATTGGCAACTAAATCAGTTCAAATTCCAAGAAGTTGAATCACTTCAACTTCCAAGAGGGACGCCACCTTTAAGCATTTTACTTTTTGAAATAATAAAACTTTATTCAACCTCCTTTAGGCGTCCAACTTAATAATGCAATAATAAAGCATTTAATAAATCATTAAATGCACATTTGACCCCATAATGTCCCCTCTTTAAAAACAACATGACGTTATCACTCCTAGGAGTGGGGTACAACTGAGTAACATAAAAGTGAATACGTATAAACTTAGTCCATTGAGATAACCAAAGCCAAATTGACACTGAAGGATAGCAAGATGACTTGAGCTGAATTGTTGATGATGCTACTGCCAAATTTAGACTTACTATAAATAGCCAATGCCAAAAATAGTAAGTTCGCTTCAAAACCATCAGAAAGCTAAACTGAGCAACCAAACTGCAAAGGATAGAACTGTTACTAAACAAATACTGCTAAAAGATAGACTTGCTAAAAATAGCGAACTGCTATAAATAGTAAGTCTGCACAACATCCTATGAACGCCAACTGAACAGTATCTGAAAGAGGAAACCCTCGAAAAAGCACTAAAAGGGAAAACCCTAATTTTCTGCTTTAGCTTAGCCTATGGATTTCCAAAAATAGGCTAAATCCAAATGAAGTGCGTATGGCCAAAATGGGGACATTACAAAAATTATTCTAAATCCGCCCAGCTGATCAGATCTATGGTAGCCTATTGCTTTGTGTGACATGCAAGAAAACCTAAGACAAGAAGAGAGGAAGTAGACAAAAGATGGATTGGAAGTTTTTAATCTGACTCCCTAAGAAAATTTGTCTCCGAATCCAACCTCGGATTAGCAATCTTCTTTTGCTTCAGATTTGCAAGAAATATCGAAGAACGGTCAAAAACCTTTGCCAGATCTGAAAATGGTGTCCTTGAGAGCTTATTGCTGTTCTTGATCATCAACCTGCAATGAAATAATGAGGGAAGCCTAGATCTTCTTAGTATAGACTCAAGCCTCAGATCCATAAGTTTGGGAACTTAACTCATGATCAAAAGTTGATTTAGCTTGATCTGAAGTTCAAAAAGGTGATTTCCACTGATTGTGGAGCGAGTTGGCCAAGTTTATCTCAAAATATCTCGACTTTAGTCAACAACTTTGCCTTTGACCTTTTCTAGGCGTCCCTTTTGAGTTTTGCAAGTTTTTTCATTATTTTCTCTGTTTGAATGACCCCAGTTTGATCCTGAATCCAGATTGATTTGTCGATCCTGAGCTGTTGCTAGTACATCCACTGTCGAGCTGGATTTGAATTGAAGAGAAGTGCCTGGGAGGTACTAAGCTAAAAAGCTGAGTTTGTGGCCTCAAAAGGAAGGGCGCCTTTCTCAAGAAAGGGCGCTTTTGCCTTTGCCTTGGTGAATTTTTAGTGTTCGTTCTTTAGCTTTTTAATTTGACCTCTCGTGCTTTGATTTAAAATCCCCGTTGATCGAAGAATCAGATGATCTTGTTAGATATCTTATCAGGTAGCCAGCTCCATTTCGCTAAAGATGACTGGAGCTGGAAAACTTAAAAATCAGTTAATGGCACCTTTATTCAAGGGCACCCCTCATTGAAAAGGGTGCTTTTGCTCCTTTGCATAGTGATCTTCATCTGAAATATGCTCCAATTTGATTTTGATTATTTGTTGATTGCCTTGTCAGATGCTTATGCTTGCAATTGTGTTGTCGAGATCGACCTAGACTGGAAAATTGTCTTGGGAGACCTTCAGACATCTGACAGCATCTGGAGTTCCAAAAAGAAGGTCGCCTTTCCTTGGAAAGGGTGCTTTCTCCACCTTGATCTTTACTTTGATATGCATTTCTTGGTATCTTCGTCAACTGCCTCTTTTCAATTTGTGGATAACTGTCGGTAATCAACTTATCAAATGATCTTGCCATTTGTTTCATTGTCGAGCCAACAAGCAAACGCCGAGGATGACTATCTTGGATGATTCAACAGGCTGCATTTGACCCTTAAGAATCAAGGGCGTCCCTGTCTGAAAAAAGGATCTTTTTCAACATTGTGAACTGATCTCTCCTTCATAACGTTTCCAGAGTTAGTCAAATTTTGACCTTTTCTGGAAATGAGAATCTTCTTCGTTGAACAACATCATTTTAGATCTTTTTCGCCGTGGTTGCATTGTTGAAGCTTAGCTTTCAGCACCTGGTACAAGCCAATCTACCATTAATGGCTGCGGAGCTCCTAACTTTGTTCCTGAAAAACAGAAATAGACCCACCAGAGTAAAACATGTCTTTTGATGATTTTGACTTGATCAGTGTGATCGTGAAGTCGATTAATCCTATCAAAATCATTTTCAATCATTTCTGGGAAGGTCCTATTTATGGGGGTTTCCATGAAAATAGGGGCATAAAACCCTAATTTTCAAATTTTCAGAATTTTGCACAAGTGTTCCTTGACAAAAACCCACAAAGACCTCATGTTTGGTTTGACCTAAAACAGACTTTTGACGACATTTTTACATGATTTAGCTCAATTTAAGCAGAATGCCAAAAATTTATTTTGTGTACAACAAACCCCAAGGATCATAGGCATGTATATCAACAAGATACTTGAGATGATACTTCTCTAGCTGCTGTCCTGCAGCTTTGGCATCAACTGTCGTTCTGCACCACTATATTCCGAACTGCATAGGAAAGTTGGAAGCCTGTTTATGCTTACATCGTAGAAGACGATGAACATCATGTAACTACCTTAGGCATTCCATGAAAATTGTCTTGTTCGAAGGATAACATGGAAGCATGGCTGGATTTCTTGTAAATCCATATACTCGGATGTAGGTGTATGTCAAGAATTGAATGAACCAGTCCGCCCAACCATCCATCGCTACTCTGGCAACCGCCGAGATACGGACATGCAACTCCCGGCCCAAGTTTCTCACTGTATAAGTCAGGAAAGCCTCTTGAACATGCTTGAAGTGACTTTCAACATTAGTGAACTCAAGCTAATTGTAATAGTGATAGACTTTCTGAACACTAAGAATGCCAACCGTGTTTAACCCTCTAAACTGGCCCTGGTAAGCAACCAAGTACACAAGGTAAGAACACATGTGAAACTCGTTGGCAACTAGGAAATTGGTGATTTGCTTGTGAAGAACATTGCTGATGAAGGATGCCCAGTCATAATGCTCCTTCCCAGATATGATGCAACCAATGATGTAATACATCCAAGGCTGAAAAATGTTTGCATGTGCATGACTTGAGACACGATTCAAGAGTGTGATTAGAATCGAGTACTCACCCTTGTATTCACCGCGACCCACGTTGTTTGGCAATTTGTTCCTTGTTTGTTTCAACCATCGCTCTGCCATCTTTCTTTGGCACTTGTCTATATCAGCGTTGAATGCATGCGCACACTGCTCCATAGAAATAACCAGACTGCTCGGGTGCTAAGGGATACCAAAACTTCTTTCAACGTCCAGAGGCTTGAGACTACAAATGACTCATCCGTCTACGACACCATCTCACGAGTAGCAGAGTTGTAATGCTCGACACAAGACATCACAAACTCAACATAATGAACGGAGATAGGTATGGAAGCGGCCTCAAATAACTCGGACTGCTGAATGTTTTGAATAATCGAATCTTAGATCTTGACTGGATCTAAGACTACCTTTGGCAGCACCTTGTGGAGATTCATCTCAATTGTCCCGATGAAGTCGTGAGTTAGGACTGATTTGGTCCTATATTCAAGCTGAGTGTATTGCATTTTGAAAAACTCGCCCGTTGACTGTGAACACGGCTATGTTCTGACAAGATTTCTGGAAAGCTAAAAATAGCCTATCGAAGGGTTATTTTTGGCAAAAAATCTGAGATATGGGTTTTGTCTAGAAAAAGATTCTAAGACAACCCAGGATGTCAAAAATGTGAAAATCTAACTTCTACTCGACCATGCAAGGAATTTTCAGCTGAGAAAATTAGAAACTCGAGAACTGATGCTCTGGAGTTAAAAATTCGTGAAAATTCAAGCACATGAATTTAACTCGAGGAAGCTATGTAGAATCGATCCAAATGATTTAATTTGCCAAAATTTGCCTATTTCTAGGACATGCGAATTGAAATCTGAGAGAATTTGGAGAATCTGAGAGGAGAAAAGATGTATTTTGAGTGTCAAAATCGCCACTTGTTTCTCAAATTCGCTGATGAACTATGAACTTGTACCTACAAAAGGAATTGTTTGATGAAATCGCCACTGAAAGCTAATGAAATCGCCCAATCTCTGGAGAAAATCGCCCTTTCCTTGAAGAAATACGAATTTCTTTGAGTTGGATGAGTGATTAAATGACTGGCGCCATGAATAAATAGAGTAAAATCGCACCATAATGCTGACTGCAAGATTTGAAACCCTCGACTGAAATAGAATGTTTCTAATTGGACCCCTCCAGTTTGAACTAAGACTTACTCAGAGTTTGGATTAAAAAATAATATAATATTCACTTTGCAATTACATGCGTTTTTGAAATCTCAGCATAAAGAGGCGCCAATTTGAGAAAATCACCATTTAAGCTTTGACATGCAAAATAAATATTTAATATTATTTTATTTAGTTGACAAACCACGTAAAGCACTTGGACAGATTCAACAACCTTTACTGATTTCGAAAAGTCCTCATTTGACCTCATAGGCATCCATTTGCTCAAGATATGATGTTTTTTACTAACTCCCTACTTTGTAGCTGACTGCAAAGTTACGACTGACCATATTCAACACTGATTTCCGGTTGATCGGGTGAGGCTCTGATCACGCTGGGATATTCATCGCGAAGCCTGCAGAGCAAGGGATCAAATGTCTGCTGGGAGCTGGAACTACAAAACCCATCATTTAACACCTCAAAGAATTAGGCACCTTTGATTAAATTTATTTTAAGACACCAAACTTGGCCATTTCTCCATTCTACCATCTGACGCTTGAAAAGGCTGCTAACGATGAATGAAGAACCCTGCTGACTGGATGGTGAGCTCACTACGTGACTGGAAGCATTTCACATCCAACGACTACATGAAAGGCATCAAAGGACTGCATTAAGAACCTCAAAAGGAAAATCGCCCCTGGCCTATGAACGGTCAAACACCATTTTGTCAAAAGTATGACTTTCAACCAGATGCTCTACTTTGACCTCTGATATCAGGAGCTAGGGTGCTCCGATCTGCGCATCGTTTGTCTCATTGTGTAGCTAGAGCAACTTACAAGAGATGTCTCTAGAGATGACGAAGCGAGAAAACTGCTTCTTAAGTCCTCAAAGAGACGATAGCCTTTTAAAATTAAAATATATGCTCCATACTTAGCCATTTTTTGGACGTCTTCGTTTTTCAGTATTCTCTAAAGACCTCGCACGTACGAGCATTTTCCAAATCCCGGAGGTTGACGGTTGGGCTTGTTGGATAGCTGGAGTAGTTCCTCACAAGTCCTGTGAAGATTGCGAAAGCTAAAAACTCCATTTGACAAGCCAAAAGGTTGGGCGCCCCTAGCCTACAGAGGCTACAGTGTATATTTCGCGTTTCTCCACCCTTTGATTTACGTGACTAGTAGGATCTCTGCCACGATCACTCGGAATGTCGGATTGACAGGATGACTAATGTACTGCGAAACTAGAATAGATTAGCACAGATCTCAGGAAGACCTTGTCTGCAAATACCATCATTTGATGGTCCCTATTCAGGTGCGCCCCTAGGCTATAGGCGCTCAAAAGTTGAAAACTGACCATTTTCTGTAACATGCAAATTCAGGTACCCTCAACTTTTGACCTCAGCAACTGAAGTTTTGTAACTCAGATGGCTTCGCCGGATAGCTCATCGGATAGCCAAACTAATTATGAAGAGATTGATTGCATCTGCAAGCAAAAATAACAAGATCTGGGCCCTCAAAAAGAAGGGTGCCCCTAGGCTATAGGGGCGCAGATTTGCATTTTGCTGAAAATCTTCATCAATTTGATCTCTGAAATCACCCTTATGGCCATTGAAACAACCATGCAGGGGTATAAACCTGTCGTGAAATGCTTCTCCATTGTGATATGCCTCATTCTGAGTCTGAGGTTCAAGGTCTGAGCTCCAAGTACTACTCAACTGCTGCTAATGATTGACATGACACTGACCAAAGTCCATATTTGACTAGCCCAAAAACAGTATTTTGACATCATTTAACAAGGTTTAGACTCTTTTAAGCAAAATGCCTTAATGTAGCAAAAAATTTGGTTTGGGTACAACAATCGTGTCGGTGAAGGGGATTGGAAATGGGTCTTTGATTGTTACTACATTTAGACTTCGAAAGTCTACACAGATTCAAATATGTTCAGATTCCTTCTTCAATGAAATGACGATCGGTGACACCCAATCACTGACTTCCACTTTGAATATGATGCTCACTTCCAACATTTTCTCAATCTCATCTTGTACCTTGCTGGCGTAGTTCTTGTTCATTCTGTAGGGTCTTTTCCGTACAGGTTGTGCTCCCAGTACGGAGGGATCCTGTGTACACACAATTTTGGAGGTATTCCCTTCAGGTCTTTGTATGTCCAGGCGAATGCATCTTTGTACTCCATGAATATTTTTAATGCAGCCGCCTTCAGTACAGAATCCCAATCATCATCGACCAAGATTGTCTTTGGTTTGTCTTCCTCCCTAAGATTCACATTTTTCAGCTTTGTTTCCTCGTACTTGATTATTTTTTCATGTTCAAGCTGGTGGGCAAGCGTGTCATCTAGTTTCGCTAGTTCTTTGTATTCCCCGTACTCAGGTGGAAATGTTTGGTTGGTCGTACCCTTATCTTCTTCTTCCTCTATTTCTTTGACTTGTAGCATGTTGCATTCCGGGTGGAACACCTCATAGTCCTTCGTTTGCCAGTGAAACAACCCATTTGGGGAACTTGTCTCGTCCTCCGAGCAACTCTCGAGGTCGAGTATGCCTTCATCATTCGGCTCCATACCCTTCCTTCGTCTGTATCTGACTCTCCCCCGTTGGATTTTGATCCGGAGGATGCCAATTCTTCACTTACGGCTTGGTTCTTTAGATCTATGACGTATTTTCTCCTGTTGCTTTCGATCAAGAGTGTGTTTCGCTTCCAGTTGTGATTTTCCTTGGCGACAATCAACCATCCTCTCCCGAGTAGTGCATCGTATGCTTTCTTCTATAGGGGGATGACGACAAAGTTCAAAAGGAACTACTGTGTGCTGATCATTACTTTTTGTGCCATTAGTGTACCAAGAGGTTTGATGCCATGTTGATTTGCGTCTACTAGGTGGAATGTTGGGGGCCAGAGTGTTGGCTTCCCCAAACACTTCCAAGTTTTTTCTGGTAGTATGTTCACTCCTGAGCCTCCGTCGACAATGGTGTTGGAGAGTTTCCTCCCCATGATTTCCATCTGTATGATGGCTGACTTCCTCTCAATGTTTACTGTGAGTAGCATTAGGTCTATGGCCTCTCTTGCCATCTGCGTTGTACTCTCAGTCGGACCTTTCTGACGAGTTTGATTGTCTTTCACGACATTGGTGAGCGCTATTCTCAGTTGTGGCATCGTTTGCAGAAGGTCTGTTACGTATAGTTGTGTGTAGCACCTACCATACTTTGTTTTTCTTCGACTCCAACTTCAATGATGTACTAGTTACTTTGTTGGAGATTCTTCGTTCCTTGGCCATTGCCTCTTCCAATTTCGCTTTGGCCTCTTAGAGTCTTTCTTTCTCCATATGAGGTTCTAGATAGATAGCTTTCTTTGTTTGTGCTCTGGTGATCGCCAGAACCTCCTCGTCCACCTCCAACATATTTATGCCTTTCTATTTTGGGTAGTCGGTATCTTCATGATCACTCGATCCACACCACTTACATAGTCTACCTCCTGTCCCTTGATTATTTTGGCATTCCCCGGTGAGGTGAACCCATTCATTGCACTTCCGACACTGTATCATAGGTGTTCATTTGCTATCGTATTGTATTTTGCTCCTCGGACCATTGTTATTGCATCTTTTGTTGTTTTGGTAACCTCTAGGGGATGCATCGCTATTGTTTTGTGGCTTTAGTGGTGCGGTCAAAAGGGTTGACTGTTCCCCTTGTGCGAAGAAGACTTGCGTACTTTTGGTCTTCAGATTGTACGGGCACTCCTTGATGGAGTGTCCCATAACTTAGCAGATGTCACATAAGAGTTTCTTTAGGCATTTCGCCTTGGTATGACCTATTTTGCATTCGGTACACCATAACTCCTTGGATTCCTTGGAATTCTCCTTTTCCACCTTAAGCTCCTTCATCATCCTCATCATATCTCGTGTGAGGGCTTGTACGGTTTTTTATTTGTCTTCACTACTCTCCGTACTTTCTTCAGCATATTTCCTTTTCTTTCCCTAAGAGGATGTCTTATTTTCGCTCTCAATGTCCATCGCCCAATTGTAGGCTTTGGCGTATGAGGATGAGGGTACCACCTCCATTTTCTTTCGCAACAAGGAAAGTAATCCTTCAATAAACCAACGCTTCTTCAAGCCGTCTGCTAGTTGCGTCTCCAATTTCACCAACAATTCCTTGAGCCTATGCTTGTAAGCTCATACATTTTCATGTTTCCCTTGTTTTATATTATAAATTTTGGCTAATATCTTCTTGTCATTTCTCAGGAGCCTAAATTCTTCTTGGAATGCTTTCTTTAATCTTCCCCATGTGGCCCTCTCTACTACTTTTAGTTTAGTGTACCAATCTATGGCTATACCTTTGAGCATCACTAGAAACGCTCTCAATTAGTAGTCTATGTCCTCTTGCCCATTCGCTATCCATATCGTTTCACATGTCTTGCAATGTCGTACTGGATCCTCTAAACCGTTCCCTGTGAACTTCGGCCACTTCTGCCTTTCCACGCTTAGACTGGCTAGCGGAGTTACCATCTTTCTTCCCCGATGCCCTCCCTATGCGTTGGACCTGATTGGACTATTTCTCTTGACATGTTTTGGTGCCTCTTTCATTGGCCACGTACAAGTCTTCCACACGTCCCCTCTCAGCGTTTGCAGTTCAAGTCTCCTAGGGTTCAATCCTATACTCCCTTCGTTCGAGGGTCTTTGGTTCGGATCCTCCAATTCTCGGTTCTTCATCATTTGATATGGACAACTCTCAAATACGGCGTATGCTATTTTCAAGTTCTTTAGTTAGTTCATTTTCATCATCTATATATTTTTCTTCATCTATTATGGACGGTTGCTCGAAAGTGTCTTAATTTATTTCTTCAACAAGGTTTCGATTCAGTTTGGAAATATCTTGGTTTATTTCGGTAAGGTCCTAATTTGCCTCTTTAATGATTTTTTTCAATATTCTTTGTTGGTTTTCTTATTCTTTTAATTTGAGTGATCTCCGTACCCGTTCCTTGGGTGTTTCTTGCCCGCTTGGTGTTCGGTTCTTATCCTTGTTGGGTCGTACGAGCATTAATTTATGGGAGTATGCCTACGATTGGTGTCGCGTTCTTCCTCATCCCATTTGCTTCTCTCTTCATACTATTGCAATATCTGTTGCTTTCGTCATTCTTGGTCACTCTTAGCACGAAGGTCTTGCAATATAATGTAGTGATGTGCGATCAACCTTGGTAATCTGTTGAGGAGGTGGTCGACCTCTAGGTTGATGTGCAGTCTGTCCTAGATGACCGCCTAAGGGATCTCTCGCCTGAGAGCCTCCCTCCATACGTGATCCCTCAATGAGATATCCCATAGGTTTATGAGAGCCTTTGTCCATGCATCTTCTCTATCGTCCTTGGCTTGTACCTGCTCTTCGGTGGGCTAACCCATCACAACGCCATTCTCCTGTCTATGTGATGTGTACAAGGGTTCAATTCGGCAACAATGCCAAATGTTTACTCACAGGAATGAATTGACAACGTACTAGAGTAAACGAGGATATAAGTACAAAACATATATAGGAAATATTCATAAACGCATAATGTGCACAAAATAATGGCACTTCATTCATTAATGCAATAGATACAATATACAATCATTTGTGGTATGTCATGTCATAACAAGTCGTAACATGTCCTCGACTACAATGAACCAAACATATATATAGTTGTTGATGGTGGTTGAAAACACCAACCATCATGACTACCCATTACAACTAATCCTATTGGTCAAGGACTTAGTTCCGGACAACAACTTATAACATAAAATATTGCTGCATACATTATAGTTTTATTTTATTACATTAAATGGCCGACTAAGCACATAATCACTCTTGGCTGTCTACAGTTTACAGCCCTCTGGCTAAGATAATTTAATAGCATATGGAATGAATCTATATTTTGAAAATAATAAAAGATAGAAACCATGAATCAATAAATTTGTTTCTCTTATTAAAACCAACAAACAAGGGAGATGGAAAGGAAGTGACAGTTATGTCCTCAATATTAATGCTACTGGGTTATATTCACACATCACCAGCATAGGGTTTGGTTAAATTGAATTAGCAGCTTCCTCTATGCTCCTGCTATGTCCTCTTTGAACATCTTGGAAAGGAAACACAAGTTTTAAATCAAATGGAAAAGTCACAATGAGTTCCCAATTTGCTCCCAAAAGCATTTTCTTGTTTGTGCTGATACACTTGTCTTCTTGAACAATTCGCTACAGTTTTTATCTCAATTGAACTTTCCATAGCTTTCCTTTGGGCCAGCTTTTTTGAATTTATGAATTTTTTCAATATGCTTCCCTGCTGACTCGGTGCACTCTTGGGTCTCCCCTACATCCATATCCAAGTACGGCTCTGATCCACTTACACATTGGCAAGACCACAAGAACATATCAATCAAAACCCAACCCATTGTCAACAAGGAAATATAGGTCCATATGTTATTGAGAGTTCTTTGTTACTACCTGATAAACTATCTCAAGTGATAAGGCACATCACACTTGTTCTTCCAAGAAAGAGATAAAAAGTTTTCACTGAAATTTAGTGGACTGAGATCTCAAGATCAATAATTTTATTAGA
Organism: Sequoia sempervirens; assembly: GCA_007258455.2. NCBI lineage: Eukaryota > Viridiplantae > Streptophyta > Pinopsida > Cupressales > Cupressaceae > Sequoia > Sequoia sempervirens. The sequence goes on along the minus strand of VDFB02270651.1, from coordinate 230,261,016 downwards.
GGGTTTTCCCTCAGCATGGACTAAACCAAAAAAAAGCCAATCTTCTCCACATTATCAAAGCTTTCAAGAAAAGGAAAGTACTAAACTCCATCAATTTTCCAAAACCGATCTATGTGAAGCTTGGATTTTTTTCCATATTTTATTTTTAATTGTTTGAAGAAATAGTTGATAAAAAAAGCAATTAATTTTTTTTTTAAATGTGTACTGTGACAATCTTGTCAGTTAGGATGGTTAAGATAAGCACATGTACAGATTTTTAACTTTTAATAACTGTGGACAACATTTAAGATACACAAGGCTATTGCATAAAACAGACTGTGTCCATGGATAATATAAAAACTAAAAGAATAGCTGCTGGAACAAGAACTGGCTATGAGAATAAATATAGAAATAATTGCTACTCCCAAAAGAAGGTCGTGCTGCAGAGACAAACGCGCCAACATAGGCACATCTCTTAAAAGTAGAAATCCAAAGTTGACTTTGATATACTTTTTCCAGCTGAAGCCCCTCAACGCAGCAAACATTTATACACCTCCATTTTCTCCAAATCAATAAAACACAAACCCCGGTGCAAGATGTGTACTATGTATCTGAATCTGCATTTCTTTTAATGGCCAGACTAGTCTTCCAGACCCTGCCACATTGCATATTTGCAATTTCCTATTGCACTTGACATTCCCTGTTCAATTTGCTAAACAGACAAACCAAAGCTCTCATTCTAGGCTATAAATAATTTTTACCTAAACTTGACAGGGAAAAAACTGTCTTGTTGAAGTTAAGAAGGGTTCATAACTACACCTATAATTTGGCTGAGGGATTATTTCAAAAACATTAAGAAAGAGACAGGTAGAATTTGGCAGCTTTTGAGAAAGCTTAAGGAGGAACTGTGTTGTGTTATTATTATCTTCTTTTTTTTTATCCTCCCATATTCATGGCCTTGTCACATTCATGTCCAAGGCCACCATGTGACTTAAGAAGGTGATAAGACGCATCACGTGAATTCCTCTCCTGCTCAACTCTGTGAAAAAAAGTCAAAACAAAGAGAAGTAAAACAGAAGCTAAAACATCCAGATTATTATCATTATTGCTTTAATAGTTTCCTTTAGTTTCATGTGACAAAACAGAAACGTGGCCTAGGTCTATACATTTTTTCAGAGATTACTCTAAATATAATATGTTGGCTGGCTTCAAAAGTTTACAAAAGGCAGGGTTTCTTCTTCAACTGCCACATCTTTATTAATCTTACGTATACAGTGTGCATAATATTTGATTGTGGGCATTTGATGGATAAATTAACTACACTTCCTTGAAGATATTCTCTTTGATGCCTAATGTTGTAACGACCTATCCCTTGCGTAAATTATTTATTTTTCAATTTTACTCCAAACATATAAAGGTAACAAGTAACAAAGGCATTGCAATAAAATCTTTCCTTTCTTCATTGATAAATGCATACAAGTTACAATATATTTCCACATGAATTCCATTTTCATTGCAAATATAAATCAGAGTACAAAAGTAAAACAATTACATGCATAGCTTGAGAGCTTTTGAACAAATAGTAGTAAGACGGTTTAGGTTCCTTTCCTTTCAAGTCTTTGTGCATCGGCTGTTTGCTGTGGAGGAGAAACATCACTTGGGCGCTTTTCCGCCAACCACGGACTTATAATGCGGTCCCTCACACACCTATCGTTCGATAGATGGCCCTCCCTTCGAAAGAAGAGATTGGTAGGGTACCCATTAACAATTACCAACTGAGCATAGTGTTGTGTCCTACACAACTAGAACCTTGCTATTTTACAATCTCGAACTAGTATAAAGGATTACAATGAATTGACAATGTAGTCTCAACTAACTCACATCTATGTGGAAGTCGTACATTCACCACTTTGGCCAAAGTATTCTCATTTAGTATTTCGAATGAAGGTCATCTATCATAAACACTACTTAGGGCCGATTTAACTTAAGGCTATCTTACACTACGCATAGGCTTAGTCCTTCACTGGATTATCTATCATCCCAGATGTAATGTCCCCATTCTTTTGTGAGCATCAGAGTTGGTGGATTAGCCTATAATGTCGATCCTCATAGGCTAATGGTTCGGGATAGAGGGTCACTTGAACAGACACTTGGTCGGTAAAATGCAGTGTTGGTATCCAAAGTATGGTGATGTGGTGAATTTGTGCGTTTGGCGTGTTATTGGAGTAAAATGATGATCTTCACCATTTATTTCACTTCCTCAGGCTTAGGGACCATGTGTCTATTATTTAAAGGGGTCACTTTCTATTTTTCAGTTACTATTCATGGCTAAAGTGAAAAAAGACATAACTTAAGTGAATAGTGTTTTTTAATGAATAGTGTTTTCAATGAGAAATTATAAGAATGCAAGAGAAAGTTCGACCCATTCAGGCTATGAGTTATTTTGTTGAATGAAGTTTGACGTGTGGAATTTGTGGAAGAGAGGAACTAGGGTTTCTCAATTTCTGCAGTGGGTTAGCCTGGTTTGGGGCTTGTAGTTAGAATTTTGGCATCTTGAAGGTGTGAAAGACCACCCTAAAGTGCTGGTTATTTTCTTGTTGCTGCATTGGAGCTTGAAATTGCTGATAACAAGTTGTTGGAAGCCATCTATTGGAGGGATAATTGTTGTTGGAGGTTTCATTCGCCTTTGGGAAGGATTTGTTCGAGTTTTATGCAAGTTGTTGAAGCTGATTGTTCACTTACAGCCAGCCGTCCTTGTGAGAGGGTTCCATCTTCTTCAAGAAAGGAAAACGCCTCATCTTTGTGGCTGCTTTCTTTCCCTAAGGGGGCGCCCTTAGTATTAGAAGCTATTTCTTCAAACATTCGGTGGGAGAAAGCTGTAAGTAAGTTTTTATGTGCATTTTGTTGGGCGCGGGTACTGTAGAAAACACTGTTCACAGTGTTATTTTGGCTGCAAATTAATCTAGGGTTGTAAATCGTCTCTTATTTCGAAATGTATGGAAGTTATGCAATGTAAGCACTCTATCATGTAATGAAGAAAGCCTTTAGCAATCTTATTGAGTCTCTTCTTAGTTTATATTTGAAGTTTAATTTATATGAGTTCTTTATATGCATATGGTTGTAAGAAAATTATTGTATCATTGGCATCAAACATCAAAAACACAAAAACAAGAAAAAGTAAAATACAAGACCACAAATCAGACCTACAAGCATCGCGAAAATCATCGCAGCAGAGTGTCAGATCATCACAGTGGTAATAGAGAATATCACTACAGTGGTAGTAGAGTGGTAGCAGAGTGGATCACCGGAGTGTGGTTCATCACAGTGGTATCAGAGCAAACCTTTCCAGCCACCTTGTGTTGGTTTCAAAGAAAATTCCAGATTAAATTTGGGGGTTTTGAGTCAAATCTAGTTTGGCTTATCACAGTGGTATCAGAGCAAACCTTTCCAGCCACCTTGTGTTGGTTTCAAAGGAAATTCCAAATTAAATTTGGAGGTTTTGAGTCAAATCTAGTTTGGCTCATCACACCAGACTATCCTACGACAATCTAATCTACTAGAAATGAACCAACATAACAAGTAAATCACTTAATCCCTCCTATACTGGAAATCTTTATCCTAGGAGTCTCTCAAGCTTACCTCAGTTAACCTAATACCTTTAAGCTAATTGAATATACTTGACTCCTGTCCTCATTTCGATCCTAGTATATATTAGCTAGTAAAGCCATATTCTCCTCATATGGAGTTCATTCAGTTAATGCAATCACACAAGTATGCACCTTCTATCCTTCTTTATCTAGAATGCCTTATTTATACTTTTCATAGTAAAAATGCATCTTTTAAACTCTAAACATCATATTCCCTAGATGCAAGCTATTATGTTGAATATTGAACATACAGCAGAAGTTCAAGAACATATACCTATTTAAGCACAGATATAAAACATAATCTTTTCAAAATAAGTAAGAATTAAAAGTGCATTGGATAGTAGAAGAATATCCCATGCCTGGATTAAAGCTTTTCCCAAAATTTGTTGAACTCGGGTAATTCACACAACATTTCCAGCACTTCAAATTAGCTTGGAAAAATCCTCTTTCCAATTTCTGCCTTTCTCACACAAAAATTCCTCTTCAATTTCACTAAACTTCATTCAGTATTCTCTCTAAACTTCTCACTCAGAATTGTGTAATTCAACTGGTAATGATACAGCTGAATTTAAGAATAAATATTCAGAAGAAACAATTGTGAAGTATTGGTAATTAAGAATGATGGACAGGGCGGCCTTTTATAGAGCCCTAGCCCTTTTGCTTTCCACTTTTGCAAGCATGTAAGTTGCCACAACTGCATTTTGATTAATTCAACCACTATGTGGCAGATTTTTACTTCCATACTCAGTTGTTTAGAGATGAATCGACCTCCATAACTGACAGCAAATTGGAGAAAGTTTCAAACTGCACATGTTAAATAAAGAAGAATCGACACCTACAGGAAATGGCGCCAACTGTGAAAATGATTCATCAAATTGGAAAAGGTCTTGGCCATTCACAAAACACATCATCCTTTCTCAGGCTGTGTCGCCCCTTATTCCCTGCTAGTTTGATTTATTCTTCTAGGAGAAGCGCACCTCCCAGGCGTGTATTTCTCAGGCGCCTTATTTCATTTTCATGCATTAGCATTTCAATAGTTTGAAAAGCAAATATTTTAATTTCCAATAGTTTGCAACATTATTATTTCAAGTGATAGGAAATATTTCGATTTCCTATGTTTCCAATGATTTAAATTTATCAAAATAAGAATAGCCCAATTCATGATTGGTGAATAATAATTCGTTGAAAGATATTCATCGATTTTCCATAGTTTAGACTTTAATATTCACTCTAAGTGAGATATAATCTTTTATCCACTTTAAGAGATTTATAAGATTATTAAACTATATATATATATATTAACAATTAATATATACAGATATATATTTCTAATTACTCTCGTAATATATATATATATATATAAATGTATATATTATTTTACTATAATATATATACATATATTTACACTATATAATATATATATATATATGTATTTATGTATATATCGTTTAGTAACCATATCGTAATCCGATATGTACATATATACATACATATATATGTAAATTACCAAGCAATAATAACATAATATTATTTATCCACAGATAATAGGTAGTGTATATATATATATATACATGTATATACTTGTATATATCTCAGTGTACACTTATGTGTATGTAAACCATATCCACACATACATATGAGCATATCCATCTCTCGATCATATGTCTGTATCGATATGTTTATACATATGGACACCTGTACATACTACATACATGTGTATACATACCCACTCAACCTATAAACTTATGTCCATTTATGTTATCCTCACAATGATCATTGTACAGTAAGTCAGATACACAAATAAACATCACTTATACATGCATTCAGAAGTAGACACAACTCCTAATGCCAACATACAAGCCTACGGACGACTTACCCATAACTCAAACAAATTGACTTAGCTTACTTAGTCTAAGGGACGTGTGTGTGTATGCTCAAATGGTTCTCGTTACTAACTTACTATTTACCCGACCAAGCTCCTCGCCCGAGTGATATTTCTCCTCTACTTGGAGGAATGGTTCGCACACCTGCATTCAATGACACGCTAATGGGAGTCATATGTTCACAACGAAACAATATACATGAAACATCTCAAAAGTTAGAATAAACATTATTCAACAACTTACATGCAACATTCATCTAGGATTACATCAATAGAAGTAACAATCAAATGAGACAATCATTAAATGGAACACATTTATATTGATAACAAGAAACAACATGTTTTATTCATCACATTGATTCAATCATTACAACAAATTGCCCTATGCAATAGTAGCTATACAATCGGGGTGTAACAAATGTGGTACAATGAAGATCTCCAACATGATGGCAAACTTTTAGCAATGCTTGTATGTTCTAGCATTCTTCAAGAGTCTTCCATGTCTAGAGGAAAGTAATTCAATTTAGAATTAAGGGAAAGACTTATAAACTTTATTTTTAACTTTTTTTCACGTGTTGTCTTTAAAATATTTGTTAAGAAATGATTTTGACTTTTCTTGTTTTTGTCATTACTGATGTTGAATTAGTTATAACTTTAGTACTCAAATGCACATTAGCACTGAATTCATTCATTGTACACAAAAACAATATGAATAAACAGGTCCATAAATTGAGGTCCTAAATTTATGGTTTTTAATATAGTAAATCATATCTGTGTAAGGGAAAAATCATACCATGTGTTTTACTTTTAAGGAATGATTAAATAGTTTAAATTTGTTAAATATTGATAGGAAAAAAATTTGTGCCCTATGGTGCAACTGATAGTAAATGTTAGTTTTATGTTTTTCTTCAGTACCTCTTCTTCACAACTATTATAGCTGCAATTATTTTGGTTTCTTATTTTACTTTTGTACCCTAATGCTCAAGAATGATCATTTGTGACTCTAATTTGGTATGTTTCTTCCCTTTGTCTTCACTAGTCAGCCCAGATTTAATATTAAATTTTCTCTTGGCAATTTACTTGAGCTACATAGTGCATGTGGAAACAATAAGTAAATCTCATAAAATCCTTCAGCATCATTCACTTCCTGAACTTATATTTTTTTAAACAGTCAATTCTCTTTAGTAGATGTTAAAAATTGTAAAATGTATTCCAAGATATAGCAGTTCATGAACAACTAATCAATCATTTCTCTTCTAAATCACAAGGATAAATGTCATAAACTCGCTAGCCATTTCACTGCTTAATCTTAGGATCAAGTTCACAATACTTGGCAAATCCCTGTCCTTCCTAAGTTCAGAGATCTTTTCAAATGATAGGAATTGTGGTGAATCTATTGACATTGCAGAAAGTATTTAGTGTATTCCAAGATGGAATGGTTCCTGAACAACTAACCGATCATTTCTCTTCTAAATCACCTGGATAAAAGTAATAACTTACTAGCCATTTCACTGCTTAATTTTGGGATTAAGTTCATCATATTTGGAAAATCTCTGTCCTTCCTAATTTCAGTGGTCTTTTCAAGTGACAGGAGATTTGGTGAATCTATTGACATAAAAGTTTGTATAGTCACATTTTCTACTTTTTTAAAATTGGATGATGCATTACATATTAGTTTGCTGCACAATATTCCCAGTTTCCTGTATTTGGCAACTCTATTAATCCGAATCGGATAGCTGAGATCAAATTGCCACATAACAAATTTCTAACATTTTTTTTTGTATACATCTTCTGTCTATAAGATAAGTTATTCATTTTCTTATATTCTTCCTTTCAGAATAGGTATTGCTTACCCTTTGTTGGCGATTCTGTATATTCTTCCATGATTGTTTTCCTAAAATCCATTTGCAGTTTCTTTTCAAACACAATTTCTCTCTGGGAGAAAATTTTGCTTGAAGAGTGTGCGACAACAAAATCTAGAACTTTTCTGGTTAGATATTTCAAGTTTCAGCAATCCATATTTGTAGAGGACAAGAAGTTTCTGTACAAAATTCATAAGAGCTTCCAATAACTGCCATGATTCTTTTATGCTCTCTTCTAGGAATTTTTCATATCTTCTATAAGCTTTTCAAACTGAGAATTTTTCTTTTATTCTAAGTGTCATACTTTATAACAAGATTTTGCTGTTAGCAGATCTCAATGTTTGAAAGTCTTGAGTGTTGTTTTGTTTTTTACCCCTATTTTCATTAAGGATTTTAGTATTTTATAGCGTACACTAACTTATTAGAAACAATCTAAGTTACCGGTTGTTGATGCAATTTTTGTGACCTCACCAATCAGCCGAAGAACAAAATAGTTTGGGGCTATTCCATTCTCTCTTGATCAAAGTATTCCGCACGCTAAGATTGCCAGAAAGTTCGTGCGTTCAACTCCAAGGTTCCTTAAGTGCGAATAGACCCAGTTTGGTTGATGTGTATTGCTGTGTTCTTACGAGGGGTACACAATTGTTCAGATTTCTCACAGTTAACAGCTGTGTTGTACCCAAACCAAATTTTTTGCTTCATCAAGGCATTTTGCATTTAAAAGTCTAAATCTTGCTAATTTGATGTAAAACACAGTTTTGGGCAATGTCAAGCATGGAGTAGTTGTCAATAGTTTGTCAGTCAAAGTCAGTTATATTGAACAAAACCTGAAGCAGAGACTCAAAATGTAGATTTTCACGATGGAGGAGTATTGCAGATGACATTTCATATTGCAGATGGTCATTTTTATGATCGAAACAGAGTTTTTAAAGATCAAATCATGGAGTTTTCTCAGAGGATAAGCCCAAAAGCGCAAGTATAGCTCAAGGGCGCCCAACTTATTGAAGGTCAAGATTCTGGTTAAAATGCTCAAGCATCCAGTCAATCTCTTCAGAATTAGTCTGGCTATCCGTCGAGCTATCCAGCGAGGCGTTCCGAGACTCACAGCTCCGGCAAATCGCGACAGAAGTTAAAATCCCTAAATTTTAGGAGATGGGAAATTTGTTATTTTCAGGCAAAAGCGCGCCTCTAGCTTGAGGGCGCCCATCTCAAGGAGGGGATAAATTTCGTCAGTTTCGTTGCCAGATGCAGTCAATTTGTTCACAATTAGTCTGCTTATCCAACGAGATATCAAGCACAGTCATCCGATTCTCAGAGTTCAGGCGGCAGTCGTCCAAAGATCAGCTTAAAATGGAGTTTTCACGTTTCTGAGCTTCTCTGTTTATGCCCAGTGCAAGTACAGGCTAGGGGCGCTGGCTTAAAGGACCCCTCAGATGGCAATATTTGCAGATAGAGTCTTCACAACATCAGTAGTATTCTAGCTTAGCTCCGCAATGCATCATTCAGCTTGTCGATCCGATGTTCCTGGTGGTCGTGGCGGAGATTCTACCGAGCACGTAATTTTACAGGCGGAACCAACAAATGGTTTTCAGTGCATTTTCATAGTCTTAAGGCGCCTAGCCTTTAGGCTGGTCAGATGAGCCCGTTCGCGTTCGAAGTCTTCACAACTATTGAGCGTAATCAATTTATCTTCCCAACGAGCACAGCTGTCAGCCTTCAGCATTTGGCAGTCGCTCGTGTGTGCAAGGTCTTTAGTGTAATACTACAAAGAGAAGACGTTCGAAAAATGGCTAAGTCTGGGAGCGGTAAACATAAATAAAATACGCACTGGAGTTTTTGAGGTCTTAGAAGCAGTTTTCTTGCCTCGTCACCTCCAGTAACTTTTCTTAAGGGTCCTCCTGGCTGTCCGTTAAAACAGATAATGCCTGAATCGGGTCATCCCAGCTCCAGATATCAACTGTCAAAGTAGGGTATTTTGATGACGTTTGATTTTCGTCAAAATGACACCAGTGCAACCTAGAGCCAGAGGCGCTTTTCTTTTTGAGGCCCTTGACACAGCTTTTAGCTGTCATGCATACAGTCATCGGATGCAGAATATCTCCAGTCATGCAGTGAGCTTCGTTTCGTATCAGCAGGGTTCACCGTTCGCCGTCGGCAGCTGTTTGAAGTGTCGGATGGCAGTTTAGGAAAATGGCCAAGTCTGGAACCCGTAAAGCAATTTAATTAGGTGTGCCTAATTTTTCAAGGGGTTAAACGATGGATTTTGGAGTTGTGTCTCCTAGCAGACATTTCTTCCTTGTTCGATGGAAACACTGGATTGATTATTTGAAACAGTCGGCATACCCGGTCATCGAGGAAATCGATTAGTCGAGAAGTTGGCGGTCATTGACAATCGTCGGCTATTAAATAGGGAGTTAGTAAAAAATGAAGTATCTTGAGCAAAAGGACGCCTATGTGCTCAAGAGATGACTTTTCGGAATCAGTAAAGTCAAAAGATGAATCTCAGAGCTTCAACCAGTTTGTCAACTGAAGTTCAGAATATGTCTATTTTTAGCGCCATTGCATGATAATAATTATTTTATTATTATTTTCAAATTTGAACTTCAGATAGTGGCAGTCGAACTAAAGAGCAACCAATCAGAGGCTTTCTATTCTGGTTAGGGTTTATGAATTCTTGCAGTTGCTAAGTGGTGCGAATTTATTATTATTTATATGTGGCGCCACCTTCATTGTTCTTCACAAGCTTTCAAAAGAAATTCGTATTTTTCAAGAGCAAATTTAATCTCAAGAGAAATTCGTGATTTTTCAAAGGCAAATTCATTTCTTCCAAAAGAGATCGAAGTTTATTAAATTCAAAGAAAATTCAAAGTAAATTCGTGTTTCTTCAGAAGAGAAGGGCGCATATTTTCAAAGAAATTCAAAGTTCAAAGTAATTCGCAAATTCCTTGATTCTCAAAGGCGTATTCCAAATTCTCAAAGGCGTATTCAATTATCAATAAAATTCGCAATCCTTCAAAGATTCAAAGGCGAATTTCATAAACAAATCAAAAGGCGAAACCTCAAATTCAATACAAATTCGTATTTTCTTCAAGGAAGATTCGAATTTCATTTATTCAAAAGGTGCAAATTTCAAGAGGAGCAATTCGTGGTTTTCCCAAACAAGGCGAATTCTTCCAATTCAGAGGCAAAATCTTCATCAATTCACAGAGGCGATTTTTCCTAACATATCTTTTTGCAGATTCAAGTTCACAAATATCAGTTATCCAAAGAAATCTTGGGCGATTTTCACAGAAGAAGACATCAAAAAACGTCTTTTACATCCTTTAAATCTCAGATTTCTCACAAAATACATTGTGCATGTTCCTGAAATTGGCGAATTTGGCAAAGTCTCCAATATCGGATCATTTCAACATAAAATTTCCTCGGTTGAAATTATTAAACTTGATTTTTCAATTTTTAGCGGGTATTCGTTCTCAGTGCTAATTTTCTCAAGTGAAAATCTTTAATACTGATCAAGTAAAGTTGAATTTTAATAAATCGATAGGTTGTCTTAGAATTCTTTTACGGACCAAAGCCATATCTCGGATTTTTAAACAAATAATTCTTGAAGGCTATTTTTAACTCCTATGAGGCTATTTTTAGATTCCGAGGAAATCTTGTCGAGAACATAGCCAGTTCCTGATCCAGAGGAGCAAGTTTTGATCTGATTCCTCAGCTCATTTCGAATCTGAGGACCAAAAGTAGATGCTATCCTTGATTTTAGCGGTGGTTGAGCCGGATCTTCACAAAGTATTGCGAGCGATGCTAGACGATTAAAATCGAGAGGTTGATCGATGAATATTGGCGATGCAGTTTACTAGAGGGCCGCTTCCATACCTATCTCCGTGCACTGTATTGAATTCGTGATGTCTTGCATTAAGCATTACAATCCTACTACTCGTGAGATAGCGTCAGTTGACGAACGGGTCATTTGCAGTCTCAAACCTCTTGACATCGAAAGGAGTTTTGGCATTCCTCAACATCCGAACAGTTTGGTGATTTCTATGGAGCAGTGTGCGCAGGCATTTGATGCTGATGTGGACAAGTGTCAGAAGAAGATGGCAGAAAGATGGTTAAAACAAGCAAAGAACAGATTGCCAAACAATGTGGGTCGCGGTGAATACAAGGATGAGTATGCGATTCTAATCACACTCCTGAATCGTGTCTCAGGTCAAGAACATGCAAATGTTTTTCAGCCTTGGATGTATTACATTATTGGTCGCATCATTTCTGGGCAGGAGCATTATGACTGGGCATCCTTCATCAGTGACATTCTCCACAGGCAGATCACCGGTTTCTTAGTTGCCCATGAGTTTCACATGTGTTCATATCTCGTGTACTTGATGCATTATGGGAATTAGGTTAGAGGACTTAACACGTGGGCATCCTCTACGATGTTCGGAAAGTTTATCGGTATTATGATCAGCAAGTTTCACGAGGTACGACGTCATTTTCAAAGCGCGTGTTCCACGAGCTTTTCTAACTTATACGGTGAGGAACTTGGACAGGAGTTACCCGCGTTAAATATCGGCGTTGCTGGGAACTGGCCCGATGGATGGATGGGCGGATTGGTTTATTCAGTTCCCAACATACACCTACATCCGAGTTTACGGCTTCACAGGAAATCCAGCTATGCTTCCACGTTATCCTTCGGATAAGACAATCTTTCAGGAATTCCTAAGACAGATGCATGATGTTCATCGTCTTCTATGCCAACAAGCTGATATGTAATTTGAAGGGGATTCTTACGTGTATGATTTAGCAATGTGGTTCCTTTCCTAAAACTAATCAGAAATGTACGAAAAGTAAAAGGGGGTAAGGCCTAAGAAATTTATATGCTACTCTAAATGCAGGATATGTGGGGCTTCGTTTCAATGGACTTCAACCAGAGTTTACCTAGCCTCACGTCGGACAGCCTCGGTAAAATTGGTGCAATCTTCAAGGGGATAGCAAAAGATGTTCAAGTTATAATTTAACATACATACACCATCAAAACGACGCATATAAGTATGTAAACCACAACCGAAGTTAAACTCAAGATAATGTCCAGTTGACCACGCAAGGCAGACTTATCATCAACAAGCCGCTAGTGGTATGGAATCAAGCGAAGCTATCTCAATAAAACACCACACACCAAAGTAAGCTACTTGCATGAAAATTACGCTACTTGGATTCGAAAGGAAGAAGAGACCTGTTGTGACCTTTTCACACATCGCCCCATCTAAAAAGGGGACCCCTAAATTTTTGCTCCGTTCTGGTCTTTGGCTTTGGTTTTTGTCTTTCTCTCTCTCGTTCTGCTTCTGTTCCGTTATCTGCTTTCCGGGGGATGTTCCCGTCAGCAAGCTTGAACGTAAGATTCGACCAAGTCTGAAATTAGGGTTTCACGTTTTTTGGTCATATCGAGATCAAATTGAGTTGGTTTGTCAGCTTTTGAGCCTAGCAATGTTAATACCATGCTTTCAGCAAGCAACCCCTGAATTTTCACTGAGTTCTGCCAACTTTCTATTTTTAGTAAGTGTCAGTTTAGGGTTGATTTTCTTAGGATTTTCACATTTTGGCAACTTCATTGCATTCCGAGCACTTCAAGGTCACTTTTGACAAATTTCGAGCAAAAACGAACAACCTGCTATTTTTAGCAGTACAACTTCCAGAGCAAATTTCAAGGTCTATATGTTACAGTTTCTGATGCATGTCCAAAGATTCCTTCTGGGTTTTTCGAGACCTTCGCGGCGATGTGACATGCAAAGTATGATGATGACTTTCAGCATTCGGCCTTTGGAGGCCAATATTAGGGTTTGCATGCAGACGTTTTCAGCGCATGTTGGCATTTTCTTTCTGGGTTTTCCAAGAGCTTCGCAACAATGTAACATGCAAATGGAGCTGACCACTTTTCGGAAACTTACTATTTTTAGCCAGTGCCTGCATGTTGGGGAGATTTTAAGGTTTTAAGGTTTCAAGATTTTTCGAGGCGATTATGACATGCAAGATCATCCGGCCCGACCCGGTCGATCCTTTCCGACTTTTCTATGTTTAGCAAGTGTCGCAGGCTGACTACTCAACACCTCAAAAATGCAAGCTGATCATCATACAACTGAGACGAGGTCAAACGGAGCTCATCTGAGCAACATGCACAAAATTAGGGTTTCGAGCTTCAGCTCTAAAAATGAGGAGTCAGAGGTCAAAACGTTCAAAACTGAGGTATCCATCATGATTGACATCCTTCCGAGAAGCTGCTGGCAAAATTTGAAGGCAATCGGAGAACCTGCTATTTTTAGTAGGACATTTCGGACAGGGGCTATAAATAGAAAGTTGATCTCGGCGTCAGCATACACAGGCAAGTTCACCAACGACGGGCACACTGTCCAGATTTCAAAGCAAACGGAGCAAGGGAGATCTCAGAAACAGGCACTTACTATAAATAGTAAGTCACTTAGTGGCGAGCTATGGTGTAGTCGGCCACCGGATCTCGGTAGCTGACCTGAGTCAAGCATGTATTGAGGTAATCCAGGTAAATTGTAATTCAAAGGCAATGAATTCTGAGAGAATGAAGAATGGGATAATTGCTATTTTTAGCCGAATTGATTAGGGTTTCCTAAAATCGAAGCGAGAGCGGGGATAATCCACTTTCGAGAGCGGCGTCGATTAAAGCGATCACCATGTTTCGGGCATTCAACGCGCAAAATTTGAAGACTTTCTGAACAGTTTCTATTTTTAGCAGGTTGCTAAAAATAGCAAGTACAAACAGGCATCGGGCGTCGACAGCATCAAGTCAGTCAAAATTCAGAGCAAAGTGAAAATCAGGCTTTCCGGAGTCAGGATCCAGTCAACGGCACAAGATTCAAGGAACTTTCTAAAAATAGAAAGTCAGGGCATGTTAGGGTTGACCACGGAGAATCAACTTAAATCTGGTAGCAGGCGCAAAATTTGTTAAAATGGATAAAATTTCAAGTCCGGCATTAAAGCTCGCATTCAAGGCTGAACAGAGGCGGAAATCTCACTAAGTCTGGAAAACTTGACGTAGCGGGGTCAAAGTGCGCCCAAGGTCATGTGGAGTAGTTGAAAATTTTTCTAAGGCATGGAATTGAAAGCTCAGGGGGTCATATGCGCCCAAAGCCAAAACCGAAAGTTGACCATGTGAAATGCGCCCATGTGCCAAAAGTGGAAGTTGATGGTCCCAAATGCGCCCTAGGTGAAAGTTGAGACACTCAAATGCGCCCCTAATTAGATGCTTGACCTCTTGTATGCGCTTTGGAGACAAGAGGAGTAAAGCGATGGGATTTTGTGTGTCAGAATTAAAGAACAACCTATAATATGCGCCCCCTCTTAAAATGGAAGTTTGGGAGGTCATTTGCGCCTAAGCAAGGAACTAAGTGGTGACCCTCTGGAATGCGCCTATAACAAAGTTGAAAGTTAGAAGGACCAAATGCGCCATTGGTGTCAAATAAAGTTTCTAAGGTGACAAAAGTGAAAGGAAGATGGGTGATTTGCGCCCAATGTTGAGATTGAAAGTAGATTATGTTATATGCGCCCCCCTTGACAAACTGGAAGTTGAATGTGCTCAATGCGCCCAGGCTAAACTGAGAGTTGACTATGTCATATGCGCCCACTTCAAAGGGGGAAGTTAAAGAAAATTCAAAGTGACAAAACTTGATGTTGCCTATGCTAAACGCGCCCCAAGCTGAAAGTCATCCCTTGCATTTGTGCCTAGGGCATTGAAACTAAACATTGACCTATCTAAAAGCGCCTTGAATGCTTGACCTCCTGTATGCGCCCTGGAGACAAGAGGAGTAGAGTGATAAGATTTTGTCTAAGTGTCAAAACTGGAAGTTCATGTACTCATATGCGCCCTTGGTGGCAAATCTGGAAAATGCGTGGGAAATTGAAAATTGCTAAAACTGGAAGAAGACTATGCTAAATGCGCCTTCAAAAGAATGATGGAAACTAAAATTTGATGAAGTCATTTAAGCTGGAGCCTCCTTGTGCTATTTGCGCCTTGAAGCTTAGTAGGTAATGTGCGCCTCACTTCCAAAACTGAAAACTCACCCATCCATTTGCGCCTAAGGTTGAAAATGAAAAGTTAGATGGTCCATATGCGCCCCAAGTTATTAAAAATGAAAGCTGAAAACGGCTAAGTCAAAAACTGAAAGTTGAAGGTGCAAAATGCGCCTGAGGTGGTAAAAGTAAAAGTTGGACCATGCAAATGCGCCCCAAGCACGAGTTGGAAGCAGCAACTGGAAAATGCGCCCTTGAGAAGAGAAAAAGTTGAGAAGATTTCCAGATCACTAAATTGAAACCTCCACTTGTGTTTCGCCCCTGGGAGCTGAGGATGTGATTTGCGCCCAATAAGAATAATGAATTTCAAAATTGAAACCTCAACATGCAAAATGCGCCCCAAGGAACAAGAAAATCTATCAAAGGCGTTTGAAACTTGAAGAAGATTACACCATATGCGCCCAAGTTTGAAGATTAAAGGCGTTCAAAGTTAAAAAGGGCGATTTAATATTCAAAAGTGATCAAGCGATATTAAAAGGCATCAAGAAGAAATTTTAAAGGTACGTTGGAAATGAAGTTATAATAAGCGCTTTAATCAGGGAGATATGAATAAAGAAAAATAACGCCTATAGAAAAAAAAAAAAAAATTAATATCTCCCCCTTTTTAAAATCACTGGTGATTTTCTTAAAATTCCGAGGCGTTTAGATTTTCCCTCAGCATGATTAAATTGAAAGGCATTTGAAGGAAATTAAAATTTCTCTTAGCAAGGTGGAGAGATTAATTTAATTAATTAATTTAATTATTTTCCTAAGTCTAATATTAAATTCCCCCTTCGATTTTGACCCATGCAATTTTAAAATTTCGGACGATTTAACAAGGGGAATTTGTTTTGGAAGTTAATTACGGACGGAAAATAAAATTACGCCTAGATAGTTTTGACAATCGACATCGAATTTTTTTTTAAAAATGCGTTAAAAAAAAATAAATTAAACTGGCAATTAAATTAAAATTTTAATTAATTAAAAGTGCCATTTTAAAATACAGTTGAGATAACTTCAAATCGATGTAAAAATGATTTTTCTCGAAATTACTGGAGGTAACTGGCAGTCGGGGGGAATTTTAAATTTTAATCGAGGAAAGAATCTCCCCGAATAGCAAATTGCCATAATAACTGCCTGACGACTGGAATATTCCCTTTTAAAATTAGCAAACGCGTCAGTCATGATGAAGGGAATAAAAGGCATCTGCTAAAATTAGCGCCAGCCTTTTGCTATAAAACTTCGAAGATTTTCATTATCGTTTCACAAGATTCAAAGTTGAAATTTATGCTGGCAAACTGAGTTGTGAGATTTAATCCGAGAAGTTGCTGAAAGTTCGATTTTTGAAGTTTGAGATTGAAGTTGCTAAAAGTTCGATTGTTGGAGTTGCTGAGATTCGAGATCACAAGTTGCGAAGTGCTTCGAAGTAAAAGGGGTTTAGCATTTTTATTTCTTCACGTTGTTGAGGTATGTCTTCGAAGTTGCTGAAGCTTTTTATTTTGCTGAGAGTCGAAATGCTTTTGAAATTAAAAGTTGAAATGCTGAGATCATTTATTTATGCTGAGAGTTAAAATGCTGAGATTGTTTGAATGCGAAGTTGCTTGAGCTTTGATTTTTTCGAAGTTGTTTGAAATTGCTAAGTGTTAGAATCGAATTGGATTTAAATTGTAATGCCTTCGAAGTTGCTGTTTTATAATTTTCGAAGTGCTGATTTTCGATTACTTTTTGAAGTTGCTGTTTTATAACTTTCGAAAAGCTGATTTTAATTTGTCGAAGCTTGCTGATCTTAACTTGTTCACTTTAAAAACTCTCGGATTTATTCTCTTCGAAGTTGCTGATGTATAACTGTCGAAGAGCTGATTTCAAACTTGGTAATTTAATTCAAAGGGCTTGCTGATTTTAATTTGAAATTGCTGATTTTAAATATTGCTAAGACTTAACACGCTTTTTCGAAGTTGAAATTGATAGAGTTAATTTCTTGTGAGGAGTTGAGTATTTCTTTTGGCTGCAAGTTGCTGGAAGCTGAAGTTTTAAGAAGTCAAAGTTGGCTGCTAACGTACTAACTCGTATTTATTTTTGCAGCCAATTCCAACTACCAGCCGCCTCACGTGATTGTCGTTTTTAAAAGTTGATGGAGTGATATTCGCTTTTTGTTTTGCAGATGGCTGACGCTGCTGGAACTAGCAAGGCTGGAACTAAGGCTGCAAACAACGAAGCTGTCAAAGAGAACGCCTCCAGGCAGGCGATTATCAAGGGTTTAAAGAAATCCTTCATCCCAGAGTCAAAGATCATCTCAAAGTACGGAAACCTGACGGATACCAACCTCGGGTCCTTCAACCTCGAGACGTTCATACGCCGAATGTACGGGCAAGGTGGCAACCTTCCAACAGATGCATCACGGAATATTGTGAAGAGTGGGTTGTACAATGCAGCAGGCTTCCAACCGGCAGTCCGTTGTCCTGAGCTAATCCTCGAGTGCGCCAACTTCTACAATACTGAGGATCGAACTATCACCTCTCCCGATGGTTTGATCATGGCTAATTTCGCTCCAGATGCAATCGGCGAGGCGTTTGGAATCCTCGCCACGGACAACATGTTGTATAAGTCCAAGGCCAAGGCAGATAAGATGTACGCCACAACCTTCGAGAAGTGCATGAAAAGAATAAACACCTCATGGATGCGCAAGCCAAAGCCACCTGCTGCCAGGCTACCGAAACAAATAATCTCAGAGGAGCTGAAGCAAGAATATTGCGACATCATTATGTTGCTCAGCAGAGTCAATGGTAGCCCGCAATCTTTCATATTCGAGCCATGGATGTTCTTTTACATCAGTGTGGTGCTCGAAGGGGATGAGCAAGTGAACTGGGCGAAGATGATAAGTGATAACATCGATGAGCAGTTCCGGAGTCTCAGAAGAACAAAAACGTTTTATATGAGCTCATACGTCATCTATATGTTGGCTCGAATGACCAAGTACAGGGGATTGGCGTACCAAGAGCCAATTGGCTGCGGCTACAATCGTATTTTGCAGATCCACCTTTCGCGTATAGCTTTACATCTTACCTCATTAATCGATAGATCTTCAAGGAGTGAATGATGCCTTCACCATGGCTATCACAAGAACCTTCCGCCAGGCTGGGGTCGCGAAGCAGAATATCCGAGGCCCCTCGATAACATCGAGGAGGCATGGGTGTTGGTCTGGCCCAAATTCCCAAAATTTAATGACATTTGAGGCTGCCCGGTACGCATTCCTGGCGTGCGCTGCAAACCACCTTTTAGGTACTCCCTTACCATGATCCTATTCCGTGAAAGTTGCTCCAGGGTAACCTGCGGCCGCTACTTCCACAAGATTTCATATATAAGGCTTTTAAAGCAGCGAAGTGGAGGTCTGCATTTTCCCATTGTGTTGGGAAATTCACTCGAGGAATGCCCAACCTTACAAGCAGCCAAAGAGGCCGAGGGCGAGCTAAAATTCTATAAGTTGACCCTTTATACCAGCAGGCAGAGTGTTGATCCTAAGGGAATGATTGGGACGGTGCAAGGAGAAGAATTTAAACACAAGGCTCACCTGGAGGACTTTTGGGCAAATGCGGCAAGCGAGGGCGAAATCAGGAGAAGGATGTTTTCAAGGCTCCCCCTGAAGCTAATCAGAGAGTGTGAGGTGATTAAGGTGCCAGATCAACTTGAGGAGGATACTAGAGTCACCCATCCAGATTATGAAACGGTAAAGAACGCTCCGATGCCACCAGTAGATTGGGCCGAACCAGAGATTGTGGATCTAGACACTCTGTCTATCCCGGTCATGACATTCACTAGAGCGTGGGTGGATGAGCGTGTTAATAGATTAAGGAGAAGGTCAGTCGCCCTCACGTATGACCTCATGGGTGATAGAAGGCCGCCGGTGGTAGCAAAGAGGAAGAAGCAACTCACACGAGGTCCAGAATCAAAAAGGAGGGAGCCCGTTCAGCCAGAGCCTCAGGGATCGGAAGACACGTCCTCAACTCAATTGGTCTCTCATTCTTCCAGTAGGCGCGAAGTTTCATTGTTTGCTAGTCAGAGAGCTCCAAGAAATGAGGAGCCGGAAGACGGAGAAGTTAACCAGCCAATGCTGAGAGAAGTTGATACTCAAAGTGTGAATGATCCTGAAGCTGCCAATAAGCGGGATGAAGGGGAAGAATCAGACACGGAAACCCACTTTGACTTTTCCTTCGGAGAAGAGGATGCTGGGACGCGTGAGGGAAGTGATCAAGAGGTCGAGATAATTGAGCCTCCAACAAATACTGCTCGGGAAGAAGTTCGAGAAGTGGAAGCAACTGAGGAGCAGCCTCTGATTGTTTATGATATTCAGCGAAATTGGCTTTCACAGGCGATCAGAAGGGACCAGGATGATGACGCCAACCTAGCGATTGAAATGGAAGAACTCTTAAATAGAACAAGCAA
>VDFB02270651.1:230203336-230241036 GCA_007258455.2 Sequoia sempervirens | reverse complement strand
TTCATTCACCTCCACCAGGCAGTTATATTCGTCTTTGCTTCCGTTTAACACTGTCAAATAAAAAGGGCTGCATCCCTGTGGTGGGACCCCAACAACCAGAAAATTTCTGGCACCTGTCCCATGGAGCTTCTGCATGTAAATTAATGCCATGTTATATTTATTCCATAATACCTTTATTTGGTAGCGGAAGGAAACATTTATGAAGATATATTTTTAAAAGGACCTGGACTAGACGGACGATCTTGTGAACAACATTAGGCTGGCCTAATGGTGGAGAACTTGTACTCTTGAAAGAGAGGTCACAAGTTCAAATCCTGCAGGGGGTAAGGTATGTACACCTCGTATTGTGGAGCACGAGTTAGGTGCCTCCCTCAATATTGGGAGTACGAGGAGTCCCATATTGCTGTAGGCTGTCTGTAGACCCAAAAACAGATTGCCGGGTATCGTGGACTATAAAATAATATTATTATTATTATTATTTATTGTAAACGTAATATTGGTTATCCAACAGCATTTCATCATTTTGGATAAAAATTGAAAGGGACCATGGAATCTGTGGCAACACAGAGTATCAACCCATCTTCGGTACAGATTTTCCAGCTACGCTAGAATTCATAAGTACAAATTATAGGTACAAAAAATAGCCCTCATGATTCATCATTCACATTCAGTTTCTTCTTTTCTCTAGAAGACAATCAAAGATAAAATACAAACCTTCACGATATGGAACCCACTCATGCTTGCATTCATGATGAGAAGCATCCAAAGGAGAAAAGAAACCCTGCAAAACACAGATTTCCAGGCCCCGATTCAGCAAAGTGATTGATTATGTATGGCTTGCTTTTCGATGACACATATTTCAATACCCTATATATGTAGAAGTCGCAGAATACAGTAGTAAAGTATGTAAATCATGATTCATGAATGTTATTTGATAAGCAGCTTTAACCTTTTAGTACACTGATGTCTAGTGGATTTGAAGATTCAAATCTTCTTAAATCTTTATCTTGTACATGTTAGTGGATTAGATTGAGTTTTTTGCATCAACGTTTGGGATCACACTCTATGATCACACTTTTCTTCTTGAGCTCTTTTTCTCCTCCTTGAACTCTTTCATCCTGATGGATCACAGAGTGTGATCTGAAACGTTCATGTAGAAAAGTCTCACACAATCTAATCCACAATCGTGTGCAAGATAAATTGATATGGATTGTAGAAACTGGATATCATTAATTACTAAATCTTATGGCAAGGCAAAAAGGCAGTGTCTTTGGGTAGGATACCATTTTTCTGTATTCTCTTGCAATTTGCAGGGGAATTCATTATCTTTCTAATAAAAGTAGATGGAACCAACGTTTTGAAACTCGACTCGCGAGATGTCGCCTGTAATTCCTGCCGGAAAGTAATCGCTGAAAATACTCGCCGCCGAGTTTTGACCAAAAATCGTGGAAAATTGATGAGACTCGCTGATATTGGCGCCGGCGATAAAACTTGTTCAGCGTTCGACATAAAAAGGAGCGCGATTTTTCTTTTGACCTTTTTCTTTTTTTGGCGTACAATCTCAGAGTCTGATTCCATTTTTTGTCGCCGGTCTCAGAGATTCGTCAAAAACTTTTTAAATATCGAACGACCTAGAAGATAATATTCGAAATTTTCTGTTAGACTGTCAGTAACCTATGATACTACAAACCCATTGAAAAGTAATGTTTTTCCACTATCAAATCAAACGATTTATGCGCCTGTAAATGCCCTCCAAAGTTTTTTTGTGCGCCCGTTAAATTCATCTGAATGCACAACAAACTTTATCTAGAGTTTTAAGTTCTTTGAAATGAATATTTTTTAATATTTATTTATTATGTTCTGTTTTTATATATTTTTAATATTATTTATTTTTATATTTTTTAATTTTCTAAATCAACATTTTTTATCATATTCATCATGAGGATGATTCTTGTTTCTTTCTATATCATTTTGATGATAAATCATAAAATATGATCTGAACACTTTCAATTCATATATCTCAACACGCAATCAATATAAATATAATTTTATAAATTATATATTTATTTTTAGCCAATAGACTATATATTGTGTGAGCTTTCAGCTGAAACAAGTCTCACACCTGAAAACTCCCTCCCGAGAAACAGGTTACCACTCACAATTCACCATAATTTGTTTGCTGGACAACTTTGGCTTCTTTCCCATAAATGTGGCTGCAAAAATCTCGTCTCTAGCCCTACTTTTCATTCATTATTGAATAGATTGCAGTAATAGTTGTACGAAGATTGCTTTTGGCTCATCTCGTTTGAAAAAACAACTACTTTGGTAGGGTTTCGTAATGTTTTTCCTGCTAACTCTGCCCCTTTTTTTTTAGCAGCATTGTTGAAGCACAATCTTGAGGTCAGTCTCTTGCTCGGGTTTGAATGGCTATTTCCTGGGGTTTCTGTATATGACTGGATCATTTTTTTGGTGTTCTATTTCATTCTAAAACAATTTTGTTGTCAATACCCCTAATTTTGTATTTTATGCTAGCCATGTAAGGAGTCACAAGAGGCACCAACGAAATATTGTTGATCGTCCACTTTGTGTATCTGTTGATCTTGTTCTCCACGTTGAGAAGGATCAGTCGCGTGAGCGTGTCGCATGTGCAACTAAAGGATGGGAAGCTCTTCATGTCCTTTGAGAGTTATGAATTTCTTAGCCAAAGCTTTGTTGTAGGCATAGTCATTCCACAGGGGGCTTGTGGGGGATGACATGGTGGGGAGTTTTGTTGACAGTTAAGGATGACTAGTCCAGTGGTCATCTTCGGCTGCATACCTATCACGTTCACACATGCTCTAGTTTTGAGAAGGAACAAAATAAGACTCACCAAAGCACATATCTGGGTTGTCTACTTCCACTAGCCATGGCTATCATATGCACATACAGGATTATTTCGTGATTCGAAACAGGAGGCCAAAACATTTTATTGACAATAGCTATGAACAATATGGAAAATCCACCTACATATGTAGGATTATTTCATTATTCAAAATGGCAAGCCACAATTCCCAAACACACTAAATTGAAAAACATGATCAAAAGGAATGTGTTTCTTATGTTTCTCATATTTCTTGTAAAAGATGACCATGATAGCTTGCCACAACAACCAACCTAGAAAAAGGATAGAAATGGTTTCTTAGGTTTCTCTCACTTAGACAATTCTAAGATGTTTCCCTGGAAACAAGCCCCTTTCCCATTTGTTGCAGCGAAGCTGTCAAACCATAATGGAATAATTCAAGATGAAAATCCAATTACAACAAAAGGTTCAGCAAGGAAAGATTATAGCCCTGCATTTTACACTACAAGAGAGCTATGGAAGAAAATTTTACAAGGATTTAGTATAAAATTTTACACCACTCCACCATAGTCATAAATGGACTCCATAGCTTTAATATTTTAGTCCTTGTGGCATTAACAAACTTCAAGACTTGAGTTAAGCCATAAATGACTAAGAGTGAGTGGTATTATGGAGAAATAAAGATTTGTTTAAGGTTTTGGGGGAACACATCATAATTTGGCGGTAATCAGACGTGACAAGGGAAAATATTTTAGGGAATTAAAGGATGGTGTGCAAAGTGTCTTTTTGGTGATTGTTTTGGATAAGGAGTTCAAGCTAACAAGGCTTGAGTTGGGCATGAAGAAAACTTACTTAGTGACTCATTCCAGTGGCAGTTGGGTATGTGATTAACTTTACTTATATATTGGTATTTTATGTCAGGCAATGATTTTACACGGGAATAATATTATATGTTTTGATGTATGTTATCTTGTGCAAGTGATTAAAAAAAATAGGGGAATACTAGAGTAGTATACCCCTTGCTATTCACAGAGAAAGCTCTATGAGCAGCTTGGTATAATCACCCCTACTGGTCCTGATTTCAGCCATAGTTAATATGAGAAATACTCCTCAAGAGCAGGGGTTATAGATATACAAGTGTAGAAATATTGTTGCTTTGTCACGTATGCATGACTAGTACTGTGTGCTTAGGACTATGATAATATAAATGCACTTTAAATGGTTTTTAGTTGTTATCATGTCACTGAGATGTAATAAGTTTTATGGCATTTAAAACATGGGTTAATATCAATTGATAGGTTTTTCATTCATTTGACTGGCTGGAGATAGGTGACTGAGTTCATTATTTTGAGGTCTGAATTATCATTATGAGATCTGAGTTCATTATTTTGAGGTTTGAGATTATCATCATAAGATCTTTGTTTCACACCTTTAGAATAATGTGCATCATAACTCTGGAGTACTGTAATGACTCTCTTTGGATTGTGATTCTTCCCATAACGGTTGCGTATACCTTTAGTGAACTCCGTTTAACTATTTAGGCCTGTGTACATGAACAGTGACTATAATTTTTTAGGTTTGTGTACTTGAACAGTGAATTGTGTTAACTTTTAGGTCTGTGTACATGTAACAGTGGACTGGGTTGTCATGTCCCCCAAAATGGTAGCATTGAGATATAAAGCATCAAAAACAAGATAAACCAAATACATATTAAAAAATATTTTGATATTTATAATTATCAAAGATAATATTATAAATATTAAATATAATATTATAATTACCAAAATAAAATACTAAATATTATAATATTTATAATAATGTGAAATACATAGCATATCAATATAAAAGATTATAACACATTGAAATAAAATAAATATATTAACAATTTCATTATAATTATGATTATCAAAATAATATTATAATTATGAATATGAATATTGGTAACTACCATAAATATTATAATACAAGTGTCACAAATAATAAATATAAAATAATCAAAAGCCTAATTCATAAACCAAATATAAAATATAAAATAAAATAAACAAATAAAAAATGTAATAAACAAATAAATATTAAATCATGCAAAGTTCAATTCATGAATCAATTCTTAGAAGCCAGTGATTATGAAGGCATCGATCACAATCTGCTACTAATCAACATTAGTTATGATGGGGGCAACGACTGCATAGGGGGACGTGTCCCTAGTCAAAGGACGAGCATGACACTTGGAGATTAATCTATAAAAGAAAAGACCAAGCCGAGACATGGGATCATCGATAAAGTGTGGTAAAAAAGAAAGGAATATCTAGCATAAGGAATATGTGAATATATTTTCAGTTGATGAATCAATAATATTAAAAAGCAACGAACCATTCACAAGGGATATCTTTTAATTCCTGCAGACTGTGGTATGTCCCCTTATGAAATATAATTCTATATTTTTCTAGTAATATTCATTATTCTCATAGTTATGGTAAGTAAGTATAATATGATTGCTAATATATATATATATATATATGATATGCATACTCATGCAAAAATGAGTATTCTAAGTTAAGAGATATATATTTGAGCATAACAAGAAGATATAAAATATAGAATTAAGAAGTGTATATATAATACTCATACAAGTCTATAGATCCACTTCTTATCAGGTATTTGTTCCATTATAGTATGGATCAATATAATAATGTGTAGATAAAAGTTAGATTAGTATGCATCTCAGGGCGGGGGCCCTAGCTTGGTTGGCTAAATCTTTCCTATTGTAGGAAGTTGGTCACGAGGTCTAGTCTCCCCCACCCTCGTGGTACTGGAGGGCGTGTTGCACCAACGCCGTCGGTCACGTTAAAATGTTTACCAGGCACACTATAGTTTATAGGGGGGTCGTGCTACCCAATTCCTGCAGTCTAAAAAAGAATGTATGCATCTCAATACATAGATCGTGGTTAGTATAGTATGTGCATATGATAATTATTAGTGTTTATAGTGAGTCAGACACGCATATCATATTATTATAGATAAGATATGCATATCATGCTATTAGTTTCATAGCTAATATGGATCCATCTATTGAGTTCATAATTGAACCCTACAATTATAAATTGATACTAGTCCTAAGTGCAGACCCAAAATCTACCCCATAACAATAATGATCAATTATTTAAGAACAAGAACACCATATGACGACATTACAATTTGATACATGAATGACTCTATTCATTCACTATGATGATAAATGGTATAATAGAATTCCATCTATGGGATCTTGAAAGATGTTTAATATCTACCCTAATGTACTTATGAAATATATTATAGAAGAATAATTCATAGTGAGTAATAAGAAGGAAATGAATAATCCTTTGACAAGAATGAAATATTTATATCATCTTTGATCTTATTAGATATTATCACTGAAATTTAATGATTTATAATGCTTCTAATGTCTCTTTGAGAAACACTTTGAATACAAAATTCAGGTTTAAGTGATGCCACTAGAAGACTGTGCATACATAACTCTGGAGTACTATAATGACTCTTTGGACTGTGATTCTCCCCACAAGGGTTGTGTATACCTTCAGTGAACTCTGTTTAACTATTTAGGCCTATGTACATGAACAATGACTGTAATTTTTTAGGTCTATGTACATGAACAGTGAAATGTGTTAACTTTTAGGTCTGTGTACATGTAACAGTGGACTGGGTTACATATAATTGGACTGCGTTACATGCATTGTTAGGACTGTGAACACTTGTTTAGAGAACTATGTTTTATGCATTAATAGCACTATGATCATGTGTTCTTGTGTCCTATTACTTGAAGTTTAAGGACCGTCTTACAAGGATAGGTAGTATTGTGTTTATTTATAGGACTGAGAATGGTATGAAGAACATTGTGTTCTTTGCATTAGGAGCACTGTGCTCATTGTAAATTGAGCATTGTGGTTCACTGTTAAAAAAACCATGTTCACTAATTTATTGAAACATTACATTGGAGTAAAGGAAATTATGCTTATGATTTGTTATGATTATGGACTAAGTTACCAAATTAGAATCAGAATTGACTCCATATGTACAAAAACATATAAAAAATCATAAATATATACATATTTGCAGCTTAGAAATAGAAATTAAGCTCAAAATATCACATATCATGGATATGTTAAATAAAAATACCATAAATGATACAAATTTGATTAACAATATACTAATTCAATATCAATTTGTCAAGCATTGTACTCGTATTTACAGTTGATAGTGTTGGGATGCTAAAGGAATATTCTTCCTATAGTTTCTCACCCATTTTGGAAATTTTACAGAGGATACTTTGTGACATTCAATCTATTTTGAAATTTTAGTGGATGGACATTATTTCATTGTAGTGAGTATATACATCTTATGTGCTTTTTAAGACTAGACACATCTATAGAAGCAATTTTTTGGTGAAGTAAATATACCTTGATAGATCATAGGTAGCATTCTAGATTCAAGTATGTTAAAACTCATCCCATCATTTATGTGTCTTAGGGGGTAAGTAGCCATATGCACATACTGGGGTGGGGTTAGTGGATATGCTTCTATGTGTATCCTCTCTTCCTCTCCCCCCTAATATTATATTACATGCTAATCCAACTGCATTTGGATTTTACTGATCTATGGGTGGCATTATTGTTGGAGAAAGACAATTCGCACATTTTGAGTGGTATTTTCTTTACACAACTTCAATCTGTTCTAGTACCCATAAAAATTTGTGGGAAACCAATAAACCATGTATTTTTTTTTATTAATGTTAATATATAATTGCATCTACCCTCTTCTTTTCCCCACTAAGAACATTGTATCATAATCAAACTGCATTTGTGTTTTACCTGTCCATTGTCAGTGGATGATATTGTTGTGTGATAAAACATTCCATAACTACTTTTCAAGCAAAAATTTCTCTACCCAAATTCAATTTGCTTCATCAGCCAAAGTCAGTTTTCGTTAATCTGTGTGGATTAATTTTAGATTAATAAGTATATTTATGTATGCACCTATCCTCTTCTCCTCCCTGTAATAATATGGTATACTAATCCAGCTACACCAAAATTTTACTTGTATGTATAATTGTATGATAAAACAATCCCTCTGTATCTACATTTTGAGTAGATATTTATGTACCAAATTTAATTTGTTTTACCAGCCAAAGTCATTTGTGATTAATGCAAGTGATTGAAAGAAAAATTTAGCTAATATTAGATAAGTTGGGCTTCAAAATTTGTGAACAAGAAGATGTGTTTATGGTGTTTTGGGGTTATTTATCTTAGAATTTCTGGGAAGAGCCTATCAATCATGTATGGTCAGCTGTTGGTTCAGTTGGGTAGGGAAAATAATCTAAGAAAATTGGATGTAGTTCACATTTGGACATGTCATTCCAACTTGCAGCATTTTTCCAAGGAGTTCAATGATGGAGTTCATCATTGAATCAATGTACACAGATGTTCTGGATAGTGGCTTACTTGTTTCATGCTTCTGGAAGTTTTGGAATGGTGTGGGAAATCTTAGAATTTTCATTGAGGGATAAGATAGTTGTTGGGATTGATTCAGCTCATTCAGGCCTCATAATTGCAGTCATTATGTGGGGGCAAAATGAATGGATAAAGGAAATCAAAAGTTGGATTTGATTGCATATTCGGATAGCTCTTTCGATTGATATTCACGCATGAAAAACAGTCCATACACATTTATCAAGAAAAAGGAAGAGCTCTGACTACATCTGATTTCATTATGAGCGGTACAGGTACACATTTTTACTTTTGAACTTCTCTGCATTAAATTTTACTTCATTCTTATTAATATGCTCGTCATAGTATATGTTGTACACAAAAATTACAAACTAATTTACTCACATCTTCATGGTCTACAGGTGGTTGCTTAATAATTGTAGCTCTTTTCATTTTTGGATCAATTGCACCTAAGATGCCACCCAAAAGAATATTCTCTCTCCTATAGTTCCTTCTTCTAGCAATTGATTTCATTTTTTCAATCGATGCAATTATGATTTAAGTGTTCTAACTTTTTCTTTCCATGTTTAGGAACAAATAACTGGATAACAAAATTTTCTTGATGCAAGCTCTTTTCATACAAGCATGTGGAACCATCAACTATAAAAGCATCACAAATGAAACTACTATGAATCATTCCTTCAAATGGCTTATATCAAAAATTGTAATTCAGAAGCAAATTCTATTTGTTCCGAAATTTGTAAAAAACTTATCTTTTGTATGTATTTCAAACTTCTATTACAAATTTATATGAACACTACAATAAAAACTACTTAGCATGTTTGCTTACATATACTTCTCTATCGACGTAACCCTTGCACCCCTTCTGGTGCAAGTGCTAGTGTGTGTGTGTGTATATATATATATATATGAATTGTATTAAATTCTATACATAAAAAAAAAAATATGGTTCATAGATTAAGTAATATATATGTTTTTAAAGCATATTTTTGAAAATTAATATATTTATTAATGTTGGATCTGAGGTTCAACGAGCAGAATTTTTTCTAATCAGTCTCCTCTATGTTTCCACCGCCATTATAGGTGTTCTATAGACAAGATGAAGAACCATTCAATCTAGCAAGGCTCGACTTAAAAAACTACACCTAACATAGAAGAGACGGGTATTGAGAGCAATTCTTACCCAAATTCTCTCATTATTATTGATCATTGTTTCCCATTTCACGTCCCACCCCAATGCATTTGTTAAGCCAGACTGGCACTGAATTCTTTCATCAAATTCTTCACATAGAAACCACTTATCCTGTTCTTGGAACGGCAGACTCCAAAATAACTTCTCAGAATTAGATGAAATGCAATGTTCCTTCTGTGCTGGTCAATACAGTTTCACTTCTTCCTTCTCCTAACACTCTCTGCTAAAGAAACTTGAATTCATAACAAGAAATTCCCATTTATTACGAAAGCAAATGAATTAAAATTCTTGAGTGGTTGCACTAGAGGGACTCAAAGTCATTCGACGAGACCAAAGAAAGTATGCTAGAGGTAGAAACAAGCCGAGTAGAAAGCAATGGCAGCATTGAAGGGTCATTGAATAATACAGAGGATCTGTGCACGGATTAAAGATTTCAGGTGAGAAAGCACAGAACTTGCCTAGCTTATGTAGCTTAGCCAATGATCCAAACTTTTTTCTGCAAACAAAATTTACATTATTGCTATCAAGAAACTAATGCTTGATTACCTTCACAAGCAAAACAAATATCAAGGGAAGAAAATACATGCATGCCACCTATTAATAGCTCCAGAAAAACCTTTCCCTTGCCACCTTAAGATTACTCTTCTGAGTGAACATCATTTTACAATCAAGTAACTAGGTGTATGATATTATGGGTGATGAAATTGTTAGATATGTGGCACACATCTTTTTAGTTAATTACATGATCCGTACTTAATTATATTAAAAATTGAGTCAGTCTATGTTGGTATTAGAGATTTATCCTCCACTATTCTATTAGGAGGAGCATATATAAAGGAGGTGAATATCATTGTAAGGGATATGTGAAAAGTATTGTATATGTTTGAGGTCTTATATTGGAGATATAGCATAGAGTGGCTTCTTCCAAAAGAATTATCGTTTGATGTTGTCTTGCATTAAGAATTCATTATATTTCTGAGTAAATTAGATATTGGTACATCTTAGCCCACAAACGTCTCTTATGTTATATACAATCTCTATTATTTTTAGATATTATTGTTATTTTTCTGCTTATTTTTAATACCATATGTGAAGGCCTAATAAGTTTTCTCAAAGCATCAAGTTCAGCAAAATGGAAGAAAATTTTTGCTGTTATTTTTCAGAAAAACCAGTTCGTCTTGCAGAAGGTTGTTCTCTTCACACAGCTGTCTGGTTCAAGAGATCTTTTACGTTGTTTGAAAGAGAATTTGAGAGTTTTCTGAAAAGTAGTCATAAGAAGGATCTGGAGCATTCTCGAGGGAGATATGGCCATGTGAGGCTTACCCTGTGAATCTGATTTTTGACAATTTTTTCAACACAGAATTAGGGCACAAAAAGCAGTCAATTTCAGTAACTTTGTTATCATCACAAAGTAGTCTGCTTGAGGTGATCTTGGTCTTGTTGGAAAGATACTTTTAAGATCTTTCTGAAAATTGTTCATAATAAGGATTCTGATCTGTGGCCCTCCTAAGTGGACCATCAGGAGCTGGATCTGACATTTTTTTAAAGTGTGACACAAGCAAACTATTCATATCTTGCAATGCAGTTGATAAAATTTGATTCTATCTTTTTGTAAGTGGAAGGAAATGTTTACGTCTACCTTGTTTCATTCTTTTATTTTCAGATCTATCGTAGAATAGATGATTCATTGAAAGCAAATTTTTCATACCCTAGTTTTCGTTGCACTACTTCAATTTGATAGGAAGGGTGATATTGATACTAGAGATGGGTGGTTCCAATTTAAACAACTCCATTCTCAAAATTTTCGTTGGAGAATGGTTTTCTGTCTAAAACATTCTAGTGAAGCAAAAAGGTAGTATGGAGATCTAATACAAAATAAAAGGAGGATAATAGTTGACTTATTCTTTTGGGAAGAATTGGAAAGAGCTTTCTTAGATAGATGTGAGATGAAAGGAGGGGAAATTTAAGAGGATGGGGATGATGATGATGAAGAGAAAAGTAAGAATGATGATGATGATGATAAGGAAGGGAAGAAAGGCTAGTATTCAAAGAAAAGATGAGGGGATGGAGTCTAAGAGTTCAAGTAGTTTAGCTTCAAAGAAGATTCACTATTTCATTTTCACATATATATTTAAGAGGCCATTGTATCCATAAACGCTAGAAATAAATATAATTTTATTAGTCTAGACTTAGCCAAACAAATAAGGTCAAGCAAAGAAGATCGAGAAGACTCAAATAGATGGTAAGAATACTCAATTTTATGAAGATTTGAAGCTCAACACATATATTTTGTATTTCATTCAGATTTTTATACCTTTGATGTGGATGGAATGGATATTGTTTTTGTATATCCTTGGTTAGAGACCACGGGTATACTTAATATTAAGTACAAAATACATTTATGAAGCTTTGGTACAAGAAGAAAAAGTTGACTTTACAAGATATTACACATAATGTGGACCAAAGGAAGGTGAAGGTAGAGCAAATAGAGGAATCTAAATAAGAGTATAGAGAGGAATCAAAAGAAGAAAAAGAGAAAAGGGATTAAAAGAAATAAGAAGAAAGGAGTAATCACAATCAAAAGTCAAAGGAGCAAGTAGCAAAAAAGGTTGAAGAATCAAATACATCAGAGAAGATTCCATAGTAGTAGAAAAGCAACTAAGGGTGCAGGGTATAGACATCCACATCATCATGAGAGGCAACAATCATGGAGGAAAAGTGCTACACATCAAAGAAGCACTAACCATGGACAAACATGAAATCATAGGAACAATCACTATGGTTGCACATGGAATCAAAGGAACAAATATAGACATACATGGAATCAAAGGGGCAACAAATATAGCAATTCAGTATCAATGAAGCAACAACTAAATTCATGGAAGCAAAGGAGAAATTATATGGAGGTGAACGGAATCAAAGTGGAGCAGCCAACTATGAAAAAAGGTTTGGATACAAGTATAATCAAGCAAAACTACCAAGAAGACCACATATGGAGGGTCGGATCTGATAGAGCATGTAATGATCTACAAAAGATTCACTAATTAGTTTTTCATCATGTTTGAGAAACAAAACATGTCAAGGAGAGATGTCATGTTATGTACCTAGGCATATGATATTATGGGGTGATGGTGATGCTAACTTGTGGCACAAATTTCTTTGGTTGGTTATATGAGTTCATAGGATAGTTCTTGTGTAGTTAAATATATTGGGCATTGACTCAGTCTTTGTTGGGATTAGTGATTTGTGACATCCCCTCCATGACTATCTTTATTTCTGCCATGCACTATAGTGGTGGGATATGATCTTTGATATATTGATTATGAGACCATGCTCAAATTCTAGATTGTTGTAACATTGATGATATATAATTGATTATGGCTTGTATCATGATTATGGTTTGGAGAACTTTTGTGTTGCATTTTTCATTAGTTGTCATTTTTGGGAATTTAGAGAATTTGCATGGTGAGTCATACCAGCCTCTCAAGTGGCTTGTTGGATGTGCAAGAAACAATTTAATGCCCCTATAAGTGGGAATTCAATGAAGTGGATTGAGAATTCAAGGGTTTTTATATATGTGATATTCATGCAAGTTTTTTGGTTCTATTGGACGGAGAAAAGAATCTCTATGAGAAAAATTATAACTATGGGTGTGGATTAGAAGAGAGAGGAGTTCTCTAGTTGTGCATTTTGACATTCATACTTTTGGAGGTCATCTCTGAGGTTGGTGTATCATTTGAAGAGCTTCTAGTAAGCTTTATAACTTGTTTTCTTCTTAGGAAAATAGGTAACTAGAAAATAATGGGCTGTTTATGTTTCTTAGAAAAGAGTAAGGATTTGTTGGATTAATTCCTTTCTTTGAATTTTGTCAGATAGTTGAGAAACATATAAGAGTTTTGTTGGGTTACTTCATTTTTGAGTGATGTAATAAGTTCCTTTCCTAGATTTCATTTCAAGGATGGTCATTGCTTAATTGAATGTCTTCACTTTTGGTTGCATTGGGTCCTTCTTGTTAGTATAGTGATTGTTGGGATAATAGAGATCAACTAAGATTGTTTAGGCTTTCAAAGTAGTAATAGTTTGTTGACAAGTTACATTATTGACATTTTGATTATGTAAGACACTGTGAACTAGGGTTAAGTATGTTGTTAAGAGATGTTGATTTTGAGAAAGGGGGTAAAACCCTAACATGGCCTTCATTGTTGATGTAGTTTTTGACTTCCTGTTTAGTTAACTATAATGATGGTATATCTTCCCTATATAGTAAATTGGTTAGTTGTGCTTGAGACTCTTCATGAGGATTGTGTTGTGATTGTAGGGGATTGTTCCATCTATTGGTTGTGGTTGAGCTAGATACATTTGATGTCACTAAGTAGTTTTGAACACCCTCTCACTCAAATCTAACCAACCTAACTAAATATCATTTTGCAAATCTAGATTATTCAATGCCATTTAGAAAGGACACCTTTGCTAATTATAAAGAAATAAAAATAAAAAATATAGAAATCAAATCTAAGCTTAGAAAAATCAAAAAATGACTATCATCAAAGCAACACAAAGACAATAGAGTTGCCCCTTGACACTTAAAACATCATCATACACAAGATTAAAAAATGTTCTAATATTATTGACTTTGGTCAAAGAACAAATAACATGATACATAGGACAATCTATTCATTGAAAAATTAAGGGTATTTACATAAAATATGGCTTGTTACATACAAAAATATTGATCCTAAAAATCCATAACTTTTTCATTTTCTCTATTTGGATGTCGTTACATATTCCGAACAACTTAACCTATGATTAACTTACTAATTTCTATATTAAAACCTATGATTAAGCCTTAAATGGAACTATATATTATATAACCAAACCATGTGTAATAATTCCTAATATGCCAACCATATCCAATTGGCAAGGTAAACACTTCCTCTAAAAGAAATAGTTGCCTCACTTGATCTCCACTCATTCAATGTTTGTATGGGTAAAAGTACAAACCTACATATGTTGCACTTTATAAAGGAATCGACCAACAATAAAAAAAATTATGAACTTCAACCACATAAAAGTGGTCTATATGTTTTGAATTTCAAAATGATGTTTAAACTAATGAAATGTAGAAATATTGATGAGGTCTATTCTTGTAATTTTTTCATATTTTTTTAAAATTGTTTTGATTATTTTTTAATCAATGTAAGAGCAAATTTTGGAATGTTGAAAATTTCAGAAAAAAATGATGTTCACTTGACGTCAAGAAACAAATAGAAAAAAACTTCATTTTCCCCTAATTTTTTTTCTCCAAATAGCTAACTTCAATATCTAGTGCATAGAATTTTTTTTTGAAATTTTGATGTATATTTTTCTTGTAATAACATTTTAAAGTCAAACTTGTCAAAATTTGATAGTTTTCATTTGACGTCAACTATTGTCTATTTTTTTAATCATTTTCAAAAAAAAAAATTATACCCTTTTGAAGAGGATTCTCTCCTCTAGTGCACCATCTATTTTTCAAATTTTTTTAATATGTTAAATTAGACTTTTTTTAATTTCTAATCAGCCTCTCTTTTTTTATACGTAAGGGTATGATTATATTAATATCAAAAAATTATAATATCTTTTGCTAAGTAGATAATCAAAATTGCAGAATTCCTCTGCTAGAACCCAAAAAACTTCATAGACCACCCCAAACCATTACTACTGCCAAGGCTAAACAAAAAACAACTAGGCCAGTAGGACAAAGCTTAACACCTTGAGAAACCAAACTATACATTAACTACAACATACTATAGAAATTATGACACTGAGATTACCAAACCAGACTTTACATAAATAGCACCATACCATATAATAACATAAAACTACCCCATCATTGACACAAATTTCATATGAAGCCATGGGCATGAGCAAATGCCTAGATTGTTCATCATTAAACAATCATTTTCTTCTTTGGACTATGAATTTTTTTATTTTCCTTTGAGGGACTATTTTATTTTGTTCTTCTTCTGAGCTATCATGATTGGTTTGAGCCATTCGTATTTTTTTTACATATGATCTCACTTTGTCATTTTTTCTTGATACAAAATCAATCAACACCTTTGTATCAGTTGCTTCCTTTTCTCATTTTCTTTTAGAATTATACTTCAATTATCATATATTTTATTTATATATGATTCAACTTTTGATGACTATTGTATAGGGCACTAATAGATACATTGATGCTTTTGACTTGATGTGTGAGAGCAAGGTGTCACACAATATTGTAGAAGAGGTTTTCTCAATCTTTTTTATTTTAATGTCTAAATAATTACTAAGAAGAAAAATGTTCTTCACATCTATTGCTCAGTCATCAATATTTTCTTGAGTTGAAATTTACCACTAAACTATCTAGTTTCTCCATGCTTCCGAGTTTGTCTATTCTTTCCCAATTCTAGTGTGTAACCTGGATTCATATCTTCCCAATAACTTACTATCTTCATTAATGACCATAAAATATTTAAGATTAGGCCATCTACCAGGTTCATAACTAGTTATTTCTTAATTTTTGCCT
The DNA here is from genome assembly GCA_007258455.2 of Sequoia sempervirens. Taxonomy (NCBI): domain Eukaryota; kingdom Viridiplantae; phylum Streptophyta; class Pinopsida; order Cupressales; family Cupressaceae; genus Sequoia; species Sequoia sempervirens. The sequence goes on along the minus strand of VDFB02270651.1, from coordinate 230,224,954 downwards.
TCTAGTTCCATTTGGAATTTAGTTTTTCTTTCACTATTTTCCCTGGGAAGTGATTATCTTGTCATACCTTTTTCAGGCATCCTAGTGATCTTTATGCCCTTCCCTTTCCTATTATTTTCTTCTACTTCTTTACCTGTGTTAAGGCTAATTTCAAATTGACTTGTTTGGGGCTAGTGCATCCATAAGTTCTGAATTACTACTTAAATAAGATATTGTAGCCATTAAAGACCTAGGAGGATAAGGATTAATTGATTGTTTCCTACTGGAGGGATAGTGGCTAGAAGATCATATAGATTCTTCCGGGGTGTTATCAATGTAGGGTTTGTTTAATGTACTAGGAATTAGCCATGACATAGAGTAATTTTTTGACAATTGGCTAGTGGATCATCGGGTTGGCTCAACTTCAGGTTCTTGTTCCAAAATTGTATGTTTTAGATCAGTTGACAAATCAATGGTGGACAACCTTCTTCTTTGTAATCTATGGATATTGTACCATAAGGAAGGTGAAGGAACATCAAGGTTTCTTAATCTAGGATTTTGTTAAATTCATTTATTATTTTTTCAATGATAACCTGAAACCTATGTGGATACTTGTATGATCAATATGCCTTCCAAAATCCAAAAGATTTGAACTTCCTTATAGATTACCTACCCCTATGGAAAAGGGTGAAGGTGGAAACATTATATTAAGCAAACTATAAATACATTGGCCACCCACTGTTGTATAAATAGAACTTGGTTGGAGGGAAATATCTTTGACTTCAAGCAAGAAACAAAATGCACAAGTAACATATTTATCATCTAGAGAAAGAGTAAAATTTGTATTAACTTTAATATGACCATCACCATGATGCTTATCAAGAACACCCCTAAATTGGGATATAACAACTTGATCACAGATGCAACATCGTGTATCAATAAGAGTAGCAAAGTATTATGCACCAATATCATAGTTAAAGTGTGGGTGAACAATAATATCAACATAATAAAAGTGGACATGAAAATATCCCTTTTCTTTCCATCTTTGGACATATTTGGTAGTAATGAATGGAAGATAAACAGGTCGTATACCAACATCTTAGACTTGTAGATTCAAATCAAATTTCCTAACATAAGTCATCATGCGTGATTTTATTCTTTTTTCAAGATACAACTCATAAATAGAAATATTTGGAAACTTAAAATTTCCTTTCTCATCAACAATGTCTTCACTATCTTCTACAATATTATGAATTGCAATGACATGAGAATTACTAGCATTTATTGATCTCTGACTTTCCATAGTAATAAGTTTTAAATCTTACTTGAAATTTAGGCTTGATTTTTTGCTACTACATTTATTAACTTATAGTTGCCCTTCAACATGCCTCCTTGGCTTCAACAATGAGACTTACTTTTGTGGCTCCACAACTACCTTTTTCAACTTACACTCAATATTTTAGATCTTACTCCTTATAATATAGATTGTCTCAAACTATGAATACAAATTACTCAAGCTTTACAATGAACTATAGCTTATGGAAGAACCTAATCTTTGATTGCAACCATGGCTCTGATACCAATTTAAAATGGAACAACATTATCAACAGAATGTAACTCTAATACCAATTTAAAACAGAACAACATTATTGACAGAATGCAACTCTAATACCAATTTAAAATGGAACCATTACACAAAATATCTTGACAACATATGTAGAAGATCATTGCAATATTTCTAGATTTATTTTTACAAATCAATTTTTGATTAGCAAGATCACACAAGGTGAAATCTAAGAACATATGTTTAATTTCTTTTCCAAAATCTTGGAATTACAAGTTGGAACTTAAGCACAGTTGAATTCCTAAGACTCTAGAAATCACTCCTACTCCATATGCCAAACTCTCAAATTGTTCATCCAAATATTGATGCAATTGTTGATACAATTGTTGATGCCTCAAATGAGTTCATAAGGCCTTATTTATAGGAAGTGGAGGCCAAGTGGTAGTTGGAAGTATGTGGTAGATGCACACGTGGTAGATGAGTATGGTAGATGAGAGGGATAGATGGAGTAATTTGGTAAGTGAAATTTATAAATTAGTGGATAGTGGAGTGGTAGATGAAGTACCCAGGTACTTGACATTTGGAGTGTATGATTTTGCTTTATTAGTAAATTTATTAATATCTTTTCATAATATTAAAACTAGTGTTCAAATATTTTTCCAAAAATATTAATAAATATGAAATACTAATATTTTACTACAATATTAATATGCTATCACTTATTATCACTTTTTATGAAACTATATAGTGAGAACAATCCACTTAACACCCCTAAGTGGCTACGAGGATGTTAATTTTTAAACAGGTTTGCATCTTGTTGCCAGGTATTAATGTGGCTGACATCATAACACTGACAAGCACATATGCTCTCTAAATATGCCATGCAAGGTAGAGGGTCTAGTTACACCCAATATTTTATTTATTAAACAAAAGGAGGAATATCATACCAAAATATAGATAGTGTCAGTCATTTGCTTTATTTACATAACTTTATACAAAATCTAATTATTTACAACATTAGACTCTTCATTCTGAATTATTAATCATTATCCCATCCATAGAGAATATGCCATCTTCCAAGGTCTGGTATGACTGAGATGTATACTAGATATATTGTAAGTGTTTTCAAAATTGAACAAGTAATGGTATGAGTAATAATGTTTTATCTTTTTAAAGCTACTAATTGGCATGTACCTGGAAGATACCATTCCCCAAGAAGTCTTGTATCATCATGCCTTATACAACCACTCAACAACATAAATTCAATTATTAAACTATAATGTTTAGAAGGAATGAGCATGTTATTGTGCAGTGAAGTGATAAAAGATGGCACTATGCTAAAGAAATTTAGATTTTTGCTTCTAGATTCAAGTGTAAAGTTGATAGAAGAGACTCATTTATAGGGTTTTGAGGAGATTTCAAGAATAACGAGACCAAATCCCTTATGCAAAATTCTACAAGAATGATTTAGTAAGTACTTTGTAATATGAGCTTTTGGTTTTTTTGTAGTTGTAATGACTGAAATGTATAAAATTACTCTAAGTTTAGGTATGATATCCTCAAATATGTGGTCAATTTGTGAAAAAATACCTAGGACAAAATATTTGAAAGATATGGTACTACTAGGGAAGGACAAATGATTCCAAAACAAATTTGTACTACAGTACCAAGGATGATATAAACTTTATTGGTACCAGATAGTAGCTCCAAGCATTTTTCAACAAAAGGCACAATAAAGAAAGTGAGTGAACCCTCACATAATAGAAAATCCAATGTAATAACCACCCTAGAATTTTTAAAAATAATTACAACTAGAAATGAGATGTATAAGAAATTCCTTTCGACTTTCTAGCCACCCAAATCTCAGAATAGGAAAGGTGAGAGCATACGATGTCAAGATTATAAATAAACTAAAAGAAACTATTGAAGGAAGCATTAGGTGGAAATCCAACCAAACTACTTATTCAGTGGGATGGATATGCAATACAGAAAAAAAATTGCTTATCCAACAAGAATTACAATGACACTTCCACTTTTCAATGAGAAAGCTTATACAATATTTTAAAGCATTTAAATAAGATTCTTCCACTTGTTAATGGTGAGAGAATACAATAAGTCCACTTATTCAATGGGGGTAAGTATAAAAAATAACCAAATCAACTCATTGAAGGTACTACCGTCTAGTGTTACAATGCAAATGCTCAAAACAATAGCTTTTAGTGGTATGCTCATCCAAAGAATTACAAGATTAATGTATTTGCATTATGAACACTAGATGAGAGGAGTAACAACTATTATTAGGTGTTGATATAAAAACAACTACTATGATTCTTCAAAATAATGCTAAATATCATAACAAATCATCCAATTGTGAAAGAAATAGCAATATACCTCATTGGAAGATGAATACTTTGTTGGTACAGGTTTGGTAGTGCACTGAAACTAGATACAAGTTTGAATAGCTAGAATAATTTCTCAAAATTTTGAAAAAACTCACACACAATACCTCCAAGTTGAACATAAAAAAATACCACTTCAAAAAAGCACCCAAACTTCACAACTTCTTGGAAGGAAATAATATAAATCTGGTAACTTAGATAAGAAAGGTGCAAGTTTGAAAATATCTTATATGTAGATGTAATATCACTAACAACATATTAAAACAATACCAACTCCCACTCCCAAATGGTTTTAACACAACACTCTCATAGACATGGCACCTTAAATTAACAAGAGAAGAATATAAAATGGGTAGTGCTTGAGCTAGGAACCCTCACACCATCCTACAAGTTGCTCATCAATGGAATGTCCAAACCCCAAATAATTATATACACTCATTAGATGGTATAGACCTACAATGGTGAAACAAATGAATACAAACAACATTTAAAGAGTTTCAAACTTGGAAGATTTACCACACGAATAGGCCAACTATGAATGGTATGGCCCAACAATATCAAACTCCTACAATCACATGAGCTTATTTCAAAAAACTCCAAAAAGATTTGGAATAATAAAAAAAATCATCAAACATATAAAAACTCTCCATCTTTGCAACCTCCAAAAATAAAACTCCAATTGCAGTAATGGTGATCTTTGAAATAAAATCACTCTAGTCTAGCTAGGGATTATCTTTCAAATATGAAACTAGAAATCTTGAGAGAGTTTTTTTCCTCAAAAATATTATGGAATAACTCAGGTTCATTCCAACAACATAACAATATCATTCACAAACTTATCTTCAAAATGAGTCCCAACACCTCCTTATATAACTTTTTGGAGGGAATTATACAATTTAAAAATATAATAATTTACTTTATTTCCCTCACAAAGACCTTTTTGAAATAATAATAATATTTCACGTGTAAAGGCTCCCTTATCTAGCTATCCAGCTTTTAAAACACTTAATTGCCTTTCCAATGAGCTATTACACTAAGTTGTCGTTTTATTATTTCTCAACATTATAGAACATAAGTGAAATATTAATTAATAACTCAACCAAGTTGCGAAAATAATTAAAACTACTTAGGAATCAAACTCTAATCATACCAACATGATTTTGAATACTTGGGGTGATTATTAGAGCCAACTAAATGACTTACTAAAAATAAATGGTCTCTCCAAGAAGTTTGGAGAATCCACCAAAAGTTGAAATTCACTTTTGAAAGTGTCATATTGATCTTGTTGGAAACCTTGCAACATGAGCATGAAGTATGGATGGTTTGTGTTGGTTGTTTCTATGTTGTCATTGATGCCAACATGGTGAATAACTATATGGGAAGTCTTCTTGGTTTACCGGAAGTTGTTCTCTATCGGTAATACCCTTTTGTGATGGATCGGTGTGTTGGTATTTGAGTCCGAAATTCGCCGCAAGATATGATATGACTCTAATATCTTAACCATGTTATCTTGGCTCATTCAGACAACTATATCTTGGATCTTGAGACGACTTTTGTTGTGAGCAGAAAGTTATTTCTGACAGAGTTTAACTCTATATTTTACTATTATTTTGTGTATGGCATACTATGTGGGAGACTCTACATTCTACTAAGGTGAATATTCTTATGTTGTGGTTTTGTTGATAGTCTCTTTGCTAGTGGTATGATGGGGAATTAATGTGCTCTTAGATCTGGAAGATGTTTTCTTTGAGAATTATTTGTTGGTTTGTAGAATTGTGTTTTAGTCTTGGTTGACTCAATGTATGCAATATATTATGAAGACTATTTATGCTTTATGGATGTTAGCCGTATAATTCACTATGTGGATAAAATGCTTAAATCATATATGGTGCCGACAAAGAATGTTTTGATTATTTTTGTGTTCATCTAATTAGGCCAACCTAATTGATGATCAAGATATGCTTGTATATATATATATATATATGATGTTTTGAGGAAGGCAATAAGACGAAGGAGAAGAAGAAGTGATAAGTGTGTGTGTGTGTGTGTGTGTGTGTGGAGGAGAAGATAGTGTGGAGAATAAAAGTGTGAGAGCATAAATGCTTTATCAGTTGTGATTAGTGCAAATTTGTTGAGTGATTACTATGTGAGGCAATACTTCATATTCTGAGCTTCAGTGGAACTGAACCCTGCACATTGAAGGTGTATTCTATGAGTTCAATCTTTTGGCAGTGAGCCACCATCATTGTATCTTGGTAGTGAGCCATCTTTTGTACTCAGGCTATGAGCCTTTTAAGGACAGTGAGTCCTGGCAGTGAGCCCCGTAATATTTTGTATCTGGATATAATATATTGTGAGTTAACCCCCACTGTGGTTTTTCCCTTTTTGGGTTTTCCACGTAAAAATCCTAGTGTTCTTGTGTATGGTTGCATTGACTTGTTTCTATGTTCTCTTTTGCTGATTTAGTCAGAAGTGTGATAATGTTTAAATGGATTTTATTATGGTTTCATGGAATACTGATTCACCCCCCCCCCCTCTCTCAATATTTTGAATGTTCAACAGATCTATACTACTTACTACAATCATTTCCAAGAACCAAAGTCACCACTAACCAACCTAAAAAACTACAAGAAGTTTTGATTCTCTCCAACTCACCAAAATCCTTGCATGAAAACTCAAAAATTGAGCTAAGTGCTCACAAATCATTTTTCTCAAAATGGGGACATTACATCCAAGGAGCTACCCACATTAGAGAAAATAAATTATTAAATCCTTTTGGTCACATAAACACACATGGTGGGCCACTAAGCCCAAGGACCATGAATTGAAGGTTGACTTACAAAGAGCTAGGGTAAATATAATTCTATAGGTACCATATTTCAATGCCCGAGAACTTGAACCCTAATTTGTTCAAATGGTTTCAATTTACCACTAGGACAATCAATGTTCATTTTTCAAGTGCATGGGTAAGGAAATAAAAATCATATCCATTGGAGAGGATTTAACATTAGTATTTGGTGTGTCTTAATGTGGGTTTATGTTCATTAATAGACCAATTGGAAGCCTACAGGTTACACAAGCATGGAACGATCAGGTTGTGAAGCATGATTTATGTTGGGAAGATTTGATTGTAAATGAGTTGGTGTGAATGTGTGTCAAAGGACACAAGGGCATTATGGATAAGTTCTTTATATTGATGAATTAATTCTATTCATAAACATATATTTCTATATGGCCTTTTAGGAACACTATTACACCCCATTGTGTTATTACTTATTTACTGTTACCTTGTTGAGTTAAAATGCTTTAATACATGATTGTGTTTTGTATATGAATCTTGATGTATAATGTGATGAATGAATGTTCAATTCAATATAATATTTTAAATGTTTAGAAGATGAAAATATATGATGCATATGAATGTAATGTTATTGGCTAAATACTATTGTGATACACTAAGTTGAATGCGGGAACAAATTTGAACCTCCAGAAGAGAGGGGGAGTATAACTCAAGAGAATAACTTGGTTTGGTAACCCTTAATAAGCCTAATTGAGCATACACACACATCCTAGTTTGGTCTAGTTCAGTCAAGACAAGTTTGGGAAGAGGTAAGTAATCTTGAGTCTTGGTTTGGGGAATGTTTTGTATTAGTTTGTGGTTAGTCTTTAGATGTTCTTGTTTGGGGATATGTGATTGAGTCTTGGTGACAAGTATAAGTTCTCATGTGTGTATCATGTTTATATATTAATCGATAGGGTATACATAGAATATATATGTGTATATTTGTATATGCCTTGGATAACTCATACATATGAATATATACATGCATATGTATACGTAGGTAGATATACTTACGTATATCCATGTACAAATATATCATATGCATGGAGTATTGATTGAACATACAAGCCATATACACACACACACACACATTTTGTATATATATGCATCAATCGATGAATATGTAAATATATGTGTTTAAGTATGGATATTAAAATAATGATATATATGTATATATATTAATATATATGTATTATGATTGTTAATATAGACATATATACATACATATTAATATACATATATAAATATATATATATATATATATATATAATTATTTTAATATATGTTGATATATATATTTGAATGGTAGATTATATTTTATAAATTGTATGAATATGAATATATATAAATATATATACTTTTATATATATTATAAAAGTTATAATATATATATATATATATATATAATATATATATATGATATAATTGTTATGAATTCAAAAGTAATTTGAATTAAATTATAGTGCATATATCAAGCACTGCCATGTAATATGAATTGGCTAAACTTAAACCTATGTGCATATAAGCACATGAAGAATAAGTATTAATACTTTTGATAGCGCATAAAGTAATATGGAGCAAATGTCATGTCCTTGATTGGAGGCAGAGTAATTTAATTAAATTAATTAATTAAGTTCTCCAAATATTGATATTTCATAAGGATGACTAATTGATTATATTAATTAAATTAAAGTGGAGTATTAAATTAATTATTTAATAAAGTTATCTTAATAAAATAATATCTCAAAGGTAACTTTATTATAATTAATTTAATAAAGTGACTAAAAATAAAATAATATCAAAAAGTCACTTAATGAAGTAAAATAATATTTTATTCTAGAAGCTTCTTGGAGATGGGTTAGAAAAAGTATATACGAAGCTCATTGCTAGTCATTCAGGCGCACTTGGATTTTACTTCTATTCTATTCATACCTACATGGTAGAAGAAAAGCTTGAATGCTTTCATTGCCTGAGGGTTTGAAGACTCTAAGGTACCAGTTTCGATTGTGAAATATCAGTCCTAGCTAGAATTGTGAGAAATCCATCCAAGGTTTCTATTTGTGCTTCATTGGAGAGTTGATTTGGGTGCAATAGTTGATGTATTATTTCCCTAGCTAAGTTGATGTGATAGTTGAATTATTATTGCATCATCTTAAGTGCAGCAACTGAGGTATTGTTGCATTTGTTTGAGAAGTTTGATTTGCTATAACAGCTGATGTATTGTTGTAATTTGTTGGAGAAAATATTGAAGAACATTTTCATGAGTTGGAGTTGCATTGGTTTGGAACAATTGTTGTCATCAGTCTTCAATTTAAGTTCTTGAATTGGCATTTTATTTGCATATTTATATCAGTTTGTAATTGTTGCTACAACAGCTTGGTATTTGCAGCTCCCATATCTTATGGTATTGGCATTGGCATTGTAAAATTGCACCAGCTTAAGGGTGATAGCTTGAAGTCTTTGGCATATTGTAAATCAGTTTCATGACAACAATAAAAGGATTTTAGGGTTGCATATGACATGTTTTCTAAAATTTCTACTTGTTGAAGTAATCATTTATACCAATAGGCTGCATACAAAGTGTATGACGAAATGTCAGATTGTTGTAGCTATTCATTTTAATTCATAAGCTTGCATGACAAGTGTTTGGTATAAATTCTCATTGTTGTAGCATTCAACTGGCATAAGAAACTTGCATACCGACTATTTGTCTTAATGTCAATGAGCTGTAGTTGAATATTTGCACAAGTTTCAGCTATAGTGGTGTTAGGAGTTTGCATGCTAAGTATTTGCTAAAATATCTATTTTTTGTAGCTTTACATTTGCGTAGTTGCACTTCACTTTCAGTCATTATAAGGAATTGTAGCTCATCTCAATCATTAGGTTTAGCTTTGAAAAAGTTTAGGTAATGTATGAAAATTGTTTGCCATAATGTCTCTTGTTGTTATTATGCATTTACATTATATTTTCAGTCATCATTGAGCATTGGAAAGTCATTAGAATCCATTGCATTGCATTACCATTTAGTTTCAGTCCTTGCATACTTTCATTTAAGACATTTAGTTGATCAAAACTTCATATGCATTTGAAATTATCAAAAAGAAACTACAATCATCAAGTTCAGACTTTGCAAGGCAAGTGTTTGACAAAAATCTCGGAGCTTCAAATCATCAAGTTATGGCCAGAATTAGCAAGGTACATTATAGTGGTATAAGAGCTAAAGTTCTTGCCAACCTGTTGGGTAATCAAATTTGTTATCAACTATTTCACTTGTACACCATGTTTTCCAAAGAGGATATTAAACAGTTAAATTCCATGATGGAAGGATTAAGACAGAGTTAGAAAAGGATGGATGAATTGGCTTTACAACTAGGGTTCACAAAGTATATGGAATCCATTTTAAAAGGATCTACATCACAAGACCAAAAGAAGGAGTAGCAAGTACCAGGTTGTTGGCAAATTGTTTGATGATATTCCTTGAGCATCAAATCAGCAATTTAAGGCCAAATTTCTCAAGGGATATTACAACAAATCATTTGCAAAGAGTTGGTAATGTTTATATGTGTTGACTTGGTCAAAACCTGTGCAAGAATAAAGGGTGCATAAATACGAAATGTGGCACCATATTCTGGAAAGAATGAAATAGAAAGGAATTCCTTTGTTGCACTTTAAACCAACTCATAGCTTCTGGTAAGTATGAGACTTAGTCTCAACTACGAGCTGGCTAAGGTAGTCAAATTTTACTACAATAAGGAAACCTATAGGTTGCATTTTTTGAGCTTAATCTTTGATATCATCAAGATGTGAGCAAATCATTCTTAATTGTGAAGTTGGATTGTGTATGTGTTTGCAAGCTAGAGTTTTAAGTATCCACATCTCATTCCATGAGCCTAGTCAATGCATTTGAGATAGGAAGGTGATAGATTTAGAAGCTTAGTTGTAGCATTAAGATGCTTAGAATTTTGTATAAATAGGGGCATTCTCTCTATCTTTGGTTACACTTTTCCAATCTGATTTCTTCATTCATTGTTCTGTTTTAGTTTTCTATGCAAGCATATTTTAGAGAGCTTGAGTAAGAAGGAGAGTTTTTTATGCATTTGCAATTGTTGAGAGATTGTTTGTGAGAGGCTAGATTTTGGTGATAGGTTTATTTTAGGGGTAGGAAGCGGGATTTTGGAGATTGAGCTTGGGAAGCAGTAATATTAGTTCGGCTATATTTCTAGGCATGTTGATCTCTATTACTCTATTCTTTATGATTGAATGTTGTTTGTTTAAGAGTGCTTTTTTTTGGGGGAAAGGATGAATTTTAATTCATGTTATGTTATTTTTATGAACTTATGTTATTTTCTTACTTTGGACAAGCTTGTATGATTCTTGAAAAAGTCTAGATTTGGTGAAACCCCGTTACTGGGACATACCTATATACTATATATATTGGATTTTGAGTGGTTATGTCATTATTAGGAACTATACTTAGTTAAGAATATATAAATGTTGTATAAGTTGGGAAGTACATGAGATATGTTGTTGCTTTGAATTACTTTAGTAGGAATGTCAATTTAAATATGGCTTGTTAGCTTGGTTATTCCTGGGGTTAGGATAATCCATGGGAAAGGGTGTAACCTAGTTAGTCAATATGTCATGTCATCATCTTATTGGTTGGAATGAATGTTATGTGAGTAAGATTATGAATGGTCAAATAAAAAATTGAGCTAAGGGTTGGTGAACATATGACCTACACTCGAATTACTGGGTGTTGAAATTTTTGGCCAAAGTAGTGTAAGTAGACATTGTTTACACTGTTAGTTCATTGTGATCTAGGGATGCAAACTAGGTAGGTAAAGTCATACATGTAGGTTGTAGCTAATGTATAGTAGCGCTATATTTGTAGGATACAACATCATGCTTAAGAAGGCTAGAATTATGAGGTTACAAAACCAATCTCTTTGTTGAATGGTAGGGCCATCTTACTAGTTAGGAAGATATGCAAAGGATCGCAGTAAGTTTGTGGTTGGCGAAAAAGCGCTTGAGTGATGCTCTTTCTCATATAGTTGGTGGACAAGATTTGAGGATGCATGCCAGCAAGGACATCTGGACCATTTGTATCTTTGTTTTATTGAGTTTATGGAAGCTTTGTATGTAATCATGTATCTCTATTCTTATTGAGAAATTGTAATTGGAATATGTACCATGAAATTATGTAATGTGAATTCGTTACTTGGAATTTAGTAATGTTTCTTTGTAATGCAATGAGAAAGTTGAAATGAGTTTGTGTAAAGTGCACATATTTTTATTTTTCTAGAAAAAGAAAAAAATTATTGACTAAGTGTTAGTATCATAAACTGTTCACATGTGGGTAAAACATAGTAAAATCAAAAGGTAGAACAAAGGGCATGTTACAAACACCATCCAAAGCCTTGTATAAATCAAATTATAGGAGAGAGGACCTTCTGTCATTGTTGGGTCTATCCATTAATAATTATGACTATAGAATTTTATTATACTTGTACAATTTGACAAATATTCAAAGGTGATAGGTATTGGTGCAGGGCACCAAGACCTCATAAGCAAGTCTTTATGTCATTTTTGGTTTTTGGGCTATTGGTGTGTTTTGGTGTTTAATAAAGTCATTTATGGATATTTGGGATCATGTTGATCCATTTTTGAAGTGTTAGAGAGTCGTTGGGTTAAAAATGCAAAAAAAATCCAAATGTTGCAAACAATTGTCATGCAATTTTTAGTAAGTTGTAAAAACATCAAGTAACTATTACATGCAATCAAGAAAATGGTTCCTAACCAGTTTTTATTGGTTGGTGATGTAAAAGAGACCCAAAAAAGGTTGAACGCAATAGTTGGAAATGTTTTTTTTGAGTTTTATGAAAAATCAATCTTTTTCTTGTGATTTTAAGGTTGCAGCCTGTACAGCTTATGTACTGGTTGGAAATCAGTTGGATAGTGTAGTCTTGTGAATCTACTACATATTTTTTCTTGTTGCATCCATTTTCATTGGGTATTGAGCTAGTTATTGCATTTTTACTGAAACCTGCTAAAACCCTAGCTGGGGTAAAACCCGAGAGGAGAATAAAAGATGTAGCTTGGTTTTCCCACTGTGTAAACCCACCAAAATTGGTGGGAAAACCTGTACTTATGTATTATACCATATGCCAAGTTTGCAGGAGCTGGATTAGAGGTTTGCACGTGTTGTAGATGGACAGTAGGTCTGAAATTTGTATGTTTCAGATTGTGAAACAGTATAGCATGGAAGAATCTATGGATAGGGTTTGATTCTTTTGTGTGGATCATTGTTGGTGATGAAGAATGCAGTGAGGGTTCTATGCAAACCATTGGTAGTGAATTTATAACTTTCCCTTGAATTGGGTGAGCGTTTAGGTAGGAAAGCATGTTTTGGGGCAACAATGACAGGTTGGTGGAATGTGATACTTCCAAGTCTGAGTCTTGAGACTTTAAGAACCCTATTCTTTTGTTGGATTAAGCCTAAAACAATCTCAATTAGTTCCTTGTTTGTTGTGGTGATTGGTAGTTGCATTGTTGAGCACAAGCTATAGTTAGGGTGTCAACATTGGGTAATTGTACATGGAGTCAACTAGTGTGTCAAAAGCTATTGAAAGCTTATTGTCCCACTATTTTATGTTGTTCCACCCTTCCTAATGTGTTTCTCATCACTGGTTATCCAATAGTTCAAATTTAAATCTTGAATAATTAGATCTTAAAACATTGATTTTCTTATTTGACCATTTCTTAAAAAGTTCCTTAAATTCCTTAAACTAAGAGAAATTTTTAAATTTATGTTTCATAAAATATATTCAATAAGACTTGAGTAATCATCTATAAATGAAACATAATATATAGATTTACTAGTATAATGGACATGTCCACACTTGACCAAACACATCTAAATGACTAATCTCTAAAATATTTTTAGTTATATAATACTTTTCATAGGATAATTAACACTATTATATTTACCAAACAAATATTTCTCACATATATCAAAATCAATAGTGTAATCCAAAAAAATATCACCCATATCTTTAACAACTAATCATGGTTTAAAAACTCTTTTCACTATTGTGGCCCAATCTCTAGTGCCCCAAAATTCATGAGTTTTTAGAATAAATTATATTAATATGGGCTTAGTAGGTAGATTTATCTAGCTTAAACAAAGTCCCACACCAATATCCTTAAGCATGTACTATAGTACCTCTTTCCAACCTGTAACTATTCTTTCCAAAAGTCGCATGCTATATAACATTATTCATCTTAGAAATGGAATTTAATTCCTAGAAAATCTTGCAATGTACAACACATTGGTGAGAATTTTCACTCTCTTGTCATTGAATACCAGTTTCACCTTTCAATAGCCAATATTCTTGATAATCTTACTATCATCAAGAAACATCACACTATCATTACATGATTTATAATAAAAAAAACACTTCTTGTAAGAAGTCTTGTGGTAGGAGGCACCTGAATTAATTAGTTGTAAATCATCACTATAAATGTAAATAGAAATAAAGAAAGTATCATTAGTACACCATCAAAGGATTTTTTGTAGAAATTATCAAAGGTCTTCTTCATTTTTTTCTTTCTTTCTTCATATGATCCCACTTCTTGTAGTTCCAACTCTTCACTTTTCTATTCCCAAGTGTTTTGGTCCTTGGACAATCCTTTTAATATGGATATATATCCTTAGTTTTCTTCCATTTCAACTTTAAATTTCCTATATCCTTAGGCCATCCTTGAACATGTAGTGTATCCTCTGAACCCTTGTCAATTTCAAATTTCTCCTTATTTATCCACAAAACAAAGTTGCTAAAAGGATATCCATCTCAAGCTGTGGATTACCACCACTAATAGAAGCAATTAATTTTTGCCATGATTTAGGTACAAAACACAACAATAAAATACATTTATCCTTCTCATCTATGTTAATAACTAAAATTCTTGGCTGATTTAAAATCAAAGTGAAAGCATTAAGATGCTCAATAATGAAGTCTCTTTCCTTCATTTTTAAGAAGTACAATCTCCTCTCAAGTTAAATTTTATTTTTTAAACTCTTCCTTTGATAAATGTCACCTATTCTCTTCCACAAGTTAAATGCAATAGAATCCTTTGATATACTTAAGATAATAGAATTTATAAGACACAACTAAATATTTTCTCGTGCCTTCTTTTACAATTTTTTCCAATATTCATCTCACATATCCACAAACTTTCCTTCTATTATCACAACTCTTCATTGATTCCTATCTTCCAAGAGATCTTCTATTTTGAGTTTCCACTAAACTACTAAATCTAAAGCTCTTGCTACAACCACAAAGAAATCAAGATACTCCAAAAATGATTCCCCTCTTTCTAATCAAGTTGTAGCTATGTGTTTGAGTTTTGCAAAAAAATAGTTAACATATACAATTCAAAATGATATGAAAAGAGTGAATAAATTTGATTAATTGATTAAGGAACCATGTGTTTAACCTCAAATTAATATGAATAAGAATATGTTAGCAATTCAAAACCAATAAACTATAATAACACCAAATGTATGTGGAGAAACTAATTCATAAAAAATAGGGCTTCTAAAGAGATGTTTTGTTTGTATTAATCAAGACCAAATTTGTTACATCAATACAATCTTCTTAAACTCCTTGATCTAATGTTATTCCAATAGCATAACATTTTTTCACCTACAATACACCATGAAACCTCAATCAAATGAATCTAATTTATATAGGAATGAGAAATATGAAACTACAAATAGGTTCCTAAAACAAGTGGCCACAAAAATTATGGCCAACAAGTGAAAACACATATCCCTACATGTAAAATTATAATGCCACTTAAAAGATAGATATGCACTCACAAAGGCATCTTTAACCTTATTACTCTTGTAGGCACACATCCTCAAGTTCAACATTCCACCATGAACATGACAAATGATGAGGGTCCTACCATAGTAGTAAAAATGCTTCAATCTTATTTACATAACTTCCAAGCACTACATTAGAGAGGTATTATTAGTAAATCTTATGATAATGATGACCACAACTTGTATCAACTGTAACCTCTCTTTTTAATGCTATTACAATGATATTCTAAGTCCTAAAGAATACTAAGAATTAAATAGTTATCTCACCTCTCTCATTGGGTCCAAGTACCCATTCCAAGGAATTTGGAGACACATACATAATATTATAAAATTAATATCACAATCTTATCATGTGGAAGTTTACTAACCCCCTGCCTTGTACCTTGCTCAAGCCCCAAAATTGAGTTATCAATAAAGATAAAGAGATAAGTGGAGTAGATAATGAATGTATATGTGTTGATAGTAATGAATGCCCTTGGATTGATTGATGATTGTTAATGTAAGACAATGCATGCCCTGTACTAGAGTGTATTTTGAAATATATCCTTTATAATGGATACCACTTGATATAGATAAATTAATTTTCCTTGTTTATGTATGCAAATGGTGGACTAATGTACTTGCAAAAGGATAATATTATTGAATATTTTGTCAAAACATATTTCTCATAATGATCATGTGATGTTTTCTTCTAATGTGCAAATCACCTAAGATGATGTAAACGTTAATACACAACCTTAGATGCATAAAATTCAAATTTTAGTGTATGCATCAATAGGTAATGGTCGAATTAGAATTGTTGGTCTTAGAATACAAAACTTTTTGAAATTAGAAATAAGACAAAATCATAGTAATGATTTTATCTTGAAATAGAATCACAAATGTATACTTTTGTCAAAGCTGAATTAACCATTAGAAATAAATAATACATAATTATATCGTTAGACATTCTACAATAATACGAAGGAATCTTAGTAAAATTCAAATTTGCATACAAAAGTAAAATAATTTTTCAATAAAAATAAAATAGACAATGTAATAACATAAAATAACTCTTAAGTAAATAAAATATAATAATTCTTAAGTAAAATTATTATTATTATTTTGAGTGAGTGCTACAGAAGGGGTAGCTCCATTATATTAAGCTGGAAAAAAAAATATTACATAGATTGTCAACTAGTGACTCAAAGATTGAAGGGAACGGATTCCTTCAGCAAGCTCTAGAGCCCTAATAAAAAGCAAAGGACCTAAAAGATCCCCATGGTGACTCAAAAAATAGAAAAAACTCTCCACATTATTCCTCCCAATCCCTTATCTATATAATTTAAGTGCTTCAGCCGTGATCCTCTTCCTTTTCTTTGTAGCCTCTGTGTCAAAGAGTCAAGTGATACAGCCAACCCTCAGGGTGATTTCTATACCCTCAATGGCATTCAAGGCAAGCTAAATATCAGTATCCTTCATTAACAACGTAGGCACCTCTTCTAGCTCCCTAAAGGCCGAACCTTGGACAAGGTCAGTGAAGAATCTTTCACAGACATTGGCATCATGTATGTGCCCGCCACCCCAGCATTCCATCCTAACAATCTTGTCGATCGCTTTCGCCATAGCCTCCGAACATTTTGAAAACAAACATTGGATCTAGTCTTCCATCACTTCCTTTGGAGGACATTGGTTTTCCTCTGAATCCAAACATACACATGCAAGCTCTATTAGTGGCATCCAAACAGTAAGAACATAAATATTTATTGCTCAACCGAATAGGGTAGCAAGTATCAAGGCAACCATACAGGAGATTTTGCAAGGATACAGCCATGGATCAAAATGAGAGTTGCGCCCTCAAAGGAAAGTTGAAAAATCATGGACATGACTTAGGTCGGTGAGAACCACACGTGATAAGAAACAAGCTCAGCCAAAAAAGACAGAAGGCCCGGAGGAACAAAGGGATGGAAGCGGTTGAGAGGACAGTCACCAAAAAAATACCCTCGAATTGAGATGGTTTTTGAGTGTTCTGGATATTGCTCAGTCCATCAATCATAGAGGGAGATGGGACAACAAAGTGCCACCTAGGCATTTAAGATGGTGCCATGAATCAAGCCTTACAAAATTGGTTAAACATTTCATGTTGGCAAACTACTAAGAATAGTTGTGTGTAGACATAGATGGGATATCCAAAGTACAAGAGATGCCACCCATGGTACCTCAAACACACAGATGCCAACTGAGCGTATGCAACCAGCTAGCATTTGATGGAGTGGATGGATCAGAATGGAGGCATAACCAAATAGATTTGTTGTCAGGCCCCATTAAAAGTGCCTCCAGCGTGGCCATTACACCAATTACATTTAGGATCCTGCAATGACATCTTTGTAGCCAAATTGAGCACACATAGGCACTCCATTGAGCACCTCAAGTTAGGGGCAACAAGCCCCTAACCTGCAAAAAGAAACCATTATTGCTTCAATTTTTTGATGGTGGTTAGACCTTTATCCTTCACCATTTCTTCTCTAATTTGTTTGAGCAATTTGCAACCTCTTTTCTTATCTAACTTCTCAAATCCAATACAATCATTCTAACTCAATTCATTTACTGCATAAATCCAAAATATCACATAATATTATGCTCAAAGATCTTATTCATGAAATCATAATTACACAATAAACATAGTTTGTATTAAAATAAAAAAAATGAAGAGTATCTAATAACTGCTAAAAACTAATTAAGTGAAAACTAGCTAGCTAACCTAAGACTCAACCACCGTGTTGTACATATAGGCATGAGGGAGCTTATTCAAAATAGGACTCTAAACTGAAACCTTTAATGACCACTCCCTGGATTTTAGGGGGTGACAAAGATTCAACTAACTTTAAATGCAACTAGAAAAGAAGAAGATTCCAAGTTGGATTGTGACTCTATTGTAACAGACTGGAATGTGGAATGCTCAAATTCAGTTTAGAATTCCAATCACAGCAAGATTATTCCTTCTCCAGTGTCTATTGAATGCCATAATGATGCATTATTTCCTTCATTAAATGTCTCTATGCTATAGTCGCCGTGTTCAATTTATTTTGGGGCATTCCCTATTTTGTTGTTCAGGAATTCCTTTGGCTGCGAGCTCCATGATGTAGTTGTTGCAAACTACAGTGCCTCCTCTGGCTACAAGGGCTTAGTTCACAAAACATTTACACAATACTAACAACCATGACTAAGCATAGATATCTAATCACAATTCATACATATCCTTACATAAATCATGCATTAACCATCACATTAGAATTATGTTTCCATATACTTAAACCAAGTTTAGGGTTTTTATAATGGGTATCAAAGATAACATAATGTATGAACATGTATAGGAGAAATTTCTTGGTAATGTCTATAAGTATGTATAAAAGATATAAAAACTAACTATTATCTAAACTCATCATTTCCCCCTAACTACCCTTTTGTTGGCCCTCAAGAAAATCAACTAGGGCTGGAGGTTGTAGTGTAGTGTAATTTCTCTGAGATCCATAACAGTGTTCACTCCTTTGATCTGCTTCAGGTAAAAACCTCTGTAGCATGAAAGTCTCCTCTTTCTAGTAATTTCAGCCTGCTCACATTCCTCCATTTTATCTCTTGTCCAATGTGGCACTAGATAAAGGGTATTGGTGGCTAGAATGTTAGTGGCAGTCATTTAAGTGCTTTGTCAACAACAATATCCATGTACCTACACACTCTTTCAATCATGGCCATGAAGTTATACATTGAATGTGGCTCTTTCCTCTATAATTCTAGAGTCAAACTATCCCATCTCTGTTGCACATACTTGTAACAATGATGAACCAGTCCAACTATCAATGTCTACATTCTATTGTAATCTTGTATCCTTAAGTTCATGATCTTTCTTCCTACACCCTTATGATCCAGAAGTTCTAACCATTCATTTGTGATTGCATTAGGGTCCTTGGATTCTTTTCTCATTGGGAGATCAATTGATTTTTCTCTCTCCTCATACTCCTCCATGAGTTCACCCATGATTTTTTCATTTCTAAAGTAGGATTGTAGTGCCCTTACTTGTAAATCCACCACAAACATCAAGGGGTTCCATTCCGTCTCCTTTGGAACTCCATAGTTATGAAAATAATACTCACAAAGTTGGTCTTGTTCATCTAGTGTAGAGTCAACAAAAATGTTAAGGAAACCAAATTTATTACTCATGGAAACTTGCTAGTTGCTTATTAACCTACTAAATTGGAGACTCAAAAACTTGTCTTGGAGAAACAAGGCATAAATTTTGGTGGGGTTCTACGTCTAACAACAGGGGCAGCTTTGTCTACTACCTCTTCCACTTTAACTACTAACTTTCTCAATTCAATGTCCTTACCCTCCAATATCTTTGTATGCTTTTCCATCAATTCTTCCTTTTCCTTTTTCCAATTTTCCTTTTGTTGAGAAAATTCCTGAGTAACCTTCCACAGTTGGTACCCAAGGGATAGAGTTGTATGATAAGTTGGGGATTTTGTAGTAGGGGGAATCTTATTTTCATCTGCAAGCTTTCTACTCCCTATTTTGACCATGGCAAGTTGTTTCAATAGGTCCAATTTTTCCCCATGTCCATATGTTTGTAGCTTTTCCTCCAACTCATGTATCTTTATCTACCTTTTTTTATCCTTTTTCTCATAAGTCTATACTAGTTCCTCTAGCTATTTATTTCTTTCTAGAGCTTCCTCTAATTCCTTCTTAACATTTCTATCCTCCAAAAATATTTCCTCTTCTTATAAAAACTTCTCATCACAACCCCCTATATAATCATAACCCTCCTTATCAAGGCTAACTGGGGTTTTCTTTCTTGTCTTATTGGCAACAAATACATCATTGAATTTGACTTAGAGGTGGTAGATATATACCACTTTATTTTTATAGGCATATGTACATTTTCAGAGGTATTTCCTTTCATTTTTGAATAAGTGTCAACCATCATGGGTATGTGCAGGATCATGATGGGCCAAAAAGTGGCAACATGAAAAAAGTAGCATTTTTCACTCACCAAAAAATGCAAAAAGCCCGAGTTGAATTTTTTTTTTGGGTTGGTGTTAGTACATTGCTCCATAGCAATGCCCAAGCCAAAGTTCTACAAATCGGATATCCGATTTGAATTGGATATCCGATTTGTATTGGATATATAATTTGTGTCTAATATCTAATTTTAAAAACATTTTAAAATGTAATATTTTGGTGCTCTAAATTAGATATCCGATTTTTGCACACATAGACCCAAGAGTAATTAGGAGGTGGAGGGTGGGCAAGAGAGACAGAGAGAGGGGGAGAGAGAATTGGGAGGGGGAAGGGGGGAGAGAGAGAGAGTGAAAGGGAGAGGGAGAATGAGAGAGAGAGAGAGGGAAAGGGAGAGAGAGAGAGATAGAGAGAGAGAGAGAGAATTAGGGGGGGAAGGGAGAGGGGAAGAGTGTTAAGGGTAGAGGATAAAAGATTTGTGGGTTTATGGTTGAGGGTTTAGGGATGAGAGGGTAGGAGGGAGAGGCTTCAGAGAGAGAGAGGTAGGGAGTGGGAGAGAGATAAAGGAAGGGAGGGTTAAGGGTTTAGGGTTAAGGGGAGAGAGATAGAGGGAGTGAGTGAGAGAGAGACCTAAGAGAGGGAGAGGGGGTAGGATGGAGAGAATTGAGAGAGAGGGAGGGAGGGAGGGAGTGGGAGAGAGATAGAGGGAAATGGGGTTAAGGGTAGAGGGTAGATGGTTCAAGGGTTTAATGTTTAAGTGTTACGGGTTTAGGGTTTCAGGTTAAGGGTAGAGGGGAGAGAGATAGAGGGAGTGAGAGAGAGAGAGACATAAGATAGGGAGAGGGGGTAGGAGGGAGATACTTGAGATTTAGTGAGTGAGTGAGTGTGAGAGAGAGAGACCTGAGAGAGGGAGTGGTGCTAGGAGAGAGAGACTTGATAGAGAGAGAGGGAGGGA
>VDFB02270651.1:230011144-230203316 GCA_007258455.2 Sequoia sempervirens | reverse complement strand
GAGGATCTCTGAATGAAGAGAACTCATGAGTAGTGAGTCCCCCTTCTCTAAAAAGGGAAATGTAAGAATGTTAGACATTATTGTTTTTGTGGGTCCCTACCATAAGATTTTTTCATAATTTTAGCAAGGACTTCATATTCATCTTGAATTTCAATCATTGGGATATATTTTATAGTCATGAGTGTTTGTAGAGAATATTGGTCATCTTCCTCCAAGATTGGCGATAAAGTTTGTTCCAAGTTTGCATGTGGTTGTGCAGGTGAGTAGAGGACCATTTTTTTGGTCACATTATCATTTAAAATTATCATGTTATTAAACCAGCATCCAGTAAATCCGTCTACAGTGGCTAGCCATGGTCTTCCTAAGATTAAGGGACATCCTACAAGATTAAACCTAAATCCAATAAATCCATCTATAGTGGCTAGCCATGGTCTTCCTAAGATTAAGGGACATCCTACAAGATTGGCTTTGGCTTGCAAAACCATAAAGTTTGTTGGATATTCCCATGACTCTAATGTGATGACCAAATCCTCTATAATACATTGATGGTTGCCCCTAAGTCAATTAGAGTGTTCTTGATAAGTGTTCCATTAATTTGTACGTCTATAAAAATATTTCTAAGGTCTACATATTTTGGAACAACTATATTTCCTAACATGATGTCAACTAGTTGTCCCAAAACATGAACATTTTAGAGTCTTTCCTTTTTTTGCCTAGATTTTTAAGTCACAATTCTCTCACAATGTTTGTGTATATAGGTACTTCTTTAATGGCTTGTATCAAGGGTATCTTTACACACACACTCTTAAGTTGGCTCAAGAAATAAAATTCAAGTTCAGAATGGGATTTTTGGGTTGTTATTCTCTTTGAAAATGGTGGTTCCCTACTCGTGATGTCTTGATGTGTCTTTCTTTGTTCAGGTTGCTTTATTAAATTTTCAATGGTTTCTATTGTTGGTTCCTCATCTATAAGTTTTGTGATATGAGGAGATTAGGGTCCAACAAGAATCCTTCTTGAATGGAGGTGGACATCACTTGCCTTAACCCCATAATTTGGGTATTGGATAGATTCATTAGTGTAAGCATGTTGAACAAGCTTATTGTTAGGGTTTGGTATAGGTTGAGCTGGTAACTAAGGTGCTCTTGGTTGTGTGAGGGATTTTATGACTGGGTTTGGCATTATGGCTGATTGTTGTTGCTACAAAGATTGATGTGGCTATGGGTAGTTAACATTTTGGTTTTACCACTATTGGTTCCCATGCCGTTGTGGTGGCCATTGGTTTTGTGGGGGTTATTACTAGGAATTGTAGTTTACTGCTTGGTATTGTTGTGGTGGCCACATCCCTCGTTGTGGAGATAAATTGGATGGTTGGGCCATTGTCCATGATTGATTTTGCATGCTATTACATGGCTGGTTATTCTAGTTAGAGAAGTTTTCATTATCCCCAAGAAAGGAAATATCGATAAGATAAGGGATCTTGAGGCATACCTTGTCTTTGTTTCCATGGCTTGCATTGAGCAATGTAAAATAATTGTCCTTCCTCGTCCTCTAGGGAACATAATTTAGGTTTCCCTTTCTTCTCCCCAGAAATGATGACAATATTTTTGTAATTATAATTTACCCTCTTTTAGTGGTAGTGTTGACAATATTAAGTGAGAGTAGCCTTTACCTCCTCTTATTTCTTTTTGATGTGCAAGGTATCTAGCTATGTAGCTAAATGACTTATTATGTCCTCTTTCATGTTGGACAAAAGGATTGTTAATTCAACCCTTGAAACACCCGTGGATGTTTTGGTGGAAGAGAAAGATCTAGTACCCTTGGTCTTCCTCATAGATGACCTAAAATAATTTCTACATCCCTGACATATCTCATCAAAAGTAAATTGAGAAATATCCCCTCCTCCTATGAGGTTTAAGGCATCCATGTAGTCTTCATTTACTCCTTGCAAAAATACTAGCTTTAATGACTCTAGAGAGAGCATATTCTAATGTGACTTCTTCAGGCATAATTGAAACCTTTCTGCATAATCTTCAAGTGGTTCCTCTTTCTTTTGTGAAATTTTGAAGATGTCATCTCATTTCATGTCTGATCCATGACAATAATCCTGGTATTTTTGCAAGAATTTTTCTTTCATTGATTCCCAATTTAGTACTGCATTTCTTCCTAGCCCCATGAACCACCACAAAGTAGCATCTTTCAATGTGGATGGGAAGATTTTTAGTCTATGGGAATCTATGGTGTAATCATATCTTCTGCACAGAACATAAAAATAAAACAGGAATGTGTCTATATCCTCTGTAATCAATCCATAGAAGTTAGGCATTACTAAGGGGGGTATATTCTCGAGGGTTGTTGTCCATTCTTAATTTTTAATTGGAAACTTGAATGTAATAGGCTCTGCTAGATTGTCCATTGCTTCCTCTATCATAATGTTAAGATTTCTTATGGGAGTTCTCCCTTGGTCTAAAGTAGGTATTGGCACGTGAGGGTAATTCTCTATCATTGATTCCCTCTATTGGTTCTTCAATTTCACCAGTATCTTCAAATTTTCTTTGATTCGAGGGAGAAATATTTCCAAAGCATCTCTCTACCTCCACATACAATAGTATCTTGAGCTTTAGATAGCCTCTCCTACACACTATTAGTCAGAAGTTTGGGGAAAATTTGAAAATGTATCCTAATCCTAAATATTGTAATTAAAAACTTCCTAGTTTATGAAAGTAATTAAAATGAATTAAAACATAATTAGGAATTTTGAACTTAGCACCATCCTTGGTGACAATGACACCAAAAATGTAGAGTTTCCCCTGATGTTTGATCAACTAATGTAGGTATATACATACAACTTAACAAACCTACAAAGCCCAAATTAAGCAGTCCATTGTTCAAAAGGGGGTTTCATTAAATTGTCAACCAGGGAATCATAAACTTGAGATGATGATAGTATTGTGTATGCAGTTAAGAATCCTAGACTTTCTTAATCAATTGAGTATAGATAATTGAACACAAGTAAATTAATCTAAAATCTCCCTAACTCAAATTAACTCCTATTTAGAGAATAGGGTAAGAAAATACTAGTTATTCTAAGTGACTTTTAGTAACTACTATGGGTACTTATCTTTTTACAGACTATAACTAGTGACTTTCTATACTACAACATGACTTATTTCAACTAATCACTTAATAGAATTAAACAAAATGTAAATTATCTAAACTTTAATTCAGAAATCACAATATAGCATTCAATGTAATGTAAACTGGAAACTACAATTCAGATATTATAATTTACAATCTAATTAACCATCTAAGCTAATGTATATTTTGTAGTACCTCAAGTGGCCCTTGCTTGAGTTGTTGCAATCCACAATTTTCTCCTTCAAGTACTAACTCAAAAAATCATGCAACTAAAATATCTTTCTTTATTGAAATCAACATATACACATAGCTTCCAAATAGAGTATAAAAAATCTAATATTCAATCTAATCTTATGCAAAAATATAGCTAGTTTCTCTCTCACAAGAGTATCCCCATATATAGGTTATGTGAGATTCCTTTTATATTCAAAAAAAAAAAAAATATGAGCAACTTTCAACTCTTCCAAAAACATAGGAAAAGGACCAGGTCTTGGTTTAACAAAAAAATAATAAATGGAAGCAAGAGTGTAAAATTTTGATAGGGACTCTACACTAATTAAGAGAACTATTATAACTAGAGAATGTGTCTAATAGGGAAGCCTTTATTATGAACTGTCATCCCTTGTTAGAACAAGTCTCTTTTTCCTCCACATTTTATTGAACGGATAAAATGACACATGGATATTCATATCCACATCCTCAAACCATCACTCCTTAGACCATTTCCTGCATCATATTCAAGACATACACATGTGTTGAAGTTGGCCAACTCCTCTAGTTGTTTTGAACCAATATCCTTCTATTGTGGGTTAAGAATCCTTTTTTTACGAGTTGACATGTTCTTGAATGTAGGGGGTTAGTCTTATTCTAAAGGTATTTTTCATTATTAACAACTATAATTAATCATTAAATTATATTAAATCTAATAGACATTCAAAGATCATTCATTCATTCATTAATATATCATATCATCGACAATGTTTCTTAAATACTTAAATAATATAGAAAGGTTTAGAAATGTCTTTGAAACTTAGCAAAAATGAGATAAAAAGACATGAAACTAAAGCATGGAACTGGAAAATTTTAGTACTCATCAAGAGTATCAAGATATTGTGTCAGAAAATTTACTAGAAGGACTGCCACTAGTCTAGAGTATCAATCATTAGATGGACCTAATGCCAGGAGTCAGTTTTCCAAAAAAAATAGGACATAGGATGACACTAATAAAAAAAGTGGAGCTAAATAGACAAGTGCAAGAGTTTCTAAGAAATGGATATATTAGAGAAAGTTTAAGCCCATGTGTAGTACTAGATATTTTAGCACCAAAGAAAGATGGAGAATGGAGGATGTGCACATATTCAAGAGCTATTAACAATATCACTATCAAGTATTAATTCTCATTATCAAGGATGGATGTAATTATGAACTATTTGAGTGGCACAAAGTATTTCACAAATATTGACCTAAAGAGTAGGTATCATTAGATTAGGATCATAGAGGGCTATGAATGGAAGACTACATTCAAGGAAAATGAGGGTTTTTATGAGTGGTTCTAAAGTCATTCTTTTTGGATTAAATAATGCACCAAGCACATTCATGAGACTAATGAATGTGGTTTGGGAAAAATATATGGGTAAGTTTGTTATTGCTTACTTAGAAGATATTTTGATTTGCAATAGGACCAAATCATAGCACTTGTGTCACATTAGACAAGTATTTCATAGTGATATAGGAGAAGTTGTTGATAAATATAAATAAATTATGTGGTTTCATTAGGATAAAAATAGTATACTTGGGTTTTGTCATTTTTGTGGAAGGATTGGAATGGACTTAGAGAAAGTAAGAGAATTTATTGAATGACCTACACCATCAGAAGTTGGAGATGTGATTTTTTTCTGTGGATTGGAAAGTTTCTATAGGAAATTCATCAAAAAATTTAGTGCCATCTATACACCATTGGCATAAACAATGAAGGAAGATTGAAAGGAGTTCAATTGGACATCGGGAGAACACAAAAGTTTTGAACTAATAAAGCAAAAGAAAAAAAGTGACAAAGAAACTAGTGTTAGCCATACCTAATTTTGGAAAAGTATTTTAGGTTGATTGTGATGCCAATGGAAGTGTGATAAGAGTAGTGTGATTCAAGACTTGGGAGACCAATAGCCCATTTCAATGAAAAGTTGAATGATGCAAGGAGGAGATCTACTCAATCTATGATAAATATTTCTATGTCATAATCCAATCCTTGAAGAAGTGAAGACATTACCTATTGTCGAAGGAATTTGTGTTGTACATTGACCATCAAGCCTTACAATATTTAAACAATCAAGTTAAGTTGAATTAGAGACATTTGAGATGGGTATAGTTCATGCAGAGTTACACATTTGTGTTGAAGAACGAGTATCAAATCAAACAAAGTTGTATACACATTGAGTAGAAGGTAGAACCTATTGACATAAATGAGGATATAAGTGATCAGATTTGAAGAGATCAAACACATGTATGAAGATGACCCATATTTTATGAAATCTTGGAAAGTGAGTAGGGAACCAATTTTTGTAGATAGGACAAAGTAGTTGGATTATCTCATTCATGATGACATGTTACTCAAAGGGAGTCAATTATGCATTCTTAGGAGCTCAATGAGGGAGAACTTGATCAAGAAGAAACATAGTGGCGGATTTGCATAACACTTTAGTATTGATAAGATAGTGGCTTTGGTGAGTGAACATTATTTTTAGCCTCAACTATATAAGGATGTAAGGAAGTTTGTTCAAGGATGCAGGACTTGTCAAGCTGCCAAGGGAAGT
Source organism: Sequoia sempervirens (assembly GCA_007258455.2). Taxonomy (NCBI): domain Eukaryota; kingdom Viridiplantae; phylum Streptophyta; class Pinopsida; order Cupressales; family Cupressaceae; genus Sequoia; species Sequoia sempervirens. The sequence continues at coordinate 230,197,371 of VDFB02270651.1, read as the reverse complement.
AGTTAGAATACTTGACTGTTGACAATACCAGAGAAACCCTGGGAGGATTGCCATGGATTTCATATTAGGGTTATCAAAAACATCAAGGATGATTCTATATTTGTAGTGGTGGAAATTTTTTCTAAACTGACATATTTCATTCCTTGTAAGAAGACCCATGATGTTGTACATGTTGTTGACATATTTTTAAAAGAAATTGTGAGATTACATGGATTATCATGGAGCATAGTCTCAAATAGGGACACAAATTTCACATAATAATTTTAAAAAAATTATGGAAGAAGATGAAGACTAACCTAAAATTTAGTTCAATATTTCACCCTTAAACTGATGGAAAAAAAGAAGTGGTAAACATGAGTTTGGGCAATTTGTTGCAATTTTTAATGGGAGACAAGCCAAAGAATCAAAATATAATATTATCGCAAGAAAAAATTACATACAATTGCTTAGTGAAAAAAATACAAGGAAGACACCATTTGAAATTGTGATTGGATTGCAACCTAGAGGAGTAGTGAAACCTAGAGACATTAGTAAGGAAGAAAAAATGAGTGCAAAGGAAGAAGAATTTGTAGGAGACATGAAAAAAATGCACAATCATGTAAGGAAGCACTTGGAGACAATAAACAACAAATACAAGGAATAGGTAGATGAAAAGAGGAGACACTTTTTTTGTTAAGGATGAATTCATGGTATATCTCAAGAAGGAAATATTTGTAATGGGAACATGTATAACAAGCTAAATATGAGGAAGTTTGGTCCATGTAAGATTCTTAGAAAGTTTGATTCAAGGAATGCCTATGAGGTGGAGTTACTGAAAAGACTTGGTATATTACCCATATTCAACATTGCAAATCTCCATCAGACCATGAAGGTCAATCAAGTGAAAACATCATAGAAGTTCCTTTTGAAGAGCAACTATTGTAGCAATCATAGGAACAAATAGAGTAGATTTTGGAAAGAAGCATTAGATGTAGCACTAAGAACAAGCAGTATGAAGAATATCTAGTTAAGTAGAGAGGAAGACCAATAGAAGATTCAACATGGATATCACAAGCTAAGTAGAATTCCTTCTAGATTTCTTCCAGAACCAACAAAGTGTAGGACTCACTTTTCAAATAATCCCAAGTGTCTAATGTAGAAGCATCCTAGAGCAAACTACCACATTTCACCATAGAATCTCATTATGGCTCACGACAGTAAACTAGAGTTCTACAATGACCAACACACATCATATCTAGATCTCAAGAGTTTTGGATTATAGTGCTAAAAGTTATCACTATTAGAAAATTACATCTTAGAATAGTCTGGACATAGTTCATCAAGTGAGGTTTGTGGAGCCCCTTTGTGCCTTATGATGTTTAGCCCAACACATCTTAAGTTAGCATGAGACCAAAGGGACCTTCAATCAAAACAACATTGAGTTTCTTCAACAATCAATGTTTTGCCAACAAATTTTGGTTGACCTACACATTACATTGGATATTGAGATTTAGAACACCTTGTAGACGTTGACACAGATCACTCCTAAAGCTTGGAGTTGATATATAAACATCCTTGCATTCATCTAGAGGATAGTCATTCATGAATACATTTAGTTTAGGAGGATAATAGTAGGATAGTAGAGCATTCATAGTTATCATATTTTTGCATGTAAACTTGTAATAATCCTATGGTGGCCTGTGAGCCAGTTTATGTTTGTAACCCGCATGTTGTAGGCTAATGAGCCAATTGTAAACATTCCATGATCAATGGGAAGTTGTTATTATGTTTTATTTTTGTTGTGTTGACTCTAAGTTGCATGATTGAATAGTCCTTTCTTTGGATTCTCCATCTGTGACTACATTGTCCTTTAGCTCATTCATTGACAACTAGGAGGCATTTTTTTTAGTGTATGAAATTATGACGTTTATATCAAGATTCAACTACATTGTTTTTTAGTCAAATTCATTGATCCATATTTCATGAATAATGTTTCACACAAACTCATCTCTCATGAGAATAAATAGTCCACTTAGCACTCATTACATCTAGGTTATGCTCACAGGGGTGAAACATCGAGACTTCTCGAGAGGTCACCCATCCTAGTACTACTTTGACTCAAGTGCACTTAATCATGGAGTTTCCTCCAATATCAAGTCCACTTAGCTTGCTACTCTGTTTGCAAATCTTTTACATATTCTGCCCTATTGCGGTAGCAAGCTAAGTAGGCTTGATCTTGGGGAAACTCCATGGATAAGTGCACTTGAGTGGAAGTAGTGTTGGGATGGGTGACCTTTGGGAAAGTCTCATTTCTTCATCCTTTTGAGCATCACCTAGAACAATGAATGTTAAGTGAACCACTTTTTCTTGTGAGAGATGGGTTCATATAAATCACTAATAAAATATGGATCTATGAATCTAACTAAAAAAATATATCATAATTTTTCAAACTGTTCAAACTGTCAGTTTAAACATTTACAGGTGATAATATACTCTATTAAACAATAATTTATAGTTTATCCATGTGCACAGTTTACAGCCCACATAAATACACTTACACCACCCCGTCTGTATTTTTAGAGTAGATCGTTGATAAAGATGTTGGATGTTATCTTAATGGACATTAAAGTGAATGCAGATTATAATGTTTAGGTTCACAGATACTAATGAAGTTTATAAGGTCATACTAGTAATAGATTAGTGCTGCCATTAATGATACAGAAACATTTGATTAGGTATAGTAACCAGATATTCGTTATACACCTCCATGCCACCATGCTCGGTTTTTGCACACTTTCCAGAGTCAAAACTAAACACAATTTCTTACTTTGAAGTTTGTCCTTACATTTTTTTAAAGATTTCTTTTAGCTTTTTAACTATTCCTCAAGGGAGATTAAGAAATAACAAGAAATGATTATCAAACTGCCCATGAAATATAGGATTTCCCATCAAATGATTTTTTAACTCCAAATAAACTATTTTGTCTCTGAATACGAGATAGATTAAGAAATGAGAAACCTTTTCGTTTCCATTGTAAATGTAATACTAGTTATCCAACAGCATTTCATCAGCTTGGATAAAAAATGAAGGGGACCATGGAATCTGTGGCAACACAGAGTGTCAACCCATCTTCGGTACAGATTTTCCAGCTACGCTAGAATTCATAAGTACAAATTATAGGTACAAAAAATAGCCCTCATGATTCATCATTCACATTCAGTTTCTTCTTTTCTCTAGAAGACAATCAAAGATAAAATACAAACCTTCACGATATGGAACCCACTCATGCTTGCATTCATGATGAGGAGCATCCAAAGGAGGTAAAAAACCCTGCAAAACACAGATTTCCAGACCCCGATTCAGCAAAGTGATTGATTATGTATGGCTTGCTTTTCGATGACACATATTTCAATACCATATACATGTAGAAGTCGCAGAATACAGTAGTAAAGTATGTAAATCATGATGCATGAATGTTATTTGATAAGCAGCTTTAACCTTTTAGTACACTGATGTCTAGTGGATTTGAAGATTCAAATCTTATTAAATCTTTATCTTGCACACGTTGGTGGATTAGATTGAGTTTTTTGCATCAACGTTTCGGATCACACTCTGTGATCACACTTTTCTCCTTGAGTTATTTTTTTCCTCCTTGAACTCTTTCATCTTGATGGATCACAGAGTGTGATCTGAAACATTGATGTAGAAAACTCTCACATAATCTAATCCACAATCGTATGCAAGATAAATTGATATGGATTGTAGAAACTGGATATCATTAATTACTAAATCTTATGGCAAGGCAAAAAGGCAGTGTCTTTGGGTAGGATACCATTTTTCTGTATTCTCTTGCAATTTGCAGGGGAATTCATTATCTTTCTAATAAAAGTAGATGGAACCAACGTTTTGAAACTCGACTCGCGAGATGTCGCCTGTAATTCCTGCCGGAAAGTAATCGCTGAAAATACTCGCCGCCGAGTTTTGACCAAAAATCGTGGAAAATTGATGAGACTCGCTGATATTGGCGCCGGCGATAAAACTTGTTCAGCGTTCGACATAAAAAGGAGCGCGATTTTTCTTTTGACCTTTTTCTTTTTTTGGCGTACAATCTCAGAGTCTGATTCCATTTTTTGTCGCCGGTCTCAGAGATTCGTCAAAAACTTTTTAAATATCGAACGACCTAGAAGATAATATTCGAAATTTTCTGTTAGACTGTCAGTAACCTATGATACTACAAACCCATTGAAAAGTAATGTTTTTCCACTATCAAATCAAACGATTTATGCGCCTGTAAATGCCCTCCAAAGTTTTTTTGTGCGCCCGTTAAATTCATCTGAATGCACAACAAACTTTATCTAGAGTTTTAAGTTCTTTGAAATGAATATTTTTTAATATTTATTTATTATGTTCTGTTTTTATATATTTTTAATATTATTTATTTTTATATTTTTTAATTTTCTAAATCAACATTTTTTATCATATTCATCATGAGGATGATTCTTGTTTCTTTCTATATCATTTTGATGATAAATCATAAAATATGATCTGAACACTTTCAATTCATATATCTCAACACGCAATCAATATAAATATAATTTTATAAATTATATATTTATTTTTAGCCAATAGACTATATATTGTGTGAGCTTTCAGCTGAAACAAGTCTCACACCTGAAAACTCCCTCCCGAGAAACAGGTTACCACTCACAATTCACCATAATTTGTTTGCTGGACAACTTTGGCTTCTTTCCCATAAATGTGGCTGCAAAAATCTCGTCTCTAGCCCTACTTTTCATTCATTATTGAATAGATTGCAGTAATAGTTGTACGAAGATTGCTTTTGGCTCATCTCGTTTGAAAAAACAACTACTTTGGTAGGGTTTCGTAATGTTTTTCCTGCTAACTCTGCCCCTTTTTTTTTAGCAGCATTGTTGAAGCACAATCTTGAGGTCAGTCTCTTGCTCGGGTTTGAATGGCTATTTCCTGGGGTTTCTGTATATGACTGGATCATTTTTTTGGTGTTCTATTTCATTCTAAAACAATTTTGTTGTCAATACCCCTAATTTTGTATTTTATGCTAGCCATGTAAGGAGTCACAAGAGGCACCAACGAAATATTGTTGATCGTCCACTTTGTGTATCTGTTGATCTTGTTCTCCACGTTGAGAAGGATCAGTCGCGTGAGCGTGTCGCATGTGCAACTAAAGGATGGGAAGCTCTTCATGTCCTTTGAGAGTTATGAATTTCTTAGCCAAAGCTTTGTTGTAGGCATAGTCATTCCACAGGGGGCTTGTGGGGGATGACATGGTGGGGAGTTTTGTTGACAGTTAAGGATGACTAGTCCAGTGGTCATCTTCGGCTGCATACCTATCACGTTCACACATGCTCTAGTTTTGAGAAGGAACAAAATAAGACTCACCAAAGCACATATCTGGGTTGTCTACTTCCACTAGCCATGGCTATCATATGCACATACAGGATTATTTCGTGATTCGAAACAGGAGGCCAAAACATTTTATTGACAATAGCTATGAACAATATGGAAAATCCACCTACATATGTAGGATTATTTCATTATTCAAAATGGCAAGCCACAATTCCCAAACACACTAAATTGAAAAACATGATCAAAAGGAATGTGTTTCTTATGTTTCTCATATTTCTTGTAAAAGATGACCATGATAGCTTGCCACAACAACCAACCTAGAAAAAGGATAGAAATGGTTTCTTAGGTTTCTCTCACTTAGACAATTCTAAGATGTTTCCCTGGAAACAAGCCCCTTTCCCATTTGTTGCAGCGAAGCTGTCAAACCATAATGGAATAATTCAAGATGAAAATCCAATTACAACAAAAGGTTCAGCAAGGAAAGATTATAGCCCTGCATTTTACACTACAAGAGAGCTATGGAAGAAAATTTTACAAGGATTTAGTATAAAATTTTACACCACTCCACCATAGTCATAAATGGACTCCATAGCTTTAATATTTTAGTCCTTGTGGCATTAACAAACTTCAAGACTTGAGTTAAGCCATAAATGACTAAGAGTGAGTGGTATTATGGAGAAATAAAGATTTGTTTAAGGTTTTGGGGGAACACATCATAATTTGGCGGTAATCAGACGTGACAAGGGAAAATATTTTAGGGAATTAAAGGATGGTGTGCAAAGTGTCTTTTTGGTGATTGTTTTGGATAAGGAGTTCAAGCTAACAAGGCTTGAGTTGGGCATGAAGAAAACTTACTTAGTGACTCATTCCAGTGGCAGTTGGGTATGTGATTAACTTTACTTATATATTGGTATTTTATGTCAGGCAATGATTTTACACGGGAATAATATTATATGTTTTGATGTATGTTATCTTGTGCAAGTGATTAAAAAAAATAGGGGAATACTAGAGTAGTATACCCCTTGCTATTCACAGAGAAAGCTCTATGAGCAGCTTGGTATAATCACCCCTACTGGTCCTGATTTCAGCCATAGTTAATATGAGAAATACTCCTCAAGAGCAGGGGTTATAGATATACAAGTGTAGAAATATTGTTGCTTTGTCACGTATGCATGACTAGTACTGTGTGCTTAGGACTATGATAATATAAATGCACTTTAAATGGTTTTTAGTTGTTATCATGTCACTGAGATGTAATAAGTTTTATGGCATTTAAAACATGGGTTAATATCAATTGATAGGTTTTTCATTCATTTGACTGGCTGGAGATAGGTGACTGAGTTCATTATTTTGAGGTCTGAATTATCATTATGAGATCTGAGTTCATTATTTTGAGGTTTGAGATTATCATCATAAGATCTTTGTTTCACACCTTTAGAATAATGTGCATCATAACTCTGGAGTACTGTAATGACTCTCTTTGGATTGTGATTCTTCCCATAACGGTTGCGTATACCTTTAGTGAACTCCGTTTAACTATTTAGGCCTGTGTACATGAACAGTGACTATAATTTTTTAGGTTTGTGTACTTGAACAGTGAATTGTGTTAACTTTTAGGTCTGTGTACATGTAACAGTGGACTGGGTTGTCATGTCCCCCAAAATGGTAGCATTGAGATATAAAGCATCAAAAACAAGATAAACCAAATACATATTAAAAAATATTTTGATATTTATAATTATCAAAGATAATATTATAAATATTAAATATAATATTATAATTACCAAAATAAAATACTAAATATTATAATATTTATAATAATGTGAAATACATAGCATATCAATATAAAAGATTATAACACATTGAAATAAAATAAATATATTAACAATTTCATTATAATTATGATTATCAAAATAATATTATAATTATGAATATGAATATTGGTAACTACCATAAATATTATAATACAAGTGTCACAAATAATAAATATAAAATAATCAAAAGCCTAATTCATAAACCAAATATAAAATATAAAATAAAATAAACAAATAAAAAATGTAATAAACAAATAAATATTAAATCATGCAAAGTTCAATTCATGAATCAATTCTTAGAAGCCAGTGATTATGAAGGCATCGATCACAATCTGCTACTAATCAACATTAGTTATGATGGGGGCAACGACTGCATAGGGGGACGTGTCCCTAGTCAAAGGACGAGCATGACACTTGGAGATTAATCTATAAAAGAAAAGACCAAGCCGAGACATGGGATCATCGATAAAGTGTGGTAAAAAAGAAAGGAATATCTAGCATAAGGAATATGTGAATATATTTTCAGTTGATGAATCAATAATATTAAAAAGCAACGAACCATTCACAAGGGATATCTTTTAATTCCTGCAGACTGTGGTATGTCCCCTTATGAAATATAATTCTATATTTTTCTAGTAATATTCATTATTCTCATAGTTATGGTAAGTAAGTATAATATGATTGCTAATATATATATATATATATATGATATGCATACTCATGCAAAAATGAGTATTCTAAGTTAAGAGATATATATTTGAGCATAACAAGAAGATATAAAATATAGAATTAAGAAGTGTATATATAATACTCATACAAGTCTATAGATCCACTTCTTATCAGGTATTTGTTCCATTATAGTATGGATCAATATAATAATGTGTAGATAAAAGTTAGATTAGTATGCATCTCAGGGCGGGGGCCCTAGCTTGGTTGGCTAAATCTTTCCTATTGTTAGCTTAGTTATTCCTGGGGTTAGGATAATCCATGGGAAACGGTGTAACCTAGTTAGTCAATATGCCATGTCATCATCTTATTGATTGGAATGAATGTTATGTGAGTAAGATTATGAATGGTCAAATACAAAATTGAGCTAAGGGTTGGTGAACATATGACCTACACTCGAAGTATTGGGTGTTGAATTTTTTGGCCAAAGTAGTGTATGTAGACATTGTTTACACTGTCAGTTCACTGTGATCTAGGGATACAAACTAGGCAGGAAAAGTCATACATGTAGGTTGTAGCCAATGTATAGTAGCACTATATTTGTAGGACACAATTTCATGCTTAAGAAGGCTAGAATTATGAGGTTACAAAACCAATCTCATTGTTGAATGGTAGGGCCATCTTACCAGTTAGGAAGATATGCAAAGGATCGTAATAAGTTTGTGGTTGGAAAAAAAGCACTTGAGTGATGCTCTTTCTCATATAGTTGGTGGAAAATATTTGAGGATGTATGCCAGCAAGGACATTTGGACCATTTGTATCTTTTTTTTATTGAGATTATGGAAGCTTTGTATGTAATCATGTATCTCTATTCTTATTGAGAAATTGTAATTGGAATATGTACCATGAAATTGTGTAATGTGAATTCGTTACTTGGAATTTAGTAATGTTTCTTTGTAATGAAATGAGAAAGTTGAAATGAGTTTGTGTGAAGTGCACATATTTTTTATTTGTCTAGAAAAAGAAAAAAAATATTGACTAAGTGTTAGTATCATAAACTATTCGCATGTGGGTAAAACATAGTAAAATCAAAAGGTAGAACAAAGGGCATGTTACAAATACCATCCAAAGCCTTGTATAACTCAAATTATAGGAGAGAGGGCCTTATTTCATTTTTGGGTCTATCCACTTAATAATTATAACTATAGAATTTTATTATACTTGTACAATTTGACAAATATTCAAAGGTGATAGGTATTGGTGCAGGGCACCAAGACCTCATAAGCAAGTCTTTATGTCATTTTTGGTTTTTGGGATATTGGTGTGTTTTGGTGTTTAATAAAGTCATTTATGGCTATTTGGGATCATGTTGATCCATTTTTGAAGTGTTAGAGAGTCATTGGGTTAAAAATGCAAAAAAATTCCAAATGTTGTAAATAGTTGTCATGCAATTTTTAGCAAAGTTGTAAAAACATCAAGTAACTATTACATGAAATCAAGAAAATGGTTCTTGGCTAGTTTTGATTGGTTGGTGATGTAAAAGAGACACAAAAAAGGTTGAACATGCAGTAGTTGGAAATTTATTTTTGAGTTTTATGAAAAATCAATCTTTTCTTGTGATTTTAAGGTTGTAGCCTGTTTTGTCTCTTTGTATAGCCTATACAACTTATGTACTGGTTGGAAATTAGTTGGATAGTGTATTCTTGTGAATCTACTACATATTTTTTCTTGTTGCATCCAATTTCATTAGGTATTCAGCTAGTTATTGCATTTTTACTGAAACCTACTAAAACCCTAGCTAGGTAAAACCCAAGAAGAGAATAAAAGATGTAGCTTGGTTTTCCCACTGTGTAAACCCACCAAAATTGGTGGAAAAACTTGTACTTATGTATTATACCGTATGCCAAGTTTGCAGGAGCAGGATTGGAGTTTTGCATGTGTTGTAGATGGACAGTAGGTCTAAAATTTGTATGTTTCAGATTGTGAAGAAGTATAGCATGGAAGAATCTATGGATTAGGGTTTGATTCTTGTGTGTGGATCATTTTTGGTGATGAAGAATGCAGTGAGGAATCTATGCAGACCATTGGTAGTGAATTTATAACTTTCTCTTGAATTGGGTGAGTCTTTAGGTAGGAAAACATGTTTTGGGGCAACAATGATAGGTTGGTGGAATGTGATACTTCCAAGTCTGAGTCTTGAGACTTTAAGAACCCTATTTTTTTGTTGGATTAAGCCTGAAGCAATCTCAATTAGTTCCTTGTTTGTTGCGGTGTTTGGTATTTGCATTGTTGAGCACAAGCTATAGTTAGGGTGTCAACATTGGGTAATGGTACATGGAGTCAACTAGTGTGTCAAAAGCTATTGAAAGCTTATTGTCCCACTATTTTATGTTGTTCCACCCTTCCTAATGTGTTTCTCATCACTAGTTTTCCAATAGTTTAAATGGTCAATAGGGATAAAGGGTGTGTAGAGGGCTTATTCCTTGGTTTCAATGAAATCCTTATGGGAAGTGGGTTAGGACAGTCAAGTTTTGTTGAACCTTGTCCTTCCTCTACATCAGGTATAAAATTATTCAATGAGCTTCTTACTAGACAATGTAAATCCTGAATAATTACATCTTAAAACATTGATTTTCTTATTTGACCATTTCTTAAAAAGTTCCTTAAATTTCTTAAACTAAGAGAAATTTTTAAATTTGTGTTTCATAAAATGTATTCAATAAGACTTGAGTAATCATCTATAAATGAAACATAATATATAGATTTACTAGTATAATGGACATCCACACTTGACCAAACACATCTAAATGACTAATCTCTAAAATATTTTTAACTATATAATACTTTTCATAGGATAATTAACACTTATATTTACCAAACAAATATTTCTCACATATATCAAAATCAATAGTGTAATCCAAAAAAATATCACCCATATCTTTAACAACTAATCATGGTTTAAAAACTCTTTTCACTATTGTGGCCCAATCTCTAGTGCCCCAAAATTCATGAGTTTTTAGAATAAATTATATTAATATGGGCTTAGTAGGTAGATTTATCTAGCTTAAACAAAGTCCCACACCAATATCCTTAAGCATGTACTATAGTACCTCTTTCCAACCTGTAACTATTCTTTCCAAAAGTCGCATGCTATATAACATTATTCATCTTAGAAATGGAATTTAATTCCTAGAAAATCTTGCAATGTACAACACATTGGTGAGAATTTTCACTCTCTTGTCATTGAATACCAGTTTCACCTTTCAATAGCCAATATTCTTGATAATCTTACTATCATCAAGAAACATCACACTATCATTACATGATTTATAATAAAAAAAACACTTCTTGTAAGAAGTCTTGTGGTAGGAGGCACCTGAATTAATTAGTTGTAAATCATCACTATAAATGTAAATAGAAATAAAGAAAGTATCATTAGTACACCATCAAAGGATTTTTTGTAGAAATTATCAAAGGTCTTCTTCATTTTTTTCTTTCTTTCTTCATATGATCCCACTTCTTGTAGTTCCAACTCTTCACTTTTCTATTCCCAAGTGTTTTGGTCCTTGGACAATCCTTTTAATATGGATATATATCCTTAGTTTTCTTCCATTTCAACTTTAAATTTCCTATATCCTTAGGCCATCCTTGAACATGTAGTGTATCCTCTGAACCCTTGTCAATTTCAAATTTCTCCTTATTTATCCACAAAACAAAGTTGCTAAAAGGATATCCATCTCAAGCTGTGGATTACCACCACTAATAGAAGCAATTAATTTTTGCCATGATTTAGGTACAAAACACAACAATAAAATACATTTATCCTTCTCATCTATGTTAATAACTAAAATTCTTGGCTGATTTAAAATCAAAGTGAAAGCATTAAGATGCTCAATAATGAAGTCTCTTTCCTTCATTTTTAAGAAGTACAATCTCCTCTCAAGTTAAATTTTATTTTTTAAACTCTTCCTTTGATAAATGTCACCTATTCTCTTCCACAAGTTAAATGCAATAGAATCCTTTGATATACTTAAGATAATAGAATTTATAAGACACAACTAAATATTTTCTCGTGCCTTCTTTTACAATTTTTTCCAATATTCATCTCACATATCCACAAACTTTCCTTCTATTATCACAACTCTTCATTGATTCCTATCTTCCAAGAGATCTTCTATTTTGAGTTTCCACTAAACTACTAAATCTAAAGCTCTTGCTACAACCACAAAGAAATCAAGATACTCCAAAAATGATTCCCCTCTTTCTAATCAAGTTGTAGCTATGTGTTTGAGTTTTGCAAAAAAATAGTTAACATATACAATTCAAAATGATATGAAAAGAGTGAATAAATTTGATTAATTGATTAAGGAACCATGTGTTTAACCTCAAATTAATATGAATAAGAATATGTTAGCAATTCAAAACCAATAAACTATAATAACACCAAATGTATGTGGAGAAACTAATTCATAAAAAATAGGGCTTCTAAAGAGATGTTTTGTTTGTATTAATCAAGACCAAATTTGTTACATCAATACAATCTTCTTAAACTCCTTGATCTAATGTTATTCCAATAGCATAACATTTTTTCACCTACAATACACCATGAAACCTCAATCAAATGAATCTAATTTATATAGGAATGAGAAATATGAAACTACAAATAGGTTCCTAAAACAAGTGGCCACAAAAATTATGGCCAACAAGTGAAAACACATATCCCTACATGTAAAATTATAATGCCACTTAAAAGATAGATATGCACTCACAAAGGCATCTTTAACCTTATTACTCTTGTAGGCACACATCCTCAAGTTCAACATTCCACCATGAACATGACAAATGATGAGGGTCCTACCATAGTAGTAAAAATGCTTCAATCTTATTTACATAACTTCCAAGCACTACATTAGAGAGGTATTATTAGTAAATCTTATGATAATGATGACCACAACTTGTATCAACTGTAACCTCTCTTTTTAATGCTATTACAATGATATTCTAAGTCCTAAAGAATACTAAGAATTAAATAGTTATCTCACCTCTCTCATTGGGTCCAAGTACCCATTCCAAGGAATTTGGAGACACATACATAATATTATAAAATTAATATCACAATCTTATCATGTGGAAGTTTACTAACCCCCTGCCTTGTACCTTGCTCAAGCCCCAAAATTGAGTTATCAATAAAGATAAAGAGATAAGTGGAGTAGATAATGAATGTATATGTGTTGATAGTAATGAATGCCCTTGGATTGATTGATGATTGTTAATGTAAGACAATGCATGCCCTGTACTAGAGTGTATTTTGAAATATATCCTTTATAATGGATACCACTTGATATAGATAAATTAATTTTCCTTGTTTATGTATGCAAATGGTGGACTAATGTACTTGCAAAAGGATAATATTATTGAATATTTTGTCAAAACATATTTCTCATAATGATCATGTGATGTTTTCTTCTAATGTGCAAATCACCTAAGATGATGTAAACGTTAATACACAACCTTAGATGCATAAAATTCAAATTTTAGTGTATGCATCAATAGGTAATGGTCGAATTAGAATTGTTGGTCTTAGAATACAAAACTTTTTGAAATTAGAAATAAGACAAAATCATAGTAATGATTTTATCTTGAAATAGAATCACAAATGTATACTTTTGTCAAAGCTGAATTAACCATTAGAAATAAATAATACATAATTATATCGTTAGACATTCTACAATAATACGAAGGAATCTTAGTAAAATTCAAATTTGCATACAAAAGTAAAATAATTTTTCAATAAAAATAAAATAGACAATGTAATAACATAAAATAACTCTTAAGTAAATAAAATATAATAATTCTTAAGTAAAATTATTATTATTATTTTGAGTGAGTGCTACAGAAGGGGTAGCTCCATTATATTAAGCTGGAAAAAAAAATATTACATAGATTGTCAACTAGTGACTCAAAGATTGAAGGGAACGGATTCCTTCAGCAAGCTCTAGAGCCCTAATAAAAAGCAAAGGACCTAAAAGATCCCCATGGTGACTCAAAAAATAGAAAAAACTCTCCACATTATTCCTCCCAATCCCTTATCTATATAATTTAAGTGCTTCAGCCGTGATCCTCTTCCTTTTCTTTGTAGCCTCTGTGTCAAAGAGTCAAGTGATACAGCCAACCCTCAGGGTGATTTCTATACCCTCAATGGCATTCAAGGCAAGCTAAATATCAGTATCCTTCATTAACAACGTAGGCACCTCTTCTAGCTCCCTAAAGGCCGAACCTTGGACAAGGTCAGTGAAGAATCTTTCACAGACATTGGCATCATGTATGTGCCCGCCACCCCAGCATTCCATCCTAACAATCTTGTCGATCGCTTTCGCCATAGCCTCCGAACATTTTGAAAACAAACATTGGATCTAGTCTTCCATCACTTCCTTTGGAGGACATTGGTTTTCCTCTGAATCCAAACATACACATGCAAGCTCTATTAGTGGCATCCAAACAGTAAGAACATAAATATTTATTGCTCAACCGAATAGGGTAGCAAGTATCAAGGCAACCATACAGGAGATTTTGCAAGGATACAGCCATGGATCAAAATGAGAGTTGCGCCCTCAAAGGAAAGTTGAAAAATCATGGACATGACTTAGGTCGGTGAGAACCACACGTGATAAGAAACAAGCTCAGCCAAAAAAGACAGAAGGCCCGGAGGAACAAAGGGATGGAAGCGGTTGAGAGGACAGTCACCAAAAAAATACCCTCGAATTGAGATGGTTTTTGAGTGTTCTGGATATTGCTCAGTCCATCAATCATAGAGGGAGATGGGACAACAAAGTGCCACCTAGGCATTTAAGATGGTGCCATGAATCAAGCCTTACAAAATTGGTTAAACATTTCATGTTGGCAAACTACTAAGAATAGTTGTGTGTAGACATAGATGGGATATCCAAAGTACAAGAGATGCCACCCATGGTACCTCAAACACACAGATGCCAACTGAGCGTATGCAACCAGCTAGCATTTGATGGAGTGGATGGATCAGAATGGAGGCATAACCAAATAGATTTGTTGTCAGGCCCCATTAAAAGTGCCTCCAGCGTGGCCATTACACCAATTACATTTAGGATCCTGCAATGACATCTTTGTAGCCAAATTGAGCACACATAGGCACTCCATTGAGCACCTCAAGTTAGGGGCAACAAGCCCCTAACCTGCAAAAAGAAACCATTATTGCTTCAATTTTTTGATGGTGGTTAGACCTTTATCCTTCACCATTTCTTCTCTAATTTGTTTGAGCAATTTGCAACCTCTTTTCTTATCTAACTTCTCAAATCCAATACAATCATTCTAACTCAATTCATTTACTGCATAAATCCAAAATATCACATAATATTATGCTCAAAGATCTTATTCATGAAATCATAATTACACAATAAACATAGTTTGTATTAAAATAAAAAAAATGAAGAGTATCTAATAACTGCTAAAAACTAATTAAGTGAAAACTAGCTAGCTAACCTAAGACTCAACCACCGTGTTGTACATATAGGCATGAGGGAGCTTATTCAAAATAGGACTCTAAACTGAAACCTTTAATGACCACTCCCTGGATTTTAGGGGGTGACAAAGATTCAACTAACTTTAAATGCAACTAGAAAAGAAGAAGATTCCAAGTTGGATTGTGACTCTATTGTAACAGACTGGAATGTGGAATGCTCAAATTCAGTTTAGAATTCCAATCACAGCAAGATTATTCCTTCTCCAGTGTCTATTGAATGCCATAATGATGCATTATTTCCTTCATTAAATGTCTCTATGCTATAGTCGCCGTGTTCAATTTATTTTGGGGCATTCCCTATTTTGTTGTTCAGGAATTCCTTTGGCTGCGAGCTCCATGATGTAGTTGTTGCAAACTACAGTGCCTCCTCTGGCTACAAGGGCTTAGTTCACAAAACATTTACACAATACTAACAACCATGACTAAGCATAGATATCTAATCACAATTCATACATATCCTTACATAAATCATGCATTAACCATCACATTAGAATTATGTTTCCATATACTTAAACCAAGTTTAGGGTTTTTATAATGGGTATCAAAGATAACATAATGTATGAACATGTATAGGAGAAATTTCTTGGTAATGTCTATAAGTATGTATAAAAGATATAAAAACTAACTATTATCTAAACTCATCATTTCCCCCTAACTACCCTTTTGTTGGCCCTCAAGAAAATCAACTAGGGCTGGAGGTTGTAGTGTAGTGTAATTTCTCTGAGATCCATAACAGTGTTCACTCCTTTGATCTGCTTCAGGTAAAAACCTCTGTAGCATGAAAGTCTCCTCTTTCTAGTAATTTCAGCCTGCTCACATTCCTCCATTTTATCTCTTGTCCAATGTGGCACTAGATAAAGGGTATTGGTGGCTAGAATGTTAGTGGCAGTCATTTAAGTGCTTTGTCAACAACAATATCCATGTACCTACACACTCTTTCAATCATGGCCATGAAGTTATACATTGAATGTGGCTCTTTCCTCTATAATTCTAGAGTCAAACTATCCCATCTCTGTTGCACATACTTGTAACAATGATGAACCAGTCCAACTATCAATGTCTACATTCTATTGTAATCTTGTATCCTTAAGTTCATGATCTTTCTTCCTACACCCTTATGATCCAGAAGTTCTAACCATTCATTTGTGATTGCATTAGGGTCCTTGGATTCTTTTCTCATTGGGAGATCAATTGATTTTTCTCTCTCCTCATACTCCTCCATGAGTTCACCCATGATTTTTTCATTTCTAAAGTAGGATTGTAGTGCCCTTACTTGTAAATCCACCACAAACATCAAGGGGTTCCATTCCGTCTCCTTTGGAACTCCATAGTTATGAAAATAATACTCACAAAGTTGGTCTTGTTCATCTGGTGTAGAGTCAACAAAAATGTTAAGGAAACCAAATTTCTTACTCATGGAAACTTGCTAGTTGCTTATTAACCTACTAAATTGGAGACTCAAAAACTTGTCTTGGAGAAACAAGGCATAAATTTTGGTGGGGTTCTACGTCTAACAACAGGGGCAGCTTTGTCTACTACCTCTTCCACTTTAACTACTAACTTTCTCAATTCAATGTCCTTACCCTCCAATATCTTTGTATGCTTTTCCATCAATTCTTCCTTTTCCTTTTTCCAATTTTCCTTTTGTTGAGAAAATTCCTGAGTAACCTTCCATAGTTGGTACCCAAGGGATAGAGTTGTATGATAAGTTGGGGATTTTATAGTAGGGGGAATCTTATTTTCATCTGCAAGCTTTCTACTCCCTATTTTGACCATGGCAAGTTGTTTCAATAGGTCCAATTTTTCCCCATGTCCATATGTTTGTAGCTTTTCCTCCAACTCATGTATCTTTATCTACCTTTTTTTATCCTTTTTCTCATAAGTATGTACTAGTTCCTCTAGCTATTTATTTCTTTCTAGAGCTTCCTCTAATTCCTTCTTAACATTTCTATCCTCCAAAAATATTTCCTCTTCTTATAAAAACTTCTCATCACAACCCCCTTTATAATCATAACCCTCCTTATCAGGGCTAACTGGGGTTTTCTTTCTTGTCTTATTGGCAACAAATACATCATTGAATTTGACTTAGAGGTGGTAGATATATACCACTTTATTTTTATAGGCATATGTACATTTTTAGAGGCATTTCCTTTCATTTTTGAATAAGTGTCAACCATCATGGGTATGTGCAGGATCATGATGGGCCAAAAAGTGGCAACATGAAAAAAGTAGCATTTTTCACTCACCAAAAAATGCGAAAATCCCAAGTTGAATTTTTTTTTTGGGTTGGTGTCAGTACATTGCTCCATAGCAATGCCCAAGCCAAAGTTCTACAAATCAGATATCCGATTTGTATTGGATATATAATTTGTGTCTAATATCTAATTTTAAAAACATTTTAAAATGCAATATTTTGGTGCTCTAAATCGGATATCCAATTTTTGCACACATAGACCCAAGAGTAATTAGGAGGTGGAGGGTGGGCAAGAGAGACAGAGAGAGGGAAAGGGAGAGACAAAGAGAGAGGGAAAGGGAGACAGAGATAGAGACAGAGAGAGGGGGAGAGAGAGATAGAGAGAGAGAGAGAGAGGGAAAGGGAGAGGGAGAATGAGAGAGAGGGAAAGGGGGAGAGAGAGAGAGAGAGAATTAGGAGGGAAATAATGGGAGAGAGAGAGAGGGAAAGAGATAATATTTAAATATTTTATATGTTAGTAATATTAATTAGTTATATAATATTTTATATATTAGTAATATATATATATACATTAACTAAAATATATAAATAATATTTAAATATTATACATAATAATGTAAAATATTATATATTATATAATTTTGTAAGAGATTATCACAAATTGTATATTATATATTAAATTATAAACTATATTGTATATTCTAAAGTAGTTATATTAAAATAAACTATAAAATATTTATTGCTTTTTCTAAATCATATATTATAAAGTGTATAACATTTTTTAAAATCATATATAAACCAAATCGGATATCCGATTCAAAATGGATATCTGACTCAAAACGGACATCCGATTCAAAATGGATATCCGATTTGAAACAGATATCTGATATTTCTCACACAAAATTTATTGCCTAGGGATTAGCCTTGGGTTTGCTTTGGAATTTGGCTAGGACATGCCAATCCTAAGAAGTCAACAAAAAAAACGTGTTTAACAACTTATCTTGTTTTTCTAGACTTCGCCCATGTGGCTGATGACCTTTTTTTTAGCCAAAATTGATGAAACAAAAAGGGTTTGTAGAGGAGACCCTCAGCTTTCCACCAATATAAATTATGCTTTACTTTGAATTTAATAAATAATTATTATTCATTTTCTATTAGAATTACAACTAAAGTCCCGATTGATAGGCTGATTGAAAAACATCTATAACTTTCAAACGGTATAATGTTTTTTGAATCCAAAACATGGGTCACATTCCATGCTTCGCATACTATAGGATTAAAAAAAATGAATTTAATGAAGTTTTGACCAAGTTAAGGTGGTCAGACATATGATTTTTTTATATTTTTTAAAAGTTGTAATAAAAAATTCATAATTAATTATTTACTTGGAAAAAAATTACAAAAAAATATGTGTCACATCTGGACATGAGTCCTCTACTTATATCTAAAATATTATAAATAAATATTATCATTTTATTGTAGTTAGGGTGGTTAGATAGACACCTACTTCTTATTTTTTCCCTGAAATTTAAGTACTACTACATTGAAATTTCAAATTTTCACCAAATAGACTTTTTTTAGAAAAAAGTAAACCTAGTAGTTTAGAAACTAAATTCAATTTGCCACAAATTCTATTCTTACATATTTTTTAAATAATATAGATAACTTATTCAAATTTTTATGTCAAGTTGCCTAACTCTGATTTTTCTGAATTTTCATTGCCACTTAAGGGTCTATTTTTTCCATGATGATCCTACACATACCCTCATAACATCTTCTTTTTGTTGTCCTTTTCCCCTTGTTTACTCTTTTGATTTCTCTACACTTCCCCTCATAACACATTTCTTTTTCAAATGGCCTGAATGCCTAGGTGGGGTAGATTTCCTTTCTTTTGTACCCTTCTTTTTCTTATGTACCTTAGAAGGTGTGGATGAACTACCTTTCTTTTTCCTCTAGTCCTATGTGTTTTAGAGGAAGATGGATTATGTTTTGTTGTAGGCTAGATAGAGGCTGCATGTGGTAAATCTTGCACATTTTAGTCCTCGGGTTCACCTTGGTTGTGGGTAGGTGAAGCCACAAGTGAAACAAGAGCCTGGGTTTCTCTTATAGACCCAACAGGTGATTCTAGGGCCGCTGGCACTATAGGTTACTCAAGGAAATGATTAATGCCTTGACAAGCTAAAAAATCCTCCCAAGAAACCTAGGGATGTTGACTCCTAAGACTCCTTTTTACTATAAAGGTTATTAGACAATAATGTGATAAGGTTGAATCATTTTTCTTCTAATATTCTGACCCCATTCTTTTGAGAAAATTGTAAATATAATTGGGCACATTGACCAATAGATTTTTATGGAGATGACCTAACAAATTAAAATTAATAGTATACAATAGAGATAACCTACCATCACATGTAATTCACTTAATGATATAAGAGGCACAAGAGGCCCACACCCATGGCAATGATAGTCTCTTGGTACCTTGTGATGAGGAATCAAGATTCTCTCCTGGCTCTTTGAACTCATCCCTAGTTGGAACTACATTTTCTTGAGCAAGGATATTATCTCCAACCCTCGATAGACCTGATACTTGCATAATTGTGACCTCTGAAGCATCCACTTTCAACCCCTTGATTGTGGTCTCATCGAAATGTAATGTGGTTGCAAATTGCCTCATCATTTCTTCATTATACTCTATAAATTTTAGGAAGTAGTCCAACCATCCAACCCTTGTAAAAATGGGAAGACACAATATGTCCTCCAATATTTTTTTGTGAGCTAATGGTTCCCTTCGGATAATGTCACCTCCCATGGTGAAATACCCTGCCTCTACTCAATGTTCTAGAAATTTAGCTCAATTTTAACACAGCCACCTTCAAACCCTCTATATTCTACTACACTCACATACACTTTTCCACTGTAACTGCAACTATTAAATCCCTTTCTCCTTTGTATCAACTTAATTCAACTTGAATTGGGATAAAATTACCTCATAATCTGGGAATTGATCACTAAATTGACAACAAAAGATTGCAAGTGTAAAAATTATTAAGGAAAAAAGGGTTTGTATGTTTGTTTTTGCATTTGGATTTTGGTGGAAAAAAACAAAAAAAATGGCTGATATATTACCCCCCAACGTAAGTTTTGAAGTGACCTCACTTCAACTCATGTGAAATAGGCAAAGGGTATTATTGTAGAATATCAAAATAAATATAATGAATAGATAACATGCTAAATTTAATGTAAATACATAATGAAAGCTTTTGGAAATCCATGATAATGATGGTAGTGTAGTATGTGTACCTGTCATACATGATTAGCTTAACGTCACACATGTGAGGTTGATTGAGGAGTATCTATAGTATGGTATTGATTTGATAAGAGTTAATTGTAGTGTATGGTTAAATGAATGACAAGGTGGCATGTGTAATGAAATAAATTGGAATGTATGGATGACAAGATATGAAACTTGATATTTTGAATGCTTGAAATTTGAATTGGAAACATGGAATGGAAGGAGCATGTTGCATGTACTTAATATGATAGGATTAGTGTTGCATGTTTGAGATAAATTGAAATGAAAGGTGATGAACTATAATTAATGTAGCAAAAAAATTTAAACATTATGATAGATAGTGTTGTGGGTACCTTCTACAACAAGTCCCAAATTGAATTGTGACAACTTACATGTATTAAGCTACAAGTCCCTATTGCAACAAGGCCCAATATTGGATTATAACAGCTTTAATACATAAATTTACAGGTCCCTTCAATAGTATTCAAAGCATTCTTGGAAGAATATTTTGAATCATATTAACTATGTTGTGTGCATAAAATTGTGGGATAGTAATTTATACCTGAGTGACCTTGGGAGATGAACTATGTAGGTCATCTACGAAGGCACTATGAGAACTGATAGTATTTGTTGTTCAGGTCTTATTCTATGATTGAGTGTTTGTATCCGAACCATTATTTTGACCATATAGATGCATCAATGAAAGAAGAAAATCATCTTTCTAAGTTGACTATTTATATATCTTCAATTTGTGTCCATTCACCAACAATGTGAATCTAACTACATCTATAGTTTGTAACTTGAATTCTCCATTAGGAAATACAAATTGAATTTCATAGGGTCCCAACAATCTAGACTATAACTTACACTTGTGGTCTTTGTCCCTAGAATCACATAGTAAAGCCCAGTCACCTACAGTGAACTCTTTGGCCTTTATAAACTGATTATGCCATTTGGTTCTCTATTTCTGAATGATCTATGTATGATGTATTACCTCCATTCTAATTTCATCCAGTCTATTTAGACTATGTAACCTTTCTTTATGTGCTTCTATCAATTCCATTCCTAAATCTATTATGTTACAAAGGGAAAACAATCTCAATGCAACAAAGATTTCCACCACGGTTTGCTCACACACTTGCAGACATGCTTGAATGATAGAGTACACCTTCAAATCACTACCTCCAGAAACACACCACTTGAATTTTGCACTGATCTTCTCAAACTCACATCACACACACATTTTTTTTCATCTATCTCACATCTATCTTACTCTTGCATTCATCTTTCATGAACATCTCAACTTATATTTATACCATTTTCAACTTTGAAACTCATCCAAAGTTGGCCACACACCATTTGTATTTACAAATTCAAATTAGGTCAATGCCAAAACATTCTACAATGGAATTAGAATGAGGGCTACCCAAACACATACTTAATGAGGACCTAAATAAGTCCCAACATGCTTTTCCACGCTTAATGAACTTCATAAGTAGTGCTTAACACAAGGTCAACCAACACCCATGTAAAACACATAGAACAATTAAGCACATGCAACCTTAACTCAATCCAATCTCTTCAGATAACAAAACTAACTTGAACATGATCATGTCAACTTATTTCCAAAATCACAAGTCCTAAAACAAAAAATCAGAGAAATATAGAGCAACTACATTTCTCCCAGACCACATCTAAATACATAGAAAAGAATAGTATGCATACAGGTGAAAATATCTCACACTGTACGACAATCTAAAAGCCCAAATTTTGGATATAGCAACCATCAACAACTATGAATAATATATCTAAACCATACATACATAGGAACACATCCCAGAACACAACCCAAAGCAAACCAACAAACCTTCCTTATTAAAATTTTCTCAATATCCTCAACATGTACAATCAATATGACATCAGAGAGAATACAAATCTATGATTGGAGGACTATTGTACTTAACTACTACTAGATTGGTATCATGCATGCATTTTGTCTTGTGGCTAGATTTCAAGAAGACCCTAAAGAAACACATGTTGCTTCTATTAAGAGGATATTCAGATATTTGAATGGCACTCTGGATAATGGCTTGTGGTATCCTAAGGATATTAATTTTACACTAAGTGCTTATACATATGCAAATTGGGAAAGTTGTGTTGATGATAGAAAAAGTACAAGTGGTGGTGCATTCTTTCTTGGTTGCAGATTGGTGTCATGGTTAAGTAAAAAGCAAGATTTAGTTTCCTTATCCACTGTAGAGGCTAAGTATATTATTGTAACATCTTTTTGCACACAAGTTTTATAGATGAGACAAACATTGAAAGATATCATAATAAGGTATGATGATTGTTGGCCTCCTACAATGATTTTAATAACTAAGCCTTTATAGCCATGATTCAAAGATTGGACATCTAACCTGAATATATACTTCAATCATCATGAAGGTGCATTTAACTTGTCAACCCAAGGACGTGAACTTGAAATGGGTCAACACAGTATGTGCACTAGGAACTCTAAGTAGCCATTTCTATTCTAAAACTAAGGAACACACAATACTGAAAGTAAATTGTTTGAAAAGGAATTAGATAAATATTGAACATCAATCAATGACTATGCTAAGATGAAATGCATAACAGGAATAAAAATATAAGCAATAAACAAGAAACTACTCTATCTTCTTTGGATACAAGAATAGTCACAGAATGGAATTCTACTGGTTGGAAGAATAGTCGATGCCAGATTTCTAGCTAAGTACTAAACAGCAAGTAATACTAAAATAACGCTAAACTAGGAAGATGGATTACTCACCAAGTGGGCCCCCTTGGATAAGTATCCTCTAAAACTAATGAAAACTCAGATGCTCGAACTCAAAACTTTATTTTATTCACTATGAATCATGATTACAAAAGAGTAATGTATTTGTATTACTAAAAACTAGAGAGTGCAAGTAAAATATCAAATTTATGCAACCCCTTGAAGAAGGAGCATCAGATTATTATTTATACTAGTAGCTAAACAAGGCAGTCAACTCCATGACTGGGAGGATGCCATTTAGGAAAAATGGAGAAAATGGAATTATGGCAGTTATGCATGCATGGAATCCAGTTAGACATAGGTCCAAACGTAGATTCAACACAACAATAACGCTCGTGCATGCTCGATCATTAAAGTCCACTACAAGGCGGTTATGTTCAATTGCATGAAGAATATTTTGTCATTGGCCTCCTTTGACTTGGAGTGATTCCTTTGTTGGACATTATGGTGCATTCCTAGCTAGCGGTGCCTTCCTCAACTTAGCATCTTTAAATTGAATTTGCATGACAATGTCAGTATGCACAATAACTACACATCTATAACCACTTTAAGGAACATTCATTAACCACATGCAAAATAAATATAGATAATCCACATAATATGCCAATGCCATTAAAGGTTGCAAAGATAGGATTAAGTCCAATGTCAATAGTTTGAGGGAAACATTATGAAAATACCAACATTAAACATTAAAGTCCATGACATCTACAAAAAAATAAACTATAGATTCTACCCAAAATTGGACCAAAAACTAGGCTCATCACTCCCCCCAACCTAACGTTTTGTTGGTCCTATAGCATGGGAAGGGTTGTTCTTCTACTTGGTCAAGGATTTGAAATTTGCAATTGATAGTTGTCCAAAAATAATGGCTATAGTGCATGAATCAGGATCCCAATAGAATCCTCCTAATCTATCCAATCTATTCCATCTCTGCTTTTCTGCAACAGTGTCATACTAGTAGAATATAAAGTTTGGCATGAGCCACATGAGAATGGGTGCCTAGAAAGTCAAGGGAATCCAATATCGCCCCTGTGTTCTCCCAATCTGAATATACATATCAATCCTTTTTAGTTTTGCAGCATAATTGTGGATGGAATGAGGCTCAACCTATTTCAGCTCATCAGTTAGACTATTCCATCTTTGTGATAGACATCTTCCCATAGTTTCCTCCTTTGTTTTTTTCTTTACCTCATACTTATTGTAAACTACCTCAATCCAAGGCATAATCATGTTTCCATAACTAGGTCTGAGAAGCATTCTATGCCATTCTCTATAAATATCCCTTGGGTTGTTTGATTCAGCCCTAACAAGCAGAGGGATATCAGACTCCAATTGCTTATAAGCTCCATGTTGTTGTCCCCAACTAATCTCATTTTGTACCCAAGAAAAATGCCCTCAATTGGACATCCCCAACATATAACAGCGCATTCCAATCATGGTCTTGAGTTACAGCATAATTATGTAAATAAAATTCACATAGCAAATTCTTCATTTCAAGGGAGCCAATCCTATAAGCATTGAAAAATTCAACAAAGGTGTCAATAGAAGGATTCAAACCTGAGGCAATCCTTGACAACTTAAAAGAGAGGTATTTCTCTTTCAAGAGTAGAGCATAGACCCTAGGAGGGGTCCTACATTCCAAAATCTATGGTACCAAGGTTGCCATATCATCCACTCTTTGCTTCAAGGTGGCAATTTTTGGATCCTTATCTTCAATTTCCTCATCCTTCTTTTGAATTTCCTTCTTCAATTCCTATTTTCCTTTTTCCATTCTTCCTCCCTCCTTTGTATTTCTTTCCATAAATTTAAAATTGTTGCATGCACTATAAAATTAGGAGGATTATGAATTCCTACTAGTCTTTTTGTCAATGGTGGCTCCTCATATGGCACGATCTGCATGGATTCAGGCTATCCAGTTATCTTTGGTTGTAGGTGTATTGTTTCTTCTTCCACTTCTTGCTGCAGGGACTCTCCTTCTTGTTTTTGTTGTGGCTACAGGAACTCCTACTCTGGTTTTGGCTATTGCTATAGGAATTCTTGCTACAAGACTTCTTGTTGTAGGAGTTCCTACTCATGCTGTAGGAAATCCTGATTTTCCTCAAACTCTTCTGCAATGTTAGCAAGAAAGACTAGTGTTACATTTGTTGCTCTCTCAACTATGTCTTCTTCTTCAAAATTCTCCTACCCCATTGGAGCTTTAGGGTCCTCATGTGATGGCTCGCCAGGCTTAGGGTTTTCCTACAGAGGCGTACCAAATGCTAGCCCAGCTGGTCTTGATTTCCTGGGAGGTCTCTCATGTTTTTCTTTGGTTGTAGGATGAATAGTGTCAGCCTTCCTCTTCTTATAACTTGGCACCTTTCTTTTTTTCGGCTGTCATTTGGCCTTTCCTTTTCTCATTTCTACTTCTCTATTTTGTGCCCTAGTTTTCATCAGGGTTCCAAATGGAATATCATCATCGGAATCGAAGGAAGAGCTTTCTTTTTTTGAGTGCTTTGTTCCAGTAGAACTAATTTCTATGGTTTTTTCTATTGTAGGAGGATTAACACTAGAGCCAGCACCAGAGGTTGAAGCACCAAGAGTGGCTTCAGCTGTGCTCAATCTCCTGCTAGACCTATGGGGTTGAGGTAAAACCCTAGGTTGCAACTACTCAAGTCTAATTTGATCAACATTTATAAATTCTTCCCAAGTCATTCCAGATACACCATGCAGAGACTTTTCAACCAACAATTTAATCAAACAATGGTGGGAAACAAAATTATCCCTATCTTTTTGGGTTTCGACCGCCATGATTGAGAGAAGATTATATAGCACGTTAGGCACATTCATCCTCCTTTTGTGCCTCATGTGATTCAAAAGCTTGAAGTGCATAGAATGCAAATTTGGCAGGCAACCCTCACAGGTGATGTACTTGATAACATAAATGGCTATCTGCTTCCACGGCTCAGGAAAAGACATACTCTTCGCACCCTATTTATCTATGCTCAATGGAGGGTCATTTGGCTCTATAAATTTGGCCCTAGCCGATTTGGCATGTCTGGAAGCAGGGTAATTTTCACCATCAATAGGTAACCCTATAACCTCGGTAATTCTTTCCTTAGTTTCCACAACTTCCAACCCTTTTACTGTGGATTTTCCTTCAAAAAATGTCTAGGCGAATTCAAGGGAAATGCTTTCATCAAAGCCATCCAACTTCTGGGAGTAATCTAACCATCCACAGTTTCTAAATTCGGCCAGACATTGTACATCTTGCAATAAAATATCATGCATTGTGGGTTCATTTCGAATTAACCCACCTCCCATTGTCTTCAATTAAACAAATTCTCTACAATTCTTTCCTACAACTCTCATCTAGAAATCAAGTTCACCTTCCTGCAATACCTGCTAAATTTCCAATGCCAATATTGACTAAATTTCCTTTTCTTTTTCTTCACCTTTTTTCTCGCAACTCAAGATTACGACAGAGTCAATAATGGCAAGAAAAGGAGTGATAAAGGAGAATTATGATGGGAAGAAATGGTGGCTACAGTTAATGTCACTTCACACATGCAAGTCATCCTCTCACTCAGATTTCAAATCAGCTCATTTTAAATTTTCTGACGTAGTCTAGCATAAATTGACACATGGGAAATATATTTACATATTTTTCTTTCCCCTCCCCCTAACCTAAATTTGGAAATGTGTCCACACATGCGAGATGGGAGTGGTGATTTGACAAGGAATAATGATATATTATGTGAACGTTTATACTAATGTATAGTGATTAAATGAATGCACTTAAGAGATGATTAAAGATAGAAATTAATGCGCACATACTAAAATGTGTGGAAGATTTGCTGCAAAGATTGTGGAGAAAGTATCGCTTTCCTTTTAGAGAAATAAATTGAGCAATTAATGAAAATGAAGTGGAATGAGGTGAGGTGGAATGAAGTGATGGAAGAGAGAGAAAGGTGGTGATGGATGGGTGAATGGGCGGATGGATGAACAAATGGACTTCCACATAAGTGAAAGTCTTTATTATGAGAATTTTTTACCTTAATTAGCCAGAAGGAGGGACACTAGGTCCATTTCCTTTGACTGCAGGAAGCTCGGGTGTTGAATGTTGGGTGAATTGCTACAAGAACTCTTCTTTGGAAGCTGGCTTCTGATATAATCTAAGGCGATGACCATTGAAAAGTAATTTGAACCTGACAGGGTCAATGGTAGTAAGTTGAACAACTCCATTAGGAAAGACCTCAGCAACTTCATATGGTCCTAGCCACCTTGTCTATGATTTTCCTGCATTGTCCTAGTATCTTGAGTCATAGAGTAGGGCCCAAATCTCTTGGTTGGAATTTCTTTTCCTTGATAAATTTTTCATGCCACTTGATTCTCTAATTCTGCACTACTTTTGTATATTGCAGGGTTGTTCTTCTTATCTCATCCAAAGCATTTAGCTGCATGATTCTTTCTCTCTGTGCCTCAGAAATATCCATCCCCAAATCTACTGCAATCTGCAAAGTCTTATATTCAAATTCAACTGGCATCATAGTTGTCTTTCCATACAGAAACTCAAATGGGGTGAAGCCTATAGTTGTTTTCCAAGTTGTCCTATAGACCCAAACAGCTTCTAGTAATCTGTTTTCCCAATCCTTTCTATGAATAGCTACTATTTTGGTCATAATGGCTTCAATTTCTCTATTGGTCACCTCAACTTGGTCATTAGCCTAGGGGTGATAAGGAGTAGACTTCATGTGCCTTATGTTGTACTTATTAACTAGTGTTTCAACAAGGGTTGATGTGATTGAGCTCCTTGATCAGTCACTATTTCTCTTAGGACTCCATATCTTGTGAAAATCTCTACATAAATAAAATTTTCAACCTTGTTATCTCTTGCATGCTTCATGGCATTAAATTCTACCCACTTTGTCATAATCAGTGGATACCAATATATAATACTTACCATTTGATAGAGGGTCAATGGGTCCCAAAAAATCCAATCCCCACTTGTCAAAGGGAGTGATTACTACTTGAGGGAAAGGTGACATCTCATCAGATCTGGTTGGTCTTCCCATTCTTTGACATCTATCATAGTTTCTGGTATACCTTCCTGCATCCTTGTGGAGTGTTGGCTAGTAATATCCTGTGTTCAAAATCTTCATTATTGTCCTCGTGGCTACAAAGTGTCCTCCACATGTTTTGTTGTGACATGCATGCAAAATGTCATATGTCTCATCTTCTCTCACACATCTCCTCATGACATGATCTAGTCCAGTATAAAACAAACATCCAGCAATCCAAGAGAAAGGAAATTGGAGAGAAGTGAGAAGGAACTCTACCTGTGACCAAATGATTGGCTATGTCAGCATACCAGGGTGTTTGTATACTGAGGGAGAATAGATGCTCATCAGGAAAAGAGTCATCTATGGGCTAATTGTCTTCTGATGTAGTCATCCTTAAAACAAACTATGCAACAACATTGGCTTTCCCTGGTTTATCCACAATGGTTATATCAAACTCTTGCATCAACAATAACCATATTGCCAATCTACCTGTGATCAAAGGTTTATTTATGAGATATCTAATGGTTTCATGATTAGTGTGCAAAAATATTTGGTAGCATGTTATTTAATAACTGAATTTGTTCATTGCATAGATTACTGCCAAAATTTATTTCTCTATCCCTATAATTGAATTCAGCTCCTTGTAATTTTTTGTTGACAAAGTAAATGGCATTTTCAATAGCTCCTTCTTTCTATCCTAAGACTACTCCTATGACATAATCTGATGCATCAATATGGATGTGGAAAGGAAGTTTCCAATTCATTCCTTTGAGTACAGGAGCATGAGTCAAAGCTTCCTTTAAGTCAGAAAATGTCTTGTCACAAGATTCAATCCACTGAAATTCAACATCTTTAGTGATAAGAGTATATAATGGTGTTGCTACCTTGCCAAAGTCCTTGATGAAATTCTTATAATATCCTGCAAGACCCAAGAAACTCCTAACATCCTTCTATTTTGTAGGTGTGAGAAGATTTGTAATTGCCTTAATCTTTGTAAGATCTACTTGAATTCCCTTGTGGGAGATGTAGTGGCCTAGAACTACACCTCTCTGCATCATCATGAAGTACTTTTCACTTTTTAAGGACAAGTTTTGATCTTCACATCTCTGTAGGACTCTCCTGATATTTTCCAATGCTTGATTAAAATCAACACCATAAGTGGTAAAGTCATCCATATAAATTTCCATGTAATGGTGAGAAATGACTGAGAATATGCTAATGATTGTCCTCTAAAAAGTTGCAGGTGCATTGCATAAGCCAAATGGGAGCATTGAATAGGCATAGGTCCCCCATGGACGGGTAAATGTGATCTTATCCTGGTCCTTAGGTGCAATCTAGATTTGGTTGTAGCCTTTGAATCCATCTAGAAAAGAGAAGTATTGCTTTCATGTAAGTGTGTCCAAAACTTAATCAATGAAGGGTAAGGGAAAGTGGTCCTTCTTGGTGGCAACATTAAGTTCCCTATAATCAACACAAACTCACCATTTCCCTCCTTTCTTGGGCACAATCACTAATGGAGACACCCACTAACTAACTGGAATGGGGTAGATAAATCTTCCATCTAGTAATTTATGTAGTTCTCCTTTCACAATTTCTCTCAGTGCAGGGTTAATTCTTCTTTGTGGTTGTCTTATTGGGATGCAATCATCTTTTATGTAAATTTTCTTTGTACAAAGTTTAGGATCCAGTCCCTTCATATCATGATAATCCCACGCAAATGCATGTTGATGGGTTCTTAATAAGTTTGCCAATAACAATTGTTGTTTCCCACTTAATTTACTATTAACATTCAGATATTTTCCCTCTGAAACCTATACTTGTTTAGTTAACTCTATCATGGTTGCTTCATTAATACATGGTACCTTTAGTTCATATGGAAGCAATGTATGGGACATACCTATTGCTGCAAGAAGTCTGTCTGCAGGAAGAACAGGTAGAAGTGTCTTGAATGGAGTAGCAGAATGAGAAGATAATGCTTCCTCCACTTCACAATGGTTCTGAATGATATTAGTGAATACTTCATCCTCATCTTGGAGCTTCATGAAAGAGCTTCTTCCTAGCATCATAAGCTATGCCACAAAATTAACATCCTTAGCCTCTTCACCAACATGTGGCCAAACGGGATTATCTTCATCATGAGATAGATAGAGAACAAAATTTTTAGTGCTCCTCCCATCTAAGATGGTCATGTCACCTGACCGACATCCAATGTATGCATCTGTAGTTGTCAACCAAGGTCTTCCAAGAATGATGGGATACCCGCCTAGTGTAGCTTTAGGAGAAAGAATCATAAATTTTGTTGGGTACTCCCAAGAGTATAAAACTACCACAAGATCCTCCACTACACCATCAAGCTTAATAGTAGAGCTATTAGCAAGTTGTAGGACAGTAGGCGTAGATCTCATGCTTGCAATGTTTAGTTTTTGTAGGATGTATTTGGTCATTACATTTATTGCTGCCCCTAAATCAATCAGAGTATTCTTTACTTTGACCCCGTTGATAACAACTGCTACCACATGACTACCTAGGTCATTATACTTGGGGATAGTCACTTTTCCTAGCATGATGTTAGCTAGTTGTCCCACAACATGAACTGTAGTTGGGTCCTTCTTTTTCCTACCTAGCTTCTTGAGGCATGCTTCCTTGATTGCTTTGTCATAGATTGGAACATCCTTTATGGCCTAAAATAGAGGTATATGGACACATATATGCTTCAGCTGATCCAAGATATCAAAAGTTGTATCCTCTTTTTCTTCCTTCTTCTTGGCGACTTCCAATCTCTGAGGAAATGGTGGTTCTTGTTCATTCTACTTGACTTGGACTGGTTCAGGATTTTTAGGTACACTTGGCTGAATGGAATCATTCAAAGGTTCCTCTTCCACTTCCACAGGAAGCTCAGTGATAATGGTTTTGGAAGGGGCTGGTAGAGTAGTACCTAAACACAAGTGGATATCACTTACACTCATAGCAAATGTAGGGAATTGATTTGAATCAGTAGAGTATTGATTTAAATGCTGGTAGTTGAGTAGTTTTAGGTGCATTTGAGCTTGGATTAGTAGGTGGAGGAATTATAGCAGGCTATTGGGGCAAAGAAGGTGGCTGCATGTAATTGGTTGTCTGGGTAGACCATTGTTGTCCTCATGAAGTTGACATCATATGAGAAGATGATGCTAGCATGCATGAGTTCATAAATGATCACATTAACAATCTTGAGAATAATGCATCCTTTTACCCTTCCATGAAATAACCAACACAACTTGAGATGTTTGGTCTTTTACATCTTGAAACCGAGTCACAAACTAAGCCTAAACTTCCAACAATGAGTTAACGTAGCTCCTCTAATCAAGTGCACACCTATCCATCTTATGTTAACAAAGTGACCAACACTCCCATCAATCTAGAAAAGACTTATGGCCAAGGCTTTAAGTTTTTAACCAACCAAGGATGTGACATAAATAATGAACATGAAATTCATAAACTTTTAGAGCAACTTTCTATTGAACAAACCAAAGGATTAGGATATCAAGATCCTCCTCTTGACATAAGTGTCCTCCTTCCCAAGGAACAACCAATGCCTCACAAGGATGATAGGATCATCTTAGGTCCTCCTCAACAGATAACTCAACAAATTGGTGAAACAAGCAAAAAACAAAAGCCTTACAAACTCAAGAAACTCAAATTTCCACTTCCCATGTCTAAAAATGAAAGAATCTTACATACACTTCTAAATCAAGAACTCATAACATTACTACAAAAATAGTCTCACTGTCAATATCATATAACTCTTGGGCATAGTATTGATGAGTGTCATGCTTTAAAAATAATATTTGAGAATTTTGATATCAAAAAAATAATCCTTTAAAGCATCCCCTTTGCTCCTTTCCATATAATAGTTGTAGGATACTAGTTGTACATGCTCACTATTACATGTTTTACATTCATTGCAAATCATTCTCTTTATTGCAAGGATCTCATTCTCATCACTTATTCTCAGCTCATGCTTGTCCTTGAATTAGTGGGGGTAAGGGGTTAGATGGCCTTTTCCTAACTTTGGCACTTGATGTTGTCCCTTTGGCTAGTTGTTCACCTTCCACATACTGAACAAGATTGGGATGCAGATCACCTACAATAGGTTGACTCACATGTGCCTTACTAGTATTTTTGCATTGTTTTCTTTTTCATATTTCTTTATGTCATTGCATGTGCGTAATGTGATCCCTCGTAATGTTTTGTTTTATGTATCTCTCTTTTTGTGCATTCCTCTATATGTATCTACATTCTTCTATATGTCATAAACATTTTACCTTTTTCACTTGTCTTGTGTTTTCCTTTTGGGTATGACGCAAGGTGTCGAGACATTTAGGTCTCTTCCATGTTGACCTGAAGGATTTTTATTTGTTTTCACTCTCTTTATGAATCATTCTTCTAGTTCTATGAGTATTTTAAAAATGTTGATGTTTCAAAGCTCTATAACAATATTGTAGCAAAGACATATTGACCCTGAATATGTAGATCTCTTATGTATTTTTGGGGGCAACCCCTTCCTCCTTTTTCATGGTGTAGCTTTATTTCGGAAAAATATGACTTGGCATATGCATTTTTGAGGAAGCTCTCATGTCTTAGGATTGAACATTGGCTACTTTAAAGAAATTTTTCATAGCAATGGTGTTAGCAAATGCTTTAAATTGGGGGAATACATTGATGATATCTTTCAACATTTTTCATGTTTCATGGTGTGATTTTATTAATTTTAGTGATGTGTCCTTTTCTTGGTGGTGTCATTGGGTTTGATGTCCTCCAAGAGTGCGATATTTATTAGTATATGACTTTCCTCTTAGTGGTAATGTGATACATTGCATTCCCTAAGTTGTGAAACTTTTACTCTTGACTTGTCATCTCTTGGATACATTAGGCATGATGTTCCCTAAGAAGAATACCTTCATGAACTAAGCAAGATCCCTTTGAACAAAAACCTATATATAATGTTCATAAGTGTTTGGCATAGCACAGATTGCTAACCTCATGAAGCTCGAACCCTGAATTCAAGGCCACCTAGCTTAACACACCTTGCTTGCTTGTGGAGCCTTGACTTATGGTGCCTTATTGAAGTTATTAGAGGGATAGCTTTGGTATGGTTAGGATGATGAGAAGCCGACACAGAGGCATGACTTTCTCATTATACGGTGAGAGTCTGTAGACCTAGCATGACTATCTCACTAATCCATTTTATTGGAAGACTCACCTGGTGGATGGCCTGAAGTTTCACTACCTCAGAGTGAGTGTAAACCAAAAACTTAGATATGTTCCACATCACATTGGATAGTCTAGACTTGATCTTCCTAGTCTTTTATGTTGTATGATTGTGTATCTTTGTAATTTTTGCATACATAAGTGTCTTATGTCTACTTTAGTATGAGTTTGACATGGGATATACTCTCACTAAAGTGGGGGTAAAAGTGTAGAAAGAAGTATCTCTTTTTCACACTTAATTTGGGAATAAATAATAATAAAATAAGCCTAATGTTTCCTTAATTTAGCTTTGTAATATGTTTCACATATTCACATTAAGATTAGGGCCCTTTTAAATAAAATGGACTTAATTGTGCCTTGTTTTTTATGTTGTAAATTTTACTTTGACACTTTCACATTAATCTAGGGCTTTATTAATTGATAAAGGTTAATTTTCCTTAATTGGTCCCTTTAATTCAAATCCAAGCCTAATTAAATGCAATTTTTGAGGGATACAACCTGACATTCATAAATTCCATTACACAACACTTAACTTTGGAAGATGTGTCCTAAGTGACCTAGGACCCATTTTCCATAGGACGAATGTGTCCTCACTTAGACCTATGACCCTATTTTTACATAATATTTAACAATGTGCAATGTGTACCCTAAGTAAGTGGCCTATGACCCATTCACCCTATGGCGAATGGGTTCTCACTTAGACCTAGTACCCCCCTTTGAAATATGTTTTTGGAAATATTTTAATGATTTCAAATAGATAATTCAATGTCGGCTTGTGATATTTGAATTTTGGGAATTAATGATAAGATATGTATAAATAAGAGGTCATTTCACTAAGTTTCATCCTAAGACTTTCAAGCAATCTAAGAAACTTTGTGAGAAATTCCTAATAGAAAGTTTATGAGATCAAGATCAATTCAAGAGCATTTATAAGGCATTCAAGGGTAGAATTATTGAGGATTATTGTAGCATTCAAGATTCCATTGCCATATCAAAGATGTATTGCATCATGCATGTTGTTTGAGCTAATATGGTGATGTAGTATTTAATATTTATTCAAGAATAACAAATTCATTGTTTCACATCAAGTTTCATGATCAAGATCTACATTCATTGAGGCCACTTCATGCTAGTTTGTAGATTTGTTATCGAAGGTTTCAAATAAGGTGTGGTGAGTTGTGACATTGTTGTTTATTCATCATTCCTTCTTTCATTTTCATTTCATTTCAAGGTTTAATTACCAAAATGGAATTTGACCAAGGCAAACCCCCATTCACCTAGCAAACAACATTTTTCTCTCTTTGATGTGTGATTGCAGATTTTACGTTGAAGATCCTTTGAAGAGAAATATTGAAGAAAGTTGTCAAAGTTGCAAGAAAATTTGTCAAATCACGAAAATTCTTCTACATAATTTATTTCTAGCTATCTAACAGTGAACACTTGGAATCTGGGAATGCAAATTGAGTAGAAGAGAACCCAGAAAGTGATTTCTAGACACCCTAGCTAGGACCC
Organism: Sequoia sempervirens; assembly: GCA_007258455.2. NCBI lineage: Eukaryota > Viridiplantae > Streptophyta > Pinopsida > Cupressales > Cupressaceae > Sequoia > Sequoia sempervirens. The sequence goes on along the minus strand of VDFB02270651.1, from coordinate 230,161,870 downwards.
ATTTTCCATAGGGCGAATGAGTCCTTAGTGAGCTTCAAAAGGTGACTTTTGGTGAAAGGTACACAACATTTTTACCTTTTCATATTTTCCTTTTGATTATTTTTTTAGTTAGGTTTGTTTATTATTCTTCACTTACATTCTCTAGCCTACATTTTGAATGAAATAAGGGGAAATAGGTCATTTTTTATTCATTAATCCTATTTTAGTGAACCCAACCTCATATTTTTCTTTGTTTCACTATCCATCTTCTCCTTCAAGTGGTTGAAAATCAGGTTTTATTAATTTGTCTTCTATAATACTAGCAACCCTCTTGCACTTGCAGTTTGCTTTCGTCTATCTACAATTGGGGTAGTATTCAGTGAGCATTGCTCTAGCCTCTTCCTGTTTCTTCTTGATATGTAGAGTTCCCAACTAAGTAGCTAGATAACTTATGATATCCGCCTTCATGTTGGACAATAGGTTACTTAATTCCACTCTTGAAACCCCATTATATGTCTTTCCAATGGTGGATGTTCTTTCTCCTCTTCACCTTTTGGTGAAGGTCATCAAATAGTTTTTGTAGCCCTGTAGATCTCTTCAAAGGGTAATTGAGGCACATCTCCTTGCCCAATAAGATTGAGGGCATCCATGAAATATTCATTAACTCCTCTTAAGAACACAAGCTTCAATGATTCTTCTGAGAGCTTATATGTGGGTTTTTTTCAAGAAAAATTGAAACCTTTCCACATATTCTTCAAATGGGTCATCCTCTTTCTAAGTCATTCAGAAGATTTCATCTCTTCTCCTATCAACCCCTCTATAATAATCTTGGTATTTATCCAAGAGTTTTATTTTTATGGTGTCCCAATCTAGAATTTCTTTTCCTAATCCCATAAACCATCTCAGGGCAACATCTTTAGAGTAGCAAGTAATAACTTGAGCTTATGAGAATCAGTTGTGTAGTCATAGCTCCTACATAGGACATCAAACTCAAACAAGAATATGTTTGGATCTTCAATCCCTAACCCATGTAGAAGACTAGTAATGTTGGAGGGATATTCTTTAGCATAGTATCCCTTTCTTGGTTGGTAAATGGAAATTCAAAGGTCACATGTTCAAGTGGATCATCCACTACTGCATCACCCATTGTTTGGAAGGTCCCCTCTGTATTTTTAGTAGATGTTGGTGAAAGGGAAGATTCGTCTTCAATAGTACCCTCACTTTGCTCAATGTAGTCACTAATATCTACTATAGCTTGTTGGCTTGAGGGGAGGAATCTTCCCAAAGAGTCTCTTTGCCTCTGCATACAATAGATATGACTTTGTATGGCAACGGATCCTTCACAATGTTAGTGAAATTCGCTAGTATTGAAGAATATTAAACCTAATAGTTCTAATATTGAAAGAAAATTCTAAACTAGGAAATATTGAAATTTAAAGAAATTAATCTTTGAAAGTAGCATCATCCCCTGCAACAGTGCCAAAAATGTAGAGTCCCTACTACTGTCTAGTAAACTTGGTGTTAATCATACAATTCAAAGGGGAAAACCTAGCTGAGTAGTCAACTTAACATTTGGAAATACCTTCATTGAATTATCAACCAGGGCTAGTGGGCTTGTGATGGTACTAGCACTATATGTGCTTTCAAAGACTGAAACTACCTAAATCAATCTAGTAAAGATACTACACTTACTAGAAAATCATAAAACTACAAAATATTAAGGAAAGTAAAGTTGTCTCTTTAGCTATGGGTACCTACAATATAAGATTGTAGCTAACTACTATTCAAAAGTAAATACTAGAAACTGACTGAACTATTAATTAAACCTATTCTACACTCTGAAGTACAACAACTCTAGTAATTATCGTATAATTATGAAATAGAGATTGTTCATGCATCCATCAATAATTGAAAACACAAAGAATTTGTTCAAAACAAACTGCATTTACAAAGTAACAAATAAAACAAAATTGAAATAACTGAAAAGAAAGGAGTGAAGGACGGCTAGCTTGAGTGACCCTTGCTCAATTAGTTTTCTTCACTAATCTAAAACCAAATCTAACTTCTCAAATCCAATACAATCATGCTAACTCAATTCATTCATTGCACAAATCTAGAATATCACATAAGATCCTTCTCAAAGATATTATTCATGAAATCATAATTGCACAATAAACATAGTCTGTATTTCAATTAAAAACTAAAAGAGTGTCTAATAACTATTAAAAACTAATTGACTCAAAATTGACTAGCTAACCTAAGATTCAACCAATGTGTTGTACATATAGGCACGAGGGGGATTATTCAAAATATGACTCTAAACTGAAACCTTTAATGACCACTCCCTAGATTTTAGAGGGTGACAAAGATTCAGTTAACTCTAAGTACAACTAGAAAAGAAGAAGAGTCCAAGTTGTATTGTGACTCTGTTGTAACAGACTAGAATGTGGAATGCTCAAAGTCTATTTATAATTCCAATCATTGTAGGATTCTTCCTTCTCTAGTGTCTTTATTGAACGCCATAATGATGCATTATCTCCTTCATTAAATGTCTCCATGTTGTAGTCACTATGTTTGAAATTTATTATGGGACATCCCTTGTTTCATTGTTCAAGAACTCCTTCGGTTGCGGGCTCTGTGTTGTAGTTGCTATGGGATATAGTGTCTCCTTTGGTTGCAAGGGGTTAGTTCACAAAACATGTGCACAATACTAACAACCATGACTAAGCATATATATCCAATCAAAATTCATACATATTCACGCATAAATCATGTATTAACCATCACATCATAATTATATTTCCATATACTTGAACCAAGTTCAGGGTTTGTATAATAGGTATCAAAGATAGCATAATGTATGAAAATGTTTAGGAGAAATATCTTGGTAATGTCTATATGTATAAAAGATATAGAAACTAACTATCACTAACTCATTTGACTACAAAATCTAATGAAAATGTATGACGACATATGTATAATTTGATGTATCGTCGGGTGCTTGTAAAATTTGGTGTAATTTTCAATTTTTTGAAATTTTATCCCCGACATTCGTCAAAATTTTGATGAACCTGGGTTTCGTCGAAATGTCAACTATCAGTTTCATCAAAATTTCAACAAACATGAAAAATAGAAAAGTGAGTTCGCACTGATTGTGGCCGACATAAAGAAAAGTGAGTTTGCGCCTGATTTATTGCAACAGTGTTTTTCTCTACTTGAGATAGTTTATGGAGAACTAAGGACGATTTTCTTGGGAAAAAAAAATTCAAGAAGATATCACCAAGTTGAGGGTAGTCATTATCTTTTTAACGAATTCAGTTGTGAAGTCAGATTTGTAGTTCTAGGTTTGAAAATCATATTTTAAAGCAACATCTCATCAAATTTCATTTTTAGAGGTTTAGGGTTTTGAGAATTTCATGTCCAGATTTTGTTGTGTGGAATCACCATAAGATCACAACCAAGGAACAAATTCTTGTGACTCTAATTATGTGATCCATAACTCTATTGGTCATGTGGCATAGTTGTGCTATAACAAATATAGGATGCATTCATGTGTGACCCAAGTTTAATGTGGCTATGTTGTGATAGAAATGGAGGCACTCATATAATGTAGTTAATTCATTTTGTATAATGTAGGTGTCAATCATCATTGGGTGCATTCAGGTTGTCTCAAGTTTAACAGGTTAGGATGTAATTATAGCATGATTCAAGAGTGATTACCTTTTGCTGCAATAAAGAGCCTATAACTCTGGTTGATATGCAAAGTGGTTGTGTTATATCAATTATGTAGTGTGCATTCAAGCACAACCCATGTTTAATGGGCTATTCTAGAGAGTGATCAAGATTTTCTAAACCTTATGAATGTTACTTAAAAGTGTATTGCTTAAACTACAAACCAAGTTTGTTACATACTTGAATGCAATCTTGGGTTATCGCAAACTATAATAATGTGATCTGCTAATAACCAATATGGAAAGTATTAAAGCAAGACCCATGATATATAGGATACATTTCCCTGATTAGGTTTACATACCTTAATGATCAAACACAAGCTTCTCACACACTCTAGGATACAATCCAAGATCATACCACAACTTTGTCAAGACTAACTAATTTTTTGACCCAAGATTTAAGGTTCTTTTTTAATACCAACAGCAGCATTGGTAAGAGCATGATTAGGGTACAAACCGTAGGCCTCCATAGAAACATAAACAATAACTATAGTGGATTAGTGAGGTTGCAATACCAGAAAGATTGAGACATTGTAGGTAATAACAAAATCTTGCAATCTAAATATTGTAGCCAATAACAAGCACACTATGTAGCTTAGTGACATTTGTAAATGCAATCTATGGTAAGAAGAATGACAGTCACTTGAGATGTGACAGTCAAAAAGAGGCTAAGCAATGATAAGATAACAAAACTCAAACCTTGCATAGTAAAGTGAAGATTTTAACCATGAGTTTCCTTACCCCCTTGCTGACCTTAAGGGTTTTTCAAATTCTTTTGGTAATGTTAGAAAAGACAAATGCAATCAGGGAATGACTGTTCAAATGAAGTAACAGTGGTAATCATAGGTTCAATGTTTCTTCTTAGCCATTAATGTATAATGGAGGTAGTGGATTACATGTTTGAGCAGTGTTTTGAGACTTATCAAAGATGGGAGAATAGTGAATAATACCTTGTGGACTGTGAAGTAGTGTCAATAAGGTTGAAGGATCTTAAGAACTACAATACCATGAAACAATGAGTCCCCTGTAGTAAGTAGGCAGTCTATAGGGCATAGTTGGATTTTATAGAAGGATGCTCATGAAAGGATTATCCAAGTGATAGTGAGTGAGTTGTTTGAGATTGTAGCTGAGGGTGCAATACCCAGTCTTAAAGGAAGTTAGCAAAGTAGTAAATATGAAAGAAAGTCAAATCGTACACAACAAAAAATTCATAATGTTATCTTGCATAATGCCTTGAGTTTGAAGTCAAAAATCTCATTGTATCTTCATGATGAAAGTGGTGACCTTAATGGTCAATCACTCGCAACCATGATTTTAAAACATGTTATTGTGCTTATGGAGGAACCATTTTAAGCAAGGCAGTGAGTGGTGGTTTGGAACAATGGCAGGTATGAAGGACTTGCTTTATATGCATACTATGCAGTCTAGCTTAAGACACCATTCTTAGAAGAGATTGAAGGTGGATTATGGAACTCAAGGGTTACCATGAAAAGGATTAAAGCAAAGGTTGAGATCTATTTAAAAGCCACAGTCATAAAGATATTAAAGATTTCACATGTAAAACCCTAGTAGTTGGAGTAATGAATACAGTGTCAAAGAGGATAGTGTGTTGGGGCAGATTTAGGAGATCTCCACATTATCTAATTACAAGGAAATACATCATTTATTTATTTATTTTAATTAAAATAAATCATTCTAAACCCTATATAGGATACATTGATACTTCAAAATCCTCTGAAGGAATTTGAGATTATGCAAATATATGTCAAATAAATATCTAGATTACAAATAGTAGCGAGAACAATGTAAGATTTGTTGAGCAAAGTAGGAATGAGATAAGCAGCAATGAATCCTATGCCTCCTTTCATGCACATCTCCTCACCATTCTTTGTCATTTTTTACAGAAACACTTCTCCATTTTGGCGGTCTATGTTTGAAAATAATGTTTTGACGAAAGTTTTAGAGTATGTTCATTTAAATGAAAACTCCATTCTAGTGGGCTATGCCTGAAAATAAGATTTTGACAAAAGTTTTAGGGTATGTTTATTAAAGTTTTAGAGTATTTTGGTGGGATATATTCTTGATTCCTTAAATGATTTATTCAAATGGATTGTGACTAAATAAATGACTAACTATTTAGTCATTTTTATTTGTGTTACTAAATAATTTATAATCAATGACCAAACTAGTAATATAGCTGAGTTGCAAAAAATTAGTAGAATTTAGTCATTTTTAGTTTTTGTGACTAAAATTTTTAGTCACCTAGTCATTTATTTTCCAAATTCTACTAGTGTGTGCTTCATTGTGCGATTGGGGCTCTCTCAATGTTGAGGGCCCTAGGGATAAGCTCATCATAAGAAGTGACACATTGCATCTTTAACTAAAAGGATAACTCTGTATTGACATTAACAATGATGATTCCAACTTGTTGCTCCTTATGAATGGGTCACTTGCTCTTACTAGCTCGCTACCTCCATCATTGTAGGAAGTTTGCGATCAAGTTCAATATTCTGATTTTAGGAGTCTTAATGGTTGGAAATCATAGTAAAATCAAAATTTAATAAGTTTTGGAATTAGCATTTTAAAGTGTTGTTTGGGGTCATTAACTTCAGACTATCTTCTCTTTTGCAGGCATGGTTGCATGCCAAATTTTTTTGGTGTATAATAGTCAAGCTTGGTAAAGAAAAATCATGTTAGATAATATTAGTCCAGAACAAAATGAAGAGACACTTGATAAATTGTGGGCTAGATTGAAAAGAAAGGGTGATGGGAAATGTTATTGTCCTTGCAATAATTGCAAGGGTTTAAAGATGAGATGACTTTTAATCACAATAGCTAAGAAACATTGTAGGTAGCATGGTCACATTGAAGGGGGGCATGATTATCTTCCATTAGTAAGTTGTTTATTATATGTGTTTATATTGATTGAATTTGTAAATTTTTATATGATTTTAATATTATATATATATAATCACTTGATCATGATCATGATTTATTTGTGCCTATCATTATTATAAAGGTGGGGCACCCTAGGGCAGATGATATAGATTATCACGGCTTGAAGAATGTGGTTTTGCAAGAAGATGAACATGGAGCTGTGAATATTGAAGATGAAGTTAATGATCCTATGGAAGAAGATGATCATGTGTCAGAAACACAGTTGAAGATGATGGTACAAATACATTGATCCATGACACATTTAGTGGTAGAGCTGATCATGATGATCAAGATGACTTTGATGATGTTTATGATTTACCTACATACTTGAGAAGGCATACGAGCTCTTTTATGAAGGCTCCCAAACAACTCTTCTCTCTGTTGTATTGTTGTTGTTGAATTTGAAGGTTATGAATGGTTTATCAAACATAGCAATCTCACGGATGTTAAGGTATGTCATATATGTCATCTTTTTTCATCTATTTTAATTATTGTTAGTTCATCACTAATAAATAAAGGATGAAATATGTACTATTAATATTCTTTATATTAACAAATTATTTTTTGTTGTAGATTGATTGGTGAATTTTTGTTACCACCATCAAATATTTTACCTCGCTTATACTGAGATTTATGTGCCATTATGAAAGATATCATAATGGAGTATCAAGCAATAGATGCATGTCTCAATGATCATATTATATATCATAAACAACAAGAATTTGCAACAGAATGCCCAGAATGTCATATCAGTAGATATCAAATAGATCAGCTAACAAAAAAGGTGCCTCGCAAGGTTCTTCGTTATATTCCCATTATTCCACATATGCAACAATTATTTAGGTGTGAAAGCTTAGCACAATTTATGAATTACTATGCACGGAATAGAAGTGGAGATGGCATTCTTTGAATGTCTACGGATGGTTCTGCATTTGGGGACATGGAGGAAAAATGGCCACACTTTAAAGAAGAACCTCATAATCTCAGGCTTTCATTGAGAGCGAGCGGTGTCAATCCATTTGGAGAGCTAAGATCTATTTACTCAGTGTGACTTGTTTTTGTTATCAACAATAGCATTCCTCCATGGATATCAATAAAGAGGGAGCACATAATGTTGTCAATGATTGTTCCAGGTATTTGTTTACATCAATTTTCTTTAATGTAGAGGCATCTCATTTGTCTTATTTGTTGCATAATGACTTATATTTTTTTTATTCAATAGTCATTTACATTAATTTATATATATTGCAGTAAAATAGTTATAATAATTATGTAATGTTTATGTTCATTCAACTAGGTAAGTACCAAGTTAAAGATATGAATGTATATATCGAACCTCTTATCGACGAGTTACTAAATTTATGGAATGGCGTCACTATGTATGACGTCTCTAGACCAAGAGGACAAAGACAATTTCAATTCCATGCAATGCTTGTATGGACAATTCATGATGCCCCAGGGCTAACACATTTTTGTAGTATGTTATAATGTTCGACTACACTTTAATAATATTTAATTTGATGAAGTAGATATCATGCATATTTTTAAAATAATCTATTTATTATATATAATTATAAAAATTGGCATATTTAATCCAATTATATATGATCTTGTAGGTCTTCAAACAAAGGAAAAATTTGCATGTCCAATTTGTGGTCCAAAGATGAAATCTCGTCATTCAACAAGTTTAGAAAAGCAAGTATTTGATGAGTATAGGCACTTCCTCGATACAAATCATAAGTATTGAACTACTAAAAAATATCTTTTTAAGGGAAAAGAGGAGACTACATCAAAACCACGAAGAATGACACCCTGCCTATGGAAGTTGGAATATAATAGAATTAATCGTCAAGGTTATACATCGAATCAAATTTTTTATCTATCATATATGATATGTTTTGAATTTATATTTTTATATTGTGTAGTGTTTACTCATGTTGTAATTGACAATGATTGTCATTAATTTGTTTAACTTATATGCTTCATGAAGGTCGTCAAGGCATTAATGGTCGGCTTCCAAGGGACTGAAAAGTTATCGCAGACAATTTAGTAGGTTGCCCTACTATGAGCAGCTACAAATTATGCATTTGTTTGATACAATGCATATCAAAAAGAATATAACAGAAACATTATGGAATATATTGGATGGAAGGCATGACAAAGAAAAAATTGTAAAAATTTGTAGTGACATTCAGGAAGCCAATCATGCAATGAAAATTTTATTTCAATTAAATAGCGATGGAGATCAAATTAATATAAGTGCCCTTCCTTGGTTATTAATAGAGCAACAAAGTAATGCTATAAAAGAAGTCATATGAAAAAATTGATTTCCCACAGGATTTGTTGTGAACATAAACAATATAATAACAAAGAAAGGTGAATTTGGGTCAGGGATGAAAATGCATGATTGGCATACCTTCATTAAGGTAATTATTCTGGTATATTATATACACTTGTATAATGCGTGTACTTTTCAATGTATTGTGTTTACCACTTTTGTAAAAATAATGAAAAGAATATTTTACAATTGTTGCAGTACGTTCTACCTCTATCTCTCCCAGACAACTTTGACAACAATGTCAAGCAAGTTATATAAGATCTTGGAAAATACATGAGGTAAGTAGCGAGATTTGTTCAATTCATTGTATACATCTTATAATTGCCATTTTTTTTACTTGTTATGTAATATATTGTATTATTTTGTTAAATCTCGTTAATATATTTGCGCCTTGAATCACTTGTAGATGGTTGTCATCTAAAGAAATCCATAAACAATATATAAATTATTGGAAGAGAAAAAAAATTTATCTAATGTGTGAAATGCAAAAGTGTCTACCTTTGACATTTTTCAATGCACAAGAACACTACCTCATACACCAGGTTGAGGAGATTGAATTGTTTGGACCTGTACACACAAGGTCAATGTGGATGGTTGAGAGGCACTTGAAATTTTTGAAGGATTTGGTTAGAAAAAGAGCACATCCTTAGGGTTCTATGGTGGAGGGATATATGGTATACCAGACCATAGTGTACATTAGTGAATATCTTCCTAAGTTTGCAACAAAGATCCATGTAGATCGCATTTGGGATCCCAACTCCATTAACAAATTCAAAGGGGAATACCTGATAGGGAAAGGTAGATTGAGGAAAGTGAGAGGTAATTATAAGATTGTCATGGAGATTAATTGGAATAAATTTTACATATGGTTTTATGTATATTGTACTTATTTAATTTTTAATCTTCAATATACATCAATAATAAATTAAGGTCGTATATTGTGGTATTTAACTAATTATACGTCGTTTGTGAATTTTTTTTTTTTTTTATACAGTTGGTTGAGAGTGGGATGCACTACATTTGTTATTCTCCAACAATCTTGATTGGATGACAGTATGTATTGAACGATGTCAACAATTTGGTTGTGCATTAACATGGAAAGGTGTGGCCTCATTGGTTAAAGAAGCTCATCGTAATGGAGATCCCAATGTTACACAAAGGGAAATTGATTTAGCATATGGTTTAAGAGATAAATAGGTATGTATAAATATATTAATCACCCATATTATTTAATTGTTTTCAATTATATTGGTGTATATATATGTTGAGATTGTTTTCTTTGCATACATTCAGCCAAGAATAAATATGTTTATCAACTGACAATATTGCAATAATTTTTACATGTTTGACATATTGCAGGTGAAATACCACAAGGCTATGTGGTGCAATGGTCACAAATTTTGAATCAAAATGTTGGATGACATGAAGAAAACTTGTTATTTTGGTATAACTATAGTTTTTTAGGTGACTAATGTTTCATCTAGAAGCAACATACATCTAGAAGTCTTAGAAAATCGATACTATGGGATTTTGGATGATATATTTGAGTGTGACTTTAAATCTTTCAGATTAATTTTGTTTTTCATCCAATGGTACAGGCTACAATTGAATGAAAATGATCTGGAGAGAATTGTTATTGAACATGATAATGGATTTACCATGGTTAATACAAGGTTGATCAAGCGAGCTGGAAATGAGCACTATGTTCTTCCAAGTCAATGTGAGCAGGTATTTTACTCAGAGGTTCCAGGTAAACTAGGTTGGTCATTTGTTGTTAGACATGATCCAAGAGGAAGGTCGGTAAAGTATAATGTGGTGGAAAAAGAAGATACCAAAGAACTAGAAGATGATGTAGATGATGATCAAGACCAACAGTTAGTTGATGATGTCCCTAACGAAGATGTCGAAGATGAGGAACTAGATCGTAATGATGTAGGAGACAATGTTCATGAAGTTGATATCCGTGTGGATGATGAAATTATCGAAACTGATATCGATAATGATGATGATGATATGACCAATCCTTACAATGTCAAATCTGGATCGGATGATACAAACAAAGAGTTGGATGAAGAAGAAGATCAATGACATTGAAATGTATAAGTTATGCGATTATATTATCTATTTGATATTAATTTCTTGATAGAATTATATTTGACTTATGTGGTTACATAATTAATTCATGATGTTTTTAATTTTTATGTCATTACATAATTAATTTAATGATGTACTTTTTAATGTTTGAAAGGTCAAAAAATTAAAACATTTCAATAGTGATGTTAACAACCTTGAAATTAGTGTGTTTTATGTTTCATGTGATCATAAAAGATTAAAAAGTCAGTTGTAGAGGTGGTTGTTCAGTGATTGACGTGTAAATACTTTTAAAAGGCATAAAGTGATCATTGTAATGGTTGTTGATGGTTGAGGATTTAAAATAGAAGCTCTTGATATTTGAAAATCTGTGTTTTTCTTCAAAATTTCTGTATTTTTTTTGTTATGCAGCACTGTACGGTCACATGCAGCCATATTTTGATGTGAAATCAATTCTAGGTCATGAAGATATGTGTTAGCTTTGATTTGAATTTGATTTGAGGGCTTAAGACGTTGATTTGAGTTAGAAAGCTTCATTTCTTTGCATATAGACTAGTTACCCTATTTTTGAGGGTTTTGTAGTCCAAACATGATATAAAGGGGATCTTACACTTTTTGTGATTATTGTAGCTTTTATAAGAGGCCCCATGGATATTGTTGTAATTGTAGGATGCATGAATAAGGTGTAGGATGAGAAATAAAGAAATTATAGTTGTTGTCCTCAAGAGTTTTCTGAAGAAAAGTATGTGAAATGAGAGATTCAAGCCTAGGTTTCAACAAAACATGTATGGGAGATCTGATTTTATGAATTTTTATCCATGTGCAGACCTAATGGGTTGTTTTTAAACACTGAATATAAATGATACACACACACACATATGTATGTATGTATGTATGTATGTATGATTGTATATGTATTTTTAAATGTAAATGTAAATGCAATTACTGGATGCTCTCCTAGAACAATAAATGCAACATATCATTAAATAAATCTATATCTATGTATATAAATGTGTATTTCTAAATGCAAGTGTAAATGCAAAGAGTATATGATTTTGTAATGTTATAGATACAACATATCCATAAATTAATGTAATTGAAATTCTAAAATCTTCAACACATATAATATGAAATTGATCAAACTATTAAACTACATGAGAAATAAATGAAAACAGTAAATGCATATGTATGTGTATTTGTAAATGTAAGTATAAAATAAATAAGAATAATGAAAATTATAAAAGAATACAACGAAAGGTTTAGAGTTTAGAGTGGGATAGAGATAGAGGGTAGAGGGTTTAAGGGTTTAGAGTTTAAGGGTTAATGGTTTAGGGTTTGGGGTTAAAGGTAGAGGGTGTTAGTTTGTTTTTTACACTGTAACTAGGTTGGTTTTCTAATCTACCTATGGGAATCCCAATTCCAATCAAGGGAAGCTTGAAGGACCTGGACCAACTAACGAGGACTTTAAAAATCCTCCTACACTTTGGGCTCTGCAAGACCCAGGAGGGTGATCCCTTAATGTGTTTACAACAACATTAACACATAACAGATAATCATAAACAACATTAACACATAACAGATAATCCCATTGAATAGTTCAACACAATAGGATAATATCGAATAAAATTGAGCTATTCACCGATAATATCAACTATGTGGAGCATGAGATAACTACAACACAATATATAGTAAAATATAGTCATTAATTTATAATTTTTAGTAAGCTCTAGGCAAAGACAAACAATTATTGAACTACACAAATACGATAACTTAGATTAGTGCCATATATCCATTGCAGGAGTCAAATTCATAAGCATCTAAAGGTTTATGATAGATTTAATACATAACATATAACTTATAAGATCCTTGACAATATTGCATTACAATTTCATCAGTATGCATTCTCACCCAATACTACTTATCAAATCCTTATACAGAACATATCCGCCTATAATCACATTCAAGCATTTTAATTAATTCCTTGAATTAAAGCTAAAATAAGGATTATACACACCACAACAGTGAGATGAATGAAACAACCCTTAGTCATCTTATTCAAAATTCGGATATGCATGTACAGTGGAGATACATGAGTTTGAATTTATCATTTCAACTCAAATGCTAGTATTGTTATACAATATTAAATCCCCATGAATTCAAAACCGATTACAGAATAACTTAGAACCTAAATTGTATTTCTCTCTAAAACCATCGTACTTTACAATTTGCTCTACAACTTCACCTAGACTCGACCAAAAACTATCTAACTTGCTAACCCGTACTTCTGGCCTTGAAATCCTTCTTATAGAAAATGAAGGAGCAAACAAGCATCGGGCCATAAGGTACGCATGTCACCAGTCAAATGAAGCATCTGGTGATATTCCAAAAATCATTACAACAACCATCACCCTAGAGAATATTCTCGTTCATCATGTCAGCTGAGGAAAATTGAGGCAACAACAAAAAACCACAAGAAACTCACACCGAGACCACCATCAAAGAAAAATCAGAGGCCATTGTAACTGCAACATCTGATTTACCACCTGTTAGTAATTCATTCTTTTATTCCTCCTCAGTCAAATATCTATTTACCTACCTCCGATATTCTTGATCACTCAACCAATCAAAATTAATTACCTCATTCACCTTAGCATTATAAGGTGTGTACTTTACTGCTACCTAATTTGCATCTCTTTCAAAAGATTCAAAAAATGAGCTAGTACTAATGATTTTATCCATACAGCTCACCAACAAGTCATAATCTAAGTCATCACAAATTAATTTAATTTGATCATTGATGACCTCACCTTCCTGAGCCTGCCATTGTTGGAATGACCTGATTTTCCCCTGCTCATCAATTATATCAGGTAACAATGTGTTACCCCAATTATTAAAATTCTTCACCAACTCCCTAATCTTCCGACTCAAGTCATCTCGTAAGGTCTGAAAACCTTGCAATGATTTTACTAACACATGAGTAGGCTTTAATGATTAGGGCCTATTGTTTGTATCAAACCCTGAGGCCTTATACATGACATCTAGATCACTAGCCCTAGGGATCCAATTTTCAATCAATGGTATCACTTCCTCCTGATCCCTATCAATATTCTTTATTCCATCTAATATCAAAGAATATAAAGAATGTATAGATAGCAATTTATTATCAACCTTTTCATTCAAATGCCTTAAAACAGTAGTAACAATCTCTTTTTGCTTTGAAAGAGATCCCTCCTCACCCTCAAAGATGCCTGTAACCCATCAATTTTTTGCAAGAGTTGCTTCTTTGTAGGATCAACAGAGCACTTTGTTTCTTCATAAGTTTCCTCTAAAGAAGGGGTAAAGGTAGCATTCTGACTGGGAGACCCTGGTGTGGAAACAATTGGAGAAGCAAGAGGCACTGACCCTATTGTGGAAGGTAATGTATTGGTCCCTGGAGCACTTGATGTCTCCCCAATCTATCTATACCTAAACCTTTCCAGCTCAATTTGCAACTCAATATTCCTTTGTTGCATCTTGTTGTATTCTTCAATCAAAAGGTTATACTTCTCCATTAGGCTTTTCTTTTCAGCCTCCTCCCTTTCAGTAGTCTTTTGGGCCAATTTGGCCACATTCATAGTTAAACTAGTGGCCTCGGTGGTTGAGGTCTTTGAAGCTCTCTTTATTATTAATCCCCCTCTGAAATTTGGATTAATGTTTGTAATATTTGGCTTTCTCCCTTGTGGGACCAATGCCCAAAGTTTCAAGGTTTCATACTCTTCACTGAAGGTGGAATCTTGAAGTGTTGCCTTGACTTCTTGTTTAGATTCTTGCAATGGATGCTTAGACTTCATAATAGCATTAAAGGCCATTGCATTTGCAATGTCCCATTCAGGTAGAATCAATACACCAGCCTGACTCACCAACTTTTTTCCTTCCTTAGGAGTGATGTTCTTAAATTCTTCCATTAATTCAACTTTCACTTGCTCACCATTCTCCTGGTCTGACCTGTCAAGTCTTAGTTCTTTTCTCTCCTTACATTTATTTTGATATTCTTCAAACTTCATCCTCCATACCAATTGCAAGAATACAGGAGTCTTTACAAATGTATTGTCATCTAGAAACTCCTTACATGCTTCCATTCTTGCATCTTGTACACTTTTTCCTTTCATATCTAAATCAGATAAAACCAATTCAGCTGGCTTAGGAGGGGAAGGCATACCAACCTGCATGTCCTGAGCAGTACCAATAATTTCATCCATCAAACTCTCCTATGGTTGATCATCCGCTTTTAGGGCTTGGCTCAGATGGTGGTGATGGGGGACTATCTTCTGGTAATGACTCTAAATCAATGATCTTAATTGCCCCAGGCACTTTAAATTTTGGACCTAGTTGTGAAGGAAACTTCATAATTTGCTTCCCCCTGTCCACTTCTTCCTCATCACTATTGCTATCCTTTTTTCTCCTGTAAATGGGCCACTTTTCTGTAGGCCAGTATGTTGGCCTTGTTTCAAATGGTTTGGCACCTTGTTCTTATACACCCAGACTCAGCTCTAAATTTACTTTTTTGGTTCTCAAAGTTCCCATAATCTCTTTGAAGTTCTCCATCAGAAAATCAATTTTCTTATGGTGGGGACTGAACTCCAACAGTGGATCATATTTCGGATCCATGTTGTGCACAATATCTAATAGCTTATGATAAGCTATGCATTTCTCCTTGTTCAACTCCTACTTATTTAGGTCGAACTCATTTCTGATCAGGTCCTCAGGAAAGTTGAACTCATGCACAAACTTTCCAACATTTATTCTTTGTCTAAAAAGGGAAAAGAAACCCTCAGGATCATGTTGCCGCTTTGGACCACATCTCAAATGATAATCCTCAAAGAACTTCTCAAAGTGCACCCAGCCTCCTTTTGAAAAGGAAAAATCAAATACCACTGTATAATCAGGGAAAGATGTTCCCTTACCCATCCCTATGAGTTTTTCCTCATGGATGCAACCTATCTGCCACATAACTTCTGCAAACCCCACTCTTGGTGGCACATTGTATGGCAGTATATGAGGGGCTCCTTGAAAACCATATACCCTCAAAATAGTGTTGACTGGGTATGGAATAATGTCACCCCTATTATGGCTAACTTTTAATTCTGGCTTCCTCTCCTTTGGCCTGAGGAAATAAGGTAATTCCTCAGGAATCCTAGGTACATTCAATATCAATCTAGCCCTCAATCTAGAAGCAAAAAAATTATCAAATTGCACATAACTAGTGCTTTCCTTATTACAAGATAAATCTGCAACCCATATTTGTATTGGCAATCTTTCTCCATTAACTGATTGCCTTAATTTCATCTTCTCAGAGAAGAAGTCAGGATTCTTGATTAAAAACATATGCATTAGCATAAAATACCAAAATAATTGAGTGTCGGTATCATTTTTCTATAGCTTTGGAAGCCCCTCATGTATCCTCTCAGCCAAAAAAAAAGCAAAGTCATATGTGACAGAGAAGTTAGGGTGTTGTATTTGCACCCCCATGAACAAGAATGCAATGGGAATCATCGCAACAGGACTGAAACCCAAAATCTGACATAATGAATAAAAAGTGGCCAGGAAATGATTTTGCAAAACAATTTAATATGAAAGGTTCCTGGTCACTGGAGTTGATATGAAATCTTGAACCTCTTGCCCTAGCCAGATGAGGTGGAAGCAATTTAGCTTTGAAAAGAGACTTCAAATTTGCATATTCCTACTTCATTTCCTCAAGGTTGATAGGCACCAAGTCCTCACTCGGTTCACTCAAGTCAAAAATCTATTGAATATCATCTCTGTTAATGCTTAACAAAACCTTTCCATCATTATCCCTAATTACCCATGTGACAGGGTCATATCTTGCAGCTACTACCCTAAGCAGGTCTACATCAGGGAAAACATTCGGTACCACCAGCTTCTCCATATCATGCATCCATCCATTTGAAAAAGGGTGAGACAAATTCCTCTGTCCATACCATAATTTGAACATTTCCAAACCAGTGAGAGGAACCCTAGCATCGTCTATGTTGGAACAATTGTATACTAACCCCTCCCCTAGGATTTTCCCTTGCATCAGAACCAATCCCTTCATTCTATCATTCGTTGACAAGGGCAATTGATCCAAGAAATCATCATACAGGTTTCTTTTTAAATAGTCAATCTGGCCATAATGTTGCTTGGGTGGTGCCATCTTGGACAAACTATGGCTTCTTATAACTTCACACTTCAAATAGCTAGGACTAACCAGAGATATGAAATTACAGAACAAAATATTGCAATTTCTCACAATTTAAATAAATTATAGCCCTAAAAAATTTATCAAAAAGCCCTATGATAATTACAAAAAATATTTTCCTTAATTCAAGCACAGAGTGACTAGGAAACACAGAAATTAACTCACGGCTCTTTTCACAGAAATCCCAAATTCTAGCTGTCAGGGCTCACAACCTTACTCTCGGCTCTGAAACTGCTTTTCAAAATACCTAAATGCTTTGTGACACACATAAAGTAGGAGAATTGATTTTATTTTGACCAAATTGTTCTAGTAAATGTCTCATATGCCATTAAAGCTCACTTGCACACTGCATGAAAAGCTACAACCATATTTGATGCAAATTTAAATTTGAGCCGTCGATCCTTCAACATAGTCATCGACCCTATCATTAACCCTCAAGCAGCTTTTCCATCAAGATTATAACACATCTATCAATTTGAATCACGTGCATCTTAAGAGCACTTTAGTAACCCGCCTTTTAATGTATTTAAGGTCAAATTAATGTTCCACGGTATTTCCTTTATTCTTTCTTCTTCATCAAATGAGACACGTGGCAACCGTCTGCAATATCACGATCGATGGTGAGGCCATCGCGGGATGGCAGGGAATGGCTAAGATAAAACGGTAGTTGATCAGTGGTCATGCAGTTTCATCCCCTAGAAGGACACGTGGCACCTACCCGTGATATCGCAATTGATAAAAATCCTGCAGCTTTCGATCACGCAATGGTGGGCAACCGTTGATATCCGAAGGAAATTTGATCAATGAACATTCATTAAAAAGGACGAGGGGACATCACTAGGCCAATGGTAAACAACGACATAAGTTTTTTTTTTAAAAGATGAAACACGGGGCCAACCGAGACTTAGGAAATAAAACCCTGCAGAGGAAATTAAGTATTAAAATCAAAGGGACTCATCCTAGACAAACCAATATGACATAAGTTGTTTTAAAACCCCATCAAAAGTAACAGTGAAATAGAACCCAGCCAAAGCGTGAAATAAACATTAGGGTTTTACATGAAGAAAAAGCTAAAACCCCAACCCTTAGAAAACTCGAACACCATGAAATACTATAGACATAAGGCAAGGTATGAGTGAAAAACAAGGAGCAAAATACTGAAGTTCCATCAATGGCTCCAGTTGGAGACGTCCATTCCACTGGAATGAAGCAAGAATCCAGAATCTCAGGTAGAGCAAACCAAGATGCAGAGACGACCAAAAAGGGACTGTTTAGACAAAACAACCCAAACTATGTACAAAATATATACAAAATATACAAAACTCATAGTTGATGTTCATATACACTTGTTCTATGGCTCTGGCTTCCAAAATGAGACCTCTCTTGAATCATAACTGCTTAATTGTCATTTGTAACTTTTTGTTTCTTGTATGCAATCATGATCCATGTTGGATCAATCATGATTACCAAAACCCCTACATGAAAGGTTATGAGCATAGAAATTGTATCTCGATCACATGATATGAGGGTTTCATTGTTGTCATAAACCTCTTGTAATGACATGTTTTCAATAGGCATATTATCTGTGTCAACTAGAGTTGATGTTTCTTGAATGTTTTTTCCTTTTATGCATTTCCTTAAAACATCATGCATTGAATGTTATATGGCAACTTGTTCGCCTAATGTTTGATTGCGAAGGCCTTGAATAGAGCCTTGTGCAACTTTAGATTTATTTTTTTTGTTGTCCTTCATGAGACCATTGTAGCATGCTTTGTTGGTTGTCCTTATCAATGACAATGACCTTTACCTATTGCATTCACTTTCACCAGTACACCCATGAATGAATAATATCAATCCCATTTGCCTCTTGTAGCTAGCTCTTGCAAAGGTGTCATCCTTGTACTTGTATCATGACCTTGATTCAACCATTTCTCTTCTTTTGTTATGTGTAATAAATACACATAGTATCCTCATTTTATCTTTATTGGACAACCACCTATCACATATGTGGGTGACCTAACAACTCACCTTCCTATGTGATGTGTGACTGTCCAATAGGGTTATGGTGAGAGGGGCTTGACAACAACTTGAAATGCTTCCTCATTGTTTAAAAGATGCATAATTGAACTTGATGCATCTATGAATTCACTTCCTTTATAAACAGATCATGGATCTTCTTAAGAGGATTAAAGTACATATAAACACAGTATGTTGCATCTTTTCAATTTGTCCTTTCCTATCTTGTCTTATGTTCCTTTCTTGTCCTGTCTTATGTTACTAGTCTTTTATGGTATTGGAAAAATCCTAAGGTTGGGGTTTTGTCTTTGACTAAATCCCTCTATCTCTCTCCCCTCTACCCATAACCCTTAACCCTTAAACCCTCTACCTCTCTCTCTCTCTCTCTCTCTCTCTCTCTCTCTCTCTCTCTCTCTCTCTCTCTCTCCTACCCCCTCTCCTTCTCTTAGGTATTTATCTATCTCTCACTCACTCCCTCTATGTGTCTCCCTTAAACCATAAACCCTAAATCCTTAACTGTAAACCCTTAACCCTTAATTGTAACTGTAAACCCTAAACCCTTAACCGTAAACCTTAAAACCTTAACCCTTAAACCCTCTACGCTCTACGTTTAAGCCTCTACCCCATATCTCTCTCTCACTCCCTCCCTCTTTCCCTCTCTCTCTCATATCTCTCTCTCCTCCCTCCCTCTTTCCTCTCTCTCTCAGTCTCACCCTCTATCCCTCTCCCTCTCAGGTCTCTCTCTCCTCTCACTCCTCCATCTCCCTCCTCTACCCTTAACCCTCCTGCCTTCTACCCTACTGCCCTTAACCCTCTGCTCTCTATCTCTCCCCTCCCTCCTCTCTCTCTCTCACTTCAAATGCCTCTATCTCTCTCCCTCTACCCATAACCCTAAACCCTTAACCCTTAAACTCCAAACCCTTAAACCCTCTACCCTCTCTCTCTCTCTCTCTCTCAGGTCTCTCCCTCATGCCCCTCTCCCTCTCTTAGGGTGTATCTATCTCTCCTCACTCCTCTGTGTCTCCTCTCTGCC
The DNA here is from genome assembly GCA_007258455.2 of Sequoia sempervirens. NCBI lineage: Eukaryota > Viridiplantae > Streptophyta > Pinopsida > Cupressales > Cupressaceae > Sequoia > Sequoia sempervirens. Next base: position 230,141,507 of record VDFB02270651.1, on the reverse strand, counting down.
TTAAACCCTAAACCTTAACCCATAACCATAAACCTTTAACCCTTAGCCCTTAAACTCCTAGAAGCCCTTAAATTCTCCTACCCTCTATGTTTAACCCTCTGCCCCATATCTCTCTCCTCCCTCCCTCTTTCCTCTCTCAAGTCTCACCCTCCTACCCCTCTCCTCCCTCGAGGTCTCTCTCACTCACTCCTCTTATCCCTCCCTCTACCCATAGCCCTCTGCAGCTACCACCCACTCTACCTTTAACCTCTACTCTTTATCTCTCTCCCACTCCCTCCCTCTCTCTCTCACTGAATCCCTCTATCTCTCTCCCCTCTACCCATAACCCTAAACCCTTAACCCTTAAACCCAAAACCCTTAAACCCTCTACCATCTACCCTCTACACTCTCTCTCTCTCTCAAGTCTCTCCCCTCTACCCTTAACCCTAGGCAGAAGCCCTTAACCCATAGAGCTCTAAACCCTTAAACCACAGACCCTTAATGATAGGTTATTATTGTTAAAGGCATTATATAAAGGAGTATAAATTTTGGAGTTCTATTAGGAATTAAATGATAAATGACGATGAATGGGAAAATATAAGGCACTTTAATATTTTCAACTAAAAAGTTAGAGTTCAATTAGGATTAGTGTTCACTTAGGGTTAGGTTTAGGGTTCAATTAATGTTCAATTTGGGTTAGGATTAAGGATGAGGTTGGGGTTTAATTAAGGTTATGAATTCAATAAGAGTTCAAATAGGGTCAAGGTTAAGGTTAGGGTTGGGGTTAAGGTTCAATTAGGATAAGAATTAGTGTGAGGGTTAGGATTAGAGTTCAACTGTAGTTCAAAGTTAGGGTTATGGTACAATTAGGACTATTGTTTAATAAACGTTCAATTAGGGTTAATACTTAATTAAGGTTATTTTTATAGTTCAATTATGGTTTGGGTTAGGGTTGGGATTATGAATCAAGTAGGTTTGGGTTAGGGTTTGATTAGAGTTAGGTTTAGGGTTTAGTTAGAGTTAGGGTTAGGGTTAGGGGTAGAATTCAATTATTCTTAGTGGTCAATTACAATTAGATTTAATGTTCAATTAGGGTAAGGGTTAGAGTCCAAATAGGGTTAGGGTTTAACTCTAGTTAGGATTAGAATAGAATAAATTTTTAGTGTTTAATTATGATATCTAGAATTTAGAATAATTTTAGAAAATGAAATGATTTGGACACAAAGAAAAAAATAGAAAAGTTGATTTTATATAGATCTTATTTCTTAATTTATTCTAAAATTCTAATTAATAATTGTTTAATTAATTTAAAATGAATATTTAATTTAATTTAATTTAATTATATTAGATAATTAGTAAAACTAAATAGATAATAAATATTTTATGGATTTTAAAAATTAGAAGGGTTAGGTTTATAATTAAAGATAGACTTAGAGTTGGGATTAACATTAGGATTAAGGTTAGGTTAGGTTTACCATTTAATTAGAGTTGGGGTTCTAGGATAAAGCTTGGGTTCAATGATAGGGTTAGGGTTGGTGTTAGAGGGTTGGTGTTAGAGTTAAAGTTCAATTACAAATAGGTTTAAGGTTAAGGTTAGATTAGGGTTATGATTCAATCTCAACAATAATTCTCACTCTAACTCTAACCCTAAACTTAATCGTAAAACTAACACTGACACTATTTTTAACCCCAAACCTAACTAAATATATATCTAACCCTAACCTTAATTCTATAACTAAAAGTAATTCTAATATTGGCTTTCATGTTGTGCTGCAAATGCTACTAGCATATATATATTATTTATTAATATATACAAAACACCCCTTCTCCCTCTCTCAGGTCTTTCTCTATCACTCACTCCCTTTATCTCTGCTCCTCACCCTTAAACCATCTACTCTCTGCCCTTAGCCCTCCCTCCCCTCATCTCTCTCCCACTCCCCTCCCTCTCTCTCTCTCTCAGAGTATCTTCCAATGTCCTACCCCTCTCTCTCACATCTCTGGGTCTCTCTCCTCCTCCTCCCTCATCTCTCTCCCTTAACCCTTAACCCATGCGACCCTCTGCACTCTGCCCATGGCCACTCTCATTGCTCTCTGTCTCTCCTCCTCCCTCTCTCTCTCCCTTCATCCTCTATCTCTCTCCCCTTACCCATAGCCTAAACCATGTATGGAAGCCCCAGGCCATGAGCCCTCTGCCCTCTCACGGCTCTACCCTCTCTCTCTCTCAGGTCTCTCCTCCTGCCCCTCTCCTCTCTCAGGTCTCTCTCTCCTCCTCTCTCTATCTCTCTCCTCTGCCGCCAGCCTAGGCAGAGCCATGGCCTTGACCCTCTGCCTCTGTCTCTCTCCTGGTATATATATATATATATATATATATATATATATATATATATATATATATATATCTCTCCTAAGTCTCTCCACTCTACCCTTAGCCCTCTACCCTTAACCCTTAAATCCTTAAATCCTTAAATCCTTTACCCTCTATCTCTCCCCCACTCCCTCCCTCTATCTCTCTCCCCTCTAATGGAACTTTATATTTTTGCTCCTTATGTTCCATTCCTACCCTGCCTGGTGTTACTGGTCTTTCATGGTGTCAGAATTTTCCTCGAGTTGGTGGTTTTAGCTTTATTTTCATATAAAACCCTTGTGTTTATTTTACGCCTTGGTTGGGATCTATTTCAATGTTTCTTTTTGAGGGGTTTTAAAATGACTTATGTCCTATCATTTTTTCTAGGCTGAGTCTCTTTGTGTTGTCCTTGTACTTGTATCGTGACCTTGATTCAACCATTGCTCTTCTTTTGTTATGTATAATAAATACACATAGTCTCCTCATTTTATCTTTATTGGACAGCCACATGTCACATATGTGGGTGACCTAACAACTCACCTTCCTATGTGATGTGTGACTGTCCAATAGGGTTTTGGAGAGAGGGGCTTGACAACAACTTGAAATGCTTCCTCATTGTTTAAAAGATGCATAATTGAAATTGATGCATCGATGAAGTAACTTCCTTTATAAACGGATCATGGATCTTCTTAAGAAGATTGAAGGACATATCAACACATTATGTTTTATCTTTTCAATCTATCCTTTCTTGTCTTGTCTCATGTTCCTTTCTTGTCCAGTCTTATGTTACTAGTCTTTTATGGTATTGGGAAAATCCTAAGGTTGGGGTTTTGTCTTTGACTAAAAATGAAATGATTTGGACACAAAAAAAAAATAGAAAAGTTGATTTTATATAGATCTTATTTCTTAATTTATTCTAAAATTCTTATTAATAATTTTTTAATTAATTTAAAATGAATATTTAATTTAATTTAATTGTATTAGATAATTAGTAAAACTAAATAGATAATAAATATTTTATGGATTTTAAAAATTAGAATTTAGTTTAATTTTATTTGTAATGTCAAATATTAAAATTTTAGATTGAAATACTTAATTTATTTTAAAATATTTATAATTAATGTTGAATTTATAAACTAATATTAAGACATTAATAAATGTAACCCTAATAATATGTTATTAGGATTAGGGTTAGTGTTAGTATTAAATTAGGGTTAGAATTATGGTTCAATTGGGTTAGGGTTGAATTAGGGTTAGTGCTCATTGAGGGTTAGGGTTCAGTTAGGGCTACAATTTAGATGGGCTTAGGGTTAGGGTTAGAAATAGTGTTTAATTAGTCTTAGATTTAAAAATAGGGTTCAATTAGGCTTAGGGTTAAAATTACGATTCAATTAGGGTTAGGGTTTAATTAAAGGTAGGATTATATTTCAATTAGGGCTATGATTCAATTATGGTTAGGGTTTTAGTAAATTATAATTAACTCACATATATGAGTTTGGGGTTAGAGCTAGGATATTGATTTGATTAAGCTCGAGCTTAAGGTTAAGGTTAGGGTTTAATTAAGCTCAAGGTTAGGGTTAAGGTTAAGGTCGGGGTTTGATTAGGGTTATAATTAGAGTTAAGGTTGTCATGAGAACTATGGTTAGTGTTAAACTAAGGATTATGAATAGCATTAGAATTATGGTTAGGGTTAGAATTATAATTAAGATTATAATTAGGGTTAGAATGAGAAGGGTTAGGATTCTAATTATAGATAGACTTAGGTTTGGGATTAGCATTAGGGTTAAGGTTAGGTTAGGTTTACCATTTCATTAGAGTTGGGGTTCTAGGATAAAGCTTGGGTTCAATGATAGGGTTAGGGTTGGGGTTAGAGTTAAAGTTCAATTACAAATAGGGTTAGGGTTCAATTAGGTTTAAGGTTAAGGTTAGATTAGGGTTATGATTCAATCTCAACAATAATTCTCACTCTAACTCTAACCCTAAACTTAATCGTAAAACTAACACTGACACTATTTTTAACCCCAACCCTAACTAAATATATATCTAACCCTAACCTTAATTCTATAACTAAAAGTAATTCTAATCTTGTCTTTCATGTTGTGCTACAAATTCTACTAGCATATATATATTATTTATTAATATATACAAAATACGCCAAGAGATATCTTTGTCGAGGCACCTATTTTATAATAGTACAATAAACTCATCAAAAGGATATCTCTTGGCATATTTTATATATATTATTAATAAATAATATATATGCTAGTAAGTATTTAATAAATAAAATAAAATCAATATATCAATTTTTTACCATACTACTCGTTTCCAAGGAGATCCACGTGGTGCACGCCCGTGATATCGCAATCAATAAAGAACTTGCAACTTTTGATCACACGATGGCGGGCAACTGTGGATCTCAACCATCGGCAATCCTATTCGTTCAACACAGTCGCCAGCCTTGTTATTAACCATCAAGCACCTTTCTACCGAGATTATAACATCTCTGTTGATTTACATCTTATAACTACTTTAGTAACCTGTGGCATAATGTATTAAAGGTGCATCAAAGTATTTATCATTCCTTCGGCTTCACCAGATGAGACACGTGGCACTCGCCTGTGATATCACAATTAATAAATACCTTGCAACTTTTGATCATGCGATGGCGGGAAACCGTGGATCTCAACCATCGGCAATCTTGTTCATTCAAAATAGTCGCTAACCTTGTTATTAACCATTGAGCACCTTTCTACTGGGATTATAACATCTTTGTTGATTTAAAACACGTGCTTCTTATAACTGCTTTAGTAACCCATGAAATAATGTATTAAAGATGCATCAAAGTATTTATCATTCCTTCGGCTTCACCAGATGAGACACATGGCGCTCGCCTGTGCTATCGCAATCAACTGGTGGGGTCATCGCGGGATGGCAGGGAATGGCTGAGATCACACGATGATTGATCTATGGCCATGCGAACTTGTCCCTCTGCAAAATAAAAACATCTATTAGGGGAGAGGGCCCAGTACATGTGGCGCTCGCCCGTGATATCGCGATCAATTGGTGGGGTCATCGCGGGATGGTGGGGAATGGTTGAGATGACACGACGATTGATCTACGGCCATGCGAACTTGTCCCTCTATAAAATAAAAACATTTATTAGGGGAGAGGGCCCAATACATGTGGCGCTCGCCCTTGATATCGTGATCAATTGGTGGGGTCATCGTGGGATGGTAGGGAACGGTTGAGATGACACGACAATTGATCTACGGCCATGCAAACTTATCCCTCTGCAAAATAAAAAAAATTATTAGGGGAGAGAGCCTAGTAGTCGTGCAGGGTGCAAAATAAAAACATTTATTAGGAGAGAGGGTGAACTCAATTGTGATGATAATACCCAATCTTACCACATATTTATACTATATATTGTAAATAAACAGTCCAAATGTAAATAAAGAAAGATATTTATACAATCCAAGAAAATAAGTTAAAATGTATTTAATAAAAAATTATATATCAATTTGTTTTTCTTTTTTAGATGAATTAAGAGTGTGATTTAAAATATTTTAATTCAAATAACATAAATGATAAAATGAAGTGGGAAAACTTGAATATTATTTTAAAATTTTGAGGTTTCATATTTATGTGTGAGATTGATCTAATATTCCAGAAAATGAATGTTAAAATATCATGAAAAAAATAGGCATAGAATGAATGCAAAAGTAAAATTATATTTGCATATATTCATAAAATAAGATCTAAAAAAACAAAAAATATATGCAATTAAAAATAAAGGAAAAATAATTCAACCCAAATTTAGATAAGAGAGATAATAAGATTATATGATAACTTTAAGGCTAGGGTTAGGGTTTGATTAGGATTAGTGTTCGCTTAGGGTTATGATTATAGTTATGAATCTACAATTAGGGTTCAATTAGGGTTATGATTAGAGTTATGAATCTAAAATTAGGGTTCAATTAGGGTTATGATTAGAGTTATGAATCTAAAATTAGGGTTCAATTAATGTTCACTTAGGGTTTCTTTCTTGGGAGAAGTTTATTTAATGGTAAGTGTATTTTATAAAATTAATATGTCAAGAATTAATTTTACATAATACTACATGTGATTTTTCATGTGTGTTACTTAGGTTAATTCTTTATTGCAATAAATAAATACACACTAATATATATTATGGATTTGAGGGAAAATATTAAAATATTTATCTTAATTGAAAAATTTAAATGCAAGGGATTCAAGTACATACGTTTTCTTTTGTTAATGTTGATGAAGATACAAATCTTGATGAAGTGCCAAATTTGATGACATGATATAAAAAACTAGAATATCTTTGCTCTATGTGGCACTTGAAATTTTGTACAAAACTATAACTAACTCTACGTCAAATTTGTGACTTTGGACCTATTTTGCATCAATAAATATGAGCTTTGACACATGCCTCCTAATCTAGCATACAATATGTACTTAAATGCTCAAAATAGTTGGGAGTAGTGTTGAGATTGGTGGATCTTTGGGAAGGTCCAATGTTTCTTTGTATCTCTCCCTATAGATAGAGGTAGAGATGAATATAGAATGAGAGAGGAAAAGGGATAAAAATAGATAGAGATATAGAGAGAGATAGAGGGAGAAATAAATATATAGAGAGATAGAGATAGAGGGGGGATATATATAGAGAGAGAGAGAGATGGAAAGATAGAGATATAAGGAGATATAGAGAGGGGGGGGAGAGAGATAAGAGTAGAGAAAGACAAATAGAGATGGAGAGGGAGATAGAAATAGGGGAAGTAGAGAGAGAGAGAAGAGAGAGGGAGAGATAGATAAATGGGAAGAGAAAGACATATATATAGAGATATATGGGAAGATAAAGGGACAAATAGGTTGAGATATGAAGATAGATAGGGGTATAGGGAGGGAGCAAGAGAGGGATAGATGGGGAGAGATAGAGAGAGGGAGGGAGAAAGGGAGAGAGATATGTAGAGCAGGGAGAGATAGAGAGCGAGAGGGGGAGGATAATATAGAGAGAGACTAATATAGAGAGATAGATAGAGATAGGAAAAGAGATAGGGAGATAGATGCACAAAGAGATATACGTATAGAAGTATATGGATAGAAAGAGATAGAGAGATGAGAGAGGGAGATTGAGTAGTAAATGGATAGAAATAGATAGAGAGATGAGTGAGAGGGATATCGAGTGAGAAATAAAGATAAAGATATAGAGTAGAAGAGATGTAGTGAGTAAGATGGAGAGAGGGAGACATTTCTAGAGATATGAAGTGAGATGGATGGGTAGAGAGAGGGATACATTTCTACAGATGGAGGGGGAGGGAGGAATATAGAGGTAGAGATTAATATAGAGTGAGAGAGAGAGTGAGATAAATTGATAGAGGTAGAGATGAATATAGAATGAGAGAGGAAGAAGGAGAAAAATTGATAGAGATATATATATATAGAGAGAGAGAGATAAGTAGAGAAATAAAAATAGAAATGGAGAGGGAGAGGGAGATAGAAATAAGGGGAGAGAGAGAGGGGGGGGAGATAAATGGGAAGAGAAAGACATAGATATAGAGATATATGGGAAGAGAAAGGGACAAATAGATTGACATATGAAGATAGATAGGGGTATAGGGGGAGAGCTCGGATGGGAAGAGATAGAGAGAGGGAAGGAGAAAGGGAGAGAGATAGGTAGAGGAGGGAGAGAGAATATGGGGAAGAGAGAGACATAATGTTAAGATGTGTCAATATTTAAGAATCCAAGTGTTTATTATGAAATTCTTGCAAACATTGTTAAATTTTTAGTTATGTTCAAGTATAATTGTTAGATCAAAAAATGACCTTTCAGTTGGCACAAAATTATAGGTGACATAAAGTTTTTGACCAGATTGATGAGCATATATCCAATATTTGAATACAATTTTATATCATGCCTATAGCAATTTATATTTATTCACATATTCCACCCAAACTCAATCTCTCCAAGTGAGGTGTAGGTAAGAATATATGCAATATGTGATGTTTCTGCTAGATCATACTTACAATGATCTCCACCAAGAATGCTTGTAAACTCATAACAATGATGTAAAAGATTGTCTTCCATGATGATATTTTTAGCTACATTCTTCCTTAATGACATCTTTAGCTACTTTAAATTAGAATTTAGAATCATCATCCAAGGTTGGGATATGATACAAGAAGAGATCCTGCTTTTCTTCTCTTTTTTGTCTTCATTTTCCTCCACGAGCATGTTTTCCCAAGAGGAAACCAATGAAGCCTTGATGGTGTTAGGATTATCATAATTTAATCCATAAGCATCTTCAATCTTCATATTATGTTTCTTTTCCTTCTAATTTTGCATGTTAAATGAAAAAACTTGGTTATACACCTTATTTAAGTCATTTAATGCTTGATTTTTGTCTCCAATAGATTTATTTAAAACTATAGACACCATCCAATTGAATTATGAGATTCCTCTCTTCTTGTATTAGGATGTAAGAAAAATCATTTGAGAGGTCTTTTTGGATCTTAGCCATTATACTTTCAAGGAGATCCTTTCTTTTAAAAGGTTTCTAAAGACTTGGATATTCCACTCTTTTAGTTTGAGTTTTATGAATTTTAAATTTCTATTGAATATGCACATCGTAGTGCAATGATAAACTTTTTGGGTGAGCCAAGAGTCAGTGACAACCATTTCAAAGTTTGAGTTTTCCATCTACACTTTTTCAAACTTGAAAGACACTCTTCTAGGGAATTTGTCCTTGTCTATCAGCCTGTAATCCGAACTAGCTTCAAATAGGGTTACAATTAGGGCTCAAATAGCTTTATGGTTGGGGTTAAGCTTCAATTTGGGTTAAGGTTCAATTGATTAAAAATAAGCATCTTCAGAAGAAGGATATCTCTCGGCGTACTTTACATATATTTTTAAAATATAGGTATGCTAGTGATAATACCCAGTCTTACCACATATTTATACTATATATTGTAAATAACCAGTCCAAATGTAAATAAAGAAATAACCAAATGTTGATAAAAAATGGACCCATACTTGAACACATGAGAACCTCTAAATTTTATATGAAAAAAACATAAATACATTCATGAAGAAGTGAAATAATTTTTTTTTGTTTCAAATAAAATATCATAACTCTCCACTATAAGTATATCATTTAAAAAATAAAATTCTCATTTAATAAAATAAGACACTCATTGAAACAAGTATTGTTATCATAGTGAAAAAATATTGTTCTTATGTGTACAACAATTGGGGTAGCAATGTACAAGCATTGGATAATTTTATATTAATAGTTTTTTCCTATCACAAATATAAAAGGTGAGCACAATAAATAACATGTATTTTCCCATTAAATGTGAAGGATTTTCAAAAAGTTTTAGTATTCAACTATTGGTTCATTTTTGTTTAGTATAAGTTGTATTTTAAATCATTATGTGTTGTTTTTATAACAACAAATAGATTTTTTGTGTTCAACTATTAGTCCATATGTGTTGAATATAAAAGGTAAAGATATCAAAGATTTATGGTTATGATTAATAAGTATTTGGTCCACTTAGCTTGTATATTAATTTTAATTTAAATAAAAATATCATAGTCTACAAGCAACAAATGATATTTTTTTGGTTCAACTATTGGGGGTTCCATGATAAAGTTTTGGTCAAACCTTTAAAAAGTCAAATTTTAGACACTTCTCAAAAGATCTGCCAATGTGGCGAGTTGCATGATGAGTCGTGCCTCCAAACCTTAGTTACAGATAAATAAAAGACCAGTCTACATTTTAAAAAAAAAATGAAGGTTCTACAATATTCCAATCAATTGCTACATGTTGAGAAAGTTAGCCTGCATGACTACAGGGCCCTCTATACTAAAGGAATAAGGGGACATCACTAGGTCAATGACAAACAATGACATAAGTTGTTTTAACGATGAAACATGAGACCAACAAAAGACTTAGGAAAAATAAAGTCAGGCAAAGGAAATAAAACAATAAAACAAAAGGGGGCCCAACCTAGACAAAGCGATGGGGCTTAATTCGTTTTAAAGCCTTCCCAAAAAGTAACAGCCAAATAGATCCCATCCAAGGTGTAAGATGAACACTAGGGTTTTACATGAAGATGAAGGTAAAACACCAACCTTAGGCTTTTTCCCAAACACCATAGATGACCAGAGACAAAAGGCAAGATAAAATAGAACACAGAGAACAAAACTTTGAAGTTCCATCACTACCCATAACCCTAAACCCTTAAACCTTTTATCCTCTACCCTCAACACTCTTCCCCCCCCCCTCTCTCTCTCTCTCTCTCTCTCTCTCTCTCTCTCTCTCTCTCTACCTCCCTCTCACAGGGTCTCTCTCCTCACTCCTCACTCACTCTATCTCAAGTCTCTCCCTCCTACCCCTTCTCCCTCTCTTAGGTCTTTCCCTCACTCACTCACTCCCTCTATCTCTCTCCCCTCCACCCTTAACCCTTAAACCCTCTACCCTCTACCCTTAAACCCCCCTTCCTTTATCTCTCTCCCACTCCCTCCCTCTCTCTCTCAAGTCTCTCCCTCCTACCCCCTCATCCCTAAACCCTCAACCATAAACCCTTAAACCTTCTATCCTCTACCCTCAACACTCTTCCCCTCTCCCTTCCCCCTCTTAATTATCTCTCTCTCTACCTCTCTCTACCACTCCCTCTTTGAGGTCTCTCTCTAACTCACTCTATCTCAAGTCCCTCCCTCCTACCCCTTCTCCCTCTCTTAGGTCTTTCTCTCCTCCTCCTCCCTCTATCTCTCTCCCCTCCACCCCACTTAAACCATATGCCCTCCTCCCTCTATCTCTCACCCTCCCTCTCTCTCTCTCTCTCTCAAGAAGTATCTTCCAATATCTACCTCTCCCTCTCTTAGGTCTCTCTCTCCTCCTCCTCCCTCTCTCTCTCAAGCCTCTCCTCCTACCCCTCACATCCCTAAACCCTCAACCATAAACCCTTAACCCTTTAACCTTCTATCCTCTACCCTCAACGCTCTTCCCTCTCCCTTCTCTCTCTCTCTCTCTCTCTCTCTCTCTCTCTACCACTCCCTCTTTGGTCTCTCTCTCCTCCTCACTCCTCACTCTATCTCAAGTCTCTCCCTCCTACCCCTTCTCCCTCTCTTATGTCTTTCTCTCTCTCTCTCTCCCCTTCTTCCCTCTTCCCTCTCCCTTCCCCCCTCCTAATTCTTTCTCTATATATATCTCTCTCCTTTCCCCTCTCTCATTTTTCCCTCTCCTTCCCCTCTCTCTCTCTCTCTCGCCCACCCTCCACCTCTTAATTACTCTTGAAATGTGTGCAAAAATTGGATATCCAATTTATAGCACCAAAAGATTACATTTTAAATTGTTTTTCAAATTAGATATTAGGCACAAATTGGATATCCAATTTGTAGTACTTTGGCTTGGGCATTGCTATGGAGCAATGTACTAACAGCCAACCCAAAAAAAAAGTTAACTTGGGATTTTCGCATTTTTTGGCGAGTTCAAAACACTACTTTTTTCATGTTGCCACTTTTTGGCCCATCATGATCCTGCACATACCCAGGTCTAAATCAGGTAGTTGTTATTGCTAAGGTGGATCACTCCTTTCTTCAAAGGCCATACACTTATGATTGGGTAAAGTGTCCTTTTCTTTAGAAAATTCCTATTGCCTTTTTGATAGGTTAATTATGATTTGATTAGATGGGTTATGAAGCACTTATTTCAAACAAATATCTTTATGAAATAAGTATATTGGCATGAAATTAAATATGATTTGTATTCCAATGTAAAAACTACAAATAATGGAAACATTTATTTCAACACATAAACTATTTTGTAGTAGTCAGCTAAAATAAGAAAAAGCTTACTCTATATTGGTTGGGATAAAAAACTAAAGAAAAATGATCTAAAGTTACTTATTTATCCTAGAGGAACTAAGTATATAATATACAAAGAAAACAAACAAACCACAACTACCCTATTTTGAAGGAATTTATTTTTTCTCCCCTTGATGATACTTCAGCTAATATTGTCTAATTATTTTAAAAGAGATGAGGGTTATATACAACTTTATTCAACCCATTGTCGCTTGGTTAATGAAACTTGACAAAAGCAACAAAACAATTGCTACATTTGGCATTTCATGTTGAATGAAGAGTGGTGACAATAATCTACTTATAGTTTAATAAAACACTATTATAGTTTTACCAACATATACTATTGTATGCTTGCATGGCCTCTTAGTTAATATATGGGGCGATAGAGATAGATGGGGAGAGAAAGAGAGAGAGAGAGAGAGAGAGAGAGATAGAGATATATGGGAAGAGAAAGAGAGATATAGATATATGGGAAGAGAAAGGAAGAGAGGTGGAGATAGAGAGTCGATGGATAGGAGGGATAGGGAGGGAGATATGGTGAGAGATAGAGAAGGAGAGATAGAGAGGGGGAGGGAGAGAAAGAGATATATATAGAAAGAGATAGAGAGAGGAGTAAGAGGGAGATAAAAAGAGAAATAGAGATAGAGATATAGAGTAGGAGAGATGGAGTGAATGAGAGAGAAAGGAGGGAGAGGGAGAGATAGCTCAATAGATAGAGGGGGGAAGAGGTGGGAGTGACATAGATAGTGGGAGATATAGAGATATAGAAAGTGACTGGAAGAGATATATCAATCACCCTCCCTACATCTCAATCTCTTCATCCTTATCTCTTTATCTCTCTACCCCTCTCTATCTCTTTGTCTCCCTTTCTATTTGTATGTTTGCCATTATCTCCCTCTCTCTCTATATTTTCTTCCCTATATTTATCTTTGTCTCCTTAAGTGTGCAATGGGTACATTGAAGAGGTCTTAAAGGAGAACTATCATATCTTTAATCAAATGGCATGCTACCTTGAGCATAACTCCCCAAGGACACATGCCATCCTTGGATTGTTGACATGAAACAACGATCAAAATTTAGTTTCTCTCTCCTCATATTAATATATATTATATTAATTATATTTTGTATTATATAAAAATATACTTATTATTAATTATTAATTATAATAATTTTATATGTATTTAATAATTTTGTTAAAGAATATAATATATAATTATAATAAGTTGAATAATTATATTATTTATTATGTAAAAGAAAGCTAATATATACTTAACTATATTGTAGAATATTAAAACCTAGCTAAATGGCGCCAAAATTTTGAACTTAATTAACATACTGTAAAACCTAACGAAACCAAGTTGTAGCTCGTCAAATTGGAGAAGTGAAAGGTCAATACCAACGCCGAGGAAGAGTTTGGAGTAGTGAAAACAAGGTAAATTCCAATGCCAAGGAAGAGTTTGGAGTAGTGAAAACAAGGTCAATGCTAGTGTTGAGGAAGAGTTTGGAGTTAAAACAAGGTCAATACCAGCACTAACAAAGAGTTTGGAGTGAAAAAAGGTCAATATCAGCACCGAGGAAGAGTTTGGAGGAGTGAAAACAAGGTCAATACCAGCACTGAGGAAGAGTTTGGAGTTAAAACAAGGTCAATACCAGCATCGACAAAGAGTTTGGAGTGAAAACAAGGTCAATATCAGCGCCAAGGAAGAGTTTGGAGGAGTGAAAACAAGGTCAATACCAACGTCGAGGTCGAGGTTGAGGGCACTTAGGGAAAATCAACGACGAAGGGGCAATGAGTACTGTAAGTTTGGAACCCCCATTCTCTTTAACCTTCAATTTTCACGCCTAGTTTCCAAAGATCTTCTCATACATTGGCACCCCCATTCTCGTAAAATGGTATAAGATAAGACAGAAAAAATAAAATAGCTTAGTCTTTCACATTTTTATCCACCAGCCTCAAGTCTTGGAAAAACTCCCATAATCTACCCACATCTTGGTTGAGGTATAGGATTTCATCACACATAGCCTTCATCGCATGATTCTAAAGCAATTGTAGACTTATCCCAAGTATATGCTAGGCTAAGGTAGATCTAATGAATGGAAATAGAGGCATACAATTCTTCTTTAATACCTCCACCACAAACATATGCAAGGTGTTGGTTGTTTTTATGGTAGCAGGTTGATCTTCTAATCTACCTATGGAATTGCCAATTCTAATAAAGAGCAGCTGACCTGGACCAACTGACGAGGATTTGAAAGACCTCCTACACTTTGGGCTCTGCAAGACCAGGAGGGTGATCCCTTAATGCGTTTACAACCTCTACACCATCATCACAACATTAACAACAATAGATAATCTCATTTAATAGCTCAACATAATAGGATAATACCAAATAGAATTGGTTGTTTATCAATAATATCAACTATTTGGAGCATGAGATAACTACAACATTTCATAGTATAAGATAGTCATTGATTTGCAATTTGTAGCAAGCTTTTGGTAAAGGAAAACAAATCTTTTGAACCATACTAAGTACAACTTAGATCAATGCCATATATCCATTGGAGGAGTCAAATTTATAAGCATCTAAGGGTTTATGACAGATTTAACACATAACATATAAGATCCTTGATAACATTGTTTTACAATCTCATCAATATGTATTCTAACCCAATACTACCTATCAAATCCTTATACAGAACATATCCACCTACAATCTCATTCAAGCATTTTAATTAATTCCTTGAATTAAACCTAAAACAAGAATCATACACATCACAATAGTGAGATGAACGAAACAACCCTTGATCATTTTATTCAAAATTCATATATGCTTGTACAATGGAGAGACATGAGTTTGAATTAATCATATCAATTCAAATGCCAGTACTATCATAAAACATCAAATCCCCATGAATTCAATACCTACTACAGAATGACTCAAAACCTAAATTGTATTTTCCCTAAAACCATCAGACTTTACAATTTTCTCTGCAACTTCATCTAGACTTGACCAAAAATATCTAACTTGCTAACTCTACTTCTGGCCTTGAAATCCTTCTTATAGAAAAAGAAGGAGAAAATAAGCATCGGGCTAGAAAGCGCACGTGTCACCAGCCAATTGAACCACCTTGTGATATTCCAAAAATTTGTTACAACAACAATCTCCCCAAAGAATCTTCTTGTTCATCATGTTTCGCTGAGAATGGTTGGTGCCGCAACAAAAAACTTCAAGAATTTCACGCCTAGACTGTCACCAAAAAACAAAATTGGAATCTGTTGTAACTGCTACAATTGATTTTTCAACCGTTAGCAGCCTACTCCTTTTCACTCTTCCTCGGTTAAATATACATTTACCCATTTCTGGTACTCTTCATTTTTTGTCCAATCAAAATTGATCACCTCATTCACCTTGACACTATAAGGTTTGTACTTAACTGCTACCTAATTTGCTTCTCTTTCAAAAGACTCCAAGAATGAGTTGGTGCTAATGATTTTGTCCATACAACTAACCAACAAATCATAATTTGAGTCACCCTGGTATTGAGGGTTTTGTAGTCCAAACATGATATAAAGGGGCTCTCACACTTTTTGTGATTACTATAGTTTGTGTAAGAGGCCCCATAGATACTGTTGTAATTGTAGGATGCATGAATAGGGTATAGGATGAGAAATAAAGAAGGTACAACTGTTGTCCTCAAGATTTTTGTGAAGAAAAGCATGTGAAATGAGAGGTTCAGGCCTAGGTTTCAACAAAACATGTATGGGAGATCTAATTTTATGAATTTTTATCCATGTGTGGACCTAATGGGTTGTTTCTGAACATTGAATATAAATGATACACACACACACACACATATATATGTATGTATGTATGTATGTATATGTATTTTTAAATGTAAATGTAAATGCAATTACTAGATGCTCTCCTAGAACAATAAATGCAACATATCATTAAAGAAATGTATATCTATGTATATAAATGTGTATTTCTAAATGCAAGTGTCAATGCAAAGAGCATATGGTTTTGTAGTGTTATAAATACAACATATCCATAAATTAATGTAATTGAAATTCTAAAGTCTTCAACACATCTAATATGAAATTGATCAAACTATTGAACTACATGAGAAATAAATGAAAACAGTAAATGCATATGTATGTGTATTTGTAAATGTAAGTGTAAAATAAATTAGAATAATGAAAATTATAAAAGAATACAAGGAAAGGTCTCCTTCCTTCTTGGTAGTGATAACCTCCTCCACACACAACCCTTAAAAATTATTAATAGAGGAATATAATCTTTGAAGAACTCAAAGTTGATTCTCTCCTACCTGATGCAATTAGTCATTTTATCCTTACAAACATTTATAGTGATTACTAGAGGCACATAGACCAATTCTTCATAATAGAAGAATTTGATCATACTTTTCCAATGATGGCATTATGAGAAAACCTTTGGTTAAATGAATAATTCCTAGCTAAGTTCTTTAAATTATGTCCAACCGTATAAGAGAAGACCGCTGCTATGTCTACTTGGATACCATGGAGAAAGGGTAGTCTTTGGGCTCTTTCATCAATCATCCTACCTTAAAACATACCAAAAGTCTCCTAGTAATTAGACATAGGAAGATTTAATATGACTTAAAAAAAAAATTATTTCCAAAGCGTAAACTTATGATGACTTAACCAGGCCTAGTACACACTCCCTCCCCATTAACCACTTAGACATATGGAAATTAAATGTAAATTTTCTGCTATTTTTAGTCATGTAAGTGTCCAATAAACCACTTGGTGGTGTTTCCCTTCAAGTTTATTTACTTGAATGAAGAGAAAAATTATTTTGATTACAATTAGAGAATACATTTGAGGCCTTGGTTGTGTAACTGGTGGACCATAGTCACATTTAACACTTGTTACAAAGTTTGGGAGTTAAAACATTAAGTAGGTTTGATTTGTGATGGACATATTTGGACGGTAGTAACAATAGCTTGCAATCTATCAAGACTTGATTACCTTATAACCTGTGAAATTCTAGCGATGAAATGATAGATTAATCATAATGTCACCTTGGGATCACATCACCATGAAAGAACTTCATCCAACATCCTTATGAGTACAGGTACCACCAAATAGGTATTTGTTAGATATGTCTTCCTCGAGCGAGGGAAATTTAGGAAGAGAAGAGGAAAGCGAGACACGTAATATGTCTAAAAGAGGGAGATCAACTAGAGGTCAAAAAATTAGAAGAAAATTCTGTAAACACGTGGAATTTTTTCTTGCTGAAGGGGGGTCATGTTCTTATGATGATGAGAGCATAGGCGACGTCGAAATTCCCTTGAGGTATAAACATCTACGGAAAAAATGGGTACCCAGGGAACTTCCTACAATAAACACTGATTTTTGTGTCAATGAGAGGATATATCGCATAGCACCATCATCATTACATGGTTTGGGCCTATTTTGCATGGACGGCATAAAGGTCTGTTATGACAAAGTTACTGAATTGATGGAGTATGTCGGACCCTATTATATTTACAAAGATTGGATGCAACTGGTTCGATATACACGAAGTATGCGTAGGTATGCACTGTTAGAAAATTATATACAACTAAAAGATAAGGATCAAAATAAAAGAGTGGCCATGTGCATTGATGGAAGGCCAAAAATGTTAGGGAATATTGCAGGGTTTATAAATAGTACATGACCTGGGTCAACAAATAAGCAACCCAATTGCATATTTTAGGCGCGCAAGGGAAACCGTGTATTCGTATGTGCGATAAAATCAATAACTACAGGGGAAGAGTTTCTAATCGATTACAATTTGAATCGCTTAGTTACAAACACAGTTACTATGGGGGTGGTACGTACTATGTACCATTTTACCCAACCTCCAATTAATGACTCCAATATACCATTTTATTCTTATGTTTTTTTTTGTAAGTCTATTGGTTTCATTTCGGTAATGTTTTTTTATTTAATTTTTGTCACAGTGGGACATTGATCATATGGAGAAGGCTCTAGCCCAGAACACAGATTGTGACGTATCTTCAGGCGCTTCTACCCGACAAGTTTACCTCATTGTAATTGTACAAATTACATACAAGTAAAATGTTTTATTATTATGTTTTTTCCATAAGTTTATTGGGTTAATTTCGATAATGTTTTTAATATTCTTGTTGCAGTCGACTAATCAGGGAAAGGCACCAGCAATAGAGGAGAGCATCCATAGTGAGGTGTAGTCAATATTTTGTGATGATGACATCGCTTATTCAACAAACCCTCTCAATATGATAAAGAAGATCCAAAAAAATGCAATGAAGAAATGGTTAAGTTGATATTCATAGTGCCTCAAATAGATGAGATAAGAGAGAGGGTTGAAATATTGACTGAGAGATTACAAAACTTGCAAGTAAGTTGTCATGAGGTATTTAATTATAACATAAGTTCATTCATGGTTTTATATTTTGTACTCTTTTATGTCATGAACTAAAATATGTCTTATTTTTAAAGGGTTATTTGCCTCTTCATGATGCTCCTGGCCATGATCAGGGTACTACAAGTGTCACCCGAGGAGTAGGGGTTGGTACAAGTGTCCATCTTGATCTTCCTATGCATACATCACATCATCTAACCCCACCATCTATGCCTATATTATCGTCTGAAATGTCGGAAACACATACCATGCAGGCATCTATTAATACACCCTCTGGCAATGAACACGTGCCAGAACATGTGTCAAGACATGTACCTGGGGATGCAGAGGCCACTAGTACTGGTGATGTTTTAGCAACATTTCCTAGATCTTCCCATATTACTAGTACGGGAACATTGCCGGTCACACTTGTGGTGACCGAGGATTTCATTCCCATAAAGTTAGAGAAGGTACTAGGTACTTTAAAATGTTTTCATTATTATTATATATAATCCAATTGAAATTTGCTTATTGATCGCTCTTTTTAGACTATTGATCCCATGATCATTTTGCAGGAAATGATGCATTTTATAAACATCTAAGTGATATTACATTGGAGCTCTTCAGGCCCACCATACATACACAGTGGAATTCCCAAAATCAAGATTTAAAAGATGAGCTCATTAACCATTTAGTTGTGTTGTTCGGTGATAAAACATTCAACCGAACCAAGGTCCTTTAGAAATTTGGTACCTATCTAAAGTATGTGAGGGACTAATATAGGTCACATTTAGAGAAGAAAAAAAATTATTAGCATCCCCCCATGATTCCAGAGAGGGAGTTGAAGGCCCTAGTGTCAGATGGAAAGGAGAAGGATGACAAGAAAAAATGAAAGACACCACCAGGCCAAGGAAGGTACGTGATACTATCAACAATATAATTATATACTGATTACTCTTTTTTTTACATAATCTAACATATTTCAAACTTTTCATAGGCTACCTGACACATCAAAGGCAACAAAGGCAAGACTAGAAAAACATGGGAAACACAAACTTGGCTCTGGTGGTTAGATGAAATTAGCCATATAAATTGTAAGTATCAATAAATGAAATATAGTATCCAAATAATAAATTGAAAACAATTTTTGTTTTATCACACTATAGAAGCAAAATTCATGATCTTATGCAAAAATGTAGGGCTTTGAATTCAACAAAGTTCCCACAGAAGATGACTTGAAGATTGCCTTCTAGCAAGGCTATGGAGCCGTGGTTGAATGCCTAAGAGTCTTGACTAGGAAAACACAACCTTCCACTACATCCGAAACACAGGTAAATAAACTCAATAAAGTTTATTTAAAATTGAATACTTGTGAAATCTATTCAATATTAATTTCCACCATAAAGTAATTACATGCCTATTTTTTTTAAACATTCAAGCAATGATAATACTACACATGACATTGGAATGCAGCCTGGTGAGGGTGGAGCACAACATGCAAATGAAGGTCATGGTGTGCATCCTGGTACTTTAGAGCATGTAGAGTGTGATCAACATGTTAGCATGATCAGTCTAGAGAAGATTAGGAACATGATGTGGCCCCATCAGGTAAAGAGGACCCCTCTAAAGTTCTTTTAAACATATTTAATTGTAATTGGTGTATTAATTAATGTAACCTTTCGTGTTTCAACTTTAGAGCATGTAGAGTGTGATCAACGTGTTGAGCATGATCAGGCTAGAGAAGATCAAGAACATGATGTGGCCCCATCAGATAAAGAGGACCACTCTCATGTTTTCTTAAACATATTTAATTTCAACTGGTATATTAATTAATGTAGTCTTTCGTGTTTCAATTGTAGATCAGGATTTAGAGGGTGTTCAACATGTTGAGCATGAGTCTATAACAAAATTTCAGGAACATGATGTGGACCCATCAGGTAAAGAGAACCACTCTAATGTTCTTTTAATTAATGAAATACTTGTAACAATAATAATAAAACATATCAGTTTAACATTTCTTTCTTATTACAGCAGGCCCCCCCTTGTAGAGGCATCCACGTCATGAGCAGACGACTAGGAGTACATTAAGATCACAAGCAGAGGGCAAAACAACTAAAGGGGGGACATATATTGATTTAGAAAATGATACTCCACTTCAACTTTATGTAGGTTTAGAAAAGAAACAAAAAAAAAGTGATTGTAATCATATCATGACAACCATATTTTTGATAATATGTAAAAACTAAAAGAATGAATATTATATGTTAATGAATGAATGTGAATATGTTAATTAATGAATGTTATATGTTAATGAATGAATGTTATATGTTATTAATGGATGAATGAATGAATGCTATATGTTATTATTGGATGAATGAATGAATGTTATATGTTATTAATGGATTAATGAATGATTAATGTTATATGATTGGGTATGGGGAATTGAGAGTGATGTGAGGGAGAGGGAAGGGGCCAAATCAGCTTCCACCGTCACGTGGTTGGCCCTATTAAGTAGAGAATATTAAACTATTCTCAAAACAAAGAGAAGCTCAATAAGGTAATGCACTTTTCAATATAAGAAATGCATCATTTAAAGCATCAAACCAATATGCAAAGATGAAAGAAAGTGCTAACTTTTCACTATGGTGGCAGAAAAATGATTCTTTACCCTAAATCTATGCTCTGCATCATAATTTGAAGTTGTTTCCATTCCAATTTTCTGAGTTTAGTTTGTTTGTATGGCTTTGTATGAATACCACATTGTGTTGTGTGTGGATTTGGTTTCAAAGCTTTGTTTCTTCTATTTTTAGTGGTGACATAACTCTAAAATTTGACTTTTGTGCATAATAGGTTAGTGGAAAAATTTGACTCTGAAGGGTTTAGAGGCTCAATTGAGATAGATACATGGATATTTGGATCTTGTTGTTGATGGGAGGCTTCGACTTAACCATGAAATTTTGTACCATCTGTAGGTATGCAAAAGTTTCTCTACTTACATTCATTCTTGATCATAAATATTGTAAATGATATTAATGCTTCAAACTTAAGATTTGTTTCATTGTTATAATGATCAAAATTTTATACTTTTCTATACATTCAAGCATTCTCTTTCCCCCTACCCTTTGCTCTCTCCCCCCTCCTTTTAATAATTTTCTTTGTCATAAAAGATTCACATTTTTGTCTCATTTACAAAAAATTATCTAAAGCACTAGGAGTGAATAAAGATATGTAAAAGATGATGGATTATGTCTAAACAACAACTTTCCATCTTATAGCTAATTAAATCCTTAATATTTGAATATTTTGGAGCTTGAATAATGCTTGTATATGCATGTGTAGCAATAAGGGAGCCAATGTGAAGATTGAAATTTAAAACATCACTTGGGTATTTTTCCTTAGGCAAATGATATTTTGAGTAATACAAACCTACACACACATTGATATTTTTTGACATTGCATTGAATAATTTTTTTTCTCTTATACCTACCCTCGGCTAGACATGGAGGTATATAATATTGGTTTCTGGGTTTATTCTGTAAGTAGTTAATTTCACAGAGGAAGACTAAAATCTTCTTAATGTCCTGTGTCGGGTGTGAAACCATATGAATCACTTGCTGAAGGCACCATTTTGTATTCATCCTAAAACTGGTTTGTTGTTTTTTTATGTTTCTTGCATGTGTTTTTTTAGGCTCTAGAGATGTAGCTCGACTCTTTCCTTTACACTTTTCATCTATTTTGATGATTACAGTAGATTTTCCTCATAATTTTTCATGTAGATCTATTTGTAACCTTATTTTCTACCAATCAATTTGAAAACCACTCACATATTAAGGACCATTTCACTAACTTATAGTCATCCATTACTTCATATGTTGCAGGTTGTGTCGGTGTGCCAATAAATCCTGATGATTGTGAGAACTTTAATCCTACAAGTGTACCCAATCTTTCTCAAGTAAAAGTCTTACCTTATTTTATAGTTTAAATGGTTAATTGAAGGTGCTTCTTTAGATCTGAGATAGTTGAACCCTGGATTAAAATATGGTATTAGATGGGTAGTATAATGATAAATTGAGGTCCATTGAACACAAATTATGAATATAATTTACTAGACTATGAATAGTGTTACAATTATAATTATTTATCCTTTACCTACCTCTGCATTAATTAAAAAGATAGCAGATATTGGAAGTTCATTACATGTCTCATGTATGTGTTAGTATTTTAATTTTGTTTAAGTTGTTCAAGAGCTTGATTAGGTCAAGAATATGTTCTACAAGCTCTATTCTCTTGACACTGCTTAGCATTTTCCCTACATTTTCTCTTCAATCCAAACGTTTCTTAACTCCTTCCCTTGTTAGCCCTTGGTTGTTCTCAAGTGTAATGATTTTTCTATGCATCTTGAAATCTGTATGTATGATCAGTCATCTCTTATGAAGCATGGATAACCTTTCATGGAATTGTTGTTGTAATTAGACAATTGCCATTGTGAAAATAATCATTTAATTTGTATGGAAGTAAGTCTTTTTCATATTATTTGACTTGGTATTGTAAACTTGTCTTTGCAGGATTCTCTCGGGGGGAACAACAAAACTATGATGATAGGTAGAGTTGTTTCTTAACTCCTTCCCTTGTTAGCCCTTGGTTGTTCTCAAGTGTAATTCTTTTTCTATGCATCTTGCAGTTTGTATGTATGATCAGTCATCTCAAGTGTAATGCTTTTGCTCTACATTTATTCATTTTGCAGTCTGTATGTATGATCAGTCATCAGTCTCTGTGATGGTACATTTCAATGAATAATTTTTTTAAAAAAAATTGCATTGTTTCATTGCAATTTCGACAAAAACCATCGACGAATCACCAAAAAGGTCTGATGAAGTTGCTATAGCTACGACGAAGGCTTCATCGTAACTCCTTTCCCATTTCGTCCCAATTTTGACGAACTATTTTTGTTGTTTTGACGCTACTCCTTTCCCATTTCATCGAAATGGTGATGAACTTCTGGTGTTGTTTCGACACTACTCCTTGCCCATTTTGTTGAAATGGCGATGAACTTCTAGTGTTGTTTCAACGCTACTCCTTGCCCATTTCATCAAAATGGCGAAAAACTTCTGGTGTTGTTTTGAAGCTACTCCTTGCCCATTTCGTCGAAATGGCGATGAAATTTTGGTGTTGTTTCGATGCTACTCCTTTCCCATTTCTTTGAAATGGAAACAAACTTCTGGTGTAATTCGTCAGTGTATACAAGAAGTTTTTGTCAATATTCTAATGTACATCTGAGTCATTTTATGATGCCAACAATCGATGAATTTGTGTTGTTATTTCAACATTTAATTCATTGTCGGCCTTTCGACGAAAAAAATATGACGAAAATATTTTCATCATTTCGTTGTTGTTCCGACAAATATTTGTCGAACGACCAATGAACGTTCGTCAGAAAATGGTGTCAAATTCAGTAGTGTATTATCTAGACTCATCATTCTCCAGTATCACCTTTTAGAATTTTGGATGTCGATTAAGACATATATCTCGAGTCAATTGGTCCTAGTTCATCATAGTCCAATTCACTGTTAGAATCAGTCATTTGGACATGCCTTTTCCTCTTCAAAGTTGTACCATTCTTACAAACACCTTTCGGTTCTAATCTCTCAGAATTTGGGGACATAATTAGGGCCTCCTTTAGTGATGAAAAACATCAATCAACTACTCATCTTGGAGATCCTTGGTCCACATTGTGGATGTGCTCCTTGGTCAGTGAGCCCCTCACATAAGGAAATTTTTCCATCTTTTGTTAGCAAAATCCCATTGGGAACATGTAGAAAGCCAACAATTGGGGGTAGTGTCAAGTCCCTTGGTTGATTGATATCTAATTTTTATTGATTGTGCAATCAACAGTCGCATGATTGCACCTTCAAAAATTTAGGTAGAATTATTTCTTCTCTTCAACTTAGGAATTTTCATCCATTCACCATTTATCATATAAAGCCTTATATCCTTTGGGATAAGATTAATCACAATAATCAGTAAATGAGCATATAAGTATGATTTTTTTTACATGAGCTCAGAATCCAAGTCAATTAATGTTCCTAGAGATTGGCCAATTTTTTCTAGGCATTCTTCAAACCAAAATTCCAATGGTAGATTATACAACTTAACCCAAACCGATTCATTATAGGGATCAAATTTTCATAGATAAAATTTTGGTTGTCATTTCTATGTGTACAATGGATAGTCAACGATTTTCCACAAACGTCCTTGTAAGACCTCTTCTCTTTCCACATTAGAAAAAATACAACAATGAAGAAGTCATTCAAAATAAATTTAATAACATATTGGCTTTTCCAATTTTCAATGGCCCATTGCAAAATTTGATCTTCTATGAGGCGAGGACCAATAAGTTTGCAAATGATGGCCAAAGCATCCAGGAGCTTGCTATCCTTAATAACCTCTTTAGAAACATCAATTACGGGGTTGAGTTCCACCCATCTAGCAATGAATGGCTACAAGATTTGTCGACCATCTCCTCAGGAATGCCATCATCGACATTAATGCACACCTTTTGCAAATATTTTGGAGAGGTTTTGCATGTTCGTCATTGCCTAGACGCTCGTTTGCCTCCTACCAAAATTCACACACCTTAGCAAATACAATTATCCAAAAACATGAGTGTTTTAATATTATTATTATTAATTTATAGTAAAATAAAATAAACCTTAAATAAATAAGCATTTAAAGGAAATGTGGAAAATAATTCTCAAAGAATTTTGAAGTAAAATAAAATAACTTTTTAGTAAAGAAAATAATTCAAAATTAATATTTTAGACACTTTTTAGATAGATATGATTTATCTATATCAATTTTAAACAAAACAAAGTGAATATTTTAGAATTAGAATAATAAAGTATTTGAATCAATAAATACCTTAAATATAGAGAACATCAATTACAAGTGAAAACAAGATTGTGAATTCAATAGTGAAAGATTAATAAATAGTTGTTGGAAGCTTGAGTTGTTTGTGAGTTGTTTGGGTGTTGTCGTTGATTTCAACCCCTTGTATGAAGAGAGTGTTGGAATGCTACTAGTGCTGATGTTTTCAACCCCTAGCATTAGAGTTGTTAGAAGCCTGAAGTTGTTGGTATTGATGTCAATGCAATGCTAGTGTTATCATTGATGTCTTACTTTAGTATAGTTGCAAAAATTTTGTTTGGAGAGATAGTTGGACATACTATAGTTGATGAGAGATGTTGCAGATGCTTTAGATGTGTTGTAGAGATGTTAGTAGTGTTTTTGATGTAGTTGGTTTACTTGGTTTCCAAGTGCTTTTGAGAATATTTGAATAAAAGAGAGTTCAGTGTGACAAAGTGGTGTTCAATGTTTTTCTCTACACTTCTCCATGGTTGAAGATATGCCTGTATGGTTTGGATATGATGATTAGAGGTGTTTAGAGGTTTTATATCTATATTTTCAAGTTCTAGATCATTCTATAGTGGAAGATGTGTTTGACAGTAAGTCTGTTTGGTGAAACAAGGTGTCTAGGAGAAATGAGATTGCTCCACATTTCTTTGTAGTGAATGTTCTTGGCGTGGGGATCTAGGAATGTGATTATATATTTTGTATCTACCTTACCTTGAAGTTTCAAGCTCTGAGGTGTTTCGTAAGGTTTTTTGGTGAGTTGGATATATGTGCCAGTGTATCTAGTTGTACAAAATAAAAATGTTCTTAAGTTTTATGCAATTGTAGTAGTAGTGGAAAATATTATGATGATATGGAATATTCTGAGATGTTTTAGATTGTTGTTGTGTGGTATACAAGATGTTTCTAGACTTGGAGAGGTGTGTTTGTGGTCACTTGTTAGTGTTAGTGCAGGTTTGGCCGAACTAGCGTTCTAGTGCTAATTACAGAGGATGATTATTGTTTGTGGAAGTGTTGAGAAGCATGTCGATGTATATTTATGTCCCAATTAAGTTGTTCCATGGTTTTCCTTCACTTCTTTACACTGTGGAAGTGTTTTGTGCTAACCTATTGGATGTTGCATTATTGAGGTGCATATGGTTCCTTATGGCCAACCCAATTGAGATTGCTTTAGGTCATGAATGGTATAAATACAAGGTGAGTTGTGTGGATTAATTAGAGTGTGGGTGATGCAAAAGTGATCAAGTTTGGTGATCTGAGTGTGATATTTAATGCTTATGACTCCCAAATGCAATGAGTAGGTATCTACATTTTAGTCTATTGAATGAGTTGTTTGTGCTTTAGTGGAATTGTATCTTTGGTATAAAAGAGATGCATTGTTAGAATTTCAAATTGGAAATGAGCCACCTCTTCTTCTATCTTATTTTTTCTAGATAGTGAGTCCTCTGGTAGTGAGCCCTTCTTTCTTTTTGGTAGTGAGCCCTATGACAATGAGACTATTGTATTTAGTGTTGCTATTACTTTATATTGTGATCTAATCCTCACCGTGGTTTTTCCCTTCTTGGGTTTTCACATAAATCTAGTATTTTATTGTGCATGTTGCTTTGATGTGTTATTATTTCTCTTGTTTACTTTCATACTAAATCTGACTAAGGGTTTAAGGGCTGATAAAGATCTAAATGTTAATGAGGGTTTTGATGTTTCAATGTACAATTGATTCACCCCCCTCTCAATTGTCATGTTTATATAAATATTGGTATTAGAGAAAGGTTCCTTGGAAGAAGCTTAATCGCTTGATTTAGATCTAGATGGTGCACAAGAAGGAGGCTCCCTTGTTTGATGGGATGAATTATTCCTTTTGGAAAACTAGGATGGAAGGTTTCCTTGTTTCCCTAGGGTTTGGAGTTTAGAAGTCAATTGAAAATGGATAAACTATGCCACTAATGGTTTGGAAACTAATGATGAGATCAAGGCATATGAGAAAAATGGAAAAGAAAGGAATGCTCCTTTGAGTGGTCTTGCTAATTTAGAATTTGTGAAGGTTACAAGCTACAAATTTGCTAAAGATATTTGGAAGAAGCAAGAAAGTGTCTATGAAGGAGATGACAAGGTCAAGCAAGAAAATATGTAGAATTTGAAGACTAAGTTTGAAATATTAAGGATGCCAAAAGATGAGGATATTGCAAGGTATATGCATAGAGTGGATGAAGTTGTCAATTCCATCAATGGCCTTGGTGGAAAATTGCAAGAATATGAGGTGGTAAAGAATGTATTAAGAGCTCTTCCTGAATCTTATAGCCATAAAGTTTTTACTATTGAGGAAGTTCAAGATTTAGATCAGTATTCTAGAGATCAATTGTTTGGTGCTTTAACTACTTTTAATTGAGAGAGTTTGGCCAAAATGATTCAAGAAAAGAGACTACTTTTAAGGCTAGCAAAACAAAGAAGGATGATGGATCATATTTGAATGATCTTTGCTAAGATAGAAGAAATTTTTATTAGGAGATTGAAAAAGGGGACTGAAAAGTACAAAGGTAAGTTTCCTTTCAAATTTTTTAACTATGGAAAGATAGGTCATTATACTTCAAGATGTCCAACCAAAGTTTCAAATGACAAATATAAGGATAATAAGGTAAATCTGTCAAGAGAAGTTATTATGTTAAAGAAGATGCTAGCATATCTGATGATGAATTTGACTACCTGGATGATGAAAATGATGAATGCTTTTTCATGGCTTTGAATGTTGGAAATAATTCTACTAACTTTGAAAGATGTATGAAGGAAACTATCCCAAAAATAGGTCACAACATCAAAGGGACTATAGTGAATTATTTTCATGTTAGAGATGAAACAAATCACTAGATAATTAACAACAGATGCTCAAATCACATGACAGGTGATAAGAGTGAGTTTGTTAAACTTGAGAAGTTTGAAGGTAGTCTTGTTAAGTTTGGTGATGATACACCTGCTAAGATATGTGGAAAAGTTTCAATTAGTTTTGATGGCAAGAATAATATAGATTATGTTCTTTATGTCAAGGGTCTCCAACATAATATTATGAGTGTAGGACAGATGTGTAGCAAAGGATACAATCTTGTATTTTATAGTGGTGGCTATGAAAACAAAAAAGGAAGCTCTAGAACTCTGGTTGTTGTAGGAATAAGGATAGATGGGAACTTTTATCAGCTCAAAGGTGCTAATGGTAAGTGTTTTATGACTCAAATCAATGAAATTTGGCTATGGCAAGAAGAATGTGTCACATCAATTTTGATAGCCTAGTGGAGATCATCTCTACTCAAGTTGTGAGAGATTTTCCAAGAATTACAAAACCTATCAATGTAGTTTGCAAGGAATCTCGGGTTGGGAAGTAAATAAGAAAGAGCTTTAATATCAAAGAATATTCTACCACAAGACCTTTGGAATTGGTGCATACAAACCTATGTTGACCTACAAGAACAAGAAGCTTTCAAGGTGACAAATATTTCATGTTGTTAATTGATGATTACTCTAGAATGACTTGGGTAACTTTTCTCAAAGAAAAATCAAAAGCTCTAGACAAATTCAAAGTATTTAAATCTATGGTTGAGAATGAAATGGATATAAAAATAAAGTTCTTAAGATTTGAAAGAGGTGGAGAGTTCACCTCTAATGAGTTTAACAATTTTTGTGAATATCATGAAATAAAGATGCATTTGTCAGCCCCTAGAACTCGTTAGTAGAATGGAGTCATGGAAAGAAAGAATAGGATAGTTCATGAAGCAGTGAGGACAATAATGAACAAATAATCTACCAAATTTCTACTTGAGAGAAGCTATTCATATTGCAGTATACATACTCAACAGAGTACAAGCAAGAGTAAATAGTTCAAAGACTCCCTTTGAACTATGGTATGGAAGAACTCCTACTATCAAATATTTTAGAGTGTTTGGAAGAAAATGTTATATCAAAAGAGATGAAGAAAACTTGGGAAAGTTTTATGCAAGAGAAAATGAAGTAATATTCCTTGAATACTCTAAAAGAAGCAAGGCTTGTCGATGCTACAACAAGAAGCTAAAGAAGATAGTTGAAAGTGCAAGTGTCAAAGTAGATGAAGAACCACATAAAAGCTCAATACTGATAGAAGGATATGAATCTAATGATTCCTCTTGTTGAGAAGAAGGAAAATAAGAAGAAAAGGAAAAGGAGATGCAATTTCAAGAGGAAGAAGCTTCATAAAGGATTCCTAAGACTCCTAAGTATGTGCAAAAGAATCATTCTAAATATTAGATCATTCGTGATAAGAGTAGAGGCATACTGACAAGAAGAAAAGCTACTATGACAGAAGAATAGGTAAATTTGTGCCTACTTTCCAAATTAGAACCCAAGAGAGTGATTGAGGCGTGTAAGGATGAGAATTGGACCAAAGCTATGAAAGAATAATTGATGCATATTGAGAAGAATTAGATAGGAATTAGTCCCAAGACCAAAAAACAAGAATGTAATAGGAACTAAATGGGTATTTTGGAACAAGCTAAATAAGAATGGAGAAGTTGTCAAAAATAAGGCTAGACTTGTGTGTAAGGGCTACTCACAAGTGGAAGGAATAGATTTTGAGGATAAATTTTCTCCAATGGAAAGAATGGAGGCCATTAGGATTTTTTTGGCCTTTGTAGCACATAAGGATTTCAAGGTTTATTAGATGGATGTGAAGTCTGCATTCTTGAATTATGAGCTAGAAGAAAAGGTTTACATTCAACAACCAAAAGGATTTTAGTTATTAGAAAATACTAATATGGTTTCTAGATTGAAGAAGGCATTGTATGGTCTCAAGCAATCTTCCAATGCTTGGTATGCAAGATTGGATAGGTACTTGTTATAATAGGGATTTAATAAAAGTACTGCAGATAGCAATTTGTATTTCAAAGTTGAAGGAGAACACATCTTAATTATGGTAGTGTATGTTGATGACATAATCTTTGGATGAAATGAAGGTATGTGCAAGAGATTTGTAGAAGAGATGCAGAAAGAGTTTGAGATGTCTATGTTTGGGGAGATGAATTTCTTCCTTGGGCTACAAATTAGTCAGACATAAAAAGAAATATTCATTTTACTATTAAAGTATGTCAAGGAAATGTTGAAGAAGATTGGAATGGAAGGCTCTAAACCGGTATGTACTCCTATGGTTATTGGTTGCAAGTTGAGAAAGAATGATGAATCACCTAAGACTAATCAGAGCAAGTACAAATCAATGATTGGTGGATTGCTATATCTAACTGTTGCTAGACCAAATATGATGCATACAGTTTGTCTTGTGGCCATACTTCAAGAAGATCCTAGAGAATCACATGTGGCATTAGTAAAGAGGATATTCAGATATTTGTAGGGCACTCTAGACTATGGTTTATGGTATCCAAAGGATAATAATTTCTCTTTAAGTTCCTATATAGATGTAGATTGGGCAGGTTGTGTGGATGAAAGAAGTACAAGTGGAGGTGCTTTCTTTCTTGGAAGTAAGTTGGTTTCTTGGCTAAGAAAAAAGTAGGATTTAATATCTTTATCTACTACAGAGGAAAAGTATATTGTAGCAACATCTTGTTGCACACAAGTTTTGTGGATGAAGTGGACATTGAAGGATATCAAAATTTCATATGATGAACCTATCTCTATCTTGCGTGATAATACAAGTTCTATCAATATATCAAAGAATCCGATGATGCATTCAAGAACAAAAAATATCTCAATCCGGTATCACTTTCTAAGAGAGAAGGTTGTAGAAAATAAGGTGAAGTTGGAGTATGTGCCTACAAAGGATCAAGTCACATATATCTTCATGAAGGCTCTTCCTAAAGACACATTTGAGTATCTCTAGTAGAAGTTAGGGTTTATTTCCCTTCCTTTCAGCTAGATTCATAAGAGTGTGTATCAGTTAGGTGGAGCATAAATTCAAGATTCGTTTTTTTTGTTCTAGACCGATGAAGGATAACTCTTAGGGAGAGAAGGTAGTATTATTGTTGGTTGGTGAAGTCATATGGAGCATATTTTGTGTTGCTAAGAAGGAGAGTGCAGAAAAGTAAGTGCAGTAAAGAGAGAGTGTAGTTACTTGTTGGTGTTGCAAGTAGTATCAAAGTTGTGTATGCATATATCAAAAGGGAAAAATAGAAAAGAAAAATCCTATGCAAATGATGTGTGAAAGGTGCAGGTGTTTCCCCTTTAATGTTGTCAAAGGGGGAGAGAAAAAGAGTTCAATACATGAAAGATATTTGGATGGGTCTATGTTAAAGGGGAAGAGAGTTGGCTGAAAAACCATAGTGCAGAAGAGACTATGGTATGAAGACCATAGTGGGAGAGTGTTCAGGAGGAAGAGAATGAGAATATGAAGAATGAGAGATGCCCCAATCAGAGGGAGTACTTCTTTTTTACAGAGTTGTTGCCGATATGATTTTGTTGTTGATGGTTTTTTAGAATTGATGTTGCCACCAATGTCAAAGGGGGAGATTGTTGGAAGCTTGATTTCTTTGTGAGTTATTTGGGTGTTGTCACTAATTTCAATCCCTTGTCTGAAGAGAGTGTTGGAATGTTTCTAGTGTTGATGATGTCAACCCTTAGCGTTAGAGTTGTTGGAAGCCTGGATTTGTTGGTATTGATGTCAACACAATGCTAGTGTTGTCATTGATGTCTTACTTCATTATAGTTGTAGAAGTTGTGTTTAGAGAGATATTTGGACATGTTATGATTGATGAGAGGTGTTGTAGATGCTTTTGATGTGTTTTAGATATGCTAGTAGTGTTTTTGATGCAGTTGGTTCACTTGGTTTCCAAGTACTTTAAAGAAAACTTGAATAAAAGAGAGTTCATTGTGACAAAGTGTTGTTCAGTGTTCTGCTCCGCATTTCTTCATGGTTGAAGATATGGATGTTTGGTTTGGATATGATGATTACAGGTTATCAGAGGTTTTATATCTAGAGTTTTAGGTTTTGGATCATGTTGTGCCAGTAGCACATACACCTCATTCTGAACGGGGACCCTCTCTTTCACTTTTGTAGGGTCGCTTTCACTTTCGCCTCATTTTGTGTGCCCCTATTTTGAGTTCTCCATTGGTCAATGAGTCATGAAGTTTCCATCTTGAGCTGACCAAGTTTCACCACCTTCAAAATTTTCAATTCTTTGGCCTTGGTGGAGTTCCTTTGGTAGTTTTCCTTGAAACTTCAAAACTTTCATCCTTTTCCCTTTGCAGGTCTGCTTGCGCAGGTCGCCCTAAGCGAAATTTCATCTTATCTTTGTCGTCCCTACAGTGGCCAAGTCAACACATCCACCCACCTTGCAGGATCTATGGCCTCCATTGTTGTTTCCTTCGCCGACTAACCAGGCAGCAAACACCTCAAGTTGTCATTCATCCTGCAGACCCTGCCATTCCTGCCACTAGTTGTTTCGAATGGCACACCCACCAAATCCATCTTCCTTCGTACCCACATTTATGGTGAACAGTTAATACCCCAAATTCTATAAATATCAAGCTCTGATGGGTCATTTTCATCAACATTCCTTCTAAAACTTGTCAGAGCTCCTCCCACTTCTGCTGCCTCCACACCCGCGAGATCCTGTTGTCGTTCGTGCATTACAATCTTTAGCTTCTTCATCAAGTCCTTGCAGGTCTACCAGGTAGGACCTCTGCCACCACCAGTTTCATCATTTTTTCTTCAAATTTTGCAAATTTATTAAAATCTTAGACATAAAAAAATTTGAAACCAGACATAAGACCTCACAACACACAAAACCCACATTTTGAAAATTGAAAATCCTTTAAAAATTCATCCTTGAATTGCATGCAAAATATTTCTTTCCCATTGCCATTCTTGAACTAGGGTTGTCGCGCCCTTGCGGCCAGTAAGGTCCCCACCATCGTTAACTTGATGATCTTAGTGGCAAACTTCAAACTGTCATCATCGTCCCTCGCAGGCCCACTCATGCGGGTGGCCACCACCTCCTTGTCGCCCTGTTAAAACAAATGAGATACTTAATTTAAGGAGGAATCTCTAAGGTGTTTGCAAGTCTATGAGTGTAGGTCACTGACTACAGATGACCTCCTCTATCTCACCATTTTTGATGGTTGTCTGGCCCCGACCTTCTGGTTTGCATACCCTGCGGGTTCTTTATCTGCCATTCAATAGCTCATTGCGCCTCCCTTGTGGGCCATTTTATGTGGGCTTCCCTTGTTGCCTCGCCACCGTTCAATGATCATCCTCAAACAACTAAGCTCTTCATTCCTCATGCTATGCGGACCCCGAGCTGATGATTTCCATTAAGCCTTCCTAAGCCAAAATGATTAAGTTTGAATCCTTTGCAGGCTTCTGTTTGTGGACCTATGCCACGTGTTTGCCATCCCAAACGGCCTTGGCTATTTGTCCATCTATCTTGTGGACTCTACATTGACTACATCTGTTTGAGCCCTGAGGAGTGAAATAACCAAGTTTGTCATTCACGGACCCTCCAATGCAGGTCATCACTGCCCAAAGTCCACCATTTTGAATGGCTAAGGGACTCCATCCTTTCACTCCACGGGACCCGATGTTGACTCCTCCTGAGCGATTGTCAAAATCATCAAGTATAAGTTGCATGCGGGTATTCTGATGAGGACGGCCGCCTACGAGCCTAAACTACCAAACTAAGCTTGCCACCCACTATGTGGAATCTGACCTCCCTGATGTCGTTCGACCAGCAATGAACAAGTGACCCCCGCTAATGACTTCCTCAAACCCAACAGTGCGGACCACTGTTTATGGGTCGTCATCCCATTTTCACCATCTTAGGCAGCCATCATCCAACGTCCTTCCGCGAGTCCCTAACCGCATCATATTGAACAAATTGAACTTCAAGGCTGAGTTGGTGCCACCTTCCATGGCTACAGATCCCATGTTGTGAGATGCCATCTACAAAATTCCACCTTGCCAGAGCCATTTCAAATGGCGGAGTCCCTAACGACCTAGACACTATTTGTACCTACAATCCTTACACCCACACACCCAAACAATTGATCTAGCATTTCAAATACCTCACAAGTGATCAAATCCACGTATCCAAATGACCTAACATCTCAGTGGGCTCCATTGTAATACAAAATGTTGATGTGGGTGGGTGACTGTGGGCCGCCATGCCCTCTTTGTTGTCTATCTACCAACTCCTCCAAAATGGTTGCCAGCCTAGGGAAGTCTGCACCCTTGGGCCCACATTGCCATATCTTCCTCGAACGAAATCCAAACGATGATCTGAGGGATGTTATGATCCTTAAAAGCTGAATCACTTGATCTAACATTGATTTTGCGGGATTTTGCTCACTCCCCTTGTTTCGCGCATGAATATGCTTATTGCTCCTTTGCTCACAAGATTTATGGAATCGGCTATAGGACCCTAGGGGACGTTTGCAAAAAAGGACAAAGAGAAGAAATCCACCGAGGTTCCAAGAGGGAAGGAGGACAAAGATTAGATGAAATACAAGTTCCACGGAACCAAGGTCACCTCCAAGATTACCGTAGAATGGGATATAGTTATTGATATGAACCTGGGGCATATTGACACTAATGAATTTAGGCAGAAGGTGATTTTCAACCCCACGACGGAGAATGCAAAAAAGATTAGAAAGAGTGGCTTGGCTAAGGTAGTCAGTTTCTCACCTGCTCTTGTGGTTCCAGAGTTGGTGATGGCCTGTAGAGAGGCCTATCAAGAGAAGACCAGAAGAATTGTTAACTGAGATGGAAAATTATTGGCCGACCTATCGGCCAAATTCATAGGGAGAACATTTCACATCCCTACCTTTGACCCTATAGAGGAAACTACCAAGGAATATGCAGAAAGTACATGGAAGGCTAACCCCCTAAAATGCAAAAAGATTATCAATCAATACTGGTTAAAGGAGAAGAGGGGGAGTAACAAGGTGCCCCGAGAACTCTTCAGGAGTGACTTCTATGAGGACTATCATGAGTTGGTAACCTTGTTGAGCAGTGTCATGGGCATCCCTACGGCCGCCTACTTCCAAGACTAGATGTTCTACTTCATTGAGGAGATCATCAAAGGAAACACCTAGTTTTATTGGGCAGGAATGATCAACAATAACTTGCATGAGCATTTTGTAGCAATCAAGAGAACCTCTCAATTTTACATGACATCTTACTTGGTCTATCTACTGGAAGACCCCTTTCCATACAGAGGTCTATTTGTGGCACAAATCTCAACTCCAGTAAGAGAGTTAAAAGTATATGACAAGTATCCCTAGCTCCAATATCGAAACTTCAAGAAGGATTATTGTGGGGTGAACGATGCCTTTATTGGGCACATTATCAAACTCCTTGGAGGAGACTTTGAGAGTAGAGTTACTCACAACGCTCGTGCATTCATTCACCGGTTTGGGTTTCTATTCATATAATTCCCCAAGTTCACATACATTAGGACAAAAGGCTTCTCCGAGAGGCCATATAAGCTGCCCAAATATCCAAACGACTGTCTAATCCTGCTAGAGGTCTCTAGACAGTTGTAGCATGCTCACACACTCCTGAGTGACAAACATAGGCTAGGAATCCCTTATCCTCACTTTTGGCTAGGGTATGTATGCACTTTCCACATCTCAATGTGTAGAGTATTTTGAAAAGGATATCATTGAGTATAACTTGGGATTTTATATTGCCTAATCGCAGATGGTTCCATATGGTAAATTGAAGAAGATGGTTGGGCAAGAATATGCCCACTTGCACAATATTGAAGACTTCTAGGCTAACTGCGGAGACAAAAAAGAAGTACACATGAGGCACTACATGCATATGACTGCATACTTTGCCAAGATGATCCAATTGCTCCTAGTGCCAGATTAAATTTTGGAGGATGAGAACACTATTGTAGATCCGAGGTACAATGTCATTGCTAACTTACCATTGCCCTCAATAGACTGAAATGAGGAAGACGTCAATGAACTCGACATTCTAACCAAACCAATAGAGCATACAACAAAGCAGTGGATTGATGGAAAATCGCTCAGCTAAAGCTCCAAGGGGAAACTCTAACCTATGGTGAGCTTGAAGAAAAGCTTGAGAGTGAAATTGACAGTGGAA
Source organism: Sequoia sempervirens (assembly GCA_007258455.2). Taxonomy (NCBI): domain Eukaryota; kingdom Viridiplantae; phylum Streptophyta; class Pinopsida; order Cupressales; family Cupressaceae; genus Sequoia; species Sequoia sempervirens. The sequence continues at coordinate 230,104,896 of VDFB02270651.1, read as the reverse complement.
CTATTGTTGCTCCAGCTGGAGAGACTCCAAAATCTCCTCCCACCACTATGTCAAACAAGAGAAAAGAAGTATCAAAATGTCAACCTAAGCATAAGGTATATTCAAGGAAGGCCTCTGAATATGAACCTTCAAAGAAAGCTAAGAAATTGGGCGAATTCATTGAGATGCCCATGATCCAAGAAGATCCATTGCACGAGGGAGAGGAAGAAGAGGTAGAGCAACCAAAGTCTCCACCTACTACCTTTGTTCTTGCTGCCACCATCACTGCCACTACTATCACTCCTCCACCTGCATCTCAAGCAGTACTTGCTTTCTCTTCGCCTATGGTGGACATCTCGATTCACCTGACCTCCACCTTGCTGACTACACCCATCATAGCGAGGGATTCTTCTTCGTCCACCACTTCCCCACTTTCATCCTCCTCGATGTCTCCATCCACTAAAATCCCTTTAGCCTCTACCACAACAATTCCTACCCTCACTCTTCCATAAGCTTTTGCTTGACACATGTAGAATATACCCATGGAGCCCTCTGGAGTGTTAATGAAACCTGCAATGTAGGCTGCCCTAGCTCAGGCTGTTGTCGGGCTCCCTATCCCTCCTCAAATAGAACCACCTAAAATGGAGGTGAAAATGCAAATCTTAGAAGAGCTTGAAAGACAAGAAAGAGAGGCAACCAAGGAAATGGATGAAGAATTTTAAGAGGACTACCATGAGCATCCAAAACATCAACACTTGGTCATCGATGAGGTGGTGCATGAAGAAGAAGAATCATAGTCTTCTGAGGAAGATGTTGAAGGCCTCAATTCAAAATATATAGTGGAAACTTTTGATCAAGAGCTAGAGGAAGAAGTGTCTAAGCAACTCAAGAACGTTGGAGAGGAAGTTGAGAGGCAATCTTCTAAAGAAAAGAAGGAGATAGATGATGATATGGAGGTATCCATGGAGCCTCCAACTAGAGACCAAGACAAAATCCTTGGCCGTGATGAAGAGGTTCCTCCCACAGGGGAAGAAGAAGAAAAGAAAGGGGAGAAAGCTCACGAAGAAGATAAGCCTAAAGAAGAGGCTGCAACAAGAAGAAGCCCAGAAGTAGAACGTCATATAGAGCATGGGAAAGAAGAAGAAGAAAAGTAATATGAAGGGGAAGATAGCCCCATGGAACACATAGCTACCACTAAGTCACAAGAATAAAAGGCTATATTCATCCGCGAATTAGATGAAGAGTTAGAAGAGAAGACAAAATAGGAAGCTTCAAGGCATCAAGAAAGGGAGATCCAACATATTCAAAGAGAAGAAGGTGATCATGAATCACCAAAGGAGGGACCTCAGATGCCCGAATGGTTAGAAAAACATCTGTAGAAGAGGACCCCCACTCCCATGGACCCCAAAGAAAGACTGGAGGCAATATTTGCACGGCCTTGGGTGGGACCAAAGAAAGAAAAGAAACCAAGAGTCTAATCCCAAATCACGATGGATGCCTCGGGATCGAGGACAATACAAATTGCCACTTCGATAAAGGACGAGGAGGGGGTCAGTTACAATATTTCCACCATTGACCTAGGAACAACCACAAGGGAACAAAATATTGATCATCTCTAGGGGTCTATTTCCACCATCGTGCATCAAATGAGCAAGGCTAAGTCCTGTAAAGAGGAATTGAAGGAACAAGTAGTAGACCTCATTGCATACATTGAGCGATGGTCTTCTGCTGAGGAGCTAACCACGAAGTCATCAACAACTCCTTTGCTACTTTCAAAGGGCCATATCAGTAAATTGGAGAAGAGAAAGAACTAGACTAAGGCCATTGAAGATTGGTTTAGGCAGGTACTCTATAATAGAGATATAGGCATTGGTCATGCTGTCTAGATAGCAAACAAGTTCCGGGAAGTGCAAAAACAACTTGAAGGCATGAAGAAATTCTACACTGACTTCCCCAAATTGTATAGGATTACGTATCCTAAACTTGATTATATCCTCAAGATGCCCGAGAAAACTTGGGAAAAAGAATTGGCCTTGGCAAAGGATGACCATTGGCTCGTTGAGACATGGAAATTAGGCCTAGATCATAGAAGAAAAGTCTTGGAGTGGGCACTCCATGAAGTAGAGCTTGACCTGGACTGGGTCAAAAAACATTGGGATGGTTGTGAAGAATATTTATAGCTCATGAAAAACTTTGACATGTCGCCAGTCGAGCTGGATCCCGAAAAGATAGGGCCTTATTTTCATAAGAAGATGGAAAACAGGGCTATGGATTTGCCACCGCCGGATTTTATGGATTTTTCCACCCGAGCCTTCACCCAATTAGAGCAAGCAATCAAGAACACACCAAGGTGCACACAAAATTGGCAGTTGATTACCAGTAGATCCATAAAATTAACTTTCCAAGTGCTCCAATTTGACATAATGGAATGGAATGAACTTCAGGTGTTGATCGACAAGTTCGTGGAGTATGCCACCATAAGAAAGAATGAAGGAGATCCAGTCATTGATGATGAGTTCCTCACTATGTAGCTACAACAAAAGGGAAATCAACTAGAAGACAAAAGTGCTACAATACCAAGCACTAGACGACAAGATAGGCTAGAAGACAAGAGATGTATTTTAAAATTGTAAAATTTTGAGGTGTGGATGAAACCCTAATTTGTAGTGAATCTTGGCCACACAATGAGATTGAATCTTGGCCACACATTTTTCTTTTTGAAAACTATAAATAGGGGGTCTCCTCTCATTTTTGAGAGAGTTGAGTTGTTGTAAAGACATGATGCTGAAATTCTAATAGAAATTCATTGCTTTTGGTGGATTCTTGGATTTCATTCATGTTTCATGATTCATCTCCTCATAGTTAGTAGATTTGAGTAGATTTACTTTGTTGTTCTATGTGTTTTACATGGTTTTAGTAGATTAGTGAATGTTGTTCATTGATATTGAAGAATATTGTTGTGTTGATGCCCTTCCTTGTTCATGCTTTGTGATGTTTATTGATGATAAATAGCAGTGTAAAGCTAGTCTGAACATAAATTCATTGTTGCACTCAAACTTCATCTTTTATTCATGCTTTATGGTGAATAAACAGTTGAAAATTTGCAGACCTTAGAAGATTGCACTAGTTTCATGATACTGTTAGCTAATTTGGTTAACTGGAACTTAGTTTCAGAAAGGCTATCTACTCTAGTGTCCTCCATCATCACTATTCATTGGTAGTTTCAGGTCTAGGAACTTCTTCCTTTCCCTTCCCTTTTGAATTTTCTTTTAAATAGTAATTTAGGACAAGTTCCAGCATCATTGCATATTGTAAAGCCAAATCTAATGATAAAAGTGGAGTTTCAGACTATTGTCCTGAACTTGCAACAATAGAGCATCATTTTAGAATTCCATAAACTCCATTTAAAGAATCAGTTCCCTCCCAACTTAACATATGTAAGGTTGCCCTATGATTACCAATAAATTACATGAAACAACTGAGATGTTCCAAGCATTGTCATGACTTGACATTCAAAACCTTGGGATAATTTCCTACAATTTACTTGTAGGAGATTATCTTTCAAGAGAGGTGATGTACTTCTACATTACCTATGTTAAGAAGTGCAAAAACACCCATCAACAGAGCATTCTGGAGTGGAAGATGTTTTTGACAGTATGTTTGTTTGATGAAACAAGGTGTCTGGGAGAAATGAGATTGCTTTGAATTTCTTTGTAGTGAAGGTTCTTGGCTTGTGGATCTAGGAACATGATTATATATTTTGTATCTACCTTCCCTTGAATTTTTAGTCTTTGAGGTGTTCCGCAAAGTTGTTTAGTGAGTTGGATGTTTGTGCCAATGTGTCTGGTTGTACAAAATAAAAGTGTTCTTAAGTTTCAGGTGATTGTAGTAGTAGTGGTAAATATTCTAATGATGTTGAATATTCTAAGATGTTTTGGATTGTTGGTGTATGGTCTGTGAGATGTTTTCAAACCTAGAGAGGCATGTTTGTGATTGCTTGTTAGTGTTAGTGCAATTTTGGCCGACCTGGTGTTCTAGCTGCACTAATTATGGAGGATGATTGTTGTTTGTGGAAGTGTTGAGAAGCGTTTTGATGTAGATTTGGGTCCTAGTTAAGTTTTGGCATGGTCTGCCTTCACTTCATTCCACCGTGGAAGTGATTGGTGCTGACCTATTTGATATTGCATGGTTGAGGTGCATACATTTCCTTATGGCTAACCTAATTGAGATTTATTTAGGTCATGAATGGTATAAATACAAGGTGGTTTGTTGTGTGGATTAAGTAGAGAGTGTGGGTGATGCAAAAGATATGAAAGTGATCAAGTGTGGTGATTTGAGTGTGAACTTTAATGCTTATGATTCCCAGATGAAGTGATAAGAAGGTGTTTATATTTTAGTCTATTGAATGGGTTGTTTGTGTTTTAGTGGAACTGTATCTTCAACATAAGAGAGATGCATTGTTAGCAGTTCAAATTGGCAATGAGCCACCTCTTCTTCTATCTTTTTTTTTTATAGTGAGTCCTCTAGCAGAAAGCTCTTCTTTCTTTTGAGTAGTGATCCCTTCAACAATGAGCATATTGTATTTGATGTTGCTATTACCTTATATTGTGAGATAATCCTCATCACAGTTTTTCCCTTCTTGGGTTTTCCACGTAAATCTAGTGTTCTATTATGCATGGTGTTTTGATGTTTTACTATTTCTCTTGTTTAATTTCATGATAAATCTAATTAAGATTTTAAGGGCTAATAAATATTTGAATGTTAATGAGGGTTTTGATATTTTAATGTACAATTGATTAACCCCCTCTTAGTTGTCATGTGCATATAACAATAGTAATTAGTTTTTTTTAGAGGAGAATAAATAACTCCAAATTAAAGTCATGGGAGCATATTTTTTGGATCAATAACGTGCTTTACCATAATTTATTTGGTTCATGTTGGTGATTTGATAGTTGAAATTATAGTTGGAGGAAAATGGTGCAGGAGCACCCAAGCTCTTCAAGGAACACTTCAAGGGCCAGGAGGATGCAGGGGTCATGAAGACTTTTCAAGCATCTCAGAGCATCAATTATAACATCCTAAAGCCTATAATGGCTTTTGAATTGGATAAAAATGTTAAAGGAGTCAAAAGTCCTAAGGGTCCTGATAAGGACCATAGGACTAAAATGCATTACAAATGGACCAATGGTGTCCTAAGAGACTAGATAGGTGATTATATGTTTTAATTCAGTCAGATAAGGTTGAATAATGCCATGTAATAGTTTAGAAGCTTTATAGTTGATAGGGGTTCAATAAATTTTAAGTTGGAGAATTCAAATTTTCAAAATCCAACTTTGGCGGGAAAGTGTGTTTTTGATGATTTAGCACTAATAATGTAATGAAACCAATTCTAATCAGTTGGGACAGTTGGGGTAATGGTTTTTAAGGTTGGAAAAGTAATTTTTACAGGTTGTTGGTTGATATTGTAAGTGTTGTACGGACTACTATAGAAAATCAATAAAAATTTCAATCTTTTTGCATTTTCTTGAGTTTTTTTGATGAATTTCTGATTCCTTTTGGTTTCATGCTCACTTGGATGATTTAGGAACTTATATTTACATGAATTTTACCTTTTGAAGGACCTGAATAATGTTTGGAATCAGTTTCTTGTGTTATATTGCTGACTGTCCTCAAAAAGTGTAGATTTTTCACTAGTTTTGAGAGTCTTTATGAATAAATGATCCATTTCATGGGAGAGTGTGACTGAAAACTTGTGAAATGGATCATATATAACCTTTATTATACAGATATAACAAGTTATTGTGCAGGAAAGAGTGATTCTTGGGTGTACACTGAGTTTTAGCAAGGAAAAGTGCATGAAAATGGAGGCTAAGGTGTAGCAACAGGAGATCTACCTTAATGAGGGGTATATTTTTGAGTTTAAGGTGTTTACATATGTTGATATAATGGTGAAAAATTAAAGAGAAAGTTCTGGAAGTGTTGGGAAAGCTAATTTTCAAGAGGCCCTAGTTTTGGAGCAATTTAGTGAGGGTTTTTTGTTCGAGGGTGTCAAGGCTGTCATAGGCGCCTAAAAACTTGAAAATACTTGGTTTGGGAACATTTTAAGATACTGTCGAAAGTCTTATAATCTGGATTTAAGATTAGAGAGGGGTTGCTTTGAAAAAGAGGGCTAATTAGGCCTTAAAATTGAGGAAACAACAGATTTTGGAAAGGTTGTTCTGAAAAAAGTGCCATCAGGGATTTGATATGTTGTTTAGCATCATAAACTACTTCTTAATCAATCATTAGATTTGAGATTCCTTTGGGGAAGTTGAGTGAAAGTTTGAAAAAACCATTGCTAGAGGGCTAGTTGGGCTAGAAGCCTAGTCATGGTGAAAAGTGGATTTTGTGTAGGATAGAGGTTTGGAGCTTTGTAAATGTTTAAGACAAGCTTATTTGTGTTACTTAAGAGCATTCCTATATTTTGGAACCATAGGAGAAGGATTGGAGTCTTAAGTAAACCATTTAGGCGTTGTCTCCATCTGGGTGCCTAGAACATGGTTTAAGAGTGTATCTTTGGAGTTCTTGAGAATCATTGTGTTTCCTTCAAAGTCCCATACCCTCTGCATCAGAAAAGTTATTAACTATTATGTTGCATAAATAATGCACTATTGTAGTAATCGAGTCATTAATTGTAAATGACTTAAATTTTTGATAATATTTTTTGTACCAAAGCAATAAAATCATATTAGATAATAGCATACTATTTCAATAAGTGTGAATCAAATTATACAAACACATAATTAAGTATATTTATTAATGCATAATTATATTTAGTCTTAATTCTTTTTTTCTAAAACTAATAATTTAAACATCATCATAAGAGGACTTCATTGAAAGCATAATTAATTTTCATATTAATTTGCCCCACCTCACAATAAGAAATACTATTAAGATAACTATAATTTAGTATAAATGTCATTAAAAAAAACAAGATATTAATAAAGTTCAACTTTAAATATTTATACACTAGTGTTCCAACAAAACTAGTAAGAAAATAGATATCAAAATTATTCAATAAGAAAATTAATTATTTTTTATTCGAAAAGTAGGGAAAGGGCCTTGATCCCAAACAAAATAGAAAGCAAACACATGGCCAATAGGCCCAACAGTTCAAGTAGAAACAAAGGCCTATAGGCCTGCCAGAAAACAACACCAAAAATTAAGGTAAAAAATTGTAGAGTGTTAAACCAAAATGTCATGTAGGCCTCAAATATTCAAGCATGTAGGCCCCAAATAACCCAAGAAACAACCAAAAAGAAAACCATCTAATAGAGAACTAATATTTAGGACTATTAATTAAATTCCATTCTTTCTTAAGCAACTCCAAATCATTCTTCCAAGTGTCCTCAACATCACCAACAATATCCTCCTTCAATGCGTCATCATCCTAGTTATTCTCCTTCTTACATTTCAATTTCCTAACTTTAGATTTCCCAATAATCATTCCAAAAATGGCATGATTCATAATCTCATGAGTGATAGATATAATGCAGCTCATTGCATTATCGATCTTTGTCATCTTTTCTTTCAATGTATCACTTTCATCTTCTGATTCCATTAGGTTAACCCTCCCCTGTAAATTGTCAATCCGATTCTTAAATCATTGAAGAGTATCACTTCCTAGATCCCCCTCCTCCTAGATCATTGTAACCTTATATTTATTAACATTATCTTCCTACAATTTTGGGTTTGTACCTTCCTTTTCTTCCTCAATGAAAATGTTTATTTCATTCCTCTCATTATCCTTCTCCTCCTCTTCCTCACTTTTTCCTCCTTTGCTTCCACTTCCTTGCTAGTGTTATCATCGTCAAACTCTTTCCCAATCACCACTTCCAATTCTCTTTGGCTAGTATCAAGGTCCTCCTCAAACATAGGGAAATACTCTTCATCTGAAGACTCATCCCCCTCCTCTTCAAAATTTATCCTTTTCCCTTTAATGTCTTGGTTTTTGTTTTGTTTCACCACTTTGGTCACTCTAGTTGACCTTCTCTCACCTTTACCACTGCTCGAGTCATCCAATTGACCCACATCACCCTCGTCTGATATTTCAATAGTAACATTCTTAACCATCATCTTTTCATAAGGGTCCAAGAAATTTCATTTTGAACTAGTGGGGTTTTCCAAGAATTTTTTATTTTTGAGAGGGATGGGTAGACTATTTTTCCTCTATGAGAGGGTTTTGAGAAACAACATTAGGTTGGATAGTAGATTTTGGCTTCTTGCCAGGGTTAGGGTTATGTTGAATCAAATGAGGATTTTCCTTCAAAGGCTTAATTTGTAGGGGCTTAACTTTTTTGACTGGACACAACTAAGGGGTTAAAGCAAAAACATGATTATAGAGTCTTAGAATTAGGCCCTAATCCGGTGAGAGGGAGGCCCCTTTGGCCCTACATTGATGCAGAGAAGATAAAAGAAAGAAGGGGATACTGATTTTTTATTACGCATTATATGATTAAGGAAAGGGAAGTGATAACCATGGATAGTAGTATATCTTCCTTCAAGATTGAAATATTTTATGATGTGTAAACTCACCAAACCGAAAGGAGCCAAAAATTTCTCTGTCATAGCCATTTTGAAATCTCCAAGTTGCTTCTCCATTGCTCACCTTTGCCACTTTAATTCCATTACATTCTAGACCCGTTGCCTCAACAATAAGTTTGGGATTCATCTCAAAGTTGACACTTGCAATAGACACCTTAGTGTCCCTTCACAAGTTAATTTTTTTTTTTATGTAAGATCATTGTTGAATCCTTTCATGGCTTGGAAGAAGGGTGTCATTCTAGCTTCCTCGAATAACCTCTAGAGTTCAACATTTTGTTTGAGGGGAACACTAGATAAGGGTTCAAAGCACTTCCTTGGCCCACCCATATTCAGCCCAAGGCCCTTCCACCTCCTTCGTAGAGGATTTCAAGACACAACAACCACACCACACCAATAGATATCGGACGAAAAGGAAAGAAATTGGAGTTTATTTTGGTAATTTTGTAAAAAAGGTAAGATAAAATGCATTTTGAAGATTTAGCCAGACCATTTAAATGGGCTTTTGGGAAATATCTCCACTTGTCTTTTATGATAAGATTCACAATATGCCTCTTGGGATGAATCTTGTGCTTAATCAATATGATTAGAGGATTAGACCCAAAGCTCATGTGAACATTAAGCTCACCATACAAAATCATAAAAAGCCATTATATTAAAAGTGTCATTGGGACTTGGAGAGATAAGGTGAAAACCTAGCAAAATCTTATTAATCATTAGATGGGCCTCCCTTTTATTAATCCATAAAGGTTTAAAGACGTAAAATTTATAGCAATCATCACTTAATTTTATGATATGAATTTATCCTTCGTCACACGAAAACAACCCCTACCAGCTCTAGAGTTGTTTCGTAAGTAGAAACTTATTGTGATATAAGACATGTGTTGTAATATTTTCCATTGATTAGCTAGGGAAAATCTAACCTTTTGGATTTCATACTTGACCCCTTTCCTTTCCATCATATCCTTAGCATTTAAATCCATATTTCTGGATAGAAATCCAATACCCAGAGTGAGAATCCAACAATTGGAAATAACAACCATAACCATTGGAACCAGATTGAGTTTTATTCTCATTAATCCTTGTTTTATTTATTCTCACATGCTCTTCAAAAACAATTTCTTTAATTATTTGAGGGGAATCCTCATATTTCTAGCTCCGCCACTATAAACAAGAAAGGCCCAAATTGGAAGTAGCATTCACTACTCTGTTACCTTCTTTGCAAATGTGCAATAGTGTATATTGATCAAGGTTCTCAATCATCCTTTTTGAATCTTTCAATGGATTCTTAATCATCCATAGATCATTAGCAACACCCTTAAGAAGGTTGATGATTAGTTTAGAGTCACCTTTTATAACTACTTTGTTAAATCCCCTTTCCTTAACCCTCTTCAGACCCCACTAGACAATGATAGCCTCCACCTTATTACTAGTACCAGTGCCCAAAAATTTAGCATATCCTTCAATGAAAATTCCCCTATGGTCTCTTATTAGACCACCAACAACAACTACACCTGGGTTACCTTTTGAACAACCATCAAAATTAAGCTTGATCTAGCCATCACTAGGACAGATCCAAATAGTCCTTCTACTCAAAATATTGGCCCAATTGATTCTTGTTAGATATTTTTTAATTCCCTAGTTCTATTTGATTCTAAGGTCCCTATAGTTAGGCATTATTTTAGAGAGACCAAAATTACTTGAGTTTAATTATCCTAAATTTACTATTTTGTGCTCAAGAAAACCTCCATGTTGCTTCTCTGTTGATCTCTGGAAATCCTATTATGTATTTCCTTCCTTGGGTACCATGAAACAAATGGAGGAATTTTCTTCCACAGTTCCACAATAATTGGGTGTTTAAAAGGGAAATTGGTCCATTGTTCAATAAAGCCCCTAAGGAAGTAGGGAAATGCCTAATCAATCAACAAAATACAAAAGACTTGAGTTCATACCTCTTTAGCAAAAGGGAAATGAAACAATAGATGGATGATTCTTTCAGCCTCTTCAAAGTAGAGAGAACACCTATTAACAAACTGGAAGATCCTCTTCTATTAAGAACATCAATTGTGAGTATATTGCCATGTGTAGCGGCTTACCAAAAGTAGTTAATATTTGGGATGAGTTTTGCATTCCACAATTTGTTCTAGTCAAAGGTCTGAGTAGGGACAAAAGGTTTCTCCAACTTGGTGTAGGTAGATTTGACAGAGAAAAATCCTGAAGGGTTGTCACTCCAAATCCATTCATCTTCAAAATTATGATAGAAGAGAAGGTAGTCACCAAGTAGAGGATCCAAGAGAGGAGAGGGGTCAAGTCAATCAAGCTAGTTGCAACCCCTGAAGACCCTCCACCTAGACAAGTGATCACTAAAATATTTCCAATTTGGGAGATTGCCTCCCCAATCCACATAATCATATTAGAAAATCCCATTAAGTATTATAAGTTCATGTTTGATATGGTTTAGCTAAAAGATAGAGGACAACATAGGGCCCCTTCCCCATGTTGGTGTCAATGAGGTTATTTCCTAACTAGTTATTAGTGGGAACCTATTCACATGAAAGTTTTACTTAGGAGTTAAGTTAGTCCTAGGTGTCATTTCTAGAAGTTAGTTATAATGGGCCCATGTCTCATTATTTACTTTTAGTCATTTAGGCATTTAATAGTTATCTAATGCAATTAATTTTTGCATTGAGAATTTAATGTTTGTATCAAGGGTAGTTATCATATCTCATCACACCTTGTATATATATATTCAAGGTGCTTGTACATTGTATCATATCATTCATCTCATTGATCAATATCAATTCTCAATATTCATGCAAGCTCATGTTATAACAATTTCTTGTGGATGGTATCTTTCTTGGTTGATCCTTTGAAGGCCACATCTTCATTTGGGTTTATTAGCATTTCCAACACCCCAAGCATCATCCCAAAATTTAATCTTCCTGCCATTATCCACCCTTCTTCTAATACTTTGTTTGAGAGTATTTCTTGTTTTCATTATGTTGTTCCAGATTATCAACCCCTTAGGCCAATCCTGAGAAAACAACAAACAACCTGGATCAAGATTGCCCAGGTATTTAGCTTTTATGATTTTAACCCAATCGTTTATGCCTTCTAGGAAGTGTCAACCATGTTTAGAGAGGAGAGATTTATTGATTAGGTTTAACCTTCTTATCCCTAGGCCACCAAATTTTTTTGGAGAGCAAACCTTGTCCCAGCTTACTAGGGAAATCCTAGATTTTTCTTCTATTCCTTTCCAAAGAAAATTTCTTTGAATTTTCTCAAATTTCTTTGAATTTTCTCAAATTTCTTGATTAAATAAAAGATGAAATTTGGAAAACATAAAGGAAATAGATCGAGATATTTTGGAGGGAGGGTTTGAGGAGCAGGATCTTATCTTCCTGGCTTAAAATCTTACGTTTCCAACCAACCAACTTCTTTTGGATCCTTTCTATAATACCATTCTAGTAGGTGATAGGAGGATTTTTAGTGCTTAGGGGAAGACCAAGATAAGCATCCAATAAAACAACCTCCTAACAACCCAAAATTCTCAACACCTTGTCTTTTAGCTACTAATTAGTATTGAAGAAGCACACCTTGCTTTTAGAGTAGTTAATGTGTTTTCCTAAAGCCATAGTTCATAGTCCTAAAGAATGGATTTCCAATTGGCAATTTCAACAACTAAAGCAACACCAAAATGGATGGTATCATCCACAAATTGCTAATGGGAAGTAGGTGGAAGTGAAGAGGCCGCTTTAATCCCTTTGAGGACACCTTGGTCCAAATTTCTTTGAAGGTTTCTCCTTAGCAATTCAACAACAATTATAAGCAAGTAAGGAGAAAGGGGGTCTCCTTTCCTTAAACCTTTATCACAAGAGAAAAACCCTTTGGGAACTCCATTTAGTAAAACAAAGAATCTTGTCATGGTGACAAAAGATTTGATCAATTTTAAAATCCTTCCATTGAAACCAAACTTTTCCAAAACAACAATGAGAAACCTCCAAGAAACCCTATCATAAGCCTTTGAAATGTCTAATTTCAAAACCATTTCCAATTTCTTACATAGATCCATAGAGTGAATATACTCATGGGGGACAATAGCAACATCAAGAATTTTCCTTCCCTTAACAATTTTTTTTTGGTTCATAGAGATCGACTTATCAAGAACCCCTTTTGACTTGTTAACAACAATTTTAGAGAAAAAATATACACTGTGTTCCATAGACTTATGGGTCTATAATCTTGTAGGGAGATAACATCCCCTTAGGAATTAAAATAGTAAAGGTTGAGTTAAGTTGAATTAGTAGTCTTCCTAATCTAAAGAAGTCTCTGACAATATCTAAAAAATCAAAAGAAATGACATCCTAGAAATCTTGAAAAATGTTGGGGGGGAAACCATCAAGACCAGGAGCTTTATAAGCTCCAAAGGAAAAAACCACATTCTTGACTTCTTGCATCATAATTGGTTTCCCCTATCCTTTATCTCCATCTTCGAAATCACCTTAAGAATAACACTGAGAAGAGTTTCAATCTCAATGTTAGATTGGTCCTAGGCTCCACCATTATCTTTGAAAAAGGATATAACTTCAACAACCATTTCATCATCGTTTGTTAGAGTAGCATCATTAGCATTTACTAGAGAGTGGATGTTGTTTCTTTTCCTATGCTTCAAAGTCGATTGGTGGAAGAACTTAGTGTTCCTATCCCCTTCTTGCAACCACTATATTCGAGATTTCTATTTCCAGAAAATTTCCTCCTTCTTAGTAACTTTGAGCCATTCCTCTTTAAACTCTCTTTCTCTCCTTGAGGTATCATCATCAACATCTCCATTCTCCATCTTGGCTTGAATATCTTTTAGACTAGAAAGGATGGAGCACTTAGTATGGAATATATTCCTGAAGGAAATTTTATTCCATCCTTGCACATTATCTCAAATCCTTTTTAGTTTTTGAGCTATGAAAAACATAGGTGTACCTTGGCAGGGAATATTACACCAATGTTGAATAAGTTCCTTAAAATTAGGATGTAGGTTCCACATTATCTTGAATCTGAAGGGAAAGGGGCCTTTGGGCCTCTGCTCCTCCCACCCCAGAAGAAGAGCACTATGGTCAAAAGTAGATCTTGGAAGGGCTGAAAGATGCAACTTTGAGAGAATATCCCAGTCACTAGAGATCAAAACTCTGTCCAACTTAACTTGGATGTGGTTGTGCCCTTGACATCTATTTGACCATGTAAACTTGGATCCCTTGAGATCGACATCCAAAAGGCCTTGAGCAAGGATGAAATTAGAAAAATCCAACATACTATTTGAGTAGTCTTCCAATCCCCCCAGTTTGTCAGAAGGATATAGAGGGAATTTAAAGTCCCCAATCAACATCTAATGTATCTTTTGGTTATTTTACATGAGCACAAATAAGGAGTTCCAGAGATGAACTCTAACATCCCTAGAGTTAGGGGCATAGATATTGAGAAGATTCCACTTAACAACATTCAATCCATCTTCTATGATGGTTTCTAAGTAGTTCCTGCTTCAGTAACCTTTGGTTCCTTTAATTATTGCAAGGTTCCAAAGGGTAGCAAGGCCACCAAAGTCACCCTTCGCATTAATTATACAAAACTCCACCATTGGCCATATATTTTTAACAATCTTTTCAAAAGTTTCCTGTTGCATTTTGGTTTCTTGGGTAAAGAGAACATCCACTTTTAGACCCATAATAGAACATTTAACAATATCTTGTTTCAATGGGCTATTCAACCTATAAACGTTCTAGGTCATTATCTTCGTTGAGAAATAGACAAGAAGGCTAATATTTGCCAGATACTGACCAGGAGAGGACCAAACTCCCCTAAACCAATTTTATTTTTCTTTAGGCTCGAGAGGCCCTCTAGGGTCCTCTATTTTCTTGAAGCCACCTCTCCAGTAGCCTCTCTAGATCTGGTATCCCTTTGAGAAGGTCTCCCTGTTCACTCCCCACATCCACTTTCTTTTTCTTTTTTAATTTTCCATTTACCTGAGTCCCAGTCTTCTTCCAGAACCTCCTTCATGGATCTCTATAAGGATAAAGGGGACTCCAAATCCCCAAATCCCAACAAGGCAAGAGAATCATGCATACTCTTGTTGTGGTTCTCTTAATGTAAGACTTCTTCCTCGCCCAAAGAAACACATAGACCCCTTCCAACATTTGTCTTTGAGGCTTTTGTGGAGGAGGGGGGCAAATCCAAAACACAATTATTAGTTTCTGCAGAATTCATTTCATTATGCTGGGACTGAGGGAAAATATCCTTAAAGGAAGTTGGTGGTTCCTATCCTTTGTTATTTTCTCCACTATTTGCATCATGTTGTATCTCTAGTTCCAACACAACTGAGAGGTTAGCCTGGGGCAACCTCAACTCCTCTTTCCCATTCTCCAAGAGGTCCTTCTCCATTGGAGGGGGAGAGAACAACCTCAAAAATTGCTTTATCTTTTTGTGTATGTTGTTTTTTGCAGGAGCTGCTAAGATGTTTGAACTTCTTGCAAAGCTGACAAAAAATACTGGCATTTTCATATTCTATAGCTTGATTCCATATCCCAAACCTTGATTTCAAAGTTATCAAAGAGGGTAGGACTTTATTAATTGCTACATTCACACATAATCTTGCAAAAACCAACCTTGATTTTTGTACAGTAACTTTATCAATAGCTAAAAGACTCTCGAAAGAGTTAGCAATTCGTTAGTAAAATTTTTGATTCCAGAACTCCAGAGGGAGCCCTGGAAGCCAGATCTAGGTAGGGGCAGTCGAACCAAGATCTGCAAAGGGGTCAAACCCAGGCTTCCACTTGGAAAGGAAAGACAGTTCCTAATTTTTTTGTCCAAGGTCCATGAGCCTCCAGTGAGAGTCTTGATCAGATCTTCATGATTCACAAAACTAAAGAGAAACAAACCATTGCACATGACACTAATGCTCACATCATCTCTAAGTTTCCAATTTGAATCAATCCATTTTCACACTTAATCAATAGTTGTTCTAAAGGACAAAAACTTACCTACGAGGGATAATTGGAGATCCACAATAGTCTCATCCATGATTTTGTCCAGTACTTCAACCTTGAGGCCGTCCACAACACAACATGTGTTCGAGGCTCCTAAAGCCTTGGAGTACTTCTTAGATAAAGTATCATCTCCAAGCAGCTTGTCCACAAAAGAGACTGAATTTTCCTTTGCAAAAAAAGAATCGATCCCCAAACAGGGGAGCGATATAGCTTTTCTAGCATTCCGAGAAGAGACACTAGAAGACATGGGGCATTTTTAAATTTCACCCTAGAATTACATGCCGTTGGATTGAATTTCCCACCATCAACCGCTTACATAGAGGATGCGGTTTTGGAAGGGGACACCAGCTGGCCCAGACAACACCATGGCAGACCAAGCGGGAACAAGTGAAATTTGAGAGGGCATTAATTAGAGATAACAGATTTCCATAATCCATGAAAATTGTTGCTGGGTGTTTCTGGCATTAATTGTTAGCTCAATTTTTTCTATATAATGATTAGCTAAATAAATTACAATTTTTTTACCTTAACAATAAAAAATGCGATGATGGTATGCAATTTTTTTGTACTTTACAGCAAAACTGAATCTGCGGTTTTTAGCCGAGAAGACCAGCATGAATTGTTATAAACTATTAAAAACTATATCGGATTAAATTAGCACGAGAGAGGCGGGCAAAATGCAGGTATCCAGAAGTAGGCAGTTGATTTGTGTTTCATCCGGAGCTTCCAAGCCTTGCCTTCGCTCGGGAAAGTACAGAAGCCTTCATTGTCTGTCTGCAAATGGATACGCTGCAGGTGAGCTGAGGCGACAAAGAGGCACTGTTGTTAGCTTTGCCACCAAATACAGAAGCGAGACTTATTATGTAGATAAATGGGGGGGTAGAAAAGAAGAGGAGGAGGAGGAGTTTGAGGAAGCATGGAAGGGCGCCATAATTGTGAAGAGGAGGGCGGGGCATATGGAGTACAGCACCACTCTGGAGAGGGTTGGCCTGTCCAATTTATCTTCACACGTATCGAAGTCGACAGCAGAATCAATGGGAATGGCCATGGCCACCGGAGTCTCCACAGTTTATTCCCCTCCCTCGGGAACGCCCCTCCTCGTCTCCCTCGACGCCACTCGAAAAAAAAGGGTAGATTTGCTCCTCCATGGGCTTGTTCGCACATTCATATCTTTACCCTGCAACAGGTATGTAAAGTACACTAATATATTAATATTTTGTTCCTAGTGTTTATTCTTTTTCTATTCGGTAAACAACCCGTTGCTGGATGTAAGATAATCGGACTTCATTCACTAAGCTTAAGAATTTAGGGTATTCACTTGTCAAATTTGCCTGAAACATGATCTGGCCTTATCTCTTATACTTAAAAAAACGGCATGCTGAAGGACAGTCACAGATAACACTAATGTTGGGATAAGAAGGCAGGTTGGGGGGAGCATTTTATTAGCCTTTTAAAAAAAAATTGTTCATAGTTGTAGGAATGCATTTGCACCTCTGAACTCTCAAAGCCGTTTCCTGTAGGCTGGGTTCTGCTATCAAGGTTTCCCCGTCCTAATCCATACACTTGAAAATTCCCATATAAGGACCAAAAGCTTTCAGGAGTGTTAGCACCCGAAATATGCAAACATTTCTGGTGACTTTTAGCCGCGTACCAGATTTCATTGGTGGAACTTAGCTTTGTAGAACTGTCCCAGATTTTCTAATATCCATTCCAAATATTTTCAGAGGTTTATTGACACAGATACCTGCCAATTTTTTTGAGAAGCCTCAGTCTTCATTGTCTCCTAACTTGGCTGTCCCTGCTTCCTATTTCCAAAGACTCAAGGACTAGAGATTCACATGTGTTGCACGTCAGGCATGCTGTAGCTGGAATGGAAGTCTGATGAACTGCTTGAAATTCCTTCTCTCTGTGGGCTATGCTTTTACATATATCAGAGATTCTGCAATTTAATAGTTTGTCTTCTACGTACACATTCCTCCACATGCAATTTTTATTTCTTTTTGGTTTTCCAATGTTAATATGCCAGGTGCGCAGAGCAAGCTGCCTACCGTGTTTTCTCAAATTTCTGTTTGCTACTTCATGAAAAGCCTTTGAAAGAGCCAGAACAAATGACAAAGGTAACTTTGGGTGACTTAGACAATGGTGAGGACGAGGAAGAAGAGCTGGACCAAATGTATTTTCCATTAGAAGAGAAAGAAATAGATATCTCGAAATATATTCGTGATATTGTGCACCTTGAGGTTACCGTCGATGCTCTCTGTGATCTTAATTGCAAAGGATTGTGTCTCAAGTGCGGAACTAATCTTAACAAGAGCACCTGCAACTGTAGAGCCCAAAAGAAAGCTATATTATATGAACCATCACAAAAATTGAAGAAACAAATGCAGCAAAGCTGATGGTATACCGATGTACAAAGAATGTATATCATCATAAAAGTTGTATTATTTGGGCCGCTTTTCTCATGAGATATGTATTTTTGGTTGACAGTTTATTCTATAAGATTACAGCTTCTTTTCTCTGTTTCGTTACATCATATGAAAAATGAAAAGATTATAAAATACTGGGAAAAGAGACTCAAAGGTTCTTAGAAATGCTTAAAATACTAATAATCTTAAAACACAGCTAATCATAATCCTCTGAGATTCAACAGTCATCTGGAGATCCGTATCTAGTTTGTTCACAAATAAGATCTTTAAAGGAGTGGAATGCTTATGAAGATCTTTGGATGAAGGGCATAGAGGTGTGTTCTCTGCACCTTGAGAGGTTTTAGTGGAACCATGAGAAAAAAGCAAAAGGGTGAGACATCATGTTGCCTTGGATTTCATTTGGCATGTAGGTGAGTTCTCCAAGCTATTTGAGAGAGTGAACAAGGTATTCATTGAAGAGCTCAGATAGCTTAAAGAGTGATACAAACTGCGAGAAAGGTAATGTGACAATCTTTGTATCTTTAACTACCTTAGGGAAATGGTTAACTGCTCTTGGAACATGGGATGATGGCATGTTCCAGCACTTTTCCTGTCGAAAACGAGTTTCAAGAGACTTTGATATTGGCTATGATGGCTGTAGCGTATTACCAGGTCATTACAAAACATGGAGGAAAGTTGAATATATCATTTTGAAGTTCATTATAGGCACTTGAGGAGTCTTGTGAACAAGGGTAAGTAACGTTACAATGTGAGGTGCTTTTATGCTACCTTCATTGACTTAAAATCTTCAAAAGCCAGAATTGAGAACTACAGAGAGTAGCTGTAAGCAACAAGGCACAGTATAAAAATATCCAAAGAACAAATAAAAACTAAAAAGATCAATACCCACCTGTGTATAATCCAGATTTTGTAAGATCCATAAACTGTTTTGAATATCCTATGTGAACTGAAGAAGTGCATAACATAGAAAATATAACCAAGTAACAATGCCCATCCAAAAAATTCCTCACAGACAACAATTTGAAAAAAAATCTGAAAAAATACCTATAGTCGGAGGAATGGTGATGTCTCTTGGATGTGATCTGATGCTGGCTGCTGTTCACTACATTAGTATCCAGCATTGGTTTGTGGATGGCTGGGTACTTGTTCCTGTTTTCCTGGACTCACGAGTTCCTCTTCTTGTCATATAAAGGCTTTTATTGGACATATCATGGTAGCAGACTGTTCCTAGATGCAGTGTGCTCACAGTCGATTATAGGAGATAACATTCCAAATGATGCATATTACCCAAATTGTTTGTTAGTATTTCAATGGAGACGCCTTGGTATTCCCTTAGTGGATACTAAGGAAGACCATACAACCACCTGCTGAACATTCTTTTGTACAGTCACTTGCTGAACACCGTGGCATACATCATCCTGCTGATATATGCCAACCTGTGATACAATGCACTATCATATGATGCCTGAAAACAAAGTCTACAACCTCTGTAGTTGTACATCCCATACAATCTGTACCTGCAAAATCTGTATGCTCACCTATGTTACCAGAAACGCGACGGATACCCTCCATTGCACGTTGTGACAGCCAAAACAGGTTTCCTGTTGTGAACGGCCATTTCTAAGTCGTCCGGGCCATTCATTTCCGTTGCAAAAAAATCTCCAGAACAAAAACCGCCGATCTGTTTCTGCAAAGTGCAAACCCGTTTTTGCTTCTTGTTTTGTCTTTTTTACTTAATTAATAGCAGTGACGAGGAGCAAAACTCTTCACCCACAACAGGGAAAAACACAGAAATCCCTGTTGTCTGCGCAGAGCTTTTAAAGGGGTCTGATAATTTAGGCTGCAGAGAAAGCAAGCTGATGAATTACTGTGGTGTTGGTGAAGTCTGTCAACTTGATGTATTGAATCGTCCTCTTCTCTTGGTAAGATGAGACAAGAGACACACAGATTGCACAGTAAAGACAATGGCAGCATGGCATGCAATGTAATTGATGGAGTCAAATTCTCTATGAGTTGGAATCTTCTGCACTACTGTGGTGCAGATGCTTTTAACACAAATCTCGCAAAATTGCCTGAAAATCCCATTGTGGTGAAAAAGTAGAGAGCTACTGAAACCCGAAAAAGAGAAAGTATATATTCCCTGTAGAATAGCTTTATGTATTAAAAATGGCGTGCGCCCACAGGATTATTGAGGAAAAGGACAATACATGGGGAATTGGGACATTTGTAGCTGAACCACCAATCTGATATTGCTCAGTTTTTTTTTCAATGGAGAGGAGGTTACCTGCAGTGTCTCTAGTTGCTTCGAGGAGTTAACAATTATTTTTTAATGCATGCGAATAGAGATGGAGTTAATACATTTAAATTTAAGGATTAATTTTTTATGCATGCCAATAGAGATGGAGTTAATACATTTGAAGTTAACGATTAATTTTTTATGCATAATATTTTTTGTTTGTTAAAATTTTATAATGAATTTGAATTTTTGAAAATGTATATGTATATAAAATCCATTCCTTATATGCAACCTACAAATATGCTGTTGCCATTTCGATTTCCGTTTCTCATTTCTGGTAACATAGATGCTCACCTACTTCTGCCACCATATAGATGCACGCATCATAAAACACTTGCTTTACAACTGCATCTGTATGGTTTTGGTTTGTTGCCATACGGTCAAAATCCTATTGTTGTCATTCAGTCAACTCATGTTGCTGCCATACAGTCAGCTTCTATTGTTGTCATACAGATTGCTTCATACAGCCTGCATTCTGTGCATCCTTCTGCTTGGACCCTATGACATATGGCCAGACAACAACAAAAAATTAGTTATTCATCCCTACCATTTGGAAGGAATGAGTTGGTTATCACATCGCAAAGTGCCAGAAGTGAACAATCTGCTAAAGAAATTTAGATTTTTGCTTCTAGAGACAGGTATAAAGCTGGTAGAGAAGGCTCATTTACAGGGTTTTGGAGAGACTTCACATTTACAAGGACTGGAACCCTTGTCCGAAATTCAACAAGGAGGGTTTCAACAAGTATTTTGTAATTCAAGATTTTGGTTTTGCTGCAATATTAATGACTGAAAAGAATAAAAATCCTCCATGTTCAAGCACGGCATCCTCAAAGTGTGAAGCCAAGTTTTTTGAAAAATGCCCAAGACAAAAGCACTTGAAAAATATGATACTTCCAGGCAAGGATGCATAATTCCAAAGAAAAACCCTGCTGCAGTACCAAGAATTTTACAAACTTCATTTGTACCTGGTAGTAGTTCCAGGCATGCAACATCAGAGGCATAAAAAAGTAAGTGGGTGAACCTTTGCCTAAGAACAAAGTCAATGAGCTACTCAAACCAGACAAACTCACTTGGGAAATCCTTCTGGCCTAAACGAGTTGTATATGGTGGGCCACTAAGCCTAAGGACCATGGCTTGAAGATAGCCTTGCAAAAAGTTGGGTGGGTAGGATTTTGCAGATGCCATATTTTGATGCTCAATGCCCAAGAGTTCAAACCTTGGCTTGAAATTTTGAATGATTTCAAGTTCCCATCAAGACAGTGTTCATTTGTCAAGTACATAGACATGGAAATTAAAATTACACAAACCAAAGATTTCACAAGGGTATTTGGTGTACGTTCACATGAGTTGTTGGTTAAAAACCCAACTTAAGCCTCCAGCGTACACAGGCACAAAAAGATCATGGTATGAAGCAATTATGTCAGGTAGATTTGATTGCACATGAGTTAGTATGAATGTGGGCGAAAGGACACAAGGGCATCAAGAAAGAATACTTAGCATCAAAGGAATGTCCATGTCTCCTAGATGTGATCTGATGTTGGCTTGTGGCTATCATGCAAGCATAAGACATATTTTGGATGACCTACTACATGCTCAGATTGAGAAAAGGTGAAAGAAAAATTTGGAGCGAGCATCTATCTACCAAGATTTATGAGGTTGTCTCCTTCTCATATGAAGGCTTTTATGTGACACAGCATGTTATCAAACTATCCTTGGATGCAATCTGCTCAAAGCCAACTATAAAAGGAGACAACATTCTCGATGATGCATATAACCCATGTTGGTCATCAATATTTCAATGGAGATACCCTGTACTTCCCTTGGTGAATGCTAAGGAAGACTATACAGCTAACAAGTCCTTGCAGAATCAGCCCCATCCGCACACCGAATGAGAGCAGGATCAAAAGCAGCTTTGGGATGGCCAAGGCATGTTCCAAACCTACCCGCAGGTTACCCAAGAAAAGGTCATGCCCTAGATGAACTCAATCCATGCCTCATCATTCTTGGTAGAACCCACAATGCACCAGAGTGGCACAAAAAAGAACATGAAAACACAGGGAGCAGGTGAGATGAAAATGAAGGGTGGTGAATGAATATGTTACTGCATAAAAAGTGAATATAGATGGGATTAAAATTATACTCCACAATAATGAACTCTGCAGGGAAATAAAGGAAAAATTGGAAACAAGGAAGACCATGATCCAAGTAATTTAATCCTGTGGAACTGGTAAAAGAAACTGCAGAATAATAACAGCTTGGGATTGACAATGCTAGAGTTTTCCTTGTGTTCACTCATTCTGTGGATAGCTAGTAGAAATCTGAAATTCTTCTTTAGTAGATGACCTCGTCAATCTTGGAATCTGATACTTCTGATGTGTGTTGTTTCCATGGTGAGGAATTTACTTTGTCATATTTTCAACGAAAGAGAGTCAAGGAAAATCACTCTTCCTTTTAGTCATTTTCTCAGTGAAAGAAGATAAATCAATTGTGCAAATGGGACTCAAGTAAAGTAATTGTATATGAAGTATGAAGAGAACAAATTGCAGCTAGTGTAAATGTTAGAACATGAGGTGATCGTTAATAATCAACACTAAAGCATAAGGAAGTATGCAGAATTGCTGATCAAAGTCATTGAATAATAAGGAAATAAGAAACTACAAAAAAATAGAGAAGTCCAATCTGATTAAAAAGAACAGAAGAACCACATATTTTATTCCAAGATATCTTGTTTCACTTGAATCATTAGATCCTGATGGTTTAAATTTACCCAATTTAATAAAGCTCTAAGTTATCAAATATATAATCAGTCAATATATGTATAGAACCGGTCATAATGGTGAACCTAAACCCTGAACATGTATATAGTATGGCTGTATTCAGCCATTTTGTACCCTGGGAAACAAATCACCGTACCAATGAATCTGAATGCTAAACATATACCCAGTATCGTACCTGAACTAGCAACTTAGTTGTACAGTGGCCAAAAGGAGAAAGCAAACTGTCAAGATAGACGCTTCAAAGGAAGATGAGGGGGAAGAGTTGGACACTAAGGAAGAAGAAGATGATGGATATGAAGGTGGATACACAGCCAAGTTGACAGAGAATCATACCATTGCTTTTCACCTAAGGAATCCGCACAATTATCAAAATCACCAATCCCACCTAAATCTATCTTTGGGACTTCCTTGCCTATGAGGAATGATTGGCAATAGTAGAGGACTAGTTGAACCAAATTAGTAAACCAATTAATCAAGATTTTGAGATCCCTATTAGCCCATTTCAACTTCAATAGTCTCTAGTATTAGTACCTTAGCTAGTGGATGATGTCGTACCTTAGGAGAAGGTTGATACAAAAGTGGGTCTTGACCCTAACCCACAAGCTCCTAAAGAGAAAAAAGTTCTTGTGTTCATGTTGATGTTTTAGCTGTTGGAGATATCCTTCTCTCAAAATCGAAATAATAAATGATGTATAAATATTATTTTAAAGGCCGACCCAAGATGAAAAGTCACCTTGGTTCTTGAATGAGGCTGACCCCTGTGAAAAGTCGCCTTGCTTGTGAAGAGGCACCTTACTTTGTATATATGGAAGGAGATGCTCATTCATTTGACCATCAATTTTATTCAAAAAGAGACATTCACATTTATCAAGGAGTTCATGCATCTACAATAGATCATATTATTGCATAAAGCAAATCGACACTAAGGAGAGATCATATAATTGTGTATTTGCATCTAAGCGAGGTGCGATTCTTTATTGCATTATATTGGCCTTGTGTGTGGCCAAGATTGTAAGCAAATTTCTGCTCCTTTAAATTCAATGTATAAGAGAGATATTTTGGCTGGGTTTTTCTCCCTCGAGAAGGAGGGTTTTCCTAGGATAAATTCCGTGTTCTTTGTTCACCATGTTGAATTTTCTGTTAATTTGCATTTCTAATTAAAACAACAACATGGTATCAAAGCGGGTTCAGGGGAAATTCAATCAGAAGCAATTGCAGATTTAAGATCACTTCCGGGTGTGAAGGAATTTGATTTCATTTATAAGCTCTAGGTGCTTTCAAAGAGTTCGATATTTGAAGCTTTAGTTGTGATAGATTATTGTTATAATATTGGAGCAACAAAACAATATAGAGATAATAGGAGGAATTGCATCTAAAGGCAACAAGTTGGGTTTAGATATCACTGTGAGAAAAAATCTGGAAGTATATGACTATGGTGTGGTTGTATATGGAAAATCACGAGTTGTTGTTGATGTGAGTGGATGCGGTGGTACTTTGGTTCCTTGACATCGTTTTGAAGATTTGTGTGGGCTGTAATGGAGTTATGTTTTGGTTCTTGCTGAAGACAGTGTGTAGGTTCCATGTTATCTCCTCTCATTCTTGTGTTGTATGGGATATGAGTTTAATGGAATGCTCAGGTCTGAAAAATAGTGTTCATTCTTCAAGTCATATGAGCTTCTGTGCATTGGTGTAAAGTTTGGAAATTTACCTATGGTGTATACATTTGAGGCTTCAAGATTTCAGGGAACTCTATCATTTACATTTAACAGCTGAGAAGAGACTGCAAAACAAGCACCTGACTACATCTATTGACCAACATAAAGAGATAAGTATTTTATGTTTGAATAATGATCATGAATTTTATAGTTAATAATAATTCATGCAATAACATTGGGAATAGTGAATCATGTATGCTTCTAGCATTGATATTTCTCTTCAGGATAGTTTTGAACTATTATTAATCTCTCTAAAATGCTTCCAAGACGGAACAAAGAGAAAAAAGGATGATAAGAGATTGCATAAGGAATTCAAGGGAGGAAGAGCTTGTTGCATCTTGTGAGGAAGACACAGAAGCTGAAGAAATGAACAAATATGAAGACACAACTTGCTTCCATGGGATTGAGTTGGTGGCACATAATTGGAGACGCTTCTTCGAAGAGGAGGAATTAACATTCAAAGGGAGTCTGACAATTCATCAGAGGTAACCTTGGACGAGGAGGTCAGGAGGTTGATGCAAGTACTTGGAGCTTCAGAGGGAGTCACATCATCATGAAGATTTGTTGTAATGTATATTTCTCTGTGACAAAGAAGCATGAGGTGAAAGTCCTTGTTAGTGTATATTTCTCTATGATGGAGAAGTATGAGGTGAAAGCCCTTGTAGTGTATATTTCTCTGAGACAGAGAAATATGAGGTGAAAGCCCTTGTTAGTGTATATTTCTCTATGACGAAGAAGTATGAGGTGAAAACCCTTCTTAGTGTATATTTCTCTGTGACAGAGAAGTATGAGGTGAAAGCCCTTGTAGTGTATATTTCTCTGAGATAGAGAAATATGAGGTGTGAGCCCTTGTCCATCTTTGAGACAGAGTTGTGGTTCTTTCCACACATGGGAGTAGCCATGGTGGACGTCATGTTGAGAGACTCCATGATGACATTATGTTGAGAGACTCCGTGATGAACCCTTTGTACTTGTGTTTTTCCACACATGGGAGTAGCCATGGTGGACGTCATGTTGAGAGACTCCATGACGACATCATGTTGAGAGACTCTGTGATGGACACTTGTGCATATGTTTCTTTCCACACATGGGAGTAGCCATGGTGGACGCCATGTTGAGTGACTCCATGACAATATCACGTTGAGAGACTCTGTGCTGAACTTTTTCTCAAATGGGTGTAGCCATTCTGGATGTCATGTTGAGAGACTCCATGACATGGATATCTAGAAGGATACCTCCCTAGCTAAGAGGGAGTGTTGATGTTTTAGCTGTGGGAGATATCCTTCTCTCAAAATCAAAATAATAAATGATATATAAATATTATTTTAAAGGCCAACCCAAGATGAAAAGTCGCCTTGGCTCTTGAATGAGGCTGACCCTTGTGAAGAGTCACCTTACTTTGTATATATGGAAGGAGATGCTCATTCATTTGATCATCGATTTTATTCAAAAAGAGACATTCACAATTATCAAGGAGTTCGTGCATCTACAACAGATCATATTATTGCATAAAGCAGATCGACACTAAGGAGAGATCATATAATTTTGTATTTGCATCTAAGTGAAGTGCGATTCTTTATTGCATTATATTGGCCTTGTGTGTGGCCAAGATTGTAAGTAGATTTCTGCTCCTTTAAATTCTATATATAAGAGATATTTTGGCTAGGTTTTTCTCCCTTGAGGAGGGTTTTCCCAGGATAAATTTTGTGTTCTTTGTTCACTGTGTTGAATTTTGTGTTAATTTACATTTCTGATTAAAACAACAGTTCCTTCTTAGCACAAATCCTACTAATCTATATTAGACCTTGTCTCAATTTTCACACATCATGAGATCGTGGTCCAAGCACTTCAAGGTATTTAATATGTGGTGGAACATCTAGATGTTGTGGGCAATCTATCTTAGATTAGGATAACTATGGATGAGGCATCTCACATACATAACTTTGTGCAAGAAGGATGCCACTTGGAGTTCACTCGAAACATTGTTAGCCAAGGCTGGCTAGATGATGACAACCACGAGATGTATGTTGCAATTCATAATGGCTACTCATTACACCTATCCACATCATCACTTCTCTTGTGCAAAAGGTGTTGCAATCTCTATGCATCATTGATCATACTTTTCAATACCAATATTTGTTGCTCTAACCATCCATGTCCCAACAATGTCACATAGTGGAGAAGAACAATGCTCTCAAGCATATTGCAGCATTGAGGAGTGAGCTAGAAGGCCAACATGCACATTTTTAGGAATATCTTAGCCAATAAACTCAGCTCACACAAATAGAGGCAATGGTGGTTGTTGAGTATGAAGGCAAGTATGTTGTAGCCAAGCGAGAGGTTGCACAAGCAAAGGACAAAGTTTGGAGATATGCATAGATGGTGAAGTGTTCATGTGAACGAAAACTTGTGGCAGCAAAACAAATACAACAAAGAAGATTTGATATTTATGTCCTTTGAGCAAAACTAAAGCGGTTGAAGGCAAAATGTAGCCTCTTCAAGATTACCACCCATTGGAGCTTCCATACCTCCAAGGACAAACTATTCTTCCCTTTCTCCTCTTACTTCTTATAAGGGGATATAGTTGATTGTGAAAATACATTAATGTGTAGTATCTATATGACAAGGTTGTTATGTAAATCTAGTTTTATGGTTGGCAATTATGTCATGTTACCTTTCTCCATAATCTATGTTGTAGTCTAAAGCACCCATTTCCTAACTCTAGCATCTCCTTTAATCCAAACTTGTGTACAAGTTTTCCCCCTTCATCCACCATGCATTTTCCTAAGGTCCCCAAAATTTCTAAGTATGAAGGCATGGCCAATCTTCTAATTCTATGTATGTCATTGATGTTGTGAAGTCTCCCTTCCTAGCATGACTTTCCTCCCAAGTTTGCTTTCTCTTCTATCACTATCAAAATATTAGACTTCTTTGTCCAAGCATACAATTCGTTCATCCCCCATTCGTTTCTTTTGCCTTACTAGACTTTCAAACTTGGCCCAACTAGCATGTCTCCTATCCAAACCCCAATCCCTAAGCAATTATATATGTCACAAGTTATCTTCGACCCCCAAACATTGAAACTCCCACCTATTTACACAGTTCATCCACCTACCTCACACGACTAGGTTGTGATTAATGCTTAGGAGGATGACATATCTTCTAGAAGGTTTCACATGGGCATAGAATAATAATTTAATGTTGGGCACTTGGGTCCATGTGTACCTCCAACACTGCAAACAAAGGTGTGACCTTCGATTGCCATTAATGAGGTAATTAGGGTTTTAAACCCTAAGGGATTGTTGTCATTATGGTCAAGGATAGTTGCAATTCGTAGGGGACATTCCTCCATGCCTCCCAAGCACACTTCTACACACATAAGTATGATTCCAAGCATAAATCAAGGCAGGAAACAATGCTTGATCAGTAGGAGTAGTCCCTATCATGTACCAATTTTCAGATGGCATTTGTTGTTGCAGAGGTTGACACCTTTTTTGGGTGTATAAGGGGCTAAAAGGAAAATTAGTGAAAGGTATGATGATGAAAACTAAACAAACCCTAACTAGAAATCACTATGAGCACTTGTTCAAGCATCCATGTCTTAGGAAAAAAACCAAGGATCTGTGGAGGTTAAGGGATGAAAATCCTATTGGCCAAAGGAGTAGTCTCACATAGAGGTTGTGTTTGATCTTTATTGCTGGTAGATATTCAACAATATCAAGCTAGTCCAATTTGTAGGTTGCCTAGGGATAAGCCATTGTAATTTCAATTTGTACTATGATTGTCTAATTGATATTTTTATTATTAGGGTATACTATTATATTTCCTGCTTCGGTTGTTACCCTACCCACAATTTGTAATGGGTTTCAATCTTATGTAATTGAAATGAATGATTCTATACATTTATCTTGTCTAGAACCTAATTTGAAATTCTAGGTATTGTTATTGTAAAATTGTGATTAAATCTAGTTTGCTAAGTCTAGTAAATATATTTAAATCTGCAATTTATCTTTAATGATGAACTTGACCTACACTGGTAATATTTAATGTTTTGATAAGATAAAGCAAGAAGGGCTTGAACCCATTACAAAGAAGCCATTGAGGCAGAAGAGAGAAGTCTCACAAAAGAGTGAGACAATAGAAAAGAAAAAAAAGAAGGACGAAACTCACCAATAGTGAGACTAGAAAGAACAACGAACAAAACAAGTCTCCCAAAAAGGGAGACAGGAATCAACAACGAAGAAGAGAACTTAGACCAACAAATGCTTTTGACCAAAGCATGGAACCATAGACAAGTTTTTGGAAGGACCCAAAAACACCAACAAAGACAATCAAGGCGGTTTGAAAAGCTCATAATGGAGTTCTTGATCCCAAACACCAAGTCTAGAGCAAATATTAATACTATTGGGAAACTCCAAACTAACTTTAATACAAATACAAAATCTAGCAAAAATAAAACTCGTTCTAGCTTTTGTGACATTGTCAATGGTAACAAATTGACCAATAGCATCAACTAAACTACAAATGATAATTTCATCCTAGAACTCCAAAGGGAGCTATGGGAGACAAACCCATACAAGAACCAAGTTGGTCTTGGTAACATTAAAACCAACAAACCAATTTTGAATGTAAAGAAAGGCTTTACCTAGAAACCAAGGTCGACCCAACAGAACATGAGAGTAGTCCACAATGGAGTTGAAGGAGAATAAAAGGAATCCATTCCTCAAAGCCTTCACACTCAACAAACCAAAACTACACCAACAATTAGACACCCAACAATAAATAATATCAATGTTTGGTCTTTGATCCAAGAATCTCCCAATGAGAGAATGTTGTAGGCCAGTAGAGGCTCTGTCCACCCACTCATCAGGCATAACAAGAATAGGAGAAGATTGAGGAACCGTAATAGAGGAGACCTCAACACTCTAGTTTACTGCAAGGAGGAGAAGACACTCCTTTAGTAATAATAGGAATGGGGGCTTCCACTTGAGAAGGCGATATGGAACAAAGGTCCCGATTGGGATAAGAGAGGGTACAATCTCCACTTCACACATGCTAGTAGTAGAAGGCATCGACTAGGAAGATGAGGCAATAAGATCTATCTTCAAACCCACCTTAGACGGAGAATTCTTGGGAGGGGGTAGAAGAAAGACCCTCTTGAAAGACAACCTATTCTCCGCTAAAAGAATGCTTAATAGATCCCAACCCTAGAACACCATGCTTATCAACAATCAAATGTTGGGATTCCAACCACATAGCTAGAAGAGGAAGATCCTCATCGACATCCACCAAATCTCTTGTAGAAGACACAAACCCCACACATTGCTTTACAAGATGAGTCTCCAAAAGAATATCAAGGAGAGATTCTTCCTCTTCCTCATCTGATGAGATCCCACAAGAGAAATACTCCTCAACAAAGCCACCCCACACATCAACCTCACCATCAGGAGCATCAAGGCCAATATAAGAGCCCAAGCCCACAATGCAAGGGAAGGTGCTAGGTACAAAGATAAGGACTTCAATCTTAGGAATGAAGCCAAAGGCCTCCATTGCCACCATAGGGGTAAGGGGATGCAAAACACCAACCTACAAGCAGGAAGCTAGCTCCTACTTACCGACACCTCCATCTTCCAATTCACCATCGCCTTCGTTCCTATTTGTAGAATCCCCAAAACCTTCTTTTCCTCTATTTCATGCCCTTTTCTATTAGGGTTTAATGTTATTTGCATGAATGTAAGTCAATTTTTTTGGATTTACTAGAGTCAAGTGAAAATCAATTAGGGTTTGTTATTTCAAGGTAAGGTAGTGAAGTCTAAAGCATAATACAAGGTTGATATTGTTGCTATGTAAACATTAATCTAACCCAGGGTAAGGTTTGGTTAAATATTTAGCCCAAAATATATTTGTCCAAGACAAAGTATATTTGTTGAAGAATTTAGGGAGTACTACCATTAATATTTGGCTTGGGACACTACATTGGTATCATAACATATCATTTAATTTATATAAATGTAGAGGGTTTTATTGTAATATTTGTATAAGAATTTTTTGTGGACATTAAAGTAGTATGGAAGTTATTTTTCTTGCCAACCTATGAATCATGGGATTCATAAGATTATTAATTTCTAGTGGAACAAGCCCTTTAGGAGCCAACCATACTAAGAACAAAGGTGATGACAACAAGCAAATAACAATGGGTGGTTTTATTGAGAAACCTATTCTACCCACCTTCCTACAATTAGAAAAAGATGTTCCTATAGCAAGGATTCAAACTTTAGTAATGAAATATATCATGGATGATTATGTAGAATATAAAACACTCCAATAAAGATACAAAAAGCAATGCCTTTCCCAAATTTGATGAAAATGAAGGGAGGGAAGGGTACAATGGGACAAAGAAAATAAGATATATTGAATACACCCCTAGAGAAAAAATTACAACCACAATGACAAGCAAACTCTAGTTCCAGCTTAAACATCACCAAACGAAAGAAAGCTCTAAAAGTGGTTGAGGAGGTGACCATGACAAAGAGAAAATCTCCTTGGAAAAGGAAGAGAATTTAGAACAAGAGCCACAACCACGACCAAAATATAGACCATTTTCTAAGACAACCTATGGAAAAAAATCAGAGGGAGTCCCAAACAAAAGGGTAGAACTGGACAAGCACTTAGAATCAAATGAACATGAAGTAATTGTGAATGCAGAGGACCACACACTTGATAAGGAAGATAAAGAAGAAAGAATGACACCTAAATTGGTGATGAATATAGTTGAGCACAATCTACTTGAAGAAGAAAAGAAAGAACAATCTGAGTTGCAAGAAATGGAAGCCATCACATTCAAGAAGGATTACATAAATCCATTATATGGGTATATGACAACTCCTGCCCAAGAAGTAGAAATGGTGAAATTTACCATTTTCAAGAAAGTGTGCACTAAAATTGGCCATGGTTTTGTTCAAGCTTCACTAGGACTTAATGGTTTTTCAGTAATATTTAATGTCTTCCTTTATTTGGTCTGCTAGTTAGCCAAAATCTATGTTGATTCATTTTTCAAGTCACATATTGATATACTTATCTATCTATCTATTTGTAATGTCCCCATTTTACGACATCCTCTATCAGTTTGAGTTGATTCTGATACACTTACTATTTTTAGCAGGGGGTTTGGTGCTATGCTTTTGTCCTTAGTGAGCCCTTTCGAGCTCATCAGTTTCTCTCCGGCAGGAGTTTTAGGTCACTACTTACTATTTTTAGGACTTTCTAAAAATAATAAGTCATTTAGGGTTAGTTGGACCTAGTTAGGGATATCTCTCACAACATTTCTCAGTGGAGGCATCAATTTCTCTCCAGTTTGAGCCCTTGGATCATCACTTGCTATTTTTAGTACTTACTAAAAATAGTAAGCCTATTTTGGGAATATTGGACTTGGTCAAGCTCGTTGTCATAGAATTTTCAGTTTGTAAAGTTACTTTGATAAAATCATTTAAAAATTTGAATTAAGCCTCAAAATGTGTGCTTTATTAAAGTGACTTTATATCTTTTAATTAAAGGGGACATAAGGGGGACATATTAAAAAGTGACCATGGCGCCTAGTATCATGACTTAAAGTTGTTTTTAAAAGTTTATCTTATTATTTTCTCCCTGGGCACCTAAGTGATAAGGCAAAGTATTTAAAAATTAAATTAAATCAATTGCTTGAGGATTGGCGTGGGTTTTAGGGATTTCTTGGTCACCCTAACTTGTAACTTTGGGTAAAACTTCATTTGGGAGGCTTATTTTGATATGGATGTTTTTGATATTGGATTGACATGCATTCTCCTGGAGCTATGGAAGCTTGAGGGTTTGAACTAGACTTTGTTGAGATGAAAACCTTATCAAAGATCTCTTCTTTGTGTGTGAAAGACCACATCAGGAAAGATTATTGGAGGCCTCACACAGGGGTTTCATTTGTGCTTTGAAAGTTGCAGTTTCAGACTTTGGATTGAAGATTTTTATCATATTTTTGAGACGGGATTGTGAGATTTTGGATTGGGATGATATTGCATCAATTTGGTGAAGTTTGGTTGCATTTTGGTGGTGATTTTTAATGATTTATGGGCACTTAGTTTATGCACCTAAAACCCATATTTTGGCTCTTAACTCTGAGTAGGATTTTTATATCATTATGGGTATTGCAACAAAGAATAACCTGTTGGCAAAACAAGGATAAACAACTGAGAGGTGGGGGGGTGAATCAGTTGTCACAAAATATTTAAATTTTTCAAACTTAACTTAATCTCGGATCTAATGAGTGAATAATAAACCACAAACAATCAACACATCAAAAACACAAAGAACACCAAGATTGCTACGTGGAAACCTTGCTAGGGGAAAAATCATGGTGGAGGTCAGTCCACAATATTATACCTTGTTAAAAGTATAAATAAGTATGAATGGGAATGCATTTAGACCCACTGCCTAGAGTTCACTGCTCAATTATAAGAGGGCTCATAGCCAAAATAAAGATTCAGATTACAACCATCCAGATTTGAACTGAGAAAATAGCATCTACTAATGCCTAATTACAGTTTCGGTTAAGCACATGAACACTTCTTCACTCTTCACTCTTCTTCACACTCTACTTCTGCCTTTGAAAGATCTGAACAATATTCGCACATAGGAATCACACACTTCACACTTGCACACTTCCAAATGATAAAACAATCACTTTTATATATCCACAACATGGAATTACATCGCTTCAAGTCAACCACAAAAAAATAATAAAATGAATACAAACTATCAGCTCAAAACAATAGATAATTTTCAATACGAATCAACCAAGGTCGGCCACAACATAGTGAAGACCAAAATCAACAACTCTAATACAAAAACACTTCAATTAATTTCTCCTCGAAGATCCACAACACACTTCAACACCAAGTCGGCCATGAACATGAAAAACATGAATACGCAAGAGAAAATTTCAGATCACGAGCACAATGATCAATGCAAACATGCAACACAGATAGAGCATGAACTAAAAACATCCACAAACACCATGAAACACTAGAGAAACATCCACAACAATTGAACTAACTGAAATCACACGATCTTCATTCAAGAACACAAACTGAAGTAACAAAAAAACTGTCAAAATACAAATCTTCATAACTTGATCAAATCTTCACGCGAATCTCTACAACTTGACGTGGATAAACTAGATACACTCGACAAGAAACCCTTTAGTCCACAACCTCAGATCAATAACATACTGATCACACCGACAGACTGAACTTCACTTCACCAGTGACAACCTATAACACTTCTTATTACAATTTTCTCAATATCCTCGACATATACAACTTCTAATGCAACAATGCTAATAGTGTTGACATCAATGACAACCACATATCAACAACACAACCGCAACATCCAACAATCTCCCCCTTTGGCATTGATGGCAACACATGATGTGAAAAATACCATCAATACAACTACACTTACTCCTCCTTAGGTTCTGACTCTTCTCTCCTCAACTCTTCTCCCACAAATATTTTTCACATTACTCTTCCCCCCCTTTGACATCAATGGAAAAGATCTCTTCTATGCAAGCTCTGAACCACATATCTGAGTAGCAGGCACCACAACGTCAATCCGGATCAAAATATGATCATGAAGTGCACAGATTGATGCAAATCAATGAATCCTTAGTTCTGATTAGGAGAGGTAATCACCCCTAACACCCCTCTGAGATACTCAAAAGTATCCTTTGGCAACGACTTGGTGAAAATGTCTGCAATCTGTTCTTTGGTAGGCACATACTCCAGTCTAACTTCTTTCTCACTCACTTTCTCCCTCAGGAAGTGAAACTTGATTGATATATGTTTTGTCTTAGAGTGTAGCACTAGATTTTTTGATATATTTATTGCACTTGAGTTGTCACAGTATATAGCAGTAGGCTCATCATATACCACTCTGATATCTTTTAGTATATGTTTCATCCACAACACTTGAGTACAATTATTTGTAGCAACAATATACTCTATCTCAATAGTAGATAGAGAAATAGAATTTTGATTTTTACTCAACCAAGACACCAGTTTCTTCTCTAGGAAGAAGGCACCACCACTAGTGTTTTTCCTGTCATCTACATCTCCTGCCCAATCCACATCAGTATAGGCACTCAAGGTAAGATCATCATCTTTAGGATACCAAAGCCCAAAATCAACTGTTCCTTTCAAGTATTTGAAAATTCTCTTTACTACAGTCACATGAGATTCTTTCGGATCAACTTGATATCTAACAACCATACACACAACATTCATGATGTTTGGTTTGGTCTGAGTTAAGTAGAGCAATCTGCCAATCATTGACTTGTATCTTGTTTGATTTTCCTTAGGAGAATCATCATTCTATGTTAACTTGTATCCGATTACCATGGGTGTACCAACAGACTTTAAGTCTTCCATGCCAAACTTTTTCAGCAATTCTCTCACATATTTGGACTAAGATATGAAAATTCCATTGTCTAACTAAGTGACTTGCAATCCCAGAAAGAACTTCATCTCTCCAATCATACTCATTTCAAATTCACTTTTCATTTCATCAACAAACTTCATACATAGATCATCATCATCTCCAAAAATAATGTCATCAACAAAGACTTCAATAATCAACTCTTTATCATGATCCAACTTAAAATACAAGTTGTTGTCAGCAATACCTTTACTGAATCCAAGCTTTAGTAAGTATTTATCCAGTCTAGCATACTAGGCTCTGGGGGCTTGCTTGAGTCCATACAGAGCTTTCTTCAATCGACAAACCATGTCTTCCTTATCAATTAGTTGAAATCCATACGACTGTTCAACATATACCTCTTCTTCTAACCCACCATTCAAAAAGGCTGACTTCATATCCATTTGATAGACTTTGTAGTTCTTATATGCGACATAAGCAAGAAATAATCTTATAGCTTCAATTCTAGCAACAGGGGAAAAGGTTTCTTCAAAATCAATACCTTCCATTTGTGAATACCCTTTACATACTAGTCTTGCTTTATTCTGAACCACTTCACCTTGTTCATTCAAATTATTATGAAAGACCCATTTAGTACGAATCACATTTTTATCTTTAGGTCTAAGAAAAAGAATCCATGTATCATTCTTTTCAATTTGCATCAATTCTTCCTTCATAACTTCCATCTAGTGTTCATCATTACAAGCTTCATTGAAATTGTTAGGCTCGGTCTTGGAAATTAGACAATACTCTTCTACAATCCTCTTCTAGTTTGCACACCTTTATTCTTATCTCCTATAATTTGAGCTTCAAAATGATTTAGTTTTACATACCTCAGAATTTTAGGATTCTCTTGCACTTCTGGTTCTTCTATTCTTTATTCTGCATTTCCACTTGTCTCTCCTTCCTGACTTTCTTGATTTACCGAAACAATTTGAACTTGATTATGTGTTTGAATATTCTTCCCTTTGTTTGTACTATCTTGCTGGTCATCTGAATCTTATCCATAGTATCTGGATGATCTAGCAAAGTCCTCATCAACTTTAACATTTGCACTTTCAACCATTTTTCTCAATCTTCTATTATAGCACCGATAAGCCTTGCTTTTAGTAGAGTAACCTAGAAAGATTCCTTCATTGCTCCTTGCATCAAACTTGCCTATATCCTCATCTCTCTTAATATAACACTTGCTTCCAAAGATCTTGAAATATTTAACAGTAGGCTTATAACCAAACCACAACTCAAAAAGAGTCTTACCAGAAATACCATTGACATTTACTTGGTTTAGAGTGTACACAACAGTGCTTACAACATCTCTCCAATAGATGTGAGGCACATTTCCTTCCAACATCATTGTTCTAGCAACATCCAAAATTGTTCTATTCTTTCTCTCTACAACTCCATTCTGTTGAGGGGTTATGGGAGCAGATAATTGTCTTTTGATTCCATGTTGTTCACATAAAGAATTGAACTCCTGGGAGGTGAACTCACCACCTCTATCTGACCTTAAACATTTGATCTTCAAAACCTGTCTCATTCTCTGCCATAGCTTTGAAACTTTTGAACTTCTCTAATGCTTCACATTTTTCTCTTAAGAAAGCAACCCATATCATCCTAGAGTAATCATCAATAAGCAGCATAAAGTACCTTTCTCCTTGTAGACTCTAATTTTGGAGGGACCACATAGATCAGTATGCACCAGCTCCAGTACTCCATTAGAGTGATGCTATTTGCTCCGAAAAGAAACTCTAGTCTATTTCCCATCTGACATTCCTTGCATATTGCGTTAGTAGGCTTCACTAGCTTAGGTAGATCTCTTACTACTTGAGTGGAGCTTACCTTGACAATGTTATCGAAATTTACATGACACAACCTTCTATTCCATAACTAGCTTTTCATCTACTTGAGCAATTAAACAATTTACATTGGCAACACTCAGGTGAAAAATATTACCTCTTGTCTTTGTACCTAAAGCAATTTCATTTCCAGAGTTTCCAAGTATCCTGTATCTTCCATCTTTGAATTGAAGATTGTAACCCTTGTCCACCATCTGTCCAACACTCAACACATTATGCTTCAATCCTTCAACAAAAAGGACATCACCAGTGTTATGTTTATCACCAAGACAAATAAATCCTCTGCCACGAATCACACCAGCATTGTTATCTCTGAATCTTACAACCCCACCGTCATATTTCTTTAGACTTACAAATTTTCTTTTGTCACCAGTCATATGATGTGAGCATCTGCTGTCAATGACCCACTCATCCTTTTCTTTAATTTGGGCTGCAAGAGCTTTCTCAACTTTAGCAAATTCAGTAGCCACCAGACCATTTTCCTTGATAGCAATGAAAGCCCATTCATCTTCATTTCCATTTTCTTTATCAGATTCTTCATCAGTCACACCTTCTTCAGCATAATATCATTTCTTTTGAAATCTAGGTTTGTTAGGCTTAGACCTAGGAACTCTTTCAGGACACCTTGAAGCAAAATGATCTATTTTACTGCAAGAGAAACATTTAATAGGCAACTTTCCTTTATACTTACCTTGTCCTCTTCCTTCTTTCTTCACAATCAGTGCTTCCAACTCTTCTACCTCTCTTTCTTCATCTTCAAGCTGTTTCATCTCTTCCTCATACTTTAATGTCTTTCTAGAACTCTCTCCCGGATCATATCTTTGCTTGTTTCTTCCAATTATAGAGGCCTTAAATGCAGATTCAGTCTTAGGGGCAAAATCACCAAATTCACTCAATTCAAAGGCAACAAGTTTACCAATCAACATATCTCTTGTCACATTTGTTACTGTTCTGATCTCTTCAATAGCATGAGCCTTTGATTTGTAAGAGGGAGGCAATGGTCTGAGCACTTTAGCTACAATTTCTTGTTCATCTAGGGTACCACCAACACATTTAATACCCATCACAAGTTCATTTACTCTTTGCATGAAAGAAGAAATATTTTCATCTTCACCCATCTTCAAATTTTTGTACTTGCCTTTCAAACTCGTTAGCTTAGCGACCTTCACAAGTGCATCTCCTTCATACAAAGTCTCCAGCTTCTTCCAGTTCTCATTAGTTGTCTTCAGATCCATCACATTTGTCATTTCTGAATCTATCAGAGCACTCAACAAAGCTTCAATAGCTTTGATGTTAATCTCATCCTCTTTAATCTCATCGGGAGTGGAAGGACCATATGAGGAATAATATATCTGTTCTTTATAATCTTCAAGAAGGGTTCACCAATAACCTCAAATGACACTCCATTTTGGCTTTCCACAGACAGTAGTTTCTTCCATCAAATCTAGGACTGTCCTTCTTGTATGATGCCATCTTGGATCACCTCAAGCTTTTAAACTTCTTCAGAGGAACCTGCTCTAATACCAATTGTTGGAAAAACAAGGACAAACAATTGAGAGGGGGGTGAATCAATTGTCACAAAATATTTAAACTTTTCAAACTTAACTTAACTTAATCTCAAAATTGATGAATGAACAATAAACCACAAACAATCAACACATCAAAAACACAAAGAACACCAAGATTTTTACGTGGAAACCCTGTTAGGGGAAAAACCACGGTGGAGGTCAGTCCACAATATTATACCCTGTTAAAACTATAAAGAAGTATGAATGGGAATGCACATGCATTTAGACGCACTGCCTAGAGCTCACTGCTCAATTACAAGAGGGCTCACTACCAAAAGTAAGATTCAGATTACAACCATCCGAATTTGAACTAAGAAAATAGGATCTGCTAATGCCTGATTACAGTTTCTTTTAAGCACATGAACACTTCTTCACTCTTCTTCACACTCTGGTTCTGCCTTCAAAATATTTGAACAATATTTGCACATAAGACTCGCACACTTCACACTTGCACACTTCCAAATGATAAAACAATTGCTCTTATATATTCGCAACATGGAATTACATCGCTTCAAGTCAGCCACAAAGAAATAATAAAATGAATACAAACTGTCGGCCCAAAACAATAGATAATTTTCAATGCGAATCAACCAAGGTCGGCCACAACATAGTTGAGACCCAAATCAACAACTCCAACACAAAAACACTTCAATTAATTTCTCCTCAAAGATCCACAACACGCTTCAACACCTAGTCGGCCAAGAACATGAAAAACATGAACACGCAAGGAAAATCTTGGATCATGAGCACAACAAACAATGCAGACATGCAACAAAGATAGAGAATGAACTAGAAACATCCACAAACACCATGAAATACTAGAAAAGCATCCACAACAACTGAACTAACTGAAATCACATGATCTTCATTTACGAACACAAACTGAAGTAACAAAAAAAATGTCAGAATACAAATCTTCGTAACTTGATCAAATCTTCACACGGATCTCTGAAACTTGACGTGGATAAACTAGATACACTCATAAAGAAACCCTTTAGTCCACAACCTCAGATTAACAACGTATTGATCACACCGACCGACTGAATTTCACTTCACCAGTGACAACCTGTAGCACTTCTTATTACAATTTTCTCAATATCCTCGACATATACAACTTCTAATGCAACAATGCTAATAGTGTTGACATCAATGACAACCACATATCAAAAACACAACCACAACATCCAACAAAACCCCTTCAATGGTGATTCAAATGAGTACTTGTTTGCATTTTTTAAGTGATAATTGAATTTTCTATAGTAGGTCAACCTCTTGCAGCCCAGGCGCCCACTTACTATTATTTTTTCAGCTTACCAAGGGTTAATACAGTTAGCTATCATTGTGGGTTTGCTTCTAAAGAAGCCTCCCTCCAAGGTGTTTCAAGGCAGAGCTAGTTCAAAATTTTTAGTGAGGGTTTCAATTTTTATAAGAGGATTGAACGATCTTGTGGAGCCGCCCTATTGGCTGAGAAAATTCTATTAATTATCTACATACCGTTAGGTACCTACTTATGGTTGGTGGTTATTTGTGCAACATTGGGAGTGCTTGTAAGCCTGGTGAAAGCCTAATTTGAAAGCTTATTTGATGCATCTAGAAGTTATTTTGTGGCTGACGTACTGTTGGTTCTAGGTCTGAGAAATCAATTTTTACTTCTGATATAAACCTTGTAAATTTGCACTTTGAATGTTCATTGAAAATTTGATTATTGTAATGAAAGCAAGACATTTCCAGCTAGTTAATTGAAAGTTTCATTTGCTTTGGTTTATGTATCATTTGGTATCATTTTATATTGAATGACAATGTGAGAAAAAACTCCAAACTACCTTGAAACAAACTCAGAAAACTACATACAACAGTGAGACCACATAGGAAATAATTTTTTTTTGGGGGTTGATCATTATAGTGATATCAGAGTTCTAACCATCCTACCAGCTAGTGGGTGATATAAAAATTTGAGCACGAGAGGTTGTGAAAGAAGGTACATAGAAAACATGGGTGATCGGGCGATGCAACTCCCAAAAGCATTGGTCAGGGAACAAGATAAATCCACTCAATTAGCACAGGAAACCAATCGACGAATGACACAACTAATACAAAGAATGGACAAAATGGGACAAAATAATGGAGTTGCGCAACATGGAGTAGGTAATCAACAGATTGGTGCAACCATGGCTAGGTCTCTTATGCCAAACTCTCCACTGAGAATAGAAGCTTTAGTAGAACTTACTTTAGTTGAGCAACAAGAATAGTTTAAGAAAGATTGGTTAGCTATAGGGCCTGGTTTCCAACATGACATCTCACTACGAGATTATTTAGAGCTCAGGATGAGTCATACATCCAACAGGGGCCATAGAGGACACCTTAATGATTTTCGAAGGAAAGTTGGAGAACTTGGCATTCCTTTCTTTGACGGGTCCAATGAGATTTCAATGAGAGCATGGGTTTAAAGGGTGGATACTTACTTCAATCAAAACCCCATGCCTAAAGATGAATCCATAAAATATGCTGCTATGCACATAGTGGTGGTACCATGATATGATCTTATTGGAGCATACTCAAATTACCTCATATACTGAGTTCACTGAGAGATTCATAGAGAGGTTTGACAAGAAGGAACTAGAACTACTTTTCTGGGAGGTGGCAGAGTTGAGTCCCCATGCGTTCAATAAAGAGCAGGTTATTGAAGAGAAGTTTATAGTAGGAAAATCAGATGAAGTGGTTGATTTTAAGCTTGAGGAATGTGAGATAGAGCCTCTGGACGATTCCTGGGTCATGCATGAAATTACTGTGGATAAGGTTTTGCATGAGGGAAAGGACAAAACGAAAACTTGGGATCCTAGTTCAGATTCATCCGCTGATGACTCTAAGACTAATGACTCCCTCGATGTTTATAGTGAAGCAAATATTGATGATGTGTTCACTAAGGTACCTTTGGATGATGGGCACGAAGAATTAATAAATTATGATCTCTCCAAATTAACCTTTGATGATTATTCATTCTTCTTCATTGATGATAACTCAGGTGGGTTTGGGATTGATTTCAAAACCAAGTCTAGAGAGAGAGAGATGATTATGATGAATCTAGTGATAATGAAATGGAGAGTAACTTATTCAGAAAGGCAACTACTTATGAGGAGCAAAAAGATCACTTACCTACTAAATAGAGTGATCAACCTTTCTTCACATAGGATCTGAATGTGATGGCACCTAAGTATGATGAGGATCCACATTGGGATGAAATTAATTTGGTTGGTAATGATGTCCTTACTTCATCCTGAGAGTCTTGCATAGAGGTTGGTGTTGAACAAGATGTTTTTAATATTGAATCGCAATCAGATTTCACTTGGCAGGTTGTTGATTATGAGCTTAGACCTTGCAGCTTGGTTGATTTGGATTCATAGTTCGTTATTGGGAATGAAAGGGAAGAGACCCAAGTGCTTTGGGAAAAAGGTGTGTTGGCTTGCAAGTATGACAAAGGACCTGAATGAGATGAATCTCCTTTTAACTATAGTGTTTTTCTTACTTCAACTCCACATTTATACAAGGAAGAAAAATTAGATGACATTGATGAAGTTGTTCATGAACAAGAGATCAAACCATATTTCACATTGCA
This sequence comes from Sequoia sempervirens, assembly GCA_007258455.2. NCBI lineage: Eukaryota > Viridiplantae > Streptophyta > Pinopsida > Cupressales > Cupressaceae > Sequoia > Sequoia sempervirens. The sequence continues at coordinate 230,062,555 of VDFB02270651.1, read as the reverse complement.
AGAAGTTGAACTTAATCAAGGAACTAGTAGCCTTGTTGTTTGGGATTCACAATCTTCTTTTGAGAAAGAACAGGGTGAGGCTCAATTAATGTGGGACAATGATAGAGACATTGATAGTAAGTATGAAAGATTTGATTTTGGCATGCCACAAAACAACAGTTTGACATTTTTGCTTGATCATGATTGGAAAATGAAACTCTTGGTAACCGTTGAAGATGAGGTGCACGTTTTAACTAGTTTAGACAACAAACACATGCTTGTAGAAAATCTGATTCAAAAGGCATTTATGGGACAAAGTGAGCTTAACATTTCAATTTTTGATTTACACATGTTGAAGCACTCTTTGGAAGAGGTTAAAACAACTTACTTACACATGATGCATGACAGGGATTTATCTACCAAGTTTGTAGATGAAACCTTATCTTTGACTAAGCAGTCAAAGGGAGAGTTTAGTGAGCTCACCGTTGAGCTAAACTCCACGAAGGTTGCTTTGGAAAATGTCCAGGAGGCACTTCTTCAAGCAAATGACCAGCTTTATGAGACCCAATAGTTTAATGAGCATGAAGGTAGAGAAAGGGCAAACAAAATCAAATAGGTAATGATGGAGCTTGATCACATCCAGGTGGAGCAACCTTGCTCATTGCCTAAGAAAATCTGAAAATATGAGTTCGAATCAGCAGGAGGATTGTTTTGGATTGGGAGTTAAGAATAACCTTCGGGTTATTAATAATCCTTTATTTGAATGGGACATTGATCTGACCTTTGACAATCCACTCTTCGGGTTGGAAGACAGAGACTCAGACAAGTCCAATGAAGCAAGTGGATTGGATTACCAAACTTGGGACCTAGGTGCAATTTCTAGACACGAGGTGTTGTCACGGGATTGGCATAGTGGATCTACTTCTAGTATTAATATTGTTTCCCATTCTCCGACTAGCTTGCACATGACTTCAACCGCAAACTAATGGATGAGTTGGATGGTACTCTCAGTTCAACAGTGGAGTAGTTTATGGATGAGGCTAGATGGCAGAGATGATTTGGTTCAAGGAGATGACCCTGTTGATACTTCCATGCACATCTCTGCTATATCTTTAGTGGGACTTCAGTCTAATTACCACTGCCCCTACCTTTTTTCATTGATGATGGTGAAATATTTTGATGAGAAAATTGTTTTTGAGGCTGGACAGGCCTTGGGGCAGCCGACTGTGGGAATCTTTCCATAAAGAGTACCCTTTTACTGTTTCCAATTGGGGTGAGTGACTCTCACTGTAATTACTTCATGGAGATGTTTCACTTTTTATTTGATGACATCTTAATTATTGCAGTGGTTTGGTTGAGTTGGTGTGCTTTGGACTATTCTTTTGACACTTGGAGGTTGAGTGTTAATGTTATGATTTCGGCTAGCTTCAACATTGGCTTTTATTGGTTGGTTGATTTCAAAGTTGTGGAAGAGGATGACTTGTTTCACATTTGGGTTATCATGTGGAATCATGCCAGGGGTAATCTCTTATGGTTGAGCAGGGTGATTTTCATGGAGACCAGGGATGTGGTTGGCAATGAGTTTATTAACACATCCTTCTCTGAGTTGCTGCAATAGGACATGTTCCATGACATTGATTTTAGCCCCTTTAGGTTTTTTAGTTGGGGCTTTGATAATCTTATTTTTGTGGTGGTCCGGGATAGGAGAGTGCAATTTGGTGACATTGGTCAATCTGTTATGATTAGTGTGGCACAACTTTAGCATGGTGTCATTTTTCTAAGACTCACTTGGAACCTAGGAATCACATTGAGTTCTAGTGCAACGACCGTTTGGGATGAGAGAGCTAGTGTGGAATTTCCTGAGCTTACTCTTGTGGCACCTCAGTTTGATTCTTTTTAGGGACATATTTATGAGGAGTGGGTTGAGATTTTGTGGTGTTTTATCACTCTTCTTATAGGTGACTTACAGGAGGCCTCTTGTGTTGGTACCTCACAGGGCAGGGACTTGAGTAGATAGAGCTACAGACCTCCTAGAATTGTTTGGGACCCAAGGATCATTTCTGGTTTCAGTATGAATTTGAATGTGGATTGCAAGGCTTATTGGTATTGCTTGAGGACAAGCAATATTTGGGAAGGGAAAACTATAATGTCCCCATTTTACTACGTCCTCTGTCAGTTTGAGTTGATTTTGATACACTTACTATTTTTAGCAGGGGATCTGATGTTGTGCTTTTGTCCTCAGTGAGCCCTTTCAAGCTCATCAGTTTCTCTCCAACACGAGTTTTATGGCACTACTTACTATTTTTAGGACTTTCTAAAATTAGTAAGTCATTTAAGGTTAGCTAGACCCAGTCAGGGATATCTCTTGGCATCATTTCTCAGTGGAGGCATTAGTTTCTCTCTAGTTTGAGCCCTTGGATCATCACTTGCTATTTTTAGTACTTACTAAAAATAGTAAGCCTATTTTGGGAATACTGGACTTGGTCAGGCTCGTCATCGTAACATTTTCAGTTGGTAAAGTTACTTTGACAAAATCATTTAAAAAATTGAATTAAGCCTCAAAATGTGTGCTTTATTAAAGTGACTTTATATCTTTTAATTAAAGAGGACGTAAGGGGGACATATTAAAAAGTGACCATGGTGCCTAGTATCACAACTTAAAGTTGTTTTTAAAAATTATATCTTATTATTTTCTCCTTGGGCACCTAAGGGATGAAGGAAAAGTATTTAAAAATTAAATTAAATCAATTGCTTGGGGATTCACGTGGGTTTTAGGGATTTCTTGGTCGCCCTAACTTGTAACTTTGGATAAAACTTCATTTGAGAGGCTTATTTTGATTTGGATGTTTTTGATATTGGATTGGCGTCCATTCTCTTGGAGTTGTGTAAGCTTGAGGGTTTGAACCAGAATTTGCTGAGATGAAAACCTCATCAAAGATCCCTTCTTCATGTGTAAAATACCACATTAGGAAGGATTATTGGAGGCATCACATATGGGTTTCATTTGTGCTTCAAAATTTATAGTTTCAGACTTTGGATTGAAGATTTTGATCATATTTTTGAGATGGGATTGTGATATTTTGGCTTGGGATGATATTGCATCGATTTGCTAAAGTTTGGTTGCATCTTGGTGGTGATTTTTAATGATTTCTGGGCACTTAGTTTATGCACCTAAAACCCATATTTTGGCTCTTAACTCTAAGTAGGATTTTTTATATGATTATGGGTATTGCAGCAAAGAAGAATCCCTTCAATGGCAATTCAAATGAGTACTTGTTTGCATTTTTTAAGTGAGAATTGAACTTTCTACAATAGGTCAACCTCTTGTAGCCTAGGCACCCACTTACTGTTCTTTTTTCAACTTACCAAGGGTTATTACAATCAGCTATCATTGTGGGTTTGCTTCTAAAGAAGCCTCCCTCCAAGGCATTTCAGGGCAAAGCTAGTTCAAAATTTTTAGTGAGGGTTTCAATTTTTAGAAGAGGATCAAACTATCTTGTGGAGCCACCTTGCTGGTTGAGAAAATTCTGTTAATTATTTGCATACCATTTGGTACCTGTTTATGGTTGTTGGTGGTTTGTGCAACATTGGGAGTGCTTGTAAGCCTGGTGAAAGAGCCTAATTTGAGAGCTTATTCGATGCATCTAGAAGTTATTTTGTGGCTGACATACTGCTGGTTCCAGGTTTGAGAAATCAATTTTTACTTCTGATATAAACCTTGTAAATCTGCACTTTGAATGTTCATTGAAAATCTGATTATTGTAATGAAAGCACGACATTTCTAGCTAGTTAATTGATAGTTTCATTGTCTTTGGTTTATGCGTCATTTGGTATCATTTTATATTGAATGGAAATGTGAGAAAAAACTCCAGACTACCTTGAAACAAACTCATAAAACTACATACAACAGTGAGACCAAACAAGAAATAAAATAAAAAAAATAAAAAATTGGGGTTGATCATTACTATATATATATATATATATAGGCAAATGCATAGAAGTCCCACCTATTTAATTTCATCCCTTTATTCTATTTTGTTATGCAATTCTATCACATAATATTTATAGTTAGATATATAGATATATAGGTATACAAATGGATATGTAGATAGATAAATATGTACTCATATCTTCGTTCTTCATTTCAGTCATATATATATATATATATTTAGCCTAACACTTAGCCATTAGGGGAGAGTACCCCATAGTGGAGCACCCTACCTTGGGAGGTCCACGTGGATTAGAAATAAAAAAAAAATGGCTACCACATCAAACAACCCTTCGTGGACCTGCCAATTTTATTTTTTCTTTGTTGGACTCTCTATTCCATGTGTTACGCTCCATTTGGTCCAATGTAGTCATGATGTGTTTGTTTGGATGGATGATCGTCTGTCATTCAAACAATTATGTCCTCTTTCATTTTGTGATATATATATGGAAAAATACATACATATTTAGATAGATAGGCCAAATTAAATATATAGAGAGAGGGTATATAGATAGATATTCAATATTGTTTTCCCAAAGTTAACTTTGTTTATTAACTCAAAAGTGACATATATAATTTGATTTGGTTTACTTAGTCCATAAGAACATTCTTTAAATATGTTAGATATAGTAAACTTAAAATAATTTTCTTTCATCCATTTGTATGTTTAGGTATATGTTTGTATGTCTGTATGTTTAGGTATATGCATGTATGTTTCATTCTTTAACTTATATAGATAAATATATATCGTTGCCAAATTCAATATTGTTTGCCCAAAGTTTACTTAGTTTATTAACTCCAAAATGACATATAATTTGATTTTGTTTTCTTATTCCATAATAACTGTGATTGGATGGATTAACATGGGCAGATTACGCTTGATCTATGAAGAATCGAAGCATAATGAAGTCACTAACGTCAAATCTCAACAAAATCATTCAAATGAAAATTAAACTAAACATTTATCAAAACTTTGTATTCTAAACTACGAAAGCATTTAAATGTCTACTCTAACCCATCTGAAACTTATCCCGTTGTAAGATTGGTGTCGTATTGATGTGAAATGACGACCCTTTCCTAATCTCATGGGTAAATCAACTTGCCCCAATCAATTTTATTGAAGAAAGCTGATGGAATGGTTGTGAGATGTGTATACAAACATGATTTTAATCTAAATACACATGATGCAAGCTAATTAAACATGATCTATGCTAAAATGATTTAGATATACAAATGTTAAGATAATCTAAATGATATTTAAACTAAAAAGATTCAAACCCTAGTTATCTTAATTATCTAAATGAATGCATTATGCAAGCTAAACTATTATGCAACTAATTTAAACTAAAATATGCTAAATGTGTGCAAAGTATGAGTGTGAGTGTGAGTGATTTCAACAACATAAGTTTTCTCTGAAAGATGGATCCCTATTCAATAGAGGCAAGCTCTATTTATAGAATAGGTAAAAAAAGATCAATGAATGAGATCAAAAAGATCAATCAACGATCAAGGATGAAAGAAAGAAGAGGCATGGATCATGGATTTTCATCAATGGGTGAGAATGCAAGATGAGATTTAATCAAGGGTTCACATTCCCTCAAACAAACACACTTTCAACTTGTCTAAGAGGTCACAAGTTAACTTGCACAAGAGGTCACAAGTTAACTTGTTCAAGAACCTAAGTTTGTTGAGAAAAGATAATATTCCCATTTTTTAAATGAGTGAGAAAAGAGAATATTCTTTAAAATATTCTTATGGGTGAAAGAAAAGGATAATTTAGTTAATTAAAAGTAAATTAATTGTGCAAAGGAATATTCCCTTTTTGGAGGAATGTGTAGAGGAGGAATATTCCCTTGTAAGTGGGGGGAATTAGATTTAATTGATAATTAAACAATATTAATTATGCAATTAGGGGAATTAGAAGAACTAGATATTATTTAAATAAAATGATTTAATGAATGGGAGAAAGGTGGAATGAAATTTAATTAAATAACTTAGGGTTATTTAATTAAATAAGAAGATTTAGGGATTTTTTAATTTATTTTTATTAGACTGTAGGAATCGGGTAGCACGACCCCATATAAACTGCAGTGCGCCTGGTAAACTTTTTAACGTGACCGGCGGGGCTGGCGCGACATGCCCTCCGGTACCACGGGGGTGGGGGAGACTAGACCTCGTGACCAACCTCCTACAACAGGAAAGATTTAGCCAACCGAGCTAGGGCCCCAACCCCAGAAGATTTAGGGATTTAAATTAAATAGTTTTATTTATTTAATTTAACAGGACAAAGTGTTAGTATGAAAGGGGATGAATTAACTTGATGAAGTTAATAGGTGAAAATGATGCCATTAATTAACTAGCTAGGCCTGCTAATTTAATTAATTAAGCAAAAAAATGATAGGTTTCAAAAGGAAATGATGTTAGTATACCTGATTCGAGTGTATGATATGATTTGAGACATTTTTTAGTGTCTACATTTTGCCCCTCTTTGAAATGAGGTACCTGTTATGTTGGTTCAAAGACTGACACCCTTCAGATTAAAAATTGCTGCTTAAATCAAAAATTATTATTATTTTTTTTTTTTGGATGACCCATTGTTGCCCCAAAGGAAGGAATAAGCTAGTTCCCTACCCCCTAGAGAAATTGGGCGAAAATTTTAAATTTTGGGCTGATTTCTTGACAAAGGTTAAAATGTTGCCCAAGGAGTCCAGAAAGGCTCTGAGATGCAAAAAACCATGCCAAAAATGTGAAAAACAATGCAAAATAAGGTTCAATTTTGCAAAATTGGTAAAAATGGTGAAAAACCCTAGGTTGATGGTTAAATTAGGGAAAAACACTCTAATTTGATAAGCATAAATAGGTGATGAAGGGTCACTTTCAATTTATTTGTGCATTCACACCTTGAGAATTTCTTACATTTTGAGCCTTGACCCTTTGACGAAATGGCACAATGAGTGCTTCCATGACACATTTCCAACCGGGTTTGAGAGTACCAGAGGCTTCCAGGTGCAGGACCACCATTATGTGATTTAAAACTTGATTTGAAATTTGACTTTTTGGTGCATTTATTGCTTTTTGAAAATTAAACTTTGGCAACGTCGCTCTAGAGCAATGCTTTTTTGAGAATCGACGATGCTAATTTGAATTTTAGCAATGCATATGTGAATTGTAACACAGTTCGTAATTTAGAATTAGGGTTTCTAATTTTATATCGCGACCCATATGTGTATGGAGAAACACTTCTTGATTTATAAATTAAGGTTAGGGTTTCACCAAAGCCAAATCGCAATGCACACGGTCTTAGCAACACGACTTTTAATTTGCAATTTAAATGCCTCTAGCATCGCTATTTGAAATTTATATTATAGCGACACTATTGTAAATAGCGATGCTATTGTCATTTTGGGGATGGAAAATTCAAATTTAGCCAATTTTTTTCAATTTTTTTACGTTGTGCGTTTTGTGGGTGCAGGAGGTCATCCCACCTTTGATGTCTCACAAGCACTAACCCACAGTTTTTTCCAAACTTGGTGATTTATCTGAGTTGCGATAGGAGCACTCAGAGGAGATTGGTTTGTGGTATGTTTCATACATTCTTGTTGTCCAGACACATCTGGCGATGATGACAACGTTGTGCGAGCGATGGCACAACAAGACCTCGTCGTTCCACCTTCCCACCGGCGAGATGATAGTGACACTAGAGGATGTATGGCAAATATTGCACTTGTCGATACATGGTGAGTGTGTTATCTATGACTCTGATGCCAGCTATGATGCATGCCATGAGGTGATGGAGCTAGAGGACATCATTCTAGTCACTTTCTAGATCGACTTCGAGATGTACAGAGGTCAGGTACCCACTTTCAGATTGATTATTTCTGCTATCATCTCAGGTTTGGTTGCTCCAGATTGACAGAGTAGAGGGTTCAGTCTGGGATGGGGCCTGAATTGACATAGGATGTTGTTCAGGTGGAATCAATATGCTTGGGGGTCAGTGATGTTGGCCTCCCTGTACCATGATATGCACAATTTCGTATACTACGATGGCAGAGTGATCGACATAGGAGTCACTCTACTGCATATTTGGGCCTGGGAGCACATTGTTGTGCTCTGACCGATTGTTTAGATGGTGGATGTAAAGCCAGATGATCCCATTGTCTAGAGGTATCAGGGTGCCATTACATTACAACATACAGGGTAGCTTAGGATTCCGTACTAGCGCAAGATCATTGATGATATGATAGTCTTTAGATGACGACCCTAACTTTAGATGCCAACATGGTATGATGACGTTCAACAACTATTCTTTGCTTGTTAGACTCGATACATGCAGGGTCGGGAGCACACCATTATTGAGAGATACCTGCCAGATAGGGTGGCTAGACAGTTTGGAGACATGCAAGATAGGCTAGATGATGCATACACCGTCATCTTCACCAAGTCAGTACAAGAGACACCAGTGTGGGGATAGGTGGATGCTCAGATGATGCTTGCATATGATGCATGGTTCACACCCCCTCATTGGTTGAAAGATCCAGCCGGTGTACCTCCACGAGGGAGACTGCAAGGGAGAGGTGCAGAAAGAGGTAGAAGTAACGACAGAGGACAAGATGGCTAGGATGGAAAGATTCTAGAAGCACCACTAGTAGATCAGTAGCCTCCTCATCAACCACCAATATAGCACCAACCTCCACAACAACCACCACCACAGGGCCAGATCCTCGTGATTTATAGATACAACAATTGTAGCAGCAGGTACAGACTAGTATGGGTGAGAGGGATTAGACCCATTAGCAAGTTTTGGTGATCACTGCTAAGAGAGATCAAGCCAAATAGCAGATAGTGGCCTTAGCAACTATGAGAGACCATGAGTGGTAGCTTAGATAGACTATTGAGATGCAGTTGGCTTAGGAGGTCAGACGACATCAACAACTTGAGACCATGACAACTACAACTCAGGAGTAGACAATGTTTGCTTAATTATAGAGAGAGGTTGTGACCAAGGTGGCGTACTACAGGATGCACTACCACAGGGATGTCCCACAAGCTCTTAGACAACCAAATTATTTGCACAGGAGTAGGGCACACCCTAGGGCCGAGGATCAGCCAGAGAGACAGCTTGGTGAGAGGAGCAACCATCAGGGCTAGCTCGTTTGTATAGACACTTTTTGATCATTGCTCAATTCTTTACATAGATATACATTCATGGGCTCCTTTTTGATAGCCTCGTGAATATTGTATTTTTGATCAATATACATACACTGATTCAAATATTGTACTATGACAGCTATTTTTTGATATATTATATATATATGATATAGATTCAATATGATGTGATGTGCTCTCTTTATTTCATGCTTATGAATGTATGGATGCAATTCTTTTATTTATGCTTATGCAATATGTGATGGTAATATGTGATATGTGATGCAATGGATGGATGTACATTTTTTTCAGTATATTTTCATGATATGTTATGGGATGGATGATAATATGCAGAGTTTATGCTTATGCAAATGACATGGATGCATTTATTTTGTGTATTTTCCATGCAATTTTTGATGACGATGATATATGCATATGGATGGATGGATAACATAGATGCTTATGCTTATGATATGATAATGCGATGTATGCATGCTGATGATTTGTGGATGCAGGATGGATGCATTGATGATGTGATATAATGTGTGATGATACCAGGTTAGTGTGGAGAGAGGATAGAAGAAATAAGATGATCAATCATCGATTTTGATGATTGATTCAAAAGATCCAACATGTCTATGATCCATCGAGACTTTATTAGAGATGATGATGAGAAATGCATCATGATGATGATGATTTTCTCATATCTTGGGATTGGGATTTTCCATCGTTCCTTATTGTTTGATATAACACGTAGATACGATGCATCAAGGTATTGAAAACTAGGATGACGTTGTATCTAGTGTAATGGACTTTGACTCTGCAAACAGATAGGATATTTCTTGTTCACACCTTGACATACAATAACCTTGTTGGAATGTAAGTTAGAAGTTTAGAATATATCGGACCAAAGCATACGCAATAGTCAACAATGTATTCCAAACAACTTCTCTACACACAACTAAGCAAGTATGGACCAAGATTATTTTACAAGAATACCCACAATCACAACAAAATGAAAGATAATGATCAATTCTCCATTCCTTTCTCTCTAAATCATTTTGATAGACATCATTGAGAGGTCCTCAGAATGGGTTATTAAGATAAATCACAAGAAAAGATAAAAAACAAACAGTCAGTGTTATTTATACCTCTTGCCAATTTAATTTAGCTAAGGTGATTTCTAATGTTGATGTCCATCGCAGGAAGGATACATCCAAGGACATGTTGATCAGATAGTTTGATGTAGGAAGATGATGAGCTTTATGATAAGCCATTGATACAAACTCCATTGACAAATTTACCTATGATTTAGACTTTAGATTTTGACACTTAGGTTCTCACTTTACAACTCGCTATACTTTCTTTCTATTTGTTTTATTTGTTATGTCAAAGGTTGAAGGTGACGATTGATTTATTATGAATGAAGGTTTATTGCGGGTGAAAGCGAAATGGGATGGGCGGTTTTGGATTTTTTGGAATATTTCAATGTTTTTGGTATTTTGAAAATATTTTGAGGCATTTTTTATCTTTTTAAAAGTTTATGTGAATATTTTTGTTTTCAATTATTTGAGGTTGTTTAGGGTTTTCTCTAAGATATTTGAGGCTTTTTAGGTTTCTTGAATGTTTTCCCATGTTTTTGTGCTTTTCTAATATTTGAATGTTTTGGATTTTCATTTTTCAAATGTTTTTGGTGTTTTATGAGATTTTACAAATGTTTAAGGTTTCTTCAATATTTGGATGTTTAGGGATTTTTTGAGATTTCAACCATGAACCTAACCTAAAGACCTATCCTAAGGGCCTCAGGGGTTGATCAAAGATAAGTCTTGCCTACATTATATGCATAGAGACCACGTAGTTCGACAAACACGACTTATTGAAGATGAGATATGAACAATTGATGAAATTTCAGTTTATTATGAAAAACTCCTAAAGTATTGACCTAGGGTGTCTCGGGGGCTAATCAAAGATTAGCCTTGCCTAAGTTCAAGCTCATAGAACCGTAGTTCGATATGGTTTTGTTTTTGTATTTTCGATGTTTGACCTTTTTAGGGTTTTTGATGTGTTTTGGATGTTTTAGATTTTGACTTTACATTTTTTTAATTTTTTTTGGATTTTACCTATACAAGATTTTGGATGTTTTTGGATTTTCTGATGATCGTTTTACGAATATTTTGCTATTTTTCAATTTTGATTTTATGAATGTTTTTGAGATTTTCGATGACCTTAAGATATACAAGAACCCAATTTGATCCACAACGAATTTCCCCCAATGTTAAATGATAAACTACCTCGATACAAGCAGAAAAAATGACCTTTTGAATATGCCAAGTAGTGCCAAGGGGATACGATACTTCACAATATCGAGCTATGACATGGATGAGGATGGGTGATGGAATGAATAGGATAAAGGATGTGATGCAATAGATGGAATGATAGGATAAAGAGCCTTAGATAGATGGATGTATTTATTTATGCAAGGCTTTTGTTTGCTAGGTTTTCACCAAGGTACTTTCGTAAAGCACTACTGAAGTGGTTTTCATTAGAGGACGATTATTTTTCTTTACTATTTTTCAATCATTTTTCTCATCTTTTTGGATTTTGATTATTTTCTGATTTTTTTTTGTACTTTCAGATTTACACCCTTTAAGATTAGGCATAATTTTTTTTAAGATGCAAGCTATTGGTTGGTTCCTGCAAGGGTTCACCTTCAAGTGTTGACAATTGGTATGGTCCTAATCCATAACTTGTTGTGATGACAAAGGAACCCAACTAATTAGGCTCAAACTTTCCTTTATTGTCCTGATATGGAAGGTTCTTCTGATTTCGCTTTAAGACAAGATCTCCTACCTGGAAATATCAACATTTGATCTTCTTGTTGTAGCTTCATTTTAGTCAGTTTTTATATTCTTGCAATTGATTAAGGGCGTCAAGACAATGCTCATCCAATAATTCTAGCTCATTCAGTTGAGATACTATGTATTTTTCATCAGTGATCAAGTTTTGTAGTGACACTCATAGTGATGGGAGCTCAACCTCAATAGGAAAAATGGATTCTAATCCGTAGACCAAGGAGAATGGGGTTGCACCTGTTGGTGTGTGAATACTGGTTCGATAGGCTTGGAGAGTGGGATTTAGTTGTAGATGCTAGTCACAACCAACTTCATTGACCATTTTCTTCAAGATTTTCAGAATGGTTTTGTTTGTAGCCTCAACTTGACCATTGCCCTGGAGGTAATATGGGGTAGAGAATCAGTGTTGGAAGTTGAATTGTTGACATAGCTCTTCCACATCCTGATTCTTGAAGGGTGCTCTGTTGTCTGAGATAAGGGTTTATGGAAGTCTATAACAAAAGATTAGGTAATTTGAGATGAACTTAACAATTTGCTTCCCCATTATGTAGGTCATAGGAATGGCTTCGACCCAATTGGTAAAATACTCAGTAGCTGTTATGATAAACTTGTGGCCATTGAATGAGGTTGGAGTGATCTTTCCTCTGAGGTCAAGCCCCCACTACGAGAAATTCCAAGGTTTGATCATTAGTTGCAACTCTTGAGCTAGAGCATGAATCAGATCTACATGTTGTTGACACTGGACAAACTTCTGCACATATTGATGAGCTTCTCTTTCCATGGTTGGCCAGTAGTATTCCGTCCTCAATAGTTTTTTAGCTAAAGTCATAACTCTAGAATGAGAACCACATATGCCATCATGTACTTTTGTTAAATCGGTCAAGGCTTCCTCTTGGTTAAGACATCATAATAATGTCCCTTCGATGCTTCAATGATAAAGGGTATCTCCTAAGATCAAGAATTGGGATGCCTTTTTAACAAAGGTCTTTTTAAGGTTCGAGGTGATATTGGATGGGAGGGTTCCTCTGCTTAGGTAGGTAAAGATGTCATGATACCACAGGGATCCAAGACCAACGATGACACACACAAATTCAAATTTTGAGATTTCAACAGTTGGTACGAGAAGTTGTTCTACCAAGAATTCACATTGCAGGACATTGTTTGGCATATCTAATAGTGACCCAATTGTTTCCATAACATCTGATACTCTATTGTTCATGTGAGGAATCTACTCAAAAGTTATATCTATGAAAAGATCCTTGAGACTCTCTACCATCTTCTTGTAAGGAGTAAGCTTGTCATCCTTAGTTTGGTAGTCGTCATCGAATTGGTTGGTAACTAGCTGTGAGTCTCCATAGACTTTTATTTCTTGTATCTGTCATTGAACTGCTATCCTTAGACTTGTGATTAGGGATTCATACTCAATAATGTTGTTAGTGCACAAAAATGATAGCCTGTATGACTTTGGGATGCAATCACCTTGAGGGGTGATGAAGAGAATTCCTTCTCTTGATCCATGTTGAGTGAATGATCCATCAAAGTCCATTTTCCACTAATTTGTGAGATGGAAAAGGAACACTGATTCATTGGGGAATTCATATATCAATAGGTTCTCTGCATAGATAGGTGCCTTTGCTAGTTGGTCTGCGATCACTTGTCCTTTTATTTCCTTGCACTCGACATACTCTATGCCAAATTTCATTAAGATCTTACCCATTTAGCCATTCGCCCAATGAGAATTGCTTTGGATAATAGGCATTTCAATAGATTAATCTTTGCAATGAGTTTAATTTGATGTGATAGCATGTAGTGTCCAAATTTTTGTGAAGCAAAAACTAATGCTAAGTAGGATTTTTGTATGGATGAATAGTTTATTTCATAGCCCACTAAGGTCTTGCTGATGTAGTATATAGCTCTTTCCTTACCATTTTCATCATGTTGTGCCAAAAGAGCACCTAGTGCTGCTGATGTTGCTAAGATACACATGATCAGTGGTTTGTTCGGTATTGGTGGGATGAGTACTGAAGGTGTCAATAGATAGTCCTTGATCTGCTAGAAAGCTTTGCCACACTTCTCATCCCACTTGTAAGTTATTCCTTTATGGAGAAGATGCGAAAAAGGGTAGATTTTGTCTGATAATTGCGCTATGAACCTTTTGATAGACTGCAATCTTCCTTGTAACCCTCTCATATGCTTCAATGTTTGTGGTGGTTCCATGTCTAGGATGGATTTTACCTTTGTTGGGTCAATTTCTATCCCTCTTTGGGAGACGATATAGCCGAGAAGTTTCCCTGATGTGACCGCAAAGACACACTTTTTCGAGTTTAGTTGTACCTTGTATTCTTCAAGCCCATCAAAGATGGGTCCTAAGACTTGTATGTGCTTCTTTTCTTTGATTTTTCCAAAATATCGTCCACATAATCTTCAACTGTTTTGTGGATCATGTCATGAAAGATGAGGGTCATTGCTCTATGATAAGTTGCTCCTGCATTCTTTAGCCCAAATGGCATCACATTACAATAGTATGTCCCCCATGGACAAGTGAATGCAATTTTGTGTTGATCCTCCTTGGTGATCATGATTTGATTATAGCCTAGAAAACCATCCATGAGTGATAGCATTTCATGTCCAACTGTTAATTCTACTATAATGTCGATGTGAGGAAGAGGTAAATCATCCTTCAGGCATGCTTTGTTTAAGTCTCTGAAATCAATGCATATTCTGATGCCCGCAATGGGTTTTGAGACTGGTACCAGGTTTGAAACCCACTCAGGATAATCTATTGGTCGGATGAATCCAATGTCAAGAAGCTTTTGTAACTCAAGTTTGACCAAGAGTGCTATTTGAGGGTGCATCTTCCTTAACTTTTGCTTTACCAATTTGGCTTTGGGATAGACTACTAGATGATGCACTACTTCTGGATCAAGGCCTAACATATCTGTGTACGAACATGCAAATTTAGCTTTGTGCTCTTTCAAGAATATTTCCAGGTTCTTCTGTTCTTCATCCAACAAGGATTCAACATATAAAGTGATCTTGGGTGCTTCCTCTATTCCTACATTGATCAGAGTGGCCTTTTTTGCTAAAACTATTGATTTATATGGATGTATTGCACTAAGGGGGAGGTTGAATCCATCATCTTTAGGCACCTCAGAGAGGTTTTCAGCCTCAGATTTTTCCTTTATTTTTACTATTTTAGGATTAGAGAGTGCCATAGTGTGGTTTTGAATCAAAGATCTGCATGTTAGTTGCATGTTATCAATTTTTCAACTGAAGGACTCAATCCTCTCCCCATAGTATGCTCCTGTGTCTAGCTCTATGTCAAAACCTGCCTTGTGATTTTCCCATGGTAATTTGTCACGGAGTCCCATGAATTCTAAGATCACTTCATCGTTTTCGAATAAATATACAATTGGTGGTCCTTGGTCCAAATCAATGAGTTGCGGGTATACTAGGCGTATTTCATTTGGTTGGTTGCTTGGGGTGAAGGTTGATGTAGATATCATGAAGAGGGAATTATTCTCAAATAGGTTAGCAACATCGAGGAAGTTGTCTAAAGTTGTGTCACACAATGTAGGTAACCAAGAGGAAGCCTCAACTTGTTTAGTGGAAGTACCTTGCTGATAAGGGTAACCTTGCTAGTAGTACAACCTAGGCAGAGATTCTTTGGACGTTTCTTAGGAACGATAGGTTTTAGCAAACCATTGTCATTTTTTCCTAGTTTCTCATTCTTAGTATAGCCCATGCCCTTCATTAGCTCTAAGCCTTTGTTGTCATCTTCCATGGGAAGAACATGAACAAGTCTTTCATCTTGATATAGCAGTTTAAAGACATCTTCCTCATTAATATCTTCTTTGTTCAGGTCCCCCCATTTGGTGAAGGTAGTAACTGCCATTTTAATAGTTTTAGGGATATTGTTGCTAGGTGTGGGTTTCCCATGAGATTTGGGAGAAAGAGGTAACTCTCCCAACACAAAAGTATCATTTGTTAGCTTGTAGTTTCCACAACCATCATCTTGGATCACTTCCTTGATATCAGGTATGCTTTGCACAATGAGTGCCTTCATTTTAGAGGTAGATTCTAGGCATGTTGGGTCAACAAATGAGGTAGGTGTAGGCCCTTCATCATTATTGGGTATTTGGGGGATTTTATAGAACCTAGCCTCAAGGTCCCTATAGTAGTAAAGGCTCAAGATCTCCATGGATAGTAATTTCTCTATCTTCGAAGGGAAACTTTACACTTTGATGATAGGTCAAAGCTATAGCTTTCAAGACATGGATCCAAGGTCGACCAAGTAGTATGTTGTAGGTAAGATCAAGGTCTAATACTTGGCATGTAGTTTCTACAATGATAGGTCCCACTTGGTTGATGCCTTACAATACCTGCTCTTGGTCATCATATGCTCTGATGGTGGTGCTCTTTGCTTTCTCAACAATATCCTCTGAATAGCCTAGGTGCTTAATCAACTAAAGGGTACAAATATTTAGACTAACACCTCCATCTACTAAGACTCTTTTGACCTTGTTTTTGTGAATGACAACCTCAAGGTTTAAAGCATGATTATGAGATGGTTGTGACGGTAGGTCTTGTTTTGAGAAGGTGAGAAGGTGATTAGTGATATGCCCTACCATAGCTTGAAAGTGATTTGTATCAATATCCTCAGAGACAAATGATTTTGAAAAAGCTTTCTCTAAGATTTCCCTAGGTGCAGGGGATAGCCTTAATAGTTCCAAGATTGATATCCTTGTGGGGGTCTTCTTAAGCCGATCTAGGAGATTGTACTTACTGGGATTTGATGTTGGAAAAGTAGGTTGTGCCCTAGATTGATATGGGACTCCTTGGATGGTGATTTTTCCTCATCATGTGTTAACTCCACACTAGGCCCTTTAATGGTGACGATGGTGATAACACTATCACAAGAACTAACTACATTAGAATAGGTATGTTGTACATTTGTGTAATCCTTAGCTTTTCTGTTATTGTTCCCTTTACTATGATCTAGCATAGGGTTCTTGTATATCTTAAGATCCTGATTCCCGACTGGTACCTCAATAGATATGGTATTGTTCTCTATAAGGTCTTGGATAATGTTTTTGAGCCTCATGCAGTTTGTGATTTTATGTCCTTTGATCTTGTGAAAGTCACAAAGGTCATTCTTGTTGTACCAGGATGGTTTCTCTTGTGTTTCTTGGTAGTTTTCAAAGTTAGGAAGCATTATCAGGTTTGACTCTACCAATTTCTTCATGATTGTTTCAATTGGTTCGAATAACTATGTATACTTGCGTTTAGGATAGTTGTTCTTGTTAGGGGTTCGCCTTTGTTGTTATTTGGTGTTGTTGATTTGATTGTTCTGAGGGGGTGTTATTTGTTGCATAGTTGGTTGAATGTTAGCAACTTGGTTGTTGTTTGGCCTAGGAGCACTTAGGACCACCTTAGCATCTACCACACCATCATTTTTTTATGTCCTTGTTCTTATCCCAGACATGTGGCTTGTTGTTTGAACTAGTTGATGCCTAGTTATCTTTGTAAGCTTGTGTATTCCCCTATGAGATTAGAGCTCTCTCAATGTTCAGGGCTCTAGGGATAAGCTCACCATAAGATGTGATGCACTGCATTTTCAAGAGGAAGGATAGATCTGGATCTAGGTTTGCTATAATGATCCCCACTTGTTCATCAAGAAGAGACAATTTTCTCTTACTAGCTCTTTGTCTCCATCATTGTAAGAAATTAGCGAAAGTTTGTCCCTTGTTTTTTCTGAGAGTGTACAACTCTTCTAGGCTTACATCCATGTCAAGGTTAAAGGAGAAGTGATCGATGAATATTTCAATAATTTGTAGAAAAGTTTTGATACTGAGAGGCTGTTGAGAAAACCAATCCATAGCAGGACTTGTTAGACTTTAGGGGAAGAGGCACATTAAATAAGAATCATTGTAAGCAACCTCCATACACATAACTTTAAAATATTTGACATGGTCCACAAGACTTCCTCTCCCTTTGTATTTATTGAATTTGGGGATCTCAAAGTTGGGAGGGAACAATACCATTGCAATGTTTCGATCAAATCGATAGGGACATAGGTTCTGTGTGTGGGGCTTCTTTGTCTTTCCCATCTGAAGGTCCTGCATTTCTTGTGACAACGCCTTAAGTTGTAATGCTAGATCATCTTGTATTGACCAGGTGTTGTATGGGGTGTATGGTGGGATGATGGATGAGTTCTGATATTATATGGGGTGTATGGTGGCGTGAGATTATGTGAAGGTGATTGAGGTATTGATGTATATGTTCCTAATGTGTTTGTTTTGACGATGTTCTATTGAGGGTTATAATAGGAACTTTGTTGTTGTTTTTGTTGTGCATACTATTGAGCTAGTAAGTCTTGCTGTTGAGCTTGTTGTTGTTGTTGTGCCAGTAAGGCTTGTTGTTGGGTCTACTGTTGTTGTTGTGCTACTAAGGTTGCTTGATGGGCTTGATGTTGTTGTGCTAAGGCTGCTTGTTGTTCTTGATGTTGTTGTTTTGTTAAGGCTGCTTACTATTGTCATTGTTGTTGTGTTGCTATGGCTGCTTGCTGTTGTCGTTGTGCTGCTAGGGCTACTTGTTGTTGTTGTGCTGCTAGGGCTGCTTGCTATTGTTACTACTGTTGGATGGCTTGTTGATAGGCTTGTTGTGTTTGTTGTAGAGCTAGAGCATGCATGTGTAATGTAGGATCAGGCAGTTGTTGAGACATTTGTGATGGGTTTTGAGTGGGTAGCAAATTGGTGATGAGAGGTTGGGGGTTCCCTTGGTTCAACGTTCCTTGTAAGATAGTGGATTGAGGTGGAGGAATGTAAGTTTGAGGTCCCATTTGATTTTGCATGGTAAAGGGGACTGTGGGGAAAGATGAGGATGGTTCTATTAGATTATGTGATGGGAATGACACACTAGGACCTTGAGTCCATTGATTAAATTTTTTTCGTTGTCCCATGTCTTGAGGATTTCCTTGTGTTAGGGATGTAGATAAGGTATTACCCAGATTGATGTGATTTGTTACTAAGGGATTGTTTGGATGTGGGTTGATGATGGATGGGATAGATGGGTTTTGAACCACTACCATGTTCGATGTATCCATAGGAAGATTGGATGAAGAGGGCCCATGTGGCATTAAAGGCTGATTTTGCAAGATGGTATTTCCTTGCCCATTTGGATCTACTTGGTCTGCACTACCTTGCGTGATGTTGGGGACACTTGTGGTACTTGTGGAGATGGATGAAGAGGGGTGTCCTCAATATGTTGAAGTTGTTGTGGAATAATGAAGTGTAAGTAGTTTATATGGCTATTTAGGATCTTCGAGGATGGGAGGAGCACCAAATGTAGGTTTCCAAGTGGTTGTATGGGATGGAGGGTTGGTTTCAAGGGTACCCACAAGTGTGTTGCTTTCAAATGGAAGAGTATGGCTGAATTCTTTAGCAAGACTAGCTACAAGGCTAGGTGTTGATGTTTGATTTAGCCCTAGGGATGGAGTTGTGAAGCCTTGTGTCAGATTTTGTGCAAAAAATGATGGGGAGATAGGAGCTACACTTCCCAAGGTTTGATGTTCCATGATTTCCTCCCTCATAAGTTCAAATGGATTGTTCATGATATCTTCTATCTCATATGGCCCTGAAGGAGATGAAGGTTGTTGTGATGGAGTAACGCGACTTCTTGGATCAAATTCTAAAGGAGTTGGATTGCTTGAGATAAATGTAACTTTGGTTTTCTCTATGATTCTCTAGTGTTGTGATCTCATCCTTACCATAAATTTTGGGTCACCTTTGGGAGAGTTATGTTGTGATTTGCAATGTTTGAACTCTCTAGTTGACTCAAATCTAGGTAAAAGGGATGCTCTAAGTCTTTTTGGATCAATGATGATAATAGGCTATGAGAAGATGGGTAATGTGGGGAGTGGTCTTTGCAAACATTTTGGGAACACACTTTTGACTTAAGTTTGAAGTTTTGATGTTTGGATAAAGGATGTTGATGAACTTGAAAATCTTTAGGGTAGACTTGTGACCTTCAAGATGAACTAGTTCAAAGATGATAACTAACTTACCTAAATGCATGGAAAAAGATTCATTTCACATACAAAGTAGCTAAGTTAGAAGTTGGTTTGATCGATGTTTTAAGTTCAAAAGTGTTGGTGTATTTGAAATTTTTGCAAAGTTTTGTAAGGTGAAGGATGAAATTTTGATGAAGGGAGGGAGAAAATGTTTGACCCAATATTGACCTAAAGTGAACCTTTGTTTGATAAGACCAAGGTAGTGAGAAACATGCTAGACCTCTAAAGTGTTCAAATCCTAAAGACTGAATTTTTCAAAGAAGTTCAAAGTTGTGAAAAAGACCAGGGTTTTGACTGTAAAAGAAGGCATACAAGTCTGGATTGTTCCTTGAAGCACGTTTTTAGAAGTTGTATACCAACCTAGTTCTAGTTTCATGAAGTGCTAAAAGGTATTTCTTGAGAGTTTTTGGAATAAGATGCCTAAGTTTAAAATGACAACTTGTAGACCTTCTCTTGGGGATTTTGAATTTGCATGAGATCATTTGGATAAGTCTAAGATCATGAAAGTAGAGGAAGATATTTATTGCCATGCGGGTGGTGGTAATATGGGCCTTCCAATCTCAATATCAGCTTGTTCCTCTTCTTCGTCTATGACATTTGCTGACTTTCTCCACTAGGTTGGTGTTTCTTTTGTTTCAAAAGTGAAGTTTCTCAAACTACTAATGATATCGATTTGTTCTCTGATAATGAGTTCAAAGTTTGGTTGAATGATAGCACCTTCAAGACCAGGTTGCTCAATGGGAGCAATCAATCTCCAAATGGTTATGTGGGGTTCAATTTGTGTCAATTTATCTTGCTTAAGTGAGTATCTTTTACCACAAAAACTTGTCTTGATGATGTTTTCAAACTAAAATGTCTATGTCAAAATCATAAATTTCACAATGTCCATTTTGTAAAAAGGATGAAGTTCAAGCCATAGTTTCCTATGTTAATTTTGGAAAATATCGATTGAGATATTAGTCAAGATATTTATAAATCTCTAAGGATAGAAATCCTTAGGGAAAGCATTAATATCAAGGCTATTTCAAAAGGTATCCATATTTAGACCAAAGGGTTTGAAATTTTGAGGAAGATTGTGAATGTTTGTTTGTAATGTTTTGGAACCAAGAAAAGTATTAAACTGAATTTCAAGCATTTACAATCCTAGGTTGAAATGGCCATACTTGTTGATTCCCCACTCAGATTTTTCTAAACACTAAGACAATGTGAACAGTTAGAGATTTGGTGACATTGGCTCCCCTCCACGACACACACTTCTCAAGACCACCAAATCTCAAAATCTTGAAGATCCTAAGATCATAAGGATTTTTCTCTTTCAACAATGAATAGTACAAATGTGGGGCGACTTTATAATGACTGTTCTTGCACCAACAAGCATTAAGGATTTTTGGTAACTAAACAATTTGGTTCTTAGTAACAAACTGAGAACACCCAATCGTATACACACCCGCTTTGCCACTTAAGGCTCTTACTACCATTCCTGTTCCATTTAAGACATGGTACTAGGTGTAGTATGTTATACAGTCCAGGATAGAAGGTACTTTCTCATAATTTCCCAACCTTTAATATAGCCCACTGGTAAACATGCTTGCAAGAACTTGCCTATGAGTTTCTCGTTGTGGGGTGTGTCTCATAGTAAGACCTCTCTTAAGGATGACAAAGCATAAAGGTGTACTTAAGTATTTCTCTTCACCCAAGATCACACGAAGTGCAAGGGGATTGGATACATACTATAAGTGCACACAAATAATGAAGTGCACTTGGAGTGTTTCTCTTCACCCAAGATTGCACAGAGCACATGGGGATTGGATACGCACTACAAGTGTGTCACAACAAAGCAATCACTCATTCATTTTAACATCTAAATCTAAGATGAATTCATTTTATGCACGAAACAAAATGTTAAGTTGCCTTGTTCAATTTTAAAACCCAAAAGACAATGATGAAATGAGGGTTCAATTTTAGTCTCATTTGAATGTTCGTTTTAAACCCAAATGAAAATTAGTGAGGTCCTAGAGCGTAAAATGAAAAGCATAAGAAATTGGGTTATAATTGCCCCAAAAGTGTCAAACATTTATTACAATTATAAGACTCGAAGATGAGAATGCTCCTTCACTTCACCTTGTATCCTCCAACCTACAAAACCCTGTTAGTCTAAAAACCAAAACAATGTTAGAAGCATGCTAGGAATATGATAAAGTGAAAAAATTAAAACACATGCTGAAAAATGATCGTTAAATTTCTTACCAGGCTTGGCGGTCATTGTTTATGATAGCGTCGCTCTTGTGAATTTGGGCATTGCTTTGCAGAGAAAACAGTGAGCACGATAGCGTCACCATTTTGAGGAGCATTTCCATTTGTAAATCTTCGATACCTCTAAAAAGTATTAGTGTTGCCATTTGTTTAATCAACATTGGGATATTAAATAGGCATCACTGTTTTAGATTACGATAGCGTCGCTAAATGGTGATGCCCAACAAAGTGTGTCACTGAAATTCTTTTGGGTGTCGTTTCCTACAAAAGTCAGAAAGAATAGAATTCGAGATAAAAATATATTAAATTTGATCGGCTAAGCCTTCCTTCTAGTGTTAGAATGTGATTGGAAGGATTAGCATGGGCAGATTATGCTTGATCAATGAAGAATCGAAGCATAATGAAGCCACAGCGTCGAATCTCAATAGAATCATTCAAATGAAAGTTAAACTAAACATTTATCAAAACTAAGTATTCTAAACTATGAAAGTATTTAAACATCTACTCTAACCCATTTGAAACTTATCCTGTTGTGAGATTGGTGTCATGTTGATGTGAAATGACTACCCTTTCCCAATCCCGTGGGTAAATGAACTTTCCCTAATCAATTTTATTGAAGAAACCTGATGGAACGATTGTGAGATGTGTATGTAAACATTATTTTAATATAAATACGCATGATGCAAGCTAATTAAACATGATCTATGCTAAAATGATTCAGATGTACAAGTGCTAAGCTAATCTAAATGAGATTTAAACTAAATGATTCAAACCCTACTTATCTTAATAAGCTAAATGGATCCATTATGGAAGCAATTAATGGAAGCTAAGCTATTATACAAATAATTTAAACTTAAATATGCTAAATGTGTGAAAAGTATGAGTGTGAGTGTGAGCGATTTCAATAGCATAAGTTTTCTCTAAAAGATGGATCCCTATTCAATAGATGAAAACTCTATTTATAGAATAGGTAAAAAGAGATCAATGGATGAGATCAAAAAGATCAATCAATGGCCAAGGATGAAAGAAAGAAGATGCATTGATCATGGATTCTCATCAATGGGTGAGAATGCAAGATGATATTTAATCAAGGGTTTACATTCCCTCAAACAAACACACTTTCAACTTGTCCAAGAGGTCACAAGTTAACTTGCTCAAGAAGCTAAGTAAGTTTGTTGAGAAAAAAAATATTCCCATTTTTCAAATGAGTGAGGAAAGAGAATATTCTTTGGAATATTCTTATGGGTGAGGGAAAAGGATAATTTAGTTAATTAAAACTAAATTAATTGTACAAAGGAATATTCCCTTTTTGGAGGAATGTGCAAAGGAGAAATATTCCCTTGCAAGTGGGAGGGGAATTAGATTTAATTGATAATTAAACAATATTAATTATGTAATTAGGAGAATTAGAAGAATTAGATGATATTCATTAAATAAAATGATTTAATGAAAGGGGGAAAGGTGGAATGACATTTAATTAAATAACTTAGGGTTATTTAATTAAATAAGAAGATTTAGGGATCTAAATTAAATAGTTTGATTTATTTAATTTAACAGGATGAAGTGTTAGCATGAAATGAGGTGAATTAACTTGATGAAGTTAATAGGTGAAAATGATGCCATTAATTAACTAGCTAGGCTAATTTAATTAATTAAGCAAAAAGAGGATGGGTTTCAAGAGGAATTGATGTTAGTATACCTGATTCGAGTGTATGATATGATTCAAGACATTTTTCAGTATCTACAATAACATTCTTTAAATATGGTAGACATAGATAACTCAGACTAATTTTCTTTCATCCATTTGTATGTTTAGGCATATGTTTGTATGTGTGTTTCGGTGTATGTATGTTTTATTCTTTCAGTCATATAGATAGATATAAAGATACATATACATAGATACGCCGAACTAGACATTTAGATACATATATAGATCGATATATAGATAGATATATAATAGTTATGTAGATCATTATACAGATAAATATAAAGATACATGTGTACATAGATACATTGAACTATATGTATGTATGTATGTATGTATATGTATGCATGTATATGTGTATATGTATGTATATACATACATATACGTACATATACATACATACACATATATATATATACATATATATATACATACATATATATATATATATACACACATACACACACACACACACACATATATACATATATACATATATATATATATATATATATATACATGGATACACCAAACTACAACTATATATATATATATTTAGATACATAAATACAATGATATAGAGATAGATAGATGGATAGTTAAATCTCTACAGAAAGACAAATAGATATATAGATAGATAAATCTCTATATAGAAAGACATATAGGTATATAGATAAATAGATATGTTGTTTGTATGTATGTGTGTTTAGATGTATGTTTTATTCTTTCACTCATAAATTGATATATAGATATATAGATAGATATATAGACATTTAGATACATTGATCTCTTTCTCTCTCTCTCTCTCTCTATATATATATATATATATAGATCATTCTACATACATATAAAGATACATATACATAGATACACCAAAAGTTAGACATTTAGATACATATATAGATCGATTTATAGATAGATAGATAAATAGTTATAGATTAGTATACAAATAGATGTAAAGATACATATACATATATACCCAAAACTACATATATATAGATATATAGACATTTAGATACATATATACATCAATATATAGATAGGTAGATAGTTAAATATTTATATAGAAAGACATATATAAATAGATAGTTAAATCACTATATAGAAAGATAGATAGATATATAGATTGATATATATAGACAAATAGATATATAGATTGACATGTAGTTACATAGATAGATATATAGATAGAAATATATGACTTTTCCAAACTCAATCTTGTTATCCAAAAGATAACTTAGTTTGTTAACTCCATAATAACATATATAGATCAATAGTTAGGGAAATCCCAACTTGTTTCATTTTGTAACTTATGATGAGGCCAATTATTAGCTATTTTTTTGTTGTGTAGTACACACTTTTAGACATTTCTAGATACTCATTTCATACATATTCCTGAACTTTATTATCTTTTATGATCATCATGCAACTTGAACTTGGTTTTAGTAAATGGAAATATGATTATGGTATGCTAGTAATTGCATGGTTAAGATGTGTGAATGTGTATGAAATTCAGTGTATATCTATGTTTACATATGTGTATGTATGAATGTGTGTTTAGGTGTATGTATGTATGTATATGTATATATAGATACATAGATGGATAGATAGATATACTGAACTATGAATTCAATTTTTGAACTTTTAAGTAGTATATAAGAATGCCATGTCTTACAAAATTAAGAGTGACAACCATTCATAGTTGTAGATTAATTTCAAGAATTTTTTATTTGAATAAAGCACCCACAAAACACCATAACACTCAAATGCCTAACTAAAATGAATAACAAATTGAAAGAAAGGGATGAAAGAAAATGCATAAGTGGATGTTATTGTAAATGCCTAACCATTCTATATTATGTAAATAATGTTGCTAGTGCTGTCTACATGCCTATTTGTTAAAATGGTGTTAATGTTGTACGCTATTGTATGTAAATGCTTGTCTTTTGTGTACCCACAGACCTGTAGATATCTGGGGTTTTAAGTTATATTGTTTGTGCTTATGAATGCATATCTATTGTATATGATGTAATTGTTCTAGTTAGTGTGTTGTAAGTGTATGATCTATAGGGTTTCCAGTTAGATAAATGCACAAATGAGGCTGTCTTGTTGCAATGTAAATGTTGTTGGAAGTGTACTGTATTTTCATATATATAGTCTTTGACTCTCGGTCATCCACATGCATTGCATGTCCCTTCCCTTTTACTCGTCCTAGCAAATGCTTAGTTTCTACCAATAGACTTGAAGGTCTCAATATTTTGAATCATGAATTCATGTCAGATGAGTTGACCATCCCAAACAATACAATTATAATTGAAGACTTCAACCCAAACAACCAACCATCATAATGAAAGTTCCAGTATAATTAACTACATTTACATTATAGATGCAATTGCACTAAACTGATAGCATGCACATCATATAGGTTAGTCCATCTAAAATAGAATTGGATGAAACCAATGAACATATCTATTTAAGAATATATACATAATATAGGAATGTGCATAACAATGAAAACAACATTCACATAATATAGGACATAAAACTGTACTATTGTTTGAGATTGTAGTGTTGAAAAGACTTCATTTTTGCAAAGGTATTTTGTGCTCTACTATGTTGCAGTATAGTTTTTAAATTGAATTGAGGATATATGCAATATAGTTTAACACTACAAATTATTTTTTTGAAATCAAGCCTCCCCAATGAATTACTCAATATAGAGTGAAGTTGAACATGTATCAATGCCTAACAAAATGAAGACTCCAAAAGAAACACGTTGGAAAGGAGTGAAAATGAGTGGGATGTGCGAGGTTTTAGAGTATTGAATGATTCAAGACCTTGGAATTACGTGTCATTCAGGCAAAGTAAATGGGAAGGGACACATAGTACATGTTGTTGGATGGAAGGTATTGAGGGGGCGATGTGCAATAAATGCGACAAACTAGATGTTGAGGGTGGTGAGGTGTTCGACTACTACACATTCGTTTAATTTACTACCACCTCCCCTCCATGTAGTGTCTAGAGGTGGACCCAACTGATGATCTGTCAACCCTCCAAATGGACATGTCATGAACACATTGGATCAACTGGAGCATAACATGTGGCAGATTTAAACCAATTGGCTAAATTTAAATTAAAATCTTGTCACCAATTGAACATACTTGAAACCAAAAAGCATAAATAAAATATAAACTTATATTTATAACAATGTTATAGTCCCCAAAATACACAAGAAAATTAGCCAAAAAAGGATGGAGTTGTAGGTTTGGTCCTTCCCAACCTCAAACATAATCTTGCAGTCCCAATGTACACAACAAAACTAGACAAAAAATGATGGAGTTGTAGGATTGGTCCCTCCCAACCTCAATCAAACTAGTCAAGAAAAATATTTGGAGGCATGTTCTCATCCGGTACCACTGCATTTTGAGTTTTGGTTACATGATTTGGATTTGGACTTGGAAATTGACTGCAACTTACATGTGATGGGGTGAGTACCAAACAATTCATTCCAACAAAAAAATGAGGGATACGATGTTCTTCCCGACTAGATGTTTGACTTGAAATTTGAGTGCAACTTACATGTTAAATGGGTTGAGAGTTAAAAAAATAGTACCAATAGAAAATTGAGGGATATTTATGTTCACTAATTCTTGAAATAAAGCATGATTCTTTGGTAATGGGTTGATAGGAGTGCTTAACCATCTTTCTTGTTGCAATTCCCTATGGGCCACCTCAATCACTCTTTCCTTTCTATCCTTTTCCTTTTGAACCCTCTCTTTCTCTCTCTTCTACTCTCTTTTCTTACACTGAATTTGCTTGTCAACTTTTCTTTGCTCCTTCAACTCCATCACCATAATCCATGTTGTCTTTCTCTCATTCTATTGCTTCTTTCTGCATTTGATGTCTTCTAGTTCTTTTTTCCTTTGCTCCCATTGCTTTAGGAGAGTTATGTAATCATCAATTGTTAACAATTGAGACTGTCAGCTTTGTTGAATACCACTATCAGTAGAATTCTTCATTCTTTTATTGACAATGTGCAAAGGAAGCTTGAGGAATTTACTAATTGTTGAAATTGATTGGGATTCTATTGTTTTACTCACTTGGGAGTCAATTTTATCCATGACTTCCTCACAAATATATTATGTTTCTTGGATGAAATTTGCATAGTAATGTACCATTTCAGGTATGAAAAATGTGGCAGATGGAGATGGGAATGAAAAAGTTCCTTGTCTTTTTGGCATCATAAGTCAATACCCAAATTCATAGCTCCCTCCACCAACCAAGATGGTTGTCTTCCATGTCATGAGATTATTGATCAGACGTGGCTTCTACAATTAATTTAGTAGGACTACTTTGATTTGTATCTTTTATACCTTGTTATACTTGACATTACGTCGTGCACTGCAATGTGTGTGTGACTTCATCAATTGAAAATGCAACACCTGATAGACTAAAGATGTTATGCACTATAGAAGCATCCTCAACTACATTTAATTGATATGTGTTTCTTAGATGCATGTTGTCCACCAGGGAATTGAGATTGAGGGGCCATATCCTCATCCTTTTGAAACCTATTGTGATATTGGAGATGTTCAATTCTTTTTGCAACGACTTCCTGCCTAGTTCTATCAATTTCGCCCTCCTGATTTCTATGTTTGGGTACCTAGCCAACGATGCTTTGACTAGCTATAATAAAAAAATAGAGAATATTAATTCATTCCTAGCTCTTGAGAATTATGTATGAGATGCTCTTGCTGCCTCTTGTTTCCAACAACCTCATTATAGTTCCATATTCTATGAGGACCATATGGATTAGCATCATATGTCATGGAAAATCTATTATAAAAAGCATATACTGCTGCAAGTCTTAGGTTGAATGCCCTATCCTTGTCAAGGCCTTTAGTTGTGCACAATGTGAGTTCTAGATGGTGCCTCTTAAATCTAATCCACCACGACTTGCCAGGTAGCCCAGATTCTTGAGAGGATTGGGTCTAGATTGGAGAATCTAGGAAACCTCTACCTTGAGATTGATAATCTCAAGGCCATGAATGATTACTTCAATTTCTTTGCACCAATTGATGATAAGAGCCTCCCTATCTTCTGTGAGGATAGTTGGAGAACCTTTCTTTGTAGTGGATGTAAGCCCACCTAACTAGTTGGTGAGTGTTGTAGTTGGGATTCTCCATTTTTTAGTAGCAACCTTTGTCAACATCTTGAAGAGACCCTTTCATGTACTTTGTTGACCACTCCCATTCTTGTGTTTCTATTCCCAACCTTTTTAGAGGTGATCTAACCTCCACAACTACCTCAACAAGTTAAGGACTATTGTTCACTTGTACAAGAGGTTGTTCTTCAGAGGGAAATGTAACCCCTTTTATGTGCAAGCAACATTATCGTGTCTCTCTTATTTCTTGGACTAGTCCTTATTTGAGCTTTCTATAACACCTAAAAACTTTACAAAAGATGAATTAATCAATAATTAAAACCATTAATTAACACTGTTAAGCTCACAATGATGCTAGAATTTTTTTAATTTTTTTAAAAAGGGGTGAAAAAAAAATTTCATGGAAAATTACCAAGTACAATAAAAACGTCAAATGAAAAAATTCATCAAGAAATACTCCACAACTGGACCCCAATTAGAATGCCTAAAAAGAGGGTCTAAAGTACCACCCCACCAATAACCATTGCCTCCAAAAAAGACACAATCTAGACAAATTACAAAGCTAGACATTTCAATCCTCATGTACATATTGGAGAAAAATTTGACTTTTATCTTGATCTAACTAACCCCATTCCTCCACAGTCCACTCACCACTTGCTTCAGAGGCCCACTTAGCCAAGCAGTCAACAAATTTTTTCCATTCCCTAAGGACATGGACTAAAGAGATAGTTTTAAAGTTCAAGAAAAGATGGAGAATTTTCTTCACTATCAAGACCAATCTCCATGAAGAATCTTGAAACTCACAATTATTAAGGGATACTAAAATCATAGAATCCATTTCATAAATCACCTTCTTCCACCCCAATTTATAGGATTTCTCTAAATCCTTAAGAATAGCTCAAGCCTCCATCTAATTATTAGAGTGCACACCTATATAGATGGAAAAGAAAAACTGAATAGATCCATTGTTGTCTCAACCAACCCCTTCGGCTCTCACAACACCTAGGTTTCCTCAAGCAAATCCATCAATGTTAATTTTGAAGAAACCCTCAGGAGGAGGATACCACTTACACAATCGATCCACCTTCTTTGAATGTTTTTTTATAATTCCATGCCAAGCTTGAGAGGCCAAGGGGGTAGAAAGCTCAAGGAGAGTAGCAATATGTGCTACCAAGGAAGACAAAAATTCCCCTAGAACAATTTTAGACTCTATAGTTTCTGTGTGCATTCTCTTAACCTTATACCACACCTGAAGAGCCACCTGCTGACACTCTTAGAAGATACAACAATTTATCTCTAGCTAGACCTGCTTAATAATAAGGGAAGGTGCCAACTCCCAAGCATCCACCAAGAAGGAAAAAGAAGCTAGGGGAGGATACAAGTTCTCCCAAAATTCATACAAAGACAAAGCATTCCTAAATGGTCTCCTCCAAATCTTCCACCAAAGCCTCCAAATTTCCATCAAAAAAGAACATTAAAAAAAGAGATGATTCGTACTTTCTTCACTACGTCCACAAAGGAAGCAAAATGACGAGCCATAGAAACCTCTTTTCTTGATATTTTCTGAAGTGAGAAATTTGTTGTGAATCATCAACCACAAGAACATATTGCAACTAGGCCACCCAAAATTATTCCAAATACACTTCCACCAAGGGTACTCCCTCATGTTATCCTACTGAGACATCAATATATTATACCCTTGAGCCACTGAATCATTACCCTTAGCATCATGTCGCCAAGAAAGAACATCCATATCTCTAGAAGAGAAAAAAGGCCACTCCCCAAGAATAGAAGCTAACAACCTTCTTTCTTCCTGAAACCCCCTGCATGCTAGCTTTCATAATTTCACCATTGATAAATCAAAGAGCTGCCTAAAACAAAGGAGTATTTAAACTTATCAACACTAGACCATCCAACAGCCAAAAAAATATCGCTTGTGATGAAACTTGGGAAAAGAGGAGAGAATAGGAGGATGACCATCCCAAGAGTTGCTCCAAAAGAGAGCATGCTCACCCTTCTGAATAATATAGAATAAACCATATTTAATGATAACAAAGCCTCTTTTAATAGTTTTCTATATCAAGGATCCCCTACCAGTCAAATTCATTTGCAAAATGTCCTCATTACCAACTCCTCCCAAATATTTATAATTCAAGATTCGGGCCAAAGCTTATTCTAGAGACTTACACCACCTTTAATATAATTTTTTAGCCAAAGCAAGACTACTACTCAGGTTGTCTAAGACCAAGTCCACCATTCTCCTTTGGTTTGCACACCTAGTCCCATTTAACTAGACTCCATTTTCGATTTACATTTCTTACCCACAAATTTTTTTTGGAAAGGGAGTCGAGCTCCTTGAGGATGATCTTGGGAGTAGAGAGCACAATGAACCTATACATAGGGAGAGCCTATAAAACTGGGGATAAAAGAGTCAATCTTCCAACAAAGGATAACCACTTGAAGGTATAGTAGCTCACCTTCGATCTAAATTTATCAAGGATCTTTTTCAAAAACACTTCTTCAAAGTACTAACACATAAAGGTATACCCAAATAGTCTATAGGGAGTTTACCAATCTAAAAATTAAGAATGTTGGAAATTCTATTTTGGATAAAAAAAGAGTATTAAAAAAGAAAATACCAGACTTATCCTCATTAATCTGTTGACCAAATGCACCCATGTAGATATCCAAAGCTTTCTTGAAGCTAACCACCTCATATATTCTAGCTAGATCCATAAGGACAATGTCATCAACAGACTGAAGATGAGAGTGCCAATCCAAATCCTAGGCCCAACTCCATCCTTGAATAAGACCCATTTCCTTATGATGCTTCAACAACCTCCCAAGTCCCTCAACCATCAACATAAATAGATAAGGGGAGAGAGGATCCCATTGCTTGAGTCCCTAAGAAGAAGAAAAAGGTAAGTAAGGGAAAACCATTAACCAAAATAGAGAAAGAGGAAGTAGTCACACAACTCATGACCTAAGATACCCACTCTAAATGAAATCCAAAAGCTAAAAGTAATCATTGAAGGAAGGAATACTTGAACCTGTCATAGGATTTAGACATCCAATTTAATGAACATGGCCTTCTCTTTGGAAGAAGACATGGAGTGGACAGTCTTAGCTGCCACCATAATGCCATCTACAATCTGCCTCCTTGTTCCAAGGAAATCAAGGGGCTCAAGTAATTCTTCAATCTTTTCGTAATTAGTTTAGTGATAATCTTGAAGGTCACATTACACAATCCAATAGGCCAAAAAGAGTCTAAGGAATTAACACCCCGAATCATTTGAAGCCAAAAGGTAGAATTAATGGCTTTGAGCATCTGCTTGTTACCTTGACATTCAAAAAAAATTCTAGCATATCAAATTTAATAATATCCCAAAACTCCTAGAAAAATTCTATGGGAAAGCTGTCAAGGCCAGGGGCCTTACCCTTCTTCATTAGGAACACTACATTTTCAAGTTCTTCTAAAGAGAGAGGCACAACAAGGGAATTATTCATCTCTTCAAAAACCAAAGAAGGGATACAACCCAAAACAAGATTCTCCTCAACTAAAGCATGTGGATCATTTTTTGTGAAAATAAAAGAGGAAAACCTAGCCAATTCCTCTATAATGGCTTGTTGTGAGTTTAATTTCTCCATGAACTAATGTAATAGAAGTGATAACATTTCCACTCCTATGCTCCTATACTGAATTATGAAAAAATGCAATATTCTTGTCCCCTTCTTGAAGCCAGTCAATTCACAATTTTTGCTTCCAAGAAATGTCTTCTCGTAGCTCCCACTTAGAAATTTATTTGGAGCACCTTGTTTCTTCTCAGAGCAAATCCAATGTCATTCCCTCTTCCTTAATTTTGAAAGTGATATTATCAAGCTGATCCTAAATCTGTTACTTCATACGAATGAGGTTACCAAAATCTATTATATTCCATATTTTAAGCTTGTATTTGACATATTGAAGCCTCTTGAAAAAGGAAAACATTGTAGTACCAAAGGAAAGTTTCCCTTCCAGCCATCACTGCTTTACAAGTTGGTGCAAACTATGAACACTGAGCCACATCAATTGAAATTTAAAAGGATGTTGTTTAGACATGAAAAACAAAGAAGAAGTAAACTTGATCGACCAATGATGTGAACCTTTCCACCCCGGGATTTCAGAGAAAGAGGTCCAACTATTACCAAACCAATTATCTGAAAAAAGAAACTAGTCAAGTCTCTCAGAAATAGACCCCTCCCCACACCTTCGATTATGCAAGGTGAAGGTTCTATTAATGGGTTTTACATCTACCAACTTAAGAAATGAGATGTTGTCACTGAGAAAGGAAGAAGGCCTCAACTAACTAAATCCTCCCAAATTTTCCCCCAAATTACATATAGAATTAAAGTCACCTATCAAAATCCAAGGAAAAGAAGGAGCAAGAGAATGAATAGACCTGATATGAGACCAGAGCAAAGACCTACTTGAGAAATCATTTGGTGCATAAACATTGGTGAGAAGAATAATTGCACCTGAATCGAAGCAAGATGCCAACATAGACAATGAGTTCCTAGTAGCCATCCACCATAAATGTGTGATCTTGCATGGGTCCCAGAGACAAGAAACACCTCTAGAAAATCCAAGAGAGCCTACACACTGGCATAAATCCAGCATCTAGATTTTGGGGGAAATCCTCAACATATCCTCTACAACAAGTTTAGTTTCCTAAATAAATAAGATATCAATCTTGTGATCCTGAATTAAGTCTTGAGCAACCTTTTTTCTAGGGATGCTACTCAAACCCCTAACATTCCAAGAAAAATTGTGCAATTATTTATGGGAGGAAGCAAAGTGTTTTTCTAGTGTCTTAACCACACCAAATTCCACCAAAGACTCTCCCATAATCTTCATTTTCTCCAAGTCCTTCTTTCTCCCCACCTTAGCCAATTTATTAAAGACTCCTCTCTTTAAGCTCTTTTGGTAGATTCCAAGGGGAGGTGGTGCTTTCTTCTTCCCATAATCCTTTGTTCCAAACTAAATCTCCACATCATTTATCCCATCAATGTTTGTATGCTCACTAGGGGGTTCACCTAGGGGGTTAGGAACCAAATCAACCTCTGGATCCCCCACAATAGATCCTAATCATTAGCCCTAGGCTCAACAAGAGGTGAGGAAGGGGCAGCCCTTTCCTTTGATATCTTAGCCACATATGGCCCTGGAATAAGACTCTAAGGATAATAGCTAGCTGGAATCGTGCCTTGAAAGAGTTGCGTCTCAAAGGTGTGATCATATTCCATGGAATCTAACTCAAAATCTTCTAGTATATCAAACCTGTTATCAGATATCCCCTTATGTATGGCTTTGTTTTGATAATTTGAAACCTTTTCCTTTGATTGAGATTTCATAGGTGTGATTCCATTTGAATTAGACTCCTCATTTTTCCTTTTTCCTTAAAGTTGGTTGCATGCATTGCAGCTAGAGACTATTGGTTCTAACGCCTAATTTAAGACAATTTCTTTGTAAGTGACCATATTCATGAGAAGATCGACAATGAAATGGGAATGCCTCATAGTTTTTTTTTGGATCCAACTCATTCTCCCTAACCCAATTTCAAGAGATTTTGACAAGGGATTATTTAAGTTGATTTCCACACGAAGGAAATATAAATAGGTTACTCTACGATCTAGGATTTGGTGAGACAATCCCAAAGGATTCCCTAAAATCACTGCAATAGAATGCAAGATATCCTTGTAAAAAAACTTCATCAAAAGACGAGGCAATCAAATCCATACAAGAATCTTTAACGAAAGATCCTCTGCCGGATCAAACCCTAGATGCCATGGTTTGATAAGGAGACTTGCTTGATTGTGGAAATATAGGCCTCCTTCGAAGACCATGTTTTGATCTGCTAGCTAGGTGAAGACCACAAAAAAGAAGCCATTAGCTCCCTATATAATTTCCATGTCCCCTTTGAAATTCCAATTATTATGGGGTTAGGCCTCTAAAAAGGGTAGAGAAATGAAAACTCCCATGAATTTTCAAATTAATGCATGCTTAGATAGATACATCACATTGTCTAAAACAACTGGATTAATCACCACCACTCGACAATCTTTTCTTCTTTCCAAACACCCATTGGGTTTTGAACTCAACCCTTGAAATTGGTCATTATTGGATTCCTCTACCACATGCAAGAGGAAATACATTGTATCCTCATGCCCAGATGTAGAAGATATTCCAACAACAACCTCCTTAAAATAAAACAACCAAGGATTCCTCAAAGTCCCAAAGGAAGCCATGCAACCTTCTTCAAAACAAAACCCCACAGAAGCACAAAAAAAATGTAGAAAAAATCAGGCAAAAAACCCCCAAAATATTTTTGGGTGGCCTACACACCTTTCCCAACCAACCCGCACCACACACCACTCTTTGGTGCCAAAGCACAAACAATAGAAGCTAAATGACCTATGTATACTAGTGCTTAGATGTGTTAGCTTGCGATTAGGCCACCACAACACACTATCCACTGCCCATGCATGCACTCATCTCTTGGATCAAACAAATTATTTTTCTTTATCATACATGTTCATAGTTTATAATGTGAAAGTTGATTCTAGTTTATTTTTTATTGGTCTTTTTACTTTTCTTATTTTCTTATTTACATAAATATATGCATTGTCATTCATAAACAGTATCACTTGAAACCCCAAATATTGAGTTACAAATCGGTGTGAAAAATGTTTACATCACATACAATAGATTGGCATTCCCAAGCATAAATAATATGACTAAAAACTCATTAGGCTATGCACTTAATCAAATCATATACAACAAATAAGCATTGGTAGGCATAAAATGTATAAATAAAAGCATTAGATCTTATGCGCTTAAAACAAAGTGGGTATAACAATAACATCCTACACAATAGAAACATATTAACATTCTTAAAAAATATAACATGAAACCCTAGATATTTAGTTATAGGCAAGTGTGAAGAAAATTTACATCACCTGCATCAGTTTGGAATTCCTAGGCACAAAGAATATAACTGAAAACCCAATAGGTTATGCACTTACACAAATTGGACTACACAATCACATCATATTAAACAAACAAAAAATGTTAGGCATTAAGAATCTAATTGTAAGTACTTGATCTTATACACTTATAACAGTTTGGGTGTAACAATTACATTTTATACAAATATCCATTGAAATTCACAAATAATATAACTTGAAACCCTAGATATTGGGTTATAGGTTAGTGTGAAGAACATTTACATGATCATACAACAAATTGGCATTCCTAGTCATAAAGAATATTACTGAAAACCCAATAGGTTATGCACTTACAAAAAATTGGATTACACAATCACATCATAGTAAAAAAATATTGATGAAGGGTACTCCCCTTACCATCACAACCTCACAATAACAAACACAGAAAGAACAACCAATATGCAGGAAGAAAACATAGATATTTTATTATCTTGGAATGGAAAAGAAACTATAGTTTTATAAGGGTTACTTGATTACAAAGATATCAATCAAACATGCAAATCGGCCTTCAAATCTTCTCTTTGATCTCACGATCAACATGCCACTCCACCACCTTCTCTCTATCTCTATATACTCTACTTCTCCTTCAAGTTGGCTCAACCTCTCGACATTCTTTTTCCCTCATGTTGTCTTAGTACCGCCTTGTCGTCCAATGAACACCAAGATCTCCTAGGCAATTACTTCACTCTCAGTCACTTCATTTATATTCATTCATGCTAGGTAATCATCTGGCCAATGATCGCATTGATTCACAACAATGTGAAATCAAGGAATAACTTCTCACCACATGTTGCCACCTTATTCGTCTGTCTATCAACATCGGTCTATTCATGTCTTCATCCACCTCTCTCCATCTCAGTATTGAGGGGACATGAAATCCACTCACCCTGATATGGCAAGGTCTCGCCAAAGAAACTCCTATCAGGATGTCGAATGGACCCTTCATGACCTCTCGCCAAAACATGTTTCTCTCCTTGACAATGCTTGCAGCCTTGATCAAGTGGTCCCACTACCTATGTGTCATCCCTATATCCATTAGATCCTTGCCTTTGATTCTACACTGTTCCTCACTTTATTGTCGACAAAGGATATGGGCCCAAAAAATCCTAGCTGGCTACCAAGCTATCACCACCTGTCACTCTATCAGTTCATTCAACTCACAACAATGATGTGAGTTGAAGCTTTTCTCAATCGCCTTGCACAACCTATTCATATGACATCCTACCTTCCATATTATCTAGTCCCACCACATCGGCATGTCGAAGAGACTCTTGAAATTATCTCATCGAGATTCCACTTCCTCTCTGATGAAATGCCTATCAAAATGTCAAAGGGACTCTTTATTATGTCACATCAATATGTATCTATCTATTTGATGAAATCCTTAACGATATTTTGAGGGGACTCACTATACTGTCTTACAGAAGTGATAGATCTCTCTTTGATATGAGTATACCAAGCTTTGCGAACACCGCCACCTCATCATAGTATCGAAGGGACTCACCACCAAGTCACACCAAAAATCACCTATCAACTCGATGAAGAACCTTTGACTAATTTTGATGCATGTTACCTCTTGTCATCTATTGCTATCCCCATGTCGAAGGGACCTTAAACAAGGTTCCTCTTAAATAACCATGTCACACCAATGAAAAATGTTGACCAACATTGGATGATGTTAGAGCTCATTCTTCCCTCATGTTGCATACTCCTAATGCCCGAAATCCTCCATACTCAGCTAGCTAAAGTCGATTCAACCCTTATTGGGAAATAAATAACTCATATTGATGTAGATTGATCGCACGCCCTAGATGCTCCTGCATTAGACACCTGTGGTAGGAAATAAATGTTTCATGAGTGTGACTCAAACATTTGTGGATCCAATGCTCATTCATAATCTATCTTGCTACCTTATTCACCTGAAACTTCTTTCTCAACTGTCCCTATAACTTGATGTCTCTGCCCTCTTTCATTATTCCTCTCTTTCTCCCTCTTTTCACAAAATTCATCTCTCACTAGCATACATTATGAAAATTTGAAAAATTCATAAATATCAATTTCTTCTTCCTCATAAAAATAAAGAGATTCATGCATTACCTCATTCTTTGTTACTGCTGCAACCATTTGTTCATCATCACCCTTGGTTTCAACACTGTGTTCCTTTTTCCCCATGCCTTCTAAAAGACATTTTCTAGTTGTAATCACTTCCTCTTCTGCATTCACATCAATGTTAGCAGTATAATCAAAGGAATCATCCTTTTATTTCTCTTTCTTCTCCATTGGAACCTTCACTGTACCTATCTTAGGTGAGTCTACACTTCTGCAACTTCATCACTCTCACAACATTCCTCAAGATTAAGATCTACTTGAGTCTTCTCCTGTGTTGCAACTTCAATATTGTCTTCAACATGATATGTCACTATTTATATGCCCTTAGAAGGACATATTGTGGTTGCACACCTCACCTCCTGTTCCTCATCTTCAACACCCTCAAGTTGATTTATTGTCACAATGACTTTACCCATTGCTACATGTTGATCCTTATTGGAACATATACCAAAATTTGGGTGAACCTTATCACCTTCTGTTGCAACTTTCACTATTGTAATGCTTCCTTCATTATCACTTTTCATATCATTCGAAGACAAACCAGATTTGGTTCCAACCTCACCAAAATCTATTTTTTTTTAACATTCTCATACCTAACCATCCCAGTCATATCATTCACATGCAAACCAAAATCTTCTATGAATTCACAAGATGCAAGTTTTACCTTTTCTTCAACTGCTACCACTTGAATTTCCTCCTCTTCAATGTCCTTTATTGCTCTCCATTATTTTGTGGTTGCTACCATATCTGGATCTTCATCCTTCATGTCCTTCAATAGACATCCCTCAAATTTAAGCTCAGATTCCTCAATTTGTTCATACTCATCCTCTTCCTCGGTGTCACATGCATGACACTCTGTTGCATCCTCTATAGGAAAAATATAATTAGAAAGATAAAATTTATCTTGAGCTCTGGTCTTCTTTTGTTTCCTCCTTTCAATCACGTCATCCAATTCCTTTATTTGTTGTCATATCTCTATTAACTCAATTCTTATTTCTTCTTTGTCTCTCTCTCTCTCTCTCTCTCTATTTCTCTCTCCGATTTTCTCAAGTTTGGGAATCCTTAGAATCCATCTGATGACAATTCCCTTTCTCCTTTCCATTTTCTAGGCCTCACAAATCTTCAACCCTCAGGTTACTTATAGAGACTCACAAGTCCCTCTATAGTCACAAGTACTCCTTACAATAATATCTCACTCACACAACTATCCACTACCCAACAAAAACTTTGGAAGATGCTTCCTCTACCCACCCTCTCTTAGTGAAGGAACTCTACACCTTCTACCTAAATTTATCTCTACTAGAGAATAACAGTCACATACCTTCTTTCATGCCTACAACAAACACACTTACCCACAACGCTTTCTCTTGTAGCTTCACCGTGTCACTCATCACCACTCTTTACCCTTAGGTACTTGTGTATACTCTACACTTTCAAGATCTTCTGGCTCTGATACCACTTGATGAAGGGTACTCCCCTTACCATCACAACCTCATAGTAACAAACACAGGAAGAACAACCAATATGCAGGAAGAAAACACATATATTTTATTACCTTGGAATAGAAAACAAACTATAGTTTTACACAGGCTGCTTGATTACAAAGATATCAATCAAACGTGTAGACTAATCTTCAAATTTTCTCTTTGATCTCACAATCAACATGCCACTTTTCCACATTCTCTATGTCTCTATATACTATACTTCTCCTTCAGGTTGGCTCAACCTCTCGACATTCCTTTTCCCTCATGTTGTCTTAGTACCACCTAGTCATCTAATGAACACCAAGATCTCTCAGGCAGTTACCTTAGTATAAGTCACTTCATTTCTATTTGTTCATGCTAGGTAATCATCTTGCATCCATCGACTTCATGTTTGAAATCATTTGGCCAATTATCACATTGATTCACAACAACAATGTGAAATAAATGAATAACTTCTTGCCACATGTTGCCACCTTATTCGTCTGTCTATCGCCATTGGTCTACTCACATCTCCATCCACCTCCTACCATCTCAGTGTCAAGGGGACTTCAAATCCACTCAACTTGATATGGAAAGGTCTTGATGAAGAAGCTCCTATCGAGATGTCGAAGGGACCCTTCATGACCTCCCGCCAAAACATGTTCATCTCCCTGACAATGCTTGCAGCCTTGATTGAGTGGTTCCATTGCCTACATGTCATCCCTGTAGCCATTAAATCCTTGCCTTAAATTTTAGACCATTCCCCACTTTATCATCGACAAAGGATATGGGCCCACAAAATCCTATCGGGCTACCAGGCTATCGCTAGCTATCACCTCTATTAATGTTATTCAACACACAACAATAATGTGAGTTGAAGCTTTGCTCAATCACCTTGTACCACCTATTCATATGATATCCTACCTTCCATACTGTCTAGTCCCACCACATCAACATGTCAAAGAGACTCTTGAAATTTGTCTCGTTGAGATTCCACTTCCTCTCTAATGAAATGCTTATCAGAACATCGAAGGGACTTGTTATTATATCCCGCCGATAAGTATCTATCTATTCAATGAAATTCTTATCGGTATTTCAAGGGGACTCACTTTATTGTCCTACCAAAGCGATATGTCTCTCTCTGATATGAGCATACCAAGATTTGTGAACACTACCACCTCATCATAGTATTGAAGGGACTCACCACCAAGTCACGTAAAAAATAACCGATCAACCCAATGAAGAACCTTTGATCCATTTTGA
This sequence comes from Sequoia sempervirens, assembly GCA_007258455.2. NCBI lineage: Eukaryota > Viridiplantae > Streptophyta > Pinopsida > Cupressales > Cupressaceae > Sequoia > Sequoia sempervirens. Next base: position 230,021,522 of record VDFB02270651.1, on the reverse strand, counting down.
CACACGTTACCTCCTATTGTCTATCGCTATCGCCATGTCGAAGGGACCTTAAACAAGATTCCTCCAAAATCACCATGTCACGCTAATGAAAATTGGTGACCAACACCAGATGATGTTGGAGCTCATTCTTCCCTCACGTCATGTACTCCTAACACCCAAAATCCTCCATACTCAACTCGTTGAAGCCGAGTCAACCCTTATTGGGAAAGAAATAACACAAATTGATGCAAGATTGCTCGTACATTGTGGATGCTCCTGCATCAAATATGCATTGATAGGCATTAAAAATATAACTAAAATCACTTTATCTTATGCACTTACAATAGATTGGGTGTAACAATAACATCCTATACAACAAATATGCATTGGAATTCTTAAATAATATAACTTGAAACCCTAGATATTCAATTATAGGCTAGTGTGTAGAACATTTACATCACATGAATTTTTTTTGGAATTTCCAAGCATAAAAAATATAATTGAAAACCCAATAGGTAATGGAATTATAGTGGTTTGGATGCAAAATCATATCGTATACAACAAATAGGCATTGCTAGGGATGAATAATACAACTGAAAGCACTTGATCTTATGCACTTATAATAGTTTGGGTGTAAAAATTACATCGTATACAATAGATATGCAAATATTATTCATAAACAATATAACTTGAAATCCCATATATTGAGTTATAGGCTAGTGTGAAAAACATTTACATATCATACAATAGATTGAGATTCCAAATCATAAAGAGTATAACTGAAAACCCAATAAGTTATGCACTTACAAAATATTGGATTACACAATCACATCTTATACAATAGATAGACATTGATAGGCATAAAAATAAAACTGAAAGCACTTGATCATATGCACTTAAGCAGATTGGGTGTAAAAATTATATTGTATACAATAGAAATACATTGACATTCATAAATAGTATAACATGAAACCCTAGATATTGAGTTACAGGCTAGTGGGAAGAAAATTTACATCACATACAACAAATTGGAATTCTCAATCATAAAGAATATAACTATAAACCTATATAACTAAATAACCTATTGGTAAAGACTAGTAGAATACCTGATACTTTATTGTGTTTGTTGTTGATAGTTTGATGATGTTGCTTCTTCTTTTTCTGCCATTGCCTCTAGGAAAATATAGTATTGGATATAAACATAAGAGAAGATAATAGGAATTTGACAAAGCTTGAGTGGATGTAATGCATATTTGAATTGGTAAATCTCTTTATATGTTTAATGCTTGTTTGATATAGAGTCTTAAATCTTTATCCTCTTCTTTTTAAATTTGAAATATGTTCAGGTGCCTTAAATTGTAGAGTTTCTATGAAATAATTGGTTGGATTCCTTCATTTTTTGTCCCAAGAAATCTTTGGTGGCCTTACACAATTATTTTGGTGGTTGCAAGTGGGCATTGAGAAGTCACCAGTAGTTTGGTGATTGACTTTGATTGATGGGACACACATGAATCTTTGATGTTTCTTGAGCATTGTTGTTGCAAGTATGAGCATATTGTTTTTTTCATTGATGAGCATAAGATTGTTGTAAGAGTATGTGTAGTTTTTTGTGTTTTCTATGTTGTTGCATTAATGATGCTTTGATTAGTTGCATTGTATTATCATTAGTAAGATACTAATGTCAACATATAATTTGTTTCTTTGATAATATTATGTCTGTGGGTGTATGGTTGAGTTGCTAGGTTGCAGTTGGTTCTAAAAGTACTAAATTTGATGAGGATGTGTCTCTAGTGATTGGCTTCCAAGTACTTCTGAAAAAATGATAAAAAGAGGAAAAAATGAGTTGTAGTGTGTTTTGGGTTGAAGAGTAGTGTTTTGGTTTTGCTCCGCAATTCTTCTAGGTTGAAGATTTGCTTGTGCATTTTGGATATGTTGATCATAGGAGTTCAAAGGTGTTGTATTCATAGTTTGGTGTGCTAGATCATTATGTAGAGGAAGTTGTGTTCACTAGTGTGTGAACTATATATTGTAGATGTGTCTGAGAGATTTTTTTTTGCTCTGCATTTCTCCATAGTTTAGTTTCAGGTCTTGGAGATCTAAACATGTGCTGATAGCATTTGTTGGTATGTGGTGACTGATCATGCTATACTGTATAGCCCATGGTGTACTATACACCTCGGCATGTTAAAAGCTTCTAAGCTTGTTAAAAGGGGGTTCGGTTGGGTATTACAGTATGATGAAAAACGTGATTATTCGCAAGATTGTAATAGGGTTTTACTGGATAATAAAAGTATTGGATGGCTACGGTTTGGTGGATGTAGCCCAGATTGGGTGAACCACATTAAATTCTTTGTGTTATAATTTATTCTATGTATGTTTTAGTTTCTCTGTTTATTAATTAAAATCTGCATTTAATTGTTAGATCTGTCATTTCTAACCCTAACAAGTGGTATCAAAGCGAGTTGTGTTTCGATTATCGTCTGTAGGAAGGTCTCGCGGCTGAGTGGGAGTCTCACGGTTGAGTGGGAGCAATGGCAGACGAGGGTAAGAAGGTTGAGAAGTTTAATGGGCAAAAATATCAGTTATGGAAGATGCAGATGGAGGACTATCTCTATCAGAAGGATTTATGGCCATTGGAAGGGGGAAACCAAGAAACCTGCATCAATGTCAGATGAGGACTGGGAGATCTTGGATAGAAAGGCTCTTGGCAGTATTCGTCTATGCCTGGCACAATCAATGGCGTTCAATATTACAACAACAAAGACAACTCAAGAGTTGATGGAAACCCTGGCGAAGTTATATGAAAAGCCTTCGCTTCAAATAAGGTATTTCTTATGAAGCGTTTATTTAATATGAAAATGGTAGAAGGTGGGTTCGATCATTTGAATGAGTTTAATATGGTCAATCAATTAACTTTGTAAAAGTAAACTTTGATGAAGAAGTTAGGGCTCTTTTGATTCTGTGTTCTTTGCAAGGAATAGCTTGGTAATGGCTATTAGCAATTCTATTTTTGGTTCCAATACATTGAAGTTTGATGATGTTGTTGGTGTTATTTTGGCGAGAAATTCGTAGGAAAAGCTCGGTGGAACATCCACATCAGGTGATGTTTTGAATGCGTAGAAAGCAGGGGCAAAACAAAGGAGAGAGGAAACAATTCTAGAAATCATGGGAAGTCATGAGGAAAATCAAAGGACAAAAGGTCCCAATCTAGAGACAAGAGGGATTGTTGGTATTGTGGTAAGCTGGGTCATTTAAAGAAAGATTGCTGGTCTTGGAAAAATAAAAGGAGACAAAAAGGAAAGAAGTAAAGAGAAAAATGTGGTAAGTAATAAATCTGATGAGGATGCTTTGATTCTTTCCCTTGATAATGCTGATGATTCTTGGGTGTTAGATTCAGGGCTTCATTTCATGCTACCCCCCATAGAAATTATTTTCTTGATTATGTCCAAGGGGATTTTGGGCTAGTTTATTTAGGCGATAATGAACCCTATCAGATTGTTGGAAAGGGAAGAATCAAGATTAAGTTGTAGAATGGGAACCATTGGCTACTACGTGAGGTAAGGCATGTTCCAAAGTTAAGCAGAAATTTAATTTCAGCAGGGCAACTAGATGATGAAGGTTGTGTTGTTACATTTAGTGATAAAAATTGGAAGGTCACAAAGGGTGCCTTAGTAGTAGCAAAAGGTGTGAAAGTAGGCACCTTATATCTTTGTACAGGTCATACTATTCCTTCTACTTTAATTGTTATAGAAAAGATCAATGTTCAGGAACAATTGCTGCAGTTAACAGTAGAAGATCATACAGTTGTTGTGGACTCGAATCAGACTGTGGCATAATAGACTTGGGCATATGAGTGCAAAAGGTATGAAAGTACTTCATTCAAATAATGTTTTACCAGGTCTAAAATGTGTTAATATGGATTTCTGTGAAAGTTGTGTGTATGGAAAACAAAAGAGAGTAAGTTTTCTCAAGGATGGGAAGCAAAAGAAAGATGAGAAATTGGAGCTTGTGCATATGATGTATGGGGACCAGCTCAGGTATCTTCTCTCGGTGGCTCTGTATTATGTTACATTCATTGATGATGCAACTAGGAAGGTATGGATTTATTTCCTTAGGCAGAAATCTGATGTATTTGAAACTTTTAAAAAATGGAGAAGCTTGGTTGAGAATGAGACGGGTAAAAAGATAAAATGTCTCAAATCTGATAATGGTGGTGAGTATTGCAGTAAAGAGTTTGAAGATTATTGTTCCTCTAATGGTATTCGTAGGCAGAAAACAGTTCCAAGGACTCCACAAGAAAATGGAGTGGTTGAGCGCATGAATAGAACAATAATGGAGCGTGCACGAACTATAAGATTGCATGCTAGGTTGCCTTTAAAAATGTGGGCAGAGACTGTAAACACTGCTGTTTATTTAATCAATCGGAGGTCCTTCTAATCCTTTGGGTTGTGGTATTCCAGAGGAAGCATGGAAAGGTAAGAAGGTGAGTTATTCTTTTCTCAAAACCTTCGGTTGTGAAGCATTTGCACATGTAGATTCTGAAAATAGAACCAAGCTTGATGCAAAATCAAAGAAATGTGTATTTGTTAGATATAGCATTGATGAATTTGGTTATAGGCTTTGGGATTTTGAAAATCAGAAAATTGTGAGAAGCAAGGATGTCATATTCAATAAAAAAGTGTTGTACAAAGATCTGTTGTTGCAGCATGAGAAGAAAGAAAATGATTATGTAGTGTTGGATGATATTCCCAACAATGATGTTTCAGTGGTTCCTCATGCTGGGCAACAACAACAGCAACAAATACCACAAACTCTTGTTAGACGATCTTCAAGGTTAAGTAGACCTCAAAGATTCTCTCCCTCTTTGTATACTATTTTGTTAACTGATGCTGGTGAACCAGAATATTATGATGAAGCTATGCAGGTGGATACCAAGGTTCAGTGGGAGCATGGAATGAAAGAAGAAATGGACTCCTTGCTGGAAAATCAAACTTGGGATTTATGCAAGTTGTCTGCAGGTAAAAAGACTTTACCAAACAAATGGATTTATAGGTTGAAAGAGGAAGATGTACGTAAGAAAAGATTTAAAGCCAGATTAGTTGTAAAAGGATTTGCACAGAAAAAGGGTATTGATTTTGATGAGATTTTTTCTCCTGTTGTTAAAATGACTTCTATTCATATTATTTTAAGTATTGTGGCTACTGAAGATTTACATTTAGAATAGCTTGATGTTAAAAAAACCTTTCTCCATGGTGATTTGGAAGAGGAAATATATATGGAACAACCACAAGGATTTGAGGTCAAAGGTAAGGAGAAACTAGTGTGCAGATTGAAGAAAAGTTTATATGGTTTGAAGCAAGCACCTTGAAAATGGTATTTGAAATTTGATAGTTTTATGGCTGAGCAAGGCTAGCAGGTGTAATTCTAACCATTGTGTTTTATTTTAAGAGGTTGGATAATACCTACATTATTTTATGTTTATATGTTGATGACATGCTTGTAGCTGGGTCTAACATGGATCACATAAGTGAGTTAAAACAACAGTTAGCAAAATATTTTGCTATGAAGGATTTGGGGGCAGCAAAACAAATCCTTGGTATGAAAATTTGTAGAGATAGGAAAACAGAAAATTGTTTTATCTCTCAGGTTAATTATGTTGAAAAGGTGTTGCAGAGATTTCATATGGAGAATGCAAAAGCTGTCAGCACACCTTTTCCTAGTCATGTTAAATTGACTAAGGATATGTGTCCAAAGACACAAGAGGAGGAAGAAAAAATGTCCAAGGTACCATATGCTTCAGCTGTAGGCAGTTTAATGTACACCATGGTATGTACTAGACCAGACATTGCACATGCCATAGGAGTTGTTAGCAGGTATTTAAGTCATCCAGAGTTGAGCATTGGAATGCAGTAAAATGGATTCTCAGGTATTTGAGAGGTACATCAAATAAATGTTTATGTTTTGGGGGCTCTAATACTGATTTAAAAGGCTATGTTGACTCAGATTTGGCAGGGGATATAGATACCAGGCGGAGTACCATAGGTTATGTATTCACAGTTGGTGGGACAACAGTGAGTTGGATTTCTCGATTGCAAAAGGTGGTTGCTTTATCCACCACAGAGGCAGAGTATGTTGCTGCAACAGAGGCAGCAAAGGAGATGATATGGTTGAAAATTTTCATGGATGAGTTGGGAAAACAACAGGATGGAAATTACTTGTTTACAGACAGTCAGAGTGCTATACATCTTGCAAAGAATTCTGCCTTGCATTCTAAAACAAAACACATATAGTTGAGATATCATTTCATTTGGTCAGTGTTGGAGGTGGACAGGTCAAGCTGGACAAAATACATACAGATGTCAATCCAGTGGATATGTTTACGAAGGTGGTGACAAGGGAGAAGCTGAGCTCCTCTTCAAGCTTCAGTTGGCCTTCAAGGTTGAATTCACGAATAACAGAGCAGCAAGGTCCAAGGTGCTTATTTCCAGTGGGAGTTGTAATTGCAACAATGTGATGGTGTGGAGCCTGATCAGTCTCCAAGTGGGAGATTGTTGGTATGTGGCGACTGATCATGCTATACTGTATAGCCCATGTGTCATCACCGAAAAAGGGAAAAAAAACAATGAAAAAGAAAAATTCAATTTTGTAGAACCCGAAATCTGGAAGCTTCTAAGCTTGTTAAAAGGGGGTTCGGTTGGGTATTATAGTATGATGAAAAACACGATTATTCGCAAGATTTTAATAGGGTTTTATTGGATAATAAAAGTATTGGATGGCTGTAGTTTGGTGGATGTAGCCTAGATTGGGTGAACCACGTTAAATTCTTTGTGTTATAATATATTATGTGTATGTTTTAGTTTCTTTGTTTATTAATTAAAATCTGCATTTAATTGTTAGATCTACCATTTCTAACCCTAATAGCATTGGTATCTTTATTCAGTTGAAGTTGTTCAAGTTTTGGTGCTTTGAAAGTTGGTTTCCTGAGTTACAATGCATGACAGAGTTGTTTGAGTATACTGGGTGTGTACATTTTTCAGGTGAAAGTTACTGCAAAGGAGTTTGTTGGATTTCAGGGTGTTTGTGGAATTTTCTAGATCATGTTCAAGTGTTATGTGGTGTCTTTGAGTCATCTTTGGATTTGAGGAAGCGTTTACTTAAGTGTCAATGGTGTTAACATATGTTCAACTGAACTTGGGTGTTTACACTACTTACAAAATTTGTGGAAGCGTAGTGTGGTGTGTATAAGTGGATTTAGATCTTAGCTAAGGTGTGTTGTGGTACGCTTTCATTTCTTTCCACCACGATAATGTTTTGGTGTTGAACTAATTTGAATTTGCATAGTTGAGATGCATAATCGACCTTGGAGAATGTTTTCAAGGTTGAAGATGATATAAATATGAGTTGAGTTGTTGAGGGACGTGAAGATAGATGAGCATGATAGGAGTGATGCAAATTGTAGAGTTGTAGGTTGTGAATTTGTAAAGTGTAGTGTGAGTTTTCATGTGTTAGATTACTGAATGCAGTGAGCAGAAGGTGTCTACAATTCTTCAAAGAGACTATGAAGGTGTTGATGATTTTGTGGTGGATCTTTTTGTTGCCTTGAGATGGATTTCTCATTGTAACACTCTTCTCTATCTTTTTTTCTATTTTGGGAATGAGCCTTTCTTTCTCTTGGGCAGTGAGCCCTCTGACAGTGAGCCCTATTGTATTTGGTGTTGATATTACTTTATATTGTGAGTTAATCCCCAATGTGGTTTTTCCCATCTTGGGTTTTCCACATAAATTTGGTGTCTCTTTGTGTATGGTGTTGATTTGATTCAGTTTTTGTTATTTTCTTTCATCATAAAACATTCTAACAAGATTAAGGGTTAATTGGATTAATGTGGATTGTGGATTTGAATGTTTGTGAGGGTTTTGAAGTTTTAATGTACAACCGATTCACCCCCATCTTAGTTTTCTTGTGCATTCAACAATTAGTATCAGAGCAAGGTTCCTTAGAAGAAGCTTAATTGCTTGAGGTAGATCTTGGATGGTACACAAGAAAGAGATTCATGTGTTTGATGGAACAAATTATGCATTCTAGAACAAAAGGATGGAATCTTTTTGGTTTATCTTAGATTTGATGTCTGAAAGTCTATTGAGAATGGATATATTGCACCTGCAAATGGTCCAAGTACTAATGATGAGATCAAGGCCTATGAAAGCAATGGTAAATCAAGGTATGCTCTCTTAAATGGTCTTGCTAATTCTGAACTAGTGAAAGTTATGAATCTAAAAACTGTTAGAGAAATTTGGGTAAAGTTAGAAATAATTTATGAAGGAGATGATAAGGTCAAACAAGTTAAGATGTAGAATTTGAAGATCATGTTTGAGAACCTATGGATTTCTAAAGATGAAAACATTACAAGCTACATGCAAAGGGTAGATGAGGTTGTTAGTTCCATCAGAGGTCTTGGTGGAAAACTCAAAGAACCATAAGTGGTAAAGGAAATTCTTAGAACTCTTCCTGAATCTTATATTCATAAAGTTTCTGCTATTGAGGAATTACAAATCTAAATCAATATACTAGAGATCAGTTGTATGGTTCTTTAAATTCTTTTGAGATGAGAGAATTTGGTACAAATAGTGGTGCAAAAGTTGAGACTATTTTTAAGGCTGACAAATAAGAGGAGATTAAGGAATCAAATTAGGAGGATCTTGATGATGTGGAATCCAACTTTGTTAGGAGAATGAAGAAGGGTACTGGTAAGTACAGTGGTAAGTTTCCTTTCAAATGTTTTTTTTTTTAAAAATAGGTCATTATGCTTCAATATGTCCAAACAGAGCTTTGATTAACAAAAATAAGAGCAAAGGTAAGATGATTAAGAAAAGTTATTATGTTAGAGAAGATGCAAGTATTTATGATGATGAATTTGATTATAGAGATGATGATGATGAATGATTGTTCATGGCTTTAAAAGATGAAACTAATTCCACTAACTCTGAGAGATGTGTGAAGGAAAGTCCTAGGGAGACAAATGATATGAATGAAGGTACTTTGATATCTTCTTTTCATGCTAAATAGGAGAAGAACTACTGGATCATTAATAGTGGATGCTCTAATCATATGACCAGTGACAAGAGTAAATTTTCTAAACTTGAAAAATATGAAGGATGATGTGTTAGATTTGGTGATGATACATCTACTAAGATTTATGGAAAAGGTTCTATCAATTTTGATGGCAAGAATAATACTAATGATGTTTACTATGTCAAGGGTTTAAGGCATAACCTCTTGAGTGTTGGAAAAATGTGTAGCAAGGAATACAATATTATGTTTCAAAATGATGGATGTGAGATCAGAAAAGGCTCCAAGACTATGATTGTTGCTAGAAGGACAAATGAAAATGTTTAGCAACTTAAGGGTACTAATGGTCATTGCTTTATGACTCAGATTAATGAAAGATGGCTATGACACAAGAGGATGTGTCACATCAATTTTGACAACCTAGTAAGAATTAGTTTTGTTCAAGCTATGAGAGATTTTCCAAATATTACAAAGCCTATCAATTTTTTTTGTAAGGAGTGTCAAATTGGAAAGAAAGCAAGAAGAAGCTTCAAAGTCAAAGAATAATCTTCTATCGGACTGTTGGAATTGGTACTTATAGGTCTTTGTGTTCCTACAAGAGTAAGAAGTCTTCAAGGTGACATGTATTTCATGTTATTGATTGATGATCATTCTAGAATGACATGGGCTACTTTTCTCAAAGAAAAATTAGAAGCTCTAGAAAAGTTTAAATCATTTAAATTTATGGTTGAGACTGAAATGGATATGAAAATCAAATGTTTGAGGTCTAATAGAGGTGGAGAGTTCACCTCCAATGAGTTTAACATCTGTAGAGAAGGGGGACCAGCTATTCTGGGATTGCAGGCCACAGGAGAGTCCTAAGCAACGAGCTACCCTAATCTACCTCATGATTTGCTAGGAAAATTAAAAAGGTTAAGAAACTAAGGTTGAAAAGGAAGAGAAATCTAGGCACTACTATCCTTTTTATAAACTGAATGTTTCATAGGGCTAGGAGAGCTGATTTTGAGGGTTTAATCGCTGCCCAAATAGCTCACTATTTGAGGACAACAACGAAAAATACAAACTCTAGTGTGATGTGCTAGCATCGTTGATGGGCATTGGTGTCTATATGGATAGAGAGTCTTAGGAAAAAAGTAAAACACTAGAAAATAAACTAACTACCTAACTGCTAAGGTTTTATAATACGATAAAATGTTTAGAAAGTGTAGAATTGAAGTACAACAAGAAGAGTAGTATGTCTAAGCTAAGATAGAATGGAGATAGAGAAGGCGCGAGAAAAGAAGACCTTTCCACTTGAGATTCAAATCCTCAAAGAGCTTCACACGAGAACAC
>VDFB02270651.1:229979945-230011044 GCA_007258455.2 Sequoia sempervirens | reverse complement strand
TGCTTCCTTCATTATCACTTTTCATATCATTCCAAGACAAACTAGATTTGGTTCCAACCTCACCAAAATCTAAATTTTTTTAACCTTCTCATACCTAACCATCCCAGTCAAATCATTCACATGCAAACCAGAATCTTCTATGAATTCACAAGATGCAAGTTTTATCTTTTCTTCAACTGCTACCACTTGGATTTCCTCCTCTTCAATGTCCTTTATTGCTCTCCATTATTTTGTGGTTGCTACCATATCTGGATCTTCATCCTTCATGTCCTTCAATAGACATCCCTCAAATTTAAGCTCGGATTCCTCAACTTGTTCATACTCATCCTCTTCCTCGGTGTCACATGCATGACACTCTGTTGCATCCTTTATAGTAAAAATATAATTAGAAAGATAAAATCTATCTTGAGCTCTGGTCTTCTTTTGTTTCCTCCTTTCAATCACGTCGTCCAATTCCTTTATTTGTTGTCATATCTCTATTAACTCAATTCTTATTTCTTCTTTCTCTCTCTCTCTCTCTCTAATTCTCTCTCTAATTTTATCAAGTCTAGGAATCCTTAGAATCCATCTGATGACAATTCCCTTTCTCCTTTCCATTTTCTAGGCCTCACAAATCTTCAACCCTCAGGTTACTTATAGAGACTCACAAGTCCCTCTATAGTCACAAGTACTCCTTGCAATAATTTCTCACTCACACAAATATCCACTACCCAACAAAAACTTTGGAAGATGCTTCCTCTACCCACCCTCTCTTAGTGAAGGAACTCTACACCTTCTACCTAAATTTATCTCTACTGGAGGATAACAGTCACATACCTTCTTTCATGCCTACAACAAACACACTTACCCACAACGCTTTCTCTTGTAGCTTCACCGTGTCACTCATCACCACTCTTTACCCTTAGGTACTTGTGCATACTCTACACTTTCAAGATCTTCTGGCTCTGATACCACTTGATGAAGGGTACTCCCCTTACCATCACAACCTCATAGTAACAAACACAGGAAGAACAACCAACATGCAGGAAGAAAACACATATATTTTATTATCTTGGAATAGAAAACAAACTATAGTTTTACACAGGCTGCTTGATTACAAAGATATCAATCAAACGTGTAGACTAATCTTCAAATTTTCTCTTTGATCTCACAATCAATATGCCACTTTTCCACATTCTCTATGTCTCTATATACTATACTTCTCCTTTAGGTTGGCTCAACCTCTCGACATTCCTTTTCCCTCATGTTGTCTTAGTACCACCTAGTCATCCAATGAACACCAAGATCTCTCAGGCAGTTACCTCAGTATAAGTCACTTCATTTCTATTCATTCATGCTAGGTAATCATCTTCCATCCATAAACTTCATGTTTGAAATCATTTGGCCAATTATCGCATTGATTCACAACAACGATGTGAAATAAATGAATAACTTCTTGCCACATGTTGCCACCTTATTCGTCTGTCTATCGCCATTGGTCTACTCACATCTCCATCCACCTCCTACCATCTCAGTGTCAAGGGGACTTCAAATCCACTCAACTTGATATGGAAAGGTCTTGATGAAGAAGCTCCTATCGAGATGTCAAAGGGACCCTTCATGACCTCCAGCCAAAACATGTTCATCTCCCTAACAATTCTTGCAACCTTGATTGAGTGGTCCCATTGCCTACATGTCATCCCTGTAGCCATTAAATCCTTGCCTTCAATTTTAGACCATTCCCCACTTTATCATCGACAAAGGATATGGGCCCACAAAATCCTATCGGACTACTAGGCTATCGCTAGCTATCACCTCTATTAATGTTGTTCAACACACAACAACAATGTGAGTTGAAGCTTTGCTCAATCACCTTGTACCACCTATTCATATGATATCCTACCTTCCATACTGTCTGGTCCCACCACATCAACATGTCGAAGAGACTCTTGAAATTTTCTCGTTGAGATTCCACTTCCTCTCTAATGAAATGCTTATCAGAACATCGAAGGGACTTGTTATTATATCCCGCCAATAAGTATCTATCTATTCGATGAAATTATTATCGGTATTTCAAGGGGACTCACTTTATTGTCCTACCAAAGTGATATGTCTCTCTCTGATATGAGCATACCAAGATTTGTGAACACTACCACCTCATCATAGTATTGAAGGGACTCATCACCAAGTCACGTAAAAAATAACCATCAACCCAATGAAGAACCTTTGACCCATTTTGACACACGTTACCTCCTATTGTCTATCGCTATCGCCATGTTGAAGGGACCTTAAACAAGATTCCTCCAAAATCACCATGTCACGCTGATGAAAATTGGTGACCAACACCAGATGATGTTGGAGCTCATTCTTCCCTCACGTCATGTACTCCTAACACCCAAAATCCTCCATACTCAACTCGTTGAAGCCGATTCAACCCTTATTGGGAAAGAAATAACACAAATTGATGCAAGATTGCTCGTACATTGTGGATGCTCCTGCATCAAATATGCATTGATAGGCATTAAAAATATAACTAAAATCACTTTATCTTATGCACTTACAATAGATTGGGTGTAACAATAACATCCTATACAACAAATATGCATTGGAATTCTTAAATAATATAACTTGAAACCCTAGATATTCAATTATAGGCTAGTGTGTAGAACATTTACATCACATGAATTTTTTTGGAATTTCCAAGCATAAAAAATATAATTGAAAACCCAATAGGTAATGGAATTATAGTGGTTTGGATGCACAATCATATCGTATACAACAAATAGGCATTGCTAGGGATGAATAATACGACTAAAAGCACTTGATCTTATGCACTTGTAATAGTTTGGGTGTAAAAATTACATCGTATACAATAGATATGAAAATATTATTCATAAACAATATAACTTGAAATCTCATATATTGAGTTATAGGCTAGTGTGAAAAACATTTACATAGCATACAATAGATTGAGATTCCAAATCATAAAGAGTATAACTGAAAACCCAATAAGTTATGCACTTACAAAATATTGGATTACACAATCACATCTTGTACAATAGATAGACATTGATAGGCATAAAAATAAAACTGAAAGCACTTGATCATATGCACTTAAGTAGATTGGGTGTAAAAATTATATTGTATACAATAGAAATACATTGACATTCGTAAATAGTATAACATGAAACCCTAGATATTGAGTTGCAGGCTAGTGGGAAGAAAATTTACATCACATACAACAAATTGGCATTCTCAATCATAAAGAATATAACTATAAACCTATATAACTAAATAACCTATTGGTAAAGACTAGTAGAATACCTGATACTTTATTGTGTTTGTCGTTGATAGTTTGATGATGTTGCTTCTTCTTTTTCTGCCATTGCCTCTAGGAAAATATAGTATTGGATATAAACATAAGAGAAGATAATAGGAATTTGACAAAGCTTGAGTGGATGTAATGCATATTTGAATTGGTAAATCTCTTTATATATTTAATGCTTGTTTGATATAGAGTCTTAAATCTTTATCCTCTTCTTTTTAAATTTGAAATATGTTTAGGTGCCTTAAATTGTAGAGTTTCTATGAAATAATTGGTTGGATTCCTTCATTTTTTGTCCCAAGAAATCTTTGGTGGCCTTACACAATTATTTTGGTGGTTGGAAGTGGGCATTGAGAAGTCACCAGTAGTTTGGTGATTGACTTTGATTGATGGGACACACATGAATCTTTGATGTTTCTTGAGCATTGTTGTTGCAAGTATGAGCATATTGTTTTTTTCATTGATGAGCATAAGATTGTTGTAAGAGTATGTGTAGTTTTTTGTGTTTTCTATGTTGTTGCATTAATGATGCTTTGATTAGTTGCATTGTATTATCATTAGTAAGATACTAATGTCAACATATAATTTGTTTCTTTGATAATATTATGTCTGTAGGTGTATGGTTGAGTTGCTAGGTTGCAGTTGGTTCTAAAAGTACTAAATTTGATGAGGATGTGTCTCTAGTGCTTGGCTTCCAAGTACTTCTGAAAAAATGATAAAAAGAGGAAAAAATGAGTTGTAGTGTGTTTTGGGTTGAAGAGTAGTGTTTTGGTTTTGCTTCGCAATTCTTCTAGGTTGAAGATTTGCTTGTGAATTTTGGATATGTTGATCATAGGAGTTCAAAGGTGTTGTATTCATAGTTTGGTGTACTAGATCATTGTGTAGAGGAAGTTGTGTTCACTAGTGTGTGAACTATGTATTGTAGAGGTGTCTGAGAGATTTTTTTTTCCTCCGCATTTCTCCACAGTTTAGTTTCAGGTCTTCGAGATCTAAACACGTGTTGATAGCAATTGTTGGTATGTGGTGACTGATCATGCTATACTGTATAGCCCATGGTGTACTGTACACCTCGGCATGTTAAAAGCTTCTAAGCTTGTTAAAAGGGGGTTCGGTTGGGTATTACAGTATGATGAAAAATGTGATTATTCACAAGATTGTAATAGGGTTTTATTGGATAATAAAAGTATTGGATGGCTGCGGTTTGGAGGATGTAGCCCAGATTGGGTGAACCACGTTAAATTCTTTGTGTTATAATTTATTCTATGTATGTTTTAGTTTCTCTATTTATTAATTAAAATCTGCATTTAATTGTTAGATCTGTCATTTCTAACCCTAACAAGTGGTATCAGAGTGAGTTGTGTTTTGATTATCATCTGTAGGAAGGTCTCGCGGATGAGTGGGAGTCTCACGGTTGAGTGGGAGCAATGGAAGACGAGGGTAAGAAGGTTGAGAAGTTTAATGGGCAGAACTATTAGTTATGGAAGATGCAGATGGAGGACTATCTCTATCAGAAGGATTTATGGTGACCATTGGAAGGGAAAACCAAGAAACCCGCAGCAATGTCAGATGAGGACTGGGAGATCTTGGATAGAAAGGCTCTTGGCAGTATTCATCTATGTCTGGCACAATCAATGGCATTCAATATTACAACAAAGACAACTCAAAAGTTGATGGAAACCCTAGAAAAGTTATATGAAAAGCCTTCTGCTTCGAATAAGGTATTTCTTATGAAGCATTTATTTAATATGAAAATGGTAGAAGGTGAATTAGATTCTTACGATCATTTGAATGAGTTTAATCTGGTCACCAGTCAATTAACTTCTGTAAAATGCTTTGATGAAGAAGTTAGGGCTCTTGCAATATGTGTTCTTTGCACATTTGGAATAACTGGTAATGGCTAATGTAATTCTATTTAAGTTGATACATTGAAGTTTGATGTCCTTGTTGGTGTTTTGGTAATTCATTAGGAAAAGCTCGAGGTGGAACATCTACATCGAGGCAATGTTTTACTGAATGCAAAAAGCGAGCCCGAGAACAAAGGAGGAAACAATTCACTAGAAATGCATTGGGGAAGTCATGGGGAAAATCAAAGGACAAAAAGGTCCAATCTAGAGACAAGGGATTGCTGGTACTATGGTAAGCTGGGTCATTTAAAGAAAGATTGCTGGTCTTGGAAAAATAAAGGAGACAAAAAGGAAGGAAATAAAGAGGAAAATGTGGTAAATAATAAATCTAATGAGGATGCTTTGATTCTTTCCCTTGATAATGATGATGATTGTTGGGTGTTAGATTCAGGGGCTTCATTTCATGATATACCCCATAGAAATTATTTTCTTGATTATGTCCACGAGGAGGACTGGATTTATTTAGCGATAATGAACCCTATCAGTTGTTGGAAAGGGAAGAATCAAGATTAAGTTAGAATGGGAACCATTGGCTACATTGAGTAAAGGCATGTTCCAAAGTTAAGTAGAAATTTAATTTCAATAGGGCAACTAGATGATGAAGGTTGTGTTGTTACATTTAGTGATAAAAATTTGAAAGTCACAAAGGGTGCCTTAGTGGTAGAAAAAAGTGTCAAAGTAGGCACCTTATATCTTTGTATAGGTCATACTATTCCTTCTACTTTAATTGTTACGGAAAAAGGTCAATGTTTAGGAATAGTTGTTGCAATTTAGCAGGTAGAAGATCATGCAGTTGTTGTGGACTCTAAATCACCATTGTGGTATAATAGACTTGGGCATATGAGTGCAAAAGGTATGAAAGTAATTCATTCAAATAATGTTTTACCAGGTCTAAAATGTGTTAATATGGATTTTTGTGAAAGTTGTGTGTATAGAAAATAAAAGAGAGTAAGTTTTCTCAAGGATGGGAAGCAAAAGAAAGATGAGGAATTGGAGCTTGTGTGCATACGAAAGTATGGGGACCAACTTAGGTATCTTTTCTTGGTGGCTCTCAGTATTATGTCATTTTTATTAATGATGCAACAAGGAAGGCATGGATTTATTTCCTTAAGTAGAAATTTGATGTATTTGAAACTTTTAAAAATGGAAGCTTGGTTGAGAATAGAGATGGGTAAAAAAGATAAAATGTCTCAAATCGATAATGGTGGTGAGAGTATTGCATTAGAGTTTGAAGATTATTGTTCCTCTAATGGTATTTGTAGGCATAATAAAAACAGTCCAAGGACTCCACAAGAAAATGGAGTGGTTGGCGCCAAGATATAACAATAATGGAGAGTGCACAGACTATAAGATTGCATGTTGGGCTACCTTTAAAAATGTGGGAAGAGACTGTAAACACTGCTGTTTATTTAATTAATAGAGGTCCCTCTAATCCTTTGGGTTGTGGTATTCTAGAGGAAGCATGGAAAGGTAAGAAGGTGAGTTATTCTTTTCTCAAAACCTTCGGTTGTGAAGCATTTGCACATGTAGATTCTGAAAATAGAACCAAGCTTGATGCAAAATCAAAGAAATGTGTATTTGTTGGATATAGCATTGATGAATTTGGTTATAGGCTTTGGGATTTTGAAAATCAGAAAATTGTGAGAAGCAGGGATGTCATATTCAATGAGAAAGTATTGTACAAAGATCTGTTGCTGCAGCATGAGAAGAAAGAAAATGATTATGTAGTGTTGGATGATGTTCCCAACAATGATGTTTCAGTGGTTCCTCATGCTGGGCAACAACAGCAGCAACAAATACCACAAACTCCTGTTAGACGATCTTCAAGGTTAAGTAGACCTCCAGAAAGATTCTCTCCATCTTTGTATACTATTCTGTTAAGCGTCTTCAGTGAACTAGAATATTATGATGAAGCTATCTGAGTGGATACAAGGTTAAATTAGGAGCATGGAATGAAAGAAGGAAATGGACTCCTTCTTTGGAAAAATGGAGACTTAGGATTTATGCAAAGTTTCACCGCAAGTAAAGGCTTTACCAAACAAATGGATTTATAGGTTGAAAGAGGAGGATGGAGGTAAGAAAAGATTTAAAGCCAGATTAGTTGTAAAGGGATTTGCACAGAAAAAGGGTATTGATTTTGATGAGATTTTTTCTCATGTTGTTAAAATGACTTCTATTAATATTGTTTTAAGTATTGTGGCTACTGAAGATTTGCATTTAGAATAGTTTGATGTTAAAACAACCTTTCTCCATGGTGATTTGGAAGAGGAAATATATATGGAACAGCCACAAGGATTTGTGGTCAA
The DNA here is from genome assembly GCA_007258455.2 of Sequoia sempervirens. Taxonomy (NCBI): domain Eukaryota; kingdom Viridiplantae; phylum Streptophyta; class Pinopsida; order Cupressales; family Cupressaceae; genus Sequoia; species Sequoia sempervirens. Next base: position 230,003,530 of record VDFB02270651.1, on the reverse strand, counting down.
AGGTAAGGAGAAACTAGTGTGCAGATTGAAGAAAAGTTTATATGGCTTGAAGCAAGCACCTTGACAATGGTATTTGAAATTTGACAGTTTTATGGCTAAGCGAGGCTATAGTCGGTGTAATTCAGACCATTGTGTTTATTTTAAGAGGTTGGATAATAACAGCTACATTATTTTATGTTTATTTGTTGATGACATGCTTGTATTTGGGTCTAACATGGATCACATAAGTGAAGTTAAAACAACGATTAGCAAAATATTTGCTATGAAGGATTTGAAGTGACAAATCAAATCCTTGGTATGAAAATTTGTAGAGATAGGAAAAATAGAAAATTGTTTTATCTCAAGTTAATTATGTTGAAAAGGTGTTGCAAAGATTTCATATGGAGAATGCAAAAGTTTTCAGCACACCTTTGCCTACTCATGTTAAATTGACTAAGGATATGTGTCCAAAGACACAAGAGGAGGAAGAAAAAATGTCCAAGGTACCATATGCTTCAGCTGTAGGCAGTTTAATGTACGCCATGGTATGTACTAGAGCAGATATTTCACATGCCATAGGAGTTGTTGTAGTGTGCAGTATTACGGGTTGAGCATTGGAATCTTTGGTAAATGGATTCAATTATTTGAAGGTACATCAAATAAATGTTTATGTTTGGGGGCTCTATCTTGATTTAAAGAGCTATGTTATTTCAGTTGGCAGGGGATATAGATACCAGTCATAGTACCACAGGTTATGTATTCACAGTTGGTGGGACAATAGTGAGTTGGATTTATCGCTTGCAAAAGGTGGTTGCTTTATCCACCACAGAGGCAGAGTATGTTGCTACAACAGAGGTGGCAAAGGAGATGATATGGCTGAAACTTTTCATGGATGAGTTGGGAAAACAACAGGATGGAAATTACTTGTTTACGGATAGCCAAAGTGCTATATATCTTGCAAAGAATTTTGCCTTGCATTCTAAAACAAAACACATACAATTGAGATATCATTTCATTTGGTTGGTAATTTGGAGGATGGGCCAGTCCAGTGGACAAAATGCATATACATGTCGATCAGCCGAATATGTTCACGAAGCATTGGCAAGGAGAAATGCCGACTTGATTGTAGCCTTCAAGGTTGAATTCATGAATAACAGAGCAGCAAGGTCCAAGGTGCTTATTTCCAGTGGGAGTTGTAATTGCAACAATGTCGTCCAGGATCAGTCTCCAAGTGGGAGATTGTGATGGTGTGGAGCCTGATCAGTCTCCAAGTGGGAGATTGTTGGTATGTGGCGACTGATCATGCTATACTGTATAGCCCATGTGTCATCACCGAAAAAGGGAAAAAAAACAATGAAAAAGAAAAATTCAATTTTGTAGAACCCGAAATCTGGAAGCTTCTAAGCTTGTTAAAAGGGGGTTCGGTTGGGTATTATAGTATGATGAAAAACACGATTATTCGCAAGATTTTAATAGGGTTTTATTGGATAATAAAAGTATTGGATGGCTGTAGTTTGGTGGATGTAGCCTAGATTGGGTGAACCACGTTAAATTCTTTGTGTTATAATATATTATGTGTATGTTTTAGTTTCTTTGTTTATTAATTAAAATCTGCATTTAATTGTTAGATCTACCATTTCTAACCCTAATAGCATTGGTATCTTTATTCAGTTGAAGTTGTTCAAGTTTTGGTGCTTTGAAAGTTGGTTTCCTGAGTTACAATGCATGACAGAGTTGTTTGAGTATACTGGGTGTGTACATTTTTCAGGTGAAAGTTACTGCAAAGGAGTTTGTTGGATTTCAGGGTGTTTGTGGAATTTTCTAGATCATGTTCAAGTGTTATGTGGTGTCTTTGAGTCATCTTTGGATTTGAGGAAGCGTTTACTTAAGTGTCAATGGTGTTAACATATGTTCAACTGAACTTGGGTGTTTACACTACTTACAAAATTTGTGGAAGCGTAGTGTGGTGTGTATAAGTGGATTTAGATCTTAGCTAAGGTGTGTTGTGGTACGCTTTCATTTCTTTCCACCACGATAATGTTTTGGTGTTGAACTAATTTGAATTTGCATAGTTGAGATGCATAATCGACCTTGGAGAATGTTTTCAAGGTTGAAGATGATATAAATATGAGTTGAGTTGTTGAGGGACGTGAAGATAGATGAGCATGATAGGAGTGATGCAAATTGTAGAGTTGTAGGTTGTGAATTTGTAAAGTGTAGTGTGAGTTTTCATGTGTTAGATTACTGAATGCAGTGAGCAGAAGGTGTCTACAATTCTTCAAAGAGACTATGAAGGTGTTGATGATTTTGTGGTGGATCTTTTTGTTGCCTTGAGATGGATTTCTCATTGTAACACTCTTCTCTATCTTTTTTTCTATTTTGGGAATGAGCCTTTCTTTCTCTTGGGCAGTGAGCCCTCTGACAGTGAGCCCTATTGTATTTGGTGTTGATATTACTTTATATTGTGAGTTAATCCCCAATGTGGTTTTTCCCATCTTGGGTTTTCCACATAAATTTGGTGTCTCTTTGTGTATGGTGTTGATTTGATTCAGTTTTTGTTATTTTCTTTCATCATAAAACATTCTAACAAGATTAAGGGTTAATTGGATTAATGTGGATTGTGGATTTGAATGTTTGTGAGGGTTTTGAAGTTTTAATGTACAACCGATTCACCCCCATCTTAGTTTTCTTGTGCATTCAACAATTAGTATCAGAGCAAGGTTCCTTAGAAGAAGCTTAATTGCTTGAGGTAGATCTTGGATGGTACACAAGAAAGAGATTCATGTGTTTGATGGAACAAATTATGCATTCTAGAACAAAAGGATGGAATCTTTTTGGTTTATCTTAGATTTGATGTCTGAAAGTCTATTGAGAATGGATATATTGCACCTGCAAATGGTCCAAGTACTAATGATGAGATCAAGGCCTATGAAAGCAATGGTAAATCAAGGTATGCTCTCTTAAATGGTCTTGCTAATTCTGAACTAGTGAAAGTTATGAATCTAAAAACTGTTAGAGAAATTTGGGTAAAGTTAGAAATAATTTATGAAGGAGATGATAAGGTCAAACAAGTTAAGATGTAGAATTTGAAGATCATGTTTGAGAACCTATGGATTTCTAAAGATGAAAACATTACAAGCTACATGCAAAGGGTAGATGAGGTTGTTAGTTCCATCAGAGGTCTTGGTGGAAAACTCAAAGAACCATAAGTGGTAAAGGAAATTCTTAGAACTCTTCCTGAATCTTATATTCATAAAGTTTCTGCTATTGAGGAATTACAAATCTAAATCAATATACTAGAGATCAGTTGTATGGTTCTTTAAATTCTTTTGAGATGAGAGAATTTGGTACAAATAGTGGTGCAAAAGTTGAGACTATTTTTAAGGCTGACAAATAAGAGGAGATTAAGGAATCAAATTAGGAGGATCTTGATGATGTGGAATCCAACTTTGTTAGGAGAATGAAGAAGGGTACTGGTAAGTACAGTGGTAAGTTTCCTTTCAAATGTTTTTTTTTTTAAAAATAGGTCATTATGCTTCAATATGTCCAAACAGAGCTTTGATTAACAAAAATAAGAGCAAAGGTAAGATGATTAAGAAAAGTTATTATGTTAGAGAAGATGCAAGTATTTATGATGATGAATTTGATTATAGAGATGATGATGATGAATGATTGTTCATGGCTTTAAAAGATGAAACTAATTCCACTAACTCTGAGAGATGTGTGAAGGAAAGTCCTAGGGAGACAAATGATATGAATGAAGGTACTTTGATATCTTCTTTTCATGCTAAATAGGAGAAGAACTACTGGATCATTAATAGTGGATGCTCTAATCATATGACCAGTGACAAGAGTAAATTTTCTAAACTTGAAAAATATGAAGGATGATGTGTTAGATTTGGTGATGATACATCTACTAAGATTTATGGAAAAGGTTCTATCAATTTTGATGGCAAGAATAATACTAATGATGTTTACTATGTCAAGGGTTTAAGGCATAACCTCTTGAGTGTTGGAAAAATGTGTAGCAAGGAATACAATATTATGTTTCAAAATGATGGATGTGAGATCAGAAAAGGCTCCAAGACTATGATTGTTGCTAGAAGGACAAATGAAAATGTTTAGCAACTTAAGGGTACTAATGGTCATTGCTTTATGACTCAGATTAATGAAAGATGGCTATGACACAAGAGGATGTGTCACATCAATTTTGACAACCTAGTAAGAATTAGTTTTGTTCAAGCTATGAGAGATTTTCCAAATATTACAAAGCCTATCAATTTTTTTTGTAAGGAGTGTCAAATTGGAAAGAAAGCAAGAAGAAGCTTCAAAGTCAAAGAATAATCTTCTATCGGACTGTTGGAATTGGTACTTATAGGTCTTTGTGTTCCTACAAGAGTAAGAAGTCTTCAAGGTGACATGTATTTCATGTTATTGATTGATGATCATTCTAGAATGACATGGGCTACTTTTCTCAAAGAAAAATTAGAAGCTCTAGAAAAGTTTAAATCATTTAAATTTATGGTTGAGACTGAAATGGATATGAAAATCAAATGTTTGAGGTCTAATAGAGGTGGAGAGTTCACCTCCAATGAGTTTAACATCTGTAGAGAAGGGGGACCAGCTATTCTGGGATTGCAGGCCACAGGAGAGTCCTAAGCAACGAGCTACCCTAATCTACCTCATGATTTGCTAGGAAAATTAAAAAGGTTAAGAAACTAAGGTTGAAAAGGAAGAGAAATCTAGGCACTACTATCCTTTTTATAAACTGAATGTTTCATAGGGCTAGGAGAGCTGATTTTGAGGGTTTAATCGCTGCCCAAATAGCTCACTATTTGAGGACAACAACGAAAAATACAAACTCTAGTGTGATGTGCTAGCATCGTTGATGGGCATTGGTGTCTATATGGATAGAGAGTCTTAGGAAAAAAGTAAAACACTAGAAAATAAACTAACTACCTAACTGCTAAGGTTTTATAATACGATAAAATGTTTAGAAAGTGTAGAATTGAAGTACAACAAGAAGAGTAGTATGTCTAAGCTAAGATAGAATGGAGATAGAGAAGGCGCGAGAAAAGAAGACCTTTCCACTTGAGATTCAAATCCTCAAAGAGCTTCACACGAGAACACCTACACACACAAGACCAAGGAAATTTTTGGGGTTGTTTTTAGAGGACTACCTCAGTTAGTCCACTACTTTGGTGTTCCCACCTCCATGAATGACCAGATAGCAACATGTATAGAAAATGATAAAGAGATGTATGGAAATGGAAGTGCCAAGCAAGAACATGAACAAAAATATGTTGCTATGTAAACAAAATGATGCAAAAGAAAGTGACAATGGAATATATCACCTTCACAACTATGTGCTCTCAAGGCAAGTAGAGGAACGAGTGAGATTGCAAGTTCTCCAACAACAATGCTTCCACAAAAAATAGAATGGATGAGCCAAAAAAGAAACAAATTGCAACTACAATGGAGTGATGGTGAAGCTTGAAGTGTGAGAGTTGATCAAGAGAGCATGAAGAATTCAATTGAGAAGCTAGAAGGAATGAAGGAATGAGAAATAAGATGATTTTGAATTGAAAAAGAAAAAGACCCATTTCTTGGTGGTCAAGGGAGGCAGAGATGTTACAATTCATTACCAATGGAGAAATGTAACACCTCTACAAATTCTAGAGGCAAGAATCCTGTCAGGATGGTAACACGATGCACAGACATCCGCATGACATGCATGTGTCCCCAATAGAGATTCCTCTGTCGATGCCAAAATGAGTCTTCAAGTGGATGGAAATAGGTGGTGGATGTGGAATTGCATCATCAGATTTTTATTTTCTAAGGTAGGGGTGATGTAAATGGGGAGTTTTCCTAGGGGTGCACGTTTTCTCCACTACATTTTTCCCCCACTTTAGTGAGCACACATGTTAGTGAATGTGAGGTAAAGTAGAAGAAGTTCAAAAGAATATACCTAAATCATCAAAGGAGTACATCTTTGATCTAGCACACCCGAACATGCAAGCGGTAGCTCTACAAGTGCTCGGTCCCATAGGGAAACATTGATGAGAGAGAGAGAGAGAGAGATGGCCCCATAGGTACTTGATCTTGTGGAAGGTGCACAAAGGCCCTGCAGGTGCTCAAACCTATAGAATTGGCTCCATAGGTGCTTGGTCCCATAGAAGATGAAAAAAGGCTCTATAGGTGCTTGGGCCTATAGAAAGACAATGCTTCATAGGTTCTTGGTCCTGCAAAGGGGGCACCGCAGGTTCTCGGTCCTATGGGGCCAAATGTGAGAGAACTCCCCAGGTGTTCAATCTTGAAGAGTCAATGCAAAAGGCCCTTGTAGGTGCTTGTTCCTACATGGAAAGCTTGAAGAGGTGCTCAATCCTCTAAGCTTGGTTATAAAAGTGACTTCACAAGTGCTCGGTATTGCAAAGAAACATGTTAAGTTGCAAGTAGAACATGTTAGGTAAAAAAATCAGATAGATAGACACACATATCACAAAATAAGCAATTGAAGAAAGAGTTTTCAAAGGGGTCCCTCAAGAAAACTTGAAGAAAGCAAGGGGTCCACGCAGAGGGATGCTCCATTTGAAAAGCATGGAATTTTTCACAAATATTTTTTTCATCAAGCAATCCTTTTGAAAGATCTCTTTCGTCAAGGAATCTGATAAAAGAATGGCCTTGTCGAAGGTGAGTTTTTTATTCTTTTTTCTATGAATTCATTTTCGAAAGAATAGTTTCACTAAGGGGATCCTTGTTGAAGGATGTGAGTTTTGAAAAATGCAAAAAAAATCACTAAGGGATTCATTGGCTACAAAATTCACCTTATTGAAAATCAAAGTAGTAGCCTCCCCTTTGGATGGTGTGTGCGAATTAAAGGAGTATGTGGCATCCTAAGGAAAGGAAGAAAGGATAGTGATGTTTTGGCCGATGAGATATAGAGAGATGTAAATGTGGACATGTTTTCTTGCACACAAGGGATGACACATAAGCACCACAACATCACAAATCAAGAAAAAAGAAATACAAGCAAAGACAAAGAAAAAAAGGAACAAGTAGAGACGAAGAAATCAAGGGACAGGGGGATCTAGGAGTTTGGGGTCAGATCAATTCTTATAGGTAACCCGTAACATATATGTGTGAATGAAAGATCATCAATCCCCAAAGTTCCTATATCTGAAGAAGAGCTTGTGAAGACAAAATGAAAATAACAAATTGGGTCAACATGGAAGGAAGGCCTAAATGCCCCCAACGGTTTGTATCATCCTCAATTGTTGAAAATCAAGGTACAACATATAAAAGAATGATGAAAAATATAGAGGAATTTTACAACACAATTTCACTCATGTATCCAAGCACCTACAAGGGTGACAAGGGTCCTCCAAGAACACATAAAAACAAGCATGAGGGAAGCACAACACACACACAAATCTAATCTATAAATAAAAAAGAGGTACTCTCCTAGTCCTCATTAACTAGGAGGTTGTTGTTCTCCCAATCTAGATCATTATATGGGGAGGGAAAATGAGCCTGCAAGGGTGAGATAGCAAGGGGAGCACCCTATGACTCTCCTACAACAAGGGCCAAGGAAGAAGGACCCTCAATGTCTTCTTCACTGAGCTCTTGTGAGGTGAAAGTCACCGATCTCACAAAGATTGCTAATAGAGCTAGGACGTCATCCACTGAGTTAAACATGCACTTAATAGGAGTTCCATGTGTTAACCCGGTGAGAGAGGAAGCAAGTGCTTGAGATCCACCATTGACCTCATCAAGAGGGATGGTGAAAAACTTAAGAGACGTCGAGGTTGCCTCCACAACAAGGATGGTGCAAGCCAAAGTAGAACTCCCTTTCGAAGAAGGTGATCCCTTCTTCTAACCTCCATTGAAAGCGAGGTTGTCCTCCAAATTTCACTTCAACGGAGGATGCAAAATCTCCATAGAAGAAGTAGAAGGAAAGAAGGAAGTGGACATGACCACAACAAACACCACCGTGTTATTTGGCATGTCCATAGGTTAGGAAATGGAGGGATGTACAAAAGGGATATGAGAAGAGGGGGCTCTACCAAGGGAGCGATGAAAACCTACACCTTTTTGGGGTGAGGGTCATCGACATTCGTTGGGGGAGCTAGAAGAAAAATCGAGGAAATTCAAACTAAAGCAAAAGGAGTAGAAGAGATGTCCAAACAAGAACTGTTGGTTCCCCTTTTTCTTTCTACAAGGTGGCTTATTTAGCCGCTAGAGCCTTCCTTTGACACTTACGCTCACATGCAAGCTGATTTCGTTGGCTCCAGGAACTAGAAGTCATTTCTTGAGAAGGGATATGAGGCTCCTATTTTTCCATAGGTGTGTCCTCCACAATCATCGGTGGTCGAAGGGAAACCTCCTAGATAGGAGTAGGAGCAGGAAGCATAGGAGAAAAAATGATGGAAGGTGGAGAAGCAGACACATGTGCTTTAGTATAAGGCCTCTTCCCATTCACTTCCTAAGGGGTGGGATTAAGAGGAGGCTAAAAAGGATGAGACATAGGGAAAACTTCACGAGGGCCCTTCCCCTTTCCATAAACAATGGGCCTAGGGACAATGGGAAAGATAAAAATTTCAAACACTTGACGCTTGGATTTTTGCCAAGCAAGCACCATTAGGCTCCCTATGTGAGGCATGGGATTAGGAGTTGAAGGGTTCATAGCATGACAAGAAGCAGAAGTAGATGGAGCAACAAAAGAATAGGAAGGCTCTTAGGTGTAAACAAGCTTCCCCTTCCCCTTTTCTTGAGAGGGGGAGGTAGCTCCGAAATCATGCAACCTTTGACAGATATGGCATAAGGAGAAGCAAGGTAGGTCACTTTTGACGTCGTTCCCCCAGTATTATATTTGACATAGGCATGATACAACAAGTTCGTTCTTGGGGGAAGTGGACTGACTAGGTTGAGCCAAAAGTGATCTAAGGGCTAGCCCCCACACAACACTAGAGGTTTGTATCTGGTGTCATGCAAAACGTGCACAAAGCCCTCATGAGAAAACTTAAGATATTTGTGAATAACCAAAGTGATCCCATTCATGAAAACCAACCATGGAATTCCTAGTTTCACCTTGAACAAATCTGACTCCAGAATGTCATAAAAATGGTATCTATGGCCCTAGGACCTACCAAGACCGAAAGGGTGATAGAATTGAGAGGAGGGACCAAGAGTCCATCATGCGTGCGTATGGTGCTCTTTGAATTTTCATAGTCCTTTCAATGTAGAAAGTTTATTAGCAAAGTCTCCTCCATTATAACATTCACACGACTTGTAGGGTCAACCAGGACACCAATTATGATGTTCCTATTGATGCAAGTGAGAATGTACAAGGGGCAAGGCTATTTGTTCATAGGAATATCCTACGATGTGAAAGTTATGTCTAGTGATCCATTTGTAGGTTGAACGGAAGGAATGCATGTACATGAAGCCATATTTGTGTACTCTGATGAAACAAACTTAGTGGAACCCGAAGGTTCGACAACCAAGTTCATAGAATGAGATGGAAATGGATTGTTGTAAATCTATAATTTTCTATTTTCCTTTTCCATAGACTTGTAGGAATTTTTCTTTTTCCCATCAAGATACATCTACCATCATGGATGTGTTCTTGAATCTCATGAAGCAGGCACTTGCATATTTTGGTATTATGACCATGGAATCAATGATATTGGGAAAATGTTTGCTCATCATACCAGTCAGGGTAGGGATCAATAAGAGGTCAAGGATCTGGCAAAGTCAAGACTTTATTTTTTAATAATTTTTTAAAGATAGAAGATTATGATTCAAATATTTTTGTAAAGCGCCTATTACGTTTGAAGCCCTTGTCATCAGTTGAAGAGACCAAATTAGCAACGGTCTTATTCTTACCATAGATCACAAATATAGACCTATCCTGAAAATGAGAGCATGGGGAGGATCCCCCAAACTAAGCAACCATTTGTTGATACTCTCGTAATGCAAGACATAGATGTGTAAAAGAAGGATATTTCATCAGGGAAAATTTATCTTGCCAAGATCTTTGGAAATTCCTAATGAAAACCTTTTAGACATTCGAGTTGGGAAAAGGATAAGAAATTTGTGAGAAAAACGTTTGATAATGAGCTATGAAATTAGTTATCTTTTCATTTTCTCCATGCTTACACTGGATGAGATCTAAGAAGGCCATCCTTGGTCCAATGTTCACTTGGAACTATCTCAGAAACTATTTTTTAGAAGATAATCAAACATGAATATAGAATTGTCGGGTAAGGAATAGTACCATTCAAGGGTTGTATCCTTAAGAGACCTAGGAAAGAACTTATCCATAAGTGCATCATGGTGGAAGAAATTTGTACACATGACATTGAATGTGGAAACATGCATTTGCAGATCTCCCTTACCACCATACTTCACAAAATTTAGAATCTCCATCTCGTAGGGGATATGAGTATTTGGAATTTCTATTGAAAAAGGATTGTGATGAAGGGTTGAAAGATGGGTGGGTGAATGAAGTTGGGTAGCAAATTTGTGGCCATTTTTTTAAATTTTTTTGAAAACTCATAGTGCAAGCATGTTATAATGCACTCGCTTTATTTCATGTTAAAAGAAAAAAAAGTGAAAGTCATTCATTTTCATTTCAACTGCTTTTTTGTTCTGCCCATGGCCAAAACCCCCCATCTTTTGCACTCATGTTCTAGGAGGAAGTATTGTGCAAAAATATTCAACAACAGTTGTTATTTCTTTGCAAGGATGGCACCATGATAACGAAGAGGTGGGAGAGGTAAGTATTGTTTGTTGTTTGTTTTGAATTTCTTAGTTTTAGGTTATATTTGATTTTTTTTTGAATTTGTAGGAGATGTAAATGAACCTGCAAAACCTCAAAATCCTCATCAAGGAGAGCAACCAAATCCTCAAGAACAAAATTCTCAACAAGAAAATCAACCTCAACAACAACCTCCTCCACCAATCACTCAACACCCTCCTCACACTCAACAAAATTTAATGAGTGAAATTGAGAACAAAAAACATATTGAGGATTTTATTAGTAGGTTGAGTGATCCAACTGGTTCAACCACATAAAGAATGACCCTAGTAAATTCATTGAAAGATATGTTAAAAAATGTAGATTCAATTAGCAAACAAATAACTGGATGGCAAGATAGGAGGCAAGTGGCTAGGGAATATTATGCGGATAAACTATCATATAAACAAGTAAAGGATTTAAAAATTACAAAAGGTGATTTGTGCTCATTATTCATTGACCCACGCACAAATAAAAATATTAGCCTCAATGCAAAGAGGTTTCCTATTCATTGGTGCCACCACCAAGAGATTAGGAACCATTTTTATGATAGGTGGTGCATGGTCTTTGATGACCGACCATGCAACAATTGTCAAGTCCCCCAGTATTTTCTTAGGAAATTATATAGTGAGTTCATATTGAAAAAAATCCCAATTTTTTTTTATATGAGGGACTTCCAAGGGAGAGGTGGAGGGTCAGCTTAGGATAGGCCCGATGCACAACCGGATCCTACGCGGAAAGGGAGATGAGCTCTAGCTAGGCTGCCTTGTGAGCATGTTGTTATGCCTATCGTCACGAAGGAGAGTGCCAACATAGAGACATTGCAAGTGATCAATACTTTGACCCAAAGTGTCATCCATCATACTCACCCTATTCTACAACGCTATCCAAGGGAGTCTTTGAGTGGTGGCCTTCGAACCCATGTGTGTCAATCTTGAGGGGTGACTTGTTCATATGACCCCATCAGAACTTAGGAGGCTACTACACAAGATCCGTATGCAACTACAGAGATGGAGAGGGTGGCTGACATTTTGCATGATGCATATGGAATTGATACTTAGGTAAAAGTTAGCATGTTCATTGAATTGAATTTATTAAATTTTGATTTTGAAATGCAAGATTAACTAATTTATTTTTATGATTTTAATAAAATTGCAGGGTCACAGTGTTAAGACTGGATATGCCAGCCCTCCACCTAATTTTTTCTGTAGTACACCTATCGGTGGGGTATGTAACTAGTAAACAATTATAAATTTATTACATGTTAATAGCATTGTTTTACGAATGGTATTTTAATATGTGATTTTGGATGTTGAATAGGGTAATATTGGAGGTTTTGAGGGAACACCTCCCAGTGCTAGTGGATTTACCCAAACCTACACACATGTAATAGAATAAAGAGTTTAACCAAATAAATTTTACTTAATATATTTGTGTAGTTTATATTCATATCATTGGTTACGTTGCATTGCACATCATTCAAAATAAATGCATTACTTCACATTCCATAACTAATAACTAGATGTTGATAGATGACAAAATTTCAACTACAATATAGTTGTTTAGAAAGTCAACATAAGAAGTGATGCAATTACTTCACATGGAGGCATGTGCTTGCAAAGGTGCACTTGCACGAAAAACTATGGATGCTTGGAAAAAATCTATGAAACTATAATAGTAAGTAATAGCATAGAAAAGGAAGTCAGTAGTTTGAACAAATGCCTCAAATAAATGTGGTCTCATGGTGATGGAATTCCATTCCATCACCATGAGACCAAATTTCTTCCAAGAATTTCTTCAAATTACTCACCACCTTTTCTATGATACCACATTTTTCATACATGTGCACCAAAGCATTTTATCAAACTACTCACTTCCTTGCTGCTATGGCTAAAAGCCTAAAATAGGTGCTTTCCAACAAATTATGGATGCTTGGAAAAATATCTATCAAAGCATAATAGTAAGCAATAATACCATAGAGAAGGCAATGAACTTTTGAAAAAATTCCTAAAAGAAATGTGGTCTTATGGTGATGGAATGCCATGATGTTCATTTGTTTGTAATGGCATTCCATCACCATGAGACCACATTTCTTTTGAGGCATTTTTTCAAATAGTTCACTGCCTTCTTTATGCCACCACAGTTATCGTACATGTCTACGAAAGCATTTAATCAAACGGTTCAATGACTTGCTGCTATGGGTAAAAGCCTAAAAACACATCATTTCGAAGAAGATATGGATAGCAAAAATTTTAAGCATGATAATCAGAAATATATAGTTTAATAAGTACTCAAAAAAAATTTATTAGATCTCATACATTATAAGTCATGACGTGGATCGCTATTGTAACTTTTTTGTGATTGAATAATTTGTTGTTTTATTTTCAAATGTTGGAGGCGGAAGCACCTCCAAATGTTATGAGGGAAATGGATATCGATGTTTCATCTGTTATAAATCCTCGATGGCTCTGATAGGGAAGGTATGAGGCAAATTACTAAATTTCAATTTACATTTGTTGTTATAGATGTTAGTTCTAGTGAAAAATCAAACCATAATTGATTCATAGTTTAATTTCTACATGGATGGTTTATACAGGGCTTAAGCATGCCTCAGCATCGGTGTGTGAATATTTCCCTCGTGGAGAGTGATCGTGAGATGGCTGTAAGTGATTATTTTGTTAAATATATCATTTTTTATAATGTAATTTCTATATATTAATGTATTTACTTCTTATTGTAATAGTTAAAACTTCACCAAGAACTTAACAGTACTAGGTGGAGCAACAGGAGCACTCCTCGAGCACAACAGAAACGAGTGATGAACTTATTGCCATTAGATCGGCAAACAAAGGGAAATAATTTATTTCCAGAGCATGGAGAGAAATGAATTTTGATTCCAGATCCCTTTGTTGTATGCCTACATGGCAGTTTTGTAAATATTTTGTATTGGATATATTTGACACTGTATGCCTATATGGCTATTTTGTACCTATATTTTATACTTATATCGACATATATTGATGTATGTGTACATGGCTATTTGGTTAATACAAATATTTTTTATCGATGGTATCCATATTTGCATTATAAATTCATGGTTCAATAGATATGAGTTACGTGTATTCAAGTGTATACTTTACAACTTATGTGTATACTTTGTGACTTAGGTGTGTTCCAATGTATACTTTGTGACTTACGTGTTTTCATGCGTATACCTTGTATTCATGCATATAATTTGTATTAAGTTGTGTATACTATGTATTCATGTGTATACTTCAAGGCTTACGTGTTTGGTACTACTTGTGCTTCCCTTATTCACATGTACATGCTTGACTGATTCATGTGTATACTTATCAATTGGTTAGCCCTAACATTGATCATTGTTGTCCTTCATGGTTTTCCTTGAATAAATTAATTGATTGATGGTAAACAACTTTATCTAAAAGAAAAAAACATGTTTTCAATTGGTATTCCATGAATTGATTGATAAAAAGATTCCAATATATTTAATCCTTTGATTGGAACAACTCAATTGAACTGAGAATTTATCACACATATGAAGAGAAACAGAGGAATTTACTACAAACTAAAACACATTACACTTTTGTTCTCACTGACTTGATGTACTCTCCAACATCTCTCTTCTCTCATGCGAAGAGTTAGAACTGCTTGTCCATGCCTTTGCATCATTCAGGAAGTTTTGCTCTTTTTGACAATGTCAAAAGCATGGTTGCATACAGATTAGGAAAAATACTTTTCCTTTTAGATTAGCAATGCATGGAAGTTTCAAAAATTATCCTTGATATTAAAAAAATATATGTGTTTATACACTTCAATTGTGCAGTCACCCTTTGGTTCTTTGAAAGAAAAATCTGCTTATGCCATTGTTACACTGCACAAGTAAACCATATTTTGTATTGTGGAGCTATATTAAGCTACCACTCTCAAGAACAATGTAACAATGATACAAAATAATGTTTGAGACTGCAAGAAGACATCAAAATGGATAGTGTACTAAAAAAATTCTTATGATTTATGAAGAATGCTGATAACTCTACTCAGTTGGCTTCTTTTTTCAAAATCATACAAATTGAACCCTAGCATCAATAGACTCTGTTTATCAAGCTACCACAATTCAAGTTTCAACGATGAATATTTGTCATGCATGTTTTAAATGGAATTCAAGTTATGGTGAGTTTTTTTTTTATATGATATTATGTGATATTATAATCCTAATTCATGCTTCTAGGCTACATATATACATATATTTTATTTTTACATATTTTTTGTACCAACGAACCCAAAATGCACTGAACCGCCCTCTAAATTTTTTTGGCCAAACCGACGAACCGAACCCCCAAAACCAGGCAGAACCTCAAGGCCTATTCCAACCTCTTCGGGCTCCTTGAAAAACTTAATTGACCACCAAATTATGCTGCTTATGACTTTACCCACTTTTTACTCCCTCGAACCTCTCTTTTTCATTTCAAAGGCCCAGTTTTCCAACTGGGGTATCATGCCATAACATACTTTTGACCTCCCCTATCCTTGTAGACCTTTTGAACACATCAAACTCCAAAATCTCACCCTATTTCCAACCTATTCTAACTTATTTTCAAGCAATTTCTTCTTTTCACCTCTTCTAGCCTTGCTTTTAATGGGCCTCAATTCTGAATTTTCAATAAGGGTAATGTTAGTAATCTCTTCCAATGAATTTACCAATGCTATTTTTTTATTCCTACTCCCTATCCTACTTACATTGGGCCCATATCCATTTGAGACCACAGTCTAACAATAGGTGGAATGTCCTATTCCAACATATTACACTCAAGAAGCTTAGGGATCAATTAGGTTGAACATAGCTCGAGCAATTATGTGTGTTTAGGTGTGAGAACCATTCTAATGTAAAATACATATTTAGATCGCGTTGGAACAATCTATTTGAGTCACGCAGTTGAAGAACAAAAAGTTGCACCACTTTGCAACTTTTCCATTTCGCATTTGACACTTTTTCCATCAGCGAGATTTCTGGAAAACCACTTCAAGATACTTAGTGAGAGGAGTTATTGTGAGGGAATTTAACATATGACTGTAGGATTAGACAAAATTTCTAAGCATCCACGGTATCAGAAGTAACAACATGTTGAAGTTTGTATTTGCACTTTGGACCCTTAAGGGATCAATCAATTGAAGGCATTATTAGCTCGAGGCTGATTCCGTGTGTTTGGGTGTGAAAGGACCATGCCTAATAAACATACCTATTTAGATGCATTGAGCTGATGCTGTTTGGTCACATGGAGTTGCGAGAATACAAGTTGCACCACTTTTGCAACTTTACACTACATGCATTTGACGCTTTTCCATCGACTAAAAACTTGTCACCATGGGAAAATGGATTAGAGATATAAAAAATTGAGAGAGGTTATTGTATATGGGACATATGTGATCCTATACCTTTAAAATAAATTTTTCTAAGCATCCATGATGCTTAGAGTAACAACATAATACAAGAAGTTCGGCAATTTTGCCGCTTTGGTTGCCTTAAGGGATCGATCTGGTTGAGCATTAGCTCGGAGAAATTCAGCGTGTTTGGCGAGTGTGAAAGGGACCGTAATCGATTAGTAAAAATGCTTATTGGAACCGCGTTGGAACAATTTGTTTGGTCACACAAGTTGTAAAACAAAATTTGCACCACTTTACTAAACTGCTGCTTGCATTTGACACTTTTCCATCAAAGCGAAAATTGGACACTATGAAAACCGCCGAGATAATAAAGCGAGAGGTTATTGTAGAGGGTCCCAATCACGATCCCATAGGATTAGGCGAAGTTTCTAAGGATCATGAGTATCGAGTAACAACGTGTTTGAAGTTTGCTGACCATTTTGCGCTGGACCCATGAGGATCCACATCACGGTTGAGCGTGGCGGAAGCGATTCCACATGTTTGGGTGTGAAGAAGGACCATGCCTATCATAAGAAATACCTGATATTAGGACATGTTAGAATAGTGTTTGATCACATGAGTTAGCCAGAACAAAATTATTACCCTTTGCAACTCCCTTTGCTTACATTTGACACTTTTCCATCAAGCGGACACCACTAGAAAACCACTCGAGACTACAAAAGCGAGAGAGTTATTGCATAGGAACCAACGCAATCCCATAGAATCAGACAAGAATTTTCTAAATGCCACGGTATCTGAGTAACAACATACTGAAGTTTGCAGCCATTTTGTACTTTGGACCCTTAAGGGATTAATCTAGTTGAATGTAGTTCATAGCGATTCTGCATGTTTGGGTGTGAAAGAGGACCATTCCTAGCATAAAAATACCTATTCAAATGTATTGGAATAGTCTATTTGGTCACACGAGTTGCAGAACGAAAGTTGCAACACTTTGCAACTTTTCACTGCTTACATTTGACACTTTTTCTATCAAGTGAAAATCCATCGCCACGAGAAACCACTCCAAGATAGCAAAAAATGAGAGAGGTTTTTGTAGAGGGGCCCAACACAATCCTATAGGATCATACCAAAATTTTCTATGCATCATGGTATTCGAGTAACAACATGCTGAAGTTTGCAGCCATTTTGCACTTTGGACCCTTAAGGGATCGATCCAGTTGAACGTAGCTCAGAGCGATTCTGTGTGTTTGGGTGTGAAAGAGAACCATGCCCAGCGTAAACATACCTATTCGGACGTGTTGGAACAATCCATTTAGTCACATGAGTTTCAAAATGAAAGTTTCACCACTTTGCAACTTTCCATTGCTTGCATTTGACACTTTTTCCATCAACTGAAAACTAGACACCATGGGAAAACCACTCCGAGATAACAAAAACTGAGAGATATTTTTTGTAGAGGACCCCAACATGATCCTATAGGTTCAAACAAAGATATCATAAGTGCCATGGTATCCAAGTAATAACCCTTCAAAGATTGCTACCATTTTGCACTTTGGGATCTGATGTTTCCTTGAACTGTACGGTTCTGTATAGGGTGATTGTGCTCTCTTTTCAATGGAATTCAGTGGGCAGTAGATTTAACTCTATTTTAGTTTTGGTTTGGTTGGGTTTCAAGTGATTTTGTGCATTTTATAATCCAACTACTGAGGGTCGGTTTGTATACCATGTTTTAAGGGTTTTGAGTGCATTAAAATGTCATATTAAGCTTTTCACCCACTATATGCTTCTATAACTCGATGGAAAGGCTTAGTTATGGTTATAAAATATGTGTGCAAAGTTTTGTGCGCAAGGGAGGAAATAGAGGGTTTTTAGGTGATTCCCTAGATTTCAAATGGTGCATTTTGAGTGGAAAATGGTGGTTTACTGCTAGGGTTTGAAGAAATCTTTGGGGGTAGCGATATCTCTTGAAATTTTAAGCTTGTGCAGACCTTTTAGAAGGTGCTTTAGGATTTGGTTGGCTGTGGGAAGGTTTCGAGTATGAGTTTTCAATAAACCCTTGCCTAACTTGTGAAAGAAGATGGTTTTGGGGTTTGTTATGTTAGAGGGCTTGTTGATGCAATTCAAGGTGGAGGAACTCTTTTCAACATCAACTAATTAGACCTCAACAAGACACCAACCTTGAAATCACAATCACCCAAATTGAATCAACTAACAATAATAGGCTTATAGTCTCCAAATATCATCAAATGGGCTTATCTTTTAGAGAATTCCATCCAATGGCCAACCAAACATCAATCAAGCTTTAACACAAACCCTAAGACAAATTCCCAAGAGATCATACCATGTTTCTTTGTACCATCATTAAGATCTAATAGACCACCTTGCACAAAGGCTACTAAATTAGCCCTATTTACAAAGAGAGGACCTTTTAAACACTAGATATTCACTCAAACTCCTCAAACAACAGTATGTTATGTGTCAAAACCTCCAATTCCATGATTTTTTTTCTAGGTCCAAGACCTCTAGACCCCTAATACACCAAACCCTTGATTTCAGGAAAAATACTTGGGGTTTTAATAAAACTCCTATCTCTCAGACTTACTAGGCCCAAACAAAGCACCAAACACACTTACCAGACACTACACATAGTTAATAATACATTACATGGATAGTACTTCCCACATTTTTTCAAAACACCACTTGAAACTATCATTTTCATCATGAAAATACCCCGGTACAACCCTAGAACATCATCCCAAACACCCAACCTTGACTCCAAAACATTCTAAATAGGTTAGGCATGTATTTTACAAGTTATAGGACCCATTCCAAAAGCTACAGTAGGCACAAAAAGTGGAATGGGTCGAATTACATCATGAAACCCTTCAATCCAAGAACACTGTGAAAGTAGGTAGCAATAGTAAAAACAAGATAAATTTCACTATACAAAGAGTTAGAACCTATAAATAGGATAAAATGAAATCTAATTCATAAATATACAACATACAATAGGTTTCAGATCATCTTAGCATCCGTACAGGTTGTACAACAATAAGAAAAGTGAGAAAAACCAGTAAATTTCTAGAAAATAACATTCTTCTTGATAAAAAATGGATTACAAATCAACCAACAACATCTCCTTCAAGGAATTGAAGGTTATTATACACATTTTTATTTCATTCCAACTTCCTCCAATTCCCATAACTGATTTTTAATCATTAAGACCTTCTAATCTTCATTAAGTTACATTTTAGACCTTTTACACATGACAACATTACATGAATTTTGTACCTTTTTCTAATTTTGACCCTTAAGGACTCCTAAATCACTCAAAAACATTTAATTCAGCCTATTACAACCTCTTAGTCCTAATTCTTGCACATTTACAACCAAATTCAAAGATTTTACTTCAAAAGGTTACAAATTCAAATATTGACAATTTTGTATGGAGAATGCATTTTTTTGCACATTTGACCACCGAGACTCAAAAACTCACCCTAATACACCTTAAATGGTCTTGATTGACCTTATTTAGCATAAATAAACACAAAATACCTTAATCTAATCTATTGACCACCTCTCAACCTTCAAAAAGTGAAATTTTGCAGTTAGGAGACTAGGTGCTCCTGCACCAAAATGACATTGTGTCTGAGCCTTTAAGAGGCTTTAAATAGCCTTTACAAATGATTCTATATCTTTAAAATCATGCCTAATTTTTTTTTTTGTAACTAACATGACTTATTGCATTATAAATCAATTGGTCTAATATGACCTTATTCAATTGACAAAACTCGAAACACAAAACTAACTTAAAAGACTTCCATGAACCAAATTTGCTCAATAACCTTGGTGCCCCTACACCAAATTTCAATATTTCAATAAATCTCATTACAATGCCTTAGGCACTCTTTTCTCACAGATATTTTACAATGTCACTTATACATTCAAGATTCTCTTATAATGTCTACATCATAGGTTCTCATTTAGAGGTTAACTTTAAATGAGTAACTTGAGATTCCCTCGCAAAGATTCACACGCTCTTTTATAATGGCTTCAAATCAAAATTGAGATTTGTCAAGATCATCAAAATAAGGATGTTGCATTGCTTTTTTGGCTAAGATTCTCTTTGATGGCTCAAAAACCAACATTTTCTGAAAGGAGAGACCAATCAAATTTTACTAGTTTAGTTATAGATACGCAAAGTAAAAGAATAAAAAGAAACAACTCATCCAAAATGGAAATGAAATGAAAATAGATGGAAGGAACTTACAGATAAGCATGGAAGTCTCTCAACTTAGTCACTCCTGGTCATACATCTTCACTGGGAGTTCCAAGATACTTATTGCACACAACACCTCTCATGAATAGAATATTTTGAAATTCGAGATGCTCTTATAATGTCTACATCATAGGTGTTCATGATAAGGTTAACTTCAAATGAATAGCTTGAAATTCCCTCACTAAGCTTCGCACACACTTTTGTAATGGCTTAAAATCATAATTGATATTTGTCAAGATCATCAAAATAGGGATGTTTCATTGCTTTTCTGCCTGAGATTCTCTTGGATGGCTCATAAATCTGTATTTTCTGCAAGGGGACACCAATCAATGTTTACGGGGTTACTTACAGATACACAAAGTAAAATAAGATCATAGCATTGGAATCAAACAAATTAACATGGATACAATATAAATTAATAAGAACCATTATGCGTATACTTAAAAATTAATCCAATGAACCATCTGGGTCTGCTCTACTCTTTATTGTGTCAAGTATTTCCTCATGGTTAGACTCACAGACCTTCCACAAGGCCTTGTTCAAAGGCCTACCCCCATATTTTGTCAAATGAACATTGGATGCCATGACAAGGTTTGAGTAATGAAGAATCTTACGATGCGTGTCAAAGTCCTGAAACAACCAATGTTTAACACTCTTATGTGGGTACCTTCTAAGCCACGTTCCAGTAACAACAACTGATCTTGTAGAGTATTTGATGTTTTCTCCATCTATAACTAGGGCTTCCAATTTATTTTTGGCCTCAACACAATAACACAAGTAATAGTTCATTCCCTCTTCATTGTCTTCATTTGCAATAATTGCATAAACATGCCTTGCATTGATATGTGCAAAAATCACTTGAAATTAGTCAACATTACAAATACAATACAAAGATAAAAATATGGAATTTCAAAAACTAAGCAAGTAGATATATTACCAAGTTGAACTAGATATGATACGTGGTCAAATTCGACCAATGATTCCATATGTGTTAGTCCCAATGTCGTCAGAGGGCGATACATGTGAAGTGGGCTAAGATAACTTATCAACCATTTGTCAACCCACTCCCCTGACTCACAATCATTGTAGGATTGCATTGTACATGAAGAAAAAAAGCATGCCATCTTACATGTATCGATACTCCATGAACCTACATTTGAGCTAAGGAAAGAGTCTAGCTCACTCGATCCTGTTGGTGTACAAAAATCCTCATATGGTACAATGTTAGTATCATCCATCAACAAAAAAAATCTATGAACTGAAGATGTACCTTCATTACTTGGACCCATTGAAGCATTACACCACTCGACGATTGATCTTGCATCTATCAACTTTGCACTGTCTTTATACTTCAACTCTTCTCATGCTAATTCTCTTTTCACACATGCTCCTGCACCATCATGCTCCCCCTTTCCATGGCCAACCTCACAAAAGTTCCACATATGTTGAACACCTGTAGTGAGATGCATCCTGCACAACCAGTAGAACATGTGTGCATTCTTGAACTGTGTTGTACAATTATACGACCATATGCTATGCCCCTTTGAGCCAAAATCAATGTAGAACATTTGGAAGCAACCTTGCACGAACTTTGGAGAATGTGTACAATCATCACTGATATAAAAGTGATACTCCCTCAATACCTTCCTTTGGTCCTCTGTACTATCAATTGCATGAATTAATGTTATGTGCAAAAATATCAAAACCTGTGTGGAGTTGTAATACTGTGACTGTACCTCACACTATAGTTGTAGAGTGTAGTTCTCTGCAAAGTCAACCACTGATAATATGCTACCAACTGGAAAGGTGTCTTTGCATAGCTTGAATTGTGTATCCATCCATCAGGATCTATGGTTATGCCTTGCATATTCATACACTAGATTCTCACAAAACATGGACATAAACTAATACACCTAAATCTTCGGAATAACCAAATCACACTTTTTTGCTTGATTCCCATCTTTTGTAGCGTATGCCACTATTTATACTTCCCAAACTCTACTAGTTTTTGTCCCATCTCATCTATGATTTCCATATGTTGACATACTGACATTCCTTGCAAGCCACCACAATGCTCGCATGAACCATCCAAGCATGTTGTCTTGTAGAATATCTAGCCAACCTCTATTTCACATATTTTTTTTGATAAGAACTCTCTTGAAGAATTTGGTGGGGCTTCTATGCAAAAATCATGAAAAACATCGTTAGTATGCAAATCTAAATATATAGAATGATAAACATCATAATGGTTAGAGAATTCATATGTAGTCTACAAAAAAAAGTAGTGTATGTGTGATTTATCTCAACATAAAAATGTTTAAGCATTTCAAAAAATATTTGAGAAATAATAATTTGAGGATAATCATTTTGAAATTTATGAAAAATTTGGGTTTGAGTTGTATCCAAAATATGCTTTGGATGTGGCTCACAGTTCCGATTACTGATTCTCCTTCTTACGACATCCCTTTGATTCAGAGATGGCCTTGTATTATTTTTCCAATACTCTTCAATTGTGTTCTCAATGCTTCAAAAACTTTTTTATCTTTATGTGGAAGTCTCCCTGAGAATTCCCATAATTCATTTGAATCAGTGCCTCAATTCTTTGCTGCCTTTGAATGGATTTTCATAAAGTTTTTTGACTAATTCCCATTTGTTCACTTGTATTTTTAATGAGACAAAATCTCTTTGTTTGATATCTTACCAAAGTTGATGTAATGACACGTCGGTTGACATTACTATCCTTTGAGCATGAGGTCTTACCCACACTCTCATAAGCATCCATTAGATTTTTCACAATAATGTTTTCACTTGATGCATTCGATGTTCTTACCCACACTCGCTCCCACTCTCTTCCTCTCTCTCACACTCTCTCCCACCCTCTCTCCAACCCTCTCCCACTCTTTTCCACCCTATCTCCCACCCTCTCCCACTCTCTCCCACTCTTTTCCACCCTATCTCCCACCCTCTCCCACTCTCTCTGATCCACCCTCTTCCACTCTCTCCCACTCTCTCTCCTACCCTCTCCCACCCTCTCCCACTCTCTCCCACTCTCCCACTCTCCCACAATATCTCCCTCTCTCCCACTGTCTCTCTCCCTCTCTCCCTCTCTCCCCCACCCTCTACCAC
>VDFB02270651.1:229900547-229979845 GCA_007258455.2 Sequoia sempervirens | reverse complement strand
AGATGTTGTGGGCAATCTATCTTAGATTAGGATAACTATGGATGAGGCATCTCACATACATAACTTTGTGCAAGAAGGATGCCACTTGGAGTTCACTCGAAACATTGTTAGCCAAGGCTGGCTAGATGATGACAACCACGAGATGTATGTTGCAATTCATAATGGCTACTCATTACACCTATCCACATCATCACTTCTCTTGTGCAAAAGGTGTTGCAATCTCTATGCATCATTGATCATACTTTTCAATACCAATATTTGTTGCTCTAACCATCCATGTCCCAACAATGTCACATAGTGGAGAAGAACAATGCTCTCAAGCATATTGCAGCATTGAGGAGTGAGCTAGAAGGCCAACATGCACATTTTTAGGAATATCTTAGCCAATAAACTCAGCTCACACAAATAGAGGCAATGGTGGTTGTTGAGTATGAAGGCAAGTATGTTGTAGCCAAGCGAGAGGTTGCACAAGCAAAGGACAAAGTTTGGAGATATGCATAGATGGTGAAGTGTTCATGTGAACGAAAACTTGTGGCAGCAAAACAAATACAACAAAGAAGATTTGATATTTATGTCCTTTGAGCAAAACTAAAGCGGTTGAAGGCAAAATGTAGCCTCTTCAAGATTACCACCCATTGGAGCTTCCATACCTCCAAGGACAAACTATTCTTCCCTTTCTCCTCTTACTTCTTATAAGGGGATATAGTTGATTGTGAAAATACATTAATGTGTAGTATCTATATGACAAGGTTGTTATGTAAATCTAGTTTTATGGTTGGCAATTATGTCATGTTACCTTTCTCCATAATCTATGTTGTAGTCTAAAGCACCCATTTCCTAACTCTAGCATCTCCTTTAATCCAAACTTGTGTACAAGTTTTCCCCCTTCATCCACCATGCATTTTCCTAAGGTCCCCAAAATTTCTAAGTATGAAGGCATGGCCAATCTTCTAATTCTATGTATGTCATTGATGTTGTGAAGTCTCCCTTCCTAGCATGACTTTCCTCCCAAGTTCGCTTTCTCTTCTATCACTATCAAAATATTAGACTTATTTGTCCAAGCATACAATTCGTTCATCCCCCATTCGTTTCTTTTGCCTTACTAGACTTTCAAACTTGGCCCAACTAGCATGTCTCCTATCCAAACCCCAATCCCTAAGCAATTATATATGTCACAAGTTATCTTCGACCCCCAAACATTGAAACTCCCACCTATTTACACAGTTCATCCACCTACCTCACACGACTAGGTTGTGATTAATGCTTAGGAGGATGACATATCTTCTAGAAGGTTTCACATGGGCATAGAATAATAATTTAATGTTGGGCACTTGGGTCCATGTGTACCTCCAACACTACAAACGAAGGTGTGACCTTCGATTGCCATTAATGAGGTAATTAGGGCTTTAAACCCTAAGGGATTGTTGTCATTATGGTCAAGGATAGTTGCAATTCGTAGGGGACATTCCTCCATGCCTCCTAAGCACATTTCTACACACATAAGTATGATTCCAAGCATAAATCAAGGCGGGAAACAATGCTTGATCAGTAGGAGTAGTCCCTATCATGTACCAATTTTCAGATGGCATTTGTTGTTGCAGAGGTTGACACCCTTTTTGGGTGTATAAGGGGCTAAAAGGAAAATTAGTGAAAGGTATGATGATGAAAACTAAACAAACCCTAACTAGAAATCACTATGAGCACTTGTTCAAGCATCCATGTCTTAGGAAAAAAACCAAGGATCTGTGGAGGTTAAGGGATGAAAATCCTATTGGCCAATGGAGTAGTCTCACATAGAGGTTGTGTTTGATCTTTATTGCTGGTAGATATTCAACAATATCAAGCTAGTCCAATTTGTAGGTTGCCTAGGGATAAGCCATTGTAATTTCAATTTGTACTATGATTGTCTAATTGATATTTTTATTATTAGGGTATACTATTATATTTCCTGCTTTGGTTGTTACCCTACCCACAATTTGTAATGGGTTTCGATCTTATGTAATTGAAATGAATGATTCTATACATCTATCTTGTCTAGAACCTAATTTGAAATTCTAGGTATTGTTATTGTAAAATTGGGATTAAATCTAGTTTGCTAAGTCTAGTAAATATATTTAAATCTGCAATTTATCTTTAATGATGAACTTGACCTACACTGGTAATATTTAATGTTTTGATAAGATAAAGCAAGAAGGGCTTGAACCCATTACAAAGAAGCCATTGAGGCAGAAGAGAGAAGTCTCACAAAAGAGTGAGACAATAGAAAAGAAAAAAAAGAAGGACGAAACTCACCAATAGTGAGACTAGAAAGAACAACGAACAAAACAAGTCTCCCAAAAAGGGAGACAGGAATCAACAACGAAGAAGAGAACTTAGACCAACAAATGCTTTTGACCAAAGCATGGAACCATAGACAAGTTTTTGGAAGGACCCAAAAACACCAACAAAGACAATCAAGGCGGTTTGAAAAGCTCATAATGGAGTTCTTGATCCCAAACACCAAGTCTAGAGCAAATATTAATACTATTGGGAAACTCCAAACTAACTTTAATACAAATACAAAATCTAGCAAAAATAAAACTCGTTCTAGCTTTTGTGACATTGTCAATGGTAACAAATTGACCAATAGCATCAACTAAACTACAAATGATAATTTCATCCTAGAACTCCAAAGGGAGCTATGGGAGACAAACCCATACAAGAACCAAGTTGGTCTTGGTAACATTAAAACCAACAAACCAATTTTGAATGTAAAGAAAGGCTTTACCTAGAAACCAAGGTCGACCCAACAGAACATGAGAGTAGTCCACAATGGAGTTGAAGGAGAATAAAAGGAATCCATTCCTCAAAGCCTTCACACTCAACAAACCAAAACTACACCAACAATTAGACACCCAACAATAAATAATATCAATGTTTGGTCTTTGATCCAAGAATCTCCCAATGAGAGAATGTTGTAGGCCAGTAGAGGCTCTGTCCACCCACTCATCAGGCATAACAAGAATAGGAGAAGATTGAGGAACCGTAATAGAGGAGACCTCAACACTCTAGTTTACTGCAAGGAGGAGAAGACACTCCTTTAGTAATAATAGGAATGGGGGCTTCCACTTGAGAAGGCGATATGGAACAAAGGTCCCGATTGGGATAAGAGAGGGTACAATCTCCACTTCACACATGCTAGTAGTAGAAGGCATCGACTAGGAAGATGAGGCAATAAGATCTATCTTCAAACCCACCTTAGACGGAGAATTCTTGGGAGGGGGTAGAAGAAAGACCCTCTTGAAAGACAACCTATTCTCCGCTAAAAGAATGCTTAATAGATCCCAACCCTAGAACACCATGCTTATCAACAATCAAATGTTGGGATTCCAACCACATAGCTAGAAGAGGAAGATCCTCATCGACATCCACCAAATCTCTTGTAGAAGACACAAACCCCACACATTGCTTTACAAGATGAGTCTCCAAAAGAATATCAAGGAGAGATTCTTCCTCTTCCTCATCTGATGAGATCCCACAAGAGAAATACTCCTCAACAAAGCCACCCCACACATCAACCTCACCATCAGGAGCATCAAGGCCAATATAAGAGCCCAAGCCCACAATGCAAGGGAAGGTGCTAGGTACAAAGATAAGGACTTCAATCTTAGGAATGAAGCCAAAGGCCTCCATTGCCACCATAGGGGTAAGGGGATGCAAAACACCAACCTACAAGCAGGAAGCTAGCTCCTACTTACCGACACCTCCATCTTCCAATTCACCATCGCCTTCGTTCCTATTTGTAGAATCCCCAAAACCTTCTTTTCCTCTATTTCATGCCCTTTTCTATTAGGGTTTAATGTTATTTGCATGAATGTAAGTCAATTTTTTTGGATTTACTAGAGTCAAGTGAAAATCAATTAGGGTTTGTTATTTCAAGGTAAGGTAGTGAAGTCTAAAGCATAATACAAGGTTGATATTGTTGCTATGTAAACATTAATCTAACCCAGGGTAAGGTTTGGTTAAATATTTAGCCCAAAATATATTTGTCCAAGACAAAGTATATTTGTTGAAGAATTTAGGGAGTACTACCATTAATATTTGGCTTGGGACACTACATTGGTATCATAACATATCATTTAATTTATATAAATGTAGAGGGTTTTATTGTAATATTTGTATAAGAATTTTTTGTGGACATTAAAGTAGTATGGAAGTTATTTTTCTTGCCAACCTATGAATCATGGGATTCATAAGATTATTAATTTCTAGTGGAACAAGCCCTTTAGGAGCCAACCATACTAAGAACAAAGGTGATGACAACAAGCAAATAACAATGGGTGGTTTTATTGAGAAACCT
Organism: Sequoia sempervirens; assembly: GCA_007258455.2. NCBI lineage: Eukaryota > Viridiplantae > Streptophyta > Pinopsida > Cupressales > Cupressaceae > Sequoia > Sequoia sempervirens. The sequence goes on along the minus strand of VDFB02270651.1, from coordinate 229,975,506 downwards.
ATTCTACCCACCTTCCTACAATTAGAAAAAGATGTTCCTATAGCAAGGATTCAAACTTTAGTAATGAAATATATCATGGATGATTATGTAGAATATAAAACACTCCAATAAAGATACAAAAAGCAATGCCTTTCCCAAATTTGATGAAAATGAAGGGAGGGAAGGGTACAATGGGACAAAGAAAATAAGATATATTGAATACACCCCTAGAGAAAAAATTACAACCACAATGACAAGCAAACTCTAGTTCCAGCTTAAACATCACCAAACGAAAGAAAGCTCTAAAAGTGGTTGAGGAGGTGACCATGACAAAGAGAAAATCTCCTTGGAAAAGGAAGAGAATTTAGAACAAGAGCCACAACCACGACCAAAATATAGACCATTTTCTAAGACAACCTATGGAAAAAAATCAGAGGGAGTCCCAAACAAAAGGGTAGAACTGGACAAGCACTTAGAATCAAATGAACATGAAGTAATTGTGAATGCAGAGGACCACACACTTGATAAGGAAGATAAAGAAGAAAGAATGACACCTAAATTGGTGATGAATATAGTTGAGCACAATCTACTTGAAGAAGAAAAGAAAGAACAATCTGAGTTGCAAGAAATGGAAGCCATCACATTCAAGAAGGATTACATAAATCCATTATATGGGTATATGACAACTCCTGCCCAAGAAGTAGAAATGGTGAAATTTACCATTTTCAAGAAAGTGTGCACTAAAATTGGCCATGGTTTTGTTCAAGCTTCACTAGGACTTAATGGTTTTTCAGTAATATTTAATGTCTTCCTTTATTTGGTCTGCTAGTTAGCCAAAATCTATGTTGATTCATTTTTCAAGTCACATATTGATATACTTATCTATCTATCTATTTGTAATGTCCCCATTTTACGACATCCTCTATCAGTTTGAGTTGATTCTGATACACTTACTATTTTTAGCAGGGGGTTTGGTGCTATGCTTTTGTCCTTAGTGAGCCCTTTCGAGCTCATCAGTTTCTCTCCGGCAGGAGTTTTAGGTCACTACTTACTATTTTTAGGACTTTCTAAAAATAATAAGTCATTTAGGGTTAGTTGGACCTAGTTAGGGATATCTCTCACAACATTTCTCAGTGGAGGCATCAATTTCTCTCCAGTTTGAGCCCTTGGATCATCACTTGCTATTTTTAGTACTTACTAAAAATAGTAAGCCTATTTTGGGAATATTGGACTTGGTCAAGCTCGTTGTCATAGAATTTTCAGTTTGTAAAGTTACTTTGATAAAATCATTTAAAAATTTGAATTAAGCCTCAAAATGTGTGCTTTATTAAAGTGACTTTATATCTTTTAATTAAAGGGGACATAAGGGGGACATATTAAAAAGTGACCATGGCGCCTAGTATCATGACTTAAAGTTGTTTTTAAAAGTTTATCTTATTATTTTCTCCCTGGGCACCTAAGTGATAAGGCAAAGTATTTAAAAATTAAATTAAATCAATTGCTTGAGGATTGGCGTGGGTTTTAGGGATTTCTTGGTCACCCTAACTTGTAACTTTGGGTAAAACTTCATTTGGGAGGCTTATTTTGATATGGATGTTTTTGATATTGGATTGACATGCATTCTCCTGGAGCTATGGAAGCTTGAGGGTTTGAACTAGACTTTGTTGAGATGAAAACCTTATCAAAGATCTCTTCTTTGTGTGTGAAAGACCACATCAGGAAAGATTATTGGAGGCCTCACACAGGGGTTTCATTTGTGCTTTGAAAGTTGCAGTTTCAGACTTTGGATTGAAGATTTTTATCATATTTTTGAGACGGGATTGTGAGATTTTGGATTGGGATGATATTGCATCAATTTGGTGAAGTTTGGTTGCATTTTGGTGGTGATTTTTAATGATTTATGGGCACTTAGTTTATGCACCTAAAACCCATATTTTGGCTCTTAACTCTGAGTAGGATTTTTATATCATTATGGGTATTGCAACAAAGAATAACCTGTTGGCAAAACAAGGATAAACAACTGAGAGGTGGGGGGGTGAATCAGTTGTCACAAAATATTTAAATTTTTCAAACTTAACTTAATCTCGGATCTAATGAGTGAATAATAAACCACAAACAATCAACACATCAAAAACACAAAGAACACCAAGATTGCTACGTGGAAACCTTGCTAGGGGAAAAATCATGGTGGAGGTCAGTCCACAATATTATACCTTGTTAAGTAAATAGTATAGATGGGTACATTTTAGACCCTTTGCTGAGAGTTCCTTTGCTCCAGTGCCAGGCTCATAGCCAAATAAAGATTGATTACATGTCGGTTGGTAGAAAATAGCATCTGCTAATGCCTAATTAAAGTTCCGGTTAAACACATGAACACTTCACTTTTCTTCACACTCTGCTCTGCCTTCATGTGATCTAAAAAATATTTGCACATAGGACTCACACACTTCACACTTGCACACTCTCAAATGATAAAAGTACTTTTATATATCACAACATGGAATTACATCCATTCAAATTAACCCACAAAAAAATAATAAAATGAATACAAGAACTATCAACTCAAAACAATGAATGGGTACCAATACGAATCAACGAGGTCGTACAACATAGTGAAGACCAAAATCAACAACTCTAATACAAAACTTGCTTCAATTAATTTCTCTCCGAGATCCACAACACTTCAACACCAAGGTGGTATGAACACCGAAAACATGAATCATAAAGAGAAAATTTCAGATCCAAGGCACAATGATCAGTACAAACATGCAACACGGATAGAGCATGGACTAAAATCCACAAACACCATGAGAACACTGAAACATCACAACGAATTAGACTGGCTGAAATCACAGTCTTCATTCGAGAACACAAGCTGATAACAAAAAAAGCATAAAATACAAATCTTCATAACAGGAGTCAAATCTTCTTAGTCTCTACAACTTGTTGGATAAAACTAGTACACTACGACAAGAAACCCTTTAGTCCACAACCTCGGATCAATAACTTATCTTGGTCACCTTGAAATGGGTAGACTTCCCTTCACGGTGACAACTATAACACTTCTTATTACAATTTTCTCAATATCCCTCGACACATATACAACCTAATGCAACAATGCTAATGAGTGTGAAATAATGACAACCACATATCAACAACACAATACAACGTAACAAATCTCCCTTTGGCATTATTGGCAACACATGATGTGAAAAACACCATCAATACAACTACACTTACTCCCCCTTAGGTTTTGACTCTTCCATAAAGTTTTTCACATTACTCTTCTCCCCCTTTAACACCAATGTCAAAGATCTCTTCTATACAAGCTCTGAACCATATATATAAAGTGGCATGAGCACCACAAAAATCAATGGGATCAAATATGATCATGGAAGTTACTGCAGTTGATGCAAATCAATGAATCCTTAGTTCGATTAAGGAGGTAATGCCCTAACACCCACAGAATACTCAAAAGTATTATCCTTTGGCAACGACTTGGTGAAAATGTCTGCAATTTGTTCTTTGGGAGGCACACACTCCAGTCTGACTTCTTTCTCATTCATTTTTTCCCTCAAGAAGTGAAACTTGATTGATATATGCTTGGTCTTAGAGTGTAGCACTAGATTTTTTGATATATTAATTGCACTTAAGTTGTCACAGTATATGGTAATAGGTTCATCATATACCACTCACAGTATCTTTTTAGTATGTTTCATCCACAACACTTGAGTACAATTATTTGTAGCAACATTAACTCTATCTCAGTAGTAGATAGAGAAATAGAATTTTGATTTTATCAGCAAGACACGGTTTCTTCTCTAGGAAGAGGGCACCCACCACTAGTGTTTTCATCATCTACATCTCACATACAATCCACATGGTGCCAGGCACTCAAGGTAAGATCATCATCTTTTAGGATATAAAGCCCAAAATCAAGCTGTTCCTTTCAAGTGTTTGAAATTCTCTTTTACTACGGTCACAGATTCTTTTGGATCAACGATATCTAACAACCATACATTCTTGATGTTTCGTTTGAGGTAAATTAGTGAAACAATCTGTAATCATTGACTTGTATCTTGTTTGATTTTCCTTGGAATATCATTCTATATTATGTCAGATTACTACATGGGTGCCCATGGACTTTGATCTTCTTAAACTTTGACAATTCTCTCCCATATATTTGGACTAAGATATGAAATTCCATTGTCCTAACTAAGTGACTTTAATCCCGGAAAGAACTGTCTAATCTTTTCATTTCAAATTCCTTTTCTGTTTCGTAAACAAACTTCCTTACATATAGATCCATCATCATCTCCAAAAATAATGTCATCAACAAAGACTTCAATAATCAACTCTTTATCGCGAAGTCCAACTTAAAATACAAGTTGTGGTATGCAGCTACTTGGATGCAAGCTTTAGTAAGTATTTATCAGGTCTAGCATACTATGACTCACGGGAAACACTTGAGTCCATACAGGCTTTCTTGTTGAGCAAACCATGTCTTCCTTGTCAATTAGTTGGAAATCCATCATTTGTTCAACATATACCTCTTCTAACCCACCATTCAAAGGTGGCTTCATGTCATTTGATGAACTTTATAGTTCTTATATCGACATAAAGCAAAGAAATATCCTGCTTTAATTCTAACAACGGGAAAAAAGGTTTCTTCAAAATCAATACCCCTTCCATTTGTGAATACCTTTTACATACCAGTCTTGCTTTATTCCAAACCACTTCACCTTGTTAATTCAACTTATTCAGAAAGACCCATTTAGTACCAATCACATTATTATCTTTAGGTCTAGAAACAAGAATCCATGTATCATTCTTTTAATTTGCATCAATTTCACCTTCTGTATCTAGTGTTCATCATTAAAAATATTTAAGTATTGAAACTCGGTCTTGAAATAGTAATACTCTTCTACAATCCTCTGCAATTTGCCTTTATTCTTATCTCTAATTTGACTTTAAAATCAGTTGGTTTCAATTTTGGATTCTCTTACACTTGGTTCTTCTTCTTTGTCTTTATTTCATCTCTTGCGACTTTCTTGATTTACGAAACAATTTAGACAGTTATGTGTTTAGATATTTCTTCCTTTGTTTGCTTTTCCATCTTACTTTGGTCATCTTGAATCTTATCCATATCTGGATGATCTGTAAAGTCCTCACATCAACTTCCATTTGCACTGTTATTTTCTCTAATCTTCTATTATATGTGAAACCTTGCTTTTAGTAAGTAACTAGAAAGATTCCTTCTGCTTTGTCCTTGCATCAAACTTTGCCTATATCCTCATCTATCACAATATAACACACTTTAAAGATCTTGAAATATTTAACGATGGGCTTATATGACACAACTCAAAGAGTCTTGCAATCGTGACATTTGCTGGTTTAGGTGTACTATGATGCTTGCTTCTCTCCAATAGATGTGAGGCACATTTCCTTCCAACATCATTGTTCTAGCAACATCCAAAATTGTTCTATTCTTTCTCTCTACAACTCCATTCTGTTGAGGGGTTATGGGAGCAGATAATTGTCTTTTGATTCCATGTTGTTCACATAAAGAATTGAACTCCTGGGAGGTGAACTCACCACCTCTATCTGACCTTAAACATTTGATCTTCAAAACCTGTCTCATTCTCTGCCATAGCTTTGAAACTTTTGAACTTCTCTAATGCTTCACATTTTTCTCTTAAGAAAGCAACCCATATCATCCTAGAGTAATCATCAATAAGCAGCATAAAGTACCTTTCTCCTTGTAGACTCTAATTTTGGAGGGACCACATAGATCAGTATGCACCAGCTCCAGTACTCCATTAGAGTGATGCTATTTGCTCCGAAAAGAAACTCTAGTCTATTTCCCATCTGACATTCCTTGCATATTGCGTTAGTAGGCTTCACTAGCTTAGGTAGATCTCTTACTACTTGAGTGGAGCTTACCTTGACAATGTTATCGAAATTTACATGACACAACCTTCTATTCCATAACTAGCTTTTCATCTACTTGAGCAATTAAACAATTTACATTGGCAACACTCAGGTGAAAAATATTACCTCTTGTCTTTGTACCTAAAGCAATTTCATTTCCAGAGTTTCCAAGTATCCTGTATCTTCCATCTTTGAATTGAAGATTGTAACTGTAATCACCATCATCCTTACTCAACACATTGTGTAATCCTTCAACAAAAAGGACATCACCAGTGTTATGTTTATCACCAAGACAAATAGATCCTCTGCCACGAATGACACCAGCATTGTTATCTCCGAATCCTACAACCCCACCATCATATTTCTTTAGACTTACAAATTTGCTTTTGTCACCCGGTCATATGATGTGAGCATGCATTTTCAATAACCCACTCATCCTTATCTTCAATTTGGGCTGCAAGATATTTCTCAACTTTATCAAATTCAATAGCCACCAGACCATTTTCCTTGATAGCAATGAAAGCACATTCATCTTCATTTCCATTTTCTTTCAGTTCTTCATCAGGTCACACATGCTTGACATAATATCATTTCTTTTGAAATCTAGGTTTGTTGAAGCAGACCTAGGAACTCTTCGAGGACACTTGAAGCAAATGATCTATTTCTTGCAAGAAACATTTAATAGAGCTCTCTGTTTGATTGCATGGGGCCTTAAATCGCTGATTGGGTCTTGGGGCGAGTCACCAAAGTTGCTGGGTTAGTAGCAGTTTACCCAATCAACATATCTCTTGTCACATTTATTCTTTATTAAGTCTCTTCAATAGCATGAGCCTTTGATTTTATGCAGAGGAAAGCAATAGTAAAACGCTATTACAATTTCTTGTTCATCTAAAGTTTCCTTTTTAATACCCATCACAAAGTTCATTTACTCTTTTGCATGAAAGAAGAAATATTTCATACCCATCTTCAAATTTTGTACCCTTTCAAACTGTTAGCTTATGACCTTCACAAGTGCATCTCCTTCATACAAAGTCTCCAACTTCTTCCAGATCTCATTAGTTGTCTTCAGATCCATCACATTTGTCATTTCTGAATCCGTCATAGCACTCAACAAAGCTTCAATAGCTCTGATGTTAATCTCATCCTCTTTAATCTCATCGGGAGTGGAAGGACCATATGAGGAATAATATATCTGTTCTTTATAATCTTCCAGAAGGGTTCACCAATAACCTCAAATGACACTCCATTTTGGCTTTCCACAAAGAGTAGTTTGTTCCATCGAATCTAGGACTGTCCTTCTTGTATGATGCCATCTTGGATCACCTCAAGCTTTTAAACTTCTTAGGAAGACACGCTCTAATACCAATTGTGGAAAAACAAGGACCAAACAATTGAGAGGGTAAGATCAATTGTCTGAAATATTTTAAACTTTTCAAACTTAACTAACTTAATCTCAAAATTGATGAATGAACAATAAACCACAAACAATCAACACACATCAAAAACACAAAGAACACCAAGATTTTTCACGGTGGAAACCTGTTAAGCGGAAAAACCACAGTGGAGAGTCCAGTCCACGATACCCTGTTAAAACTATAAAGAAGTATGAATGGGAATGCACATGCATTTAGACGCACTGCCTAGAGCTCACTGCTCAATTACAAGAGGGCTCACTACCAAAAGTAAGATTCAGATTACAACCATCCGAATTTGAACTAAGAAAATAGGATCTGCTAATGCCTGATTACAGTTTCTTTTAAGCACATGAACACTTCTTCACTCTTCTTCACACTCTGGTTCTGCCTTCAAAATATTTGAACAATATTTGCACATAAGACTCGCACACTTCACACTTGCACACTTCCAAATGATAAAACAATTGCTCTTATATATTCACAACATGGAATTACATCGCTTCAAGTCAGCCACAGAAATAATAAAATGAATATAGCTGTCATTTAAAACCAATAGATAATTTCAATGCGAATCAGCCAAGTTGGCCACAACATAAGATTTGAGGTTAATCAACATCCAACAAAAAAAACTTCAATTAATTTCTCTCGAATCCACAACAGCTTCAACACCTGAAATCGGTAAGAACATGAAAAAACAGAACACCTGAGAAAATCTTGGATCACATAGCACGCTTGACAATGCAGACAAGCAAAGATGAGAGATGAACTAGAAACATCCACAAACACCATGAAATACTAGAAAAGCATCTAACAAGTGAACTAAGCTGAAATCACATGATCTTCATTTACGAACACAAACTGAAGTAACAAAAAAAAATGTCAGAATACAAATCTTCGTAACTTGATCAAATCTTCACGTGGATCTCTGAAACTTGATGTGGATAAATTAGATACACTCAGCAAGAAACCCTTTAGTCCACAACCTCAGATTAACAACGTATTGATCACACCGACCGACTGCATTTCACTTCACCAGTGACAACCTGTAGCACTTCTTATTACAATTTTCTCAATATCCTCGACATATACAACTTCTAATGCAACAATGCTAATAGTGTTGACATCAATGACAACCACATATCAAAAACACAACCACAACATCCAACAAAACCCCTTCAATGGTGATTCAAATGAGTACTTGTTTGCATTTTTTAAGTGATAATTGAATTTTCTATAGTAGGTCAACCTCTTGCAGCCCAGACGCCCACTTACTATTATTTTTTCAGCTTACCAAGGGTTAATACAGTTAGCTATCATTGTGGGTTTGCTTCTAAAGAAGCCTCCCTCCAAGGTGTTTCAAGGCAGAGCTAGTTCAAAAATTTTAGTGAGGGTTTCAATTTTTACAAGAGGATCGAACGATCTTGTGGAGCCACCCTATTGGCTGAGAAAATTCTGTTAATTATCTACATACTGTTAGGTACCTGCTTATGGTTGGTGGTTATTTGTGCAACATTGGGAGTGCTTGTAAGCCTAGTGAAAGCCTAATTTGAAAGCTTATTTGATGCATCTAGAAGTTATTTTGTGGCTGACGTACTGTTGGTTCTAGGTCTGAGAAATCAATTTTTACTTCTGCTATAAACCTTGTAAATTTGCACTTTGAATGTTCATTGAAAATTTGATTATTGTAATGAAAGCAAGACATTTCCAGCTAGTTAATTGAAAGTTTCATTTGCTTTGGTTTATGCATCATTTGGTATCATTTTATATTGAATGACAATGTGAGAAAAAACTCCAAACTACTTTGAAACAAACTCAGAAAACTACATACAACAGTGAGACCAAATAGGAAATAATTTTTTTTTTGGGGTTGATCATTATAGTGATATCAGAGTTCTAACCATCTTGCTAGCTAGTGGGTGATATAAAAATTTGAGCATGAGAGGTTGTGAAAGAAGGTACATAGAAAACATGGGTGATCGAGCGATGCAACTCCCAAAAGCATTGGTCAGGGAACAAGATAAATCCACTCAATTAGCATAGGAAACCAATCGACGAATGACACAACTAATACAAAGAATGGACAAAATGGGACAAAATAATGGAGTTGTGCAACATGGAGTAGGTAATCAACAGATTGGTGCAACCATGGCTAGGTCTCTTATGCCAAACTCTCCACTGAGAATAGAAGCTTTAGTAGAACTTACTTTAGTTGAGCAACAAGAATAGTTTAAGAAAGATTGGTTAGCTATAGGGCTTGGTTTCCAACATGACATCTCACTACGAGATTATTTAGAGCTCAGGATGAGTCATACATCCAACAGGGGCCATAGAGGACACCTTAATGATTTTCGAAGGAAAGTTGGAGAACTTGGCATTCCTTTCTTTGATGGGTCCAATGAGATTTCAATGAGAGCATGGGTTTAGAGGGTGGATACTTACTTCAATCAAAACCCCATGCCTAAAGATGAATCCATAAAATATGCTGCTATGCACATAGGTGGTGGTACCATGATATGATCTTATTGGAGCATACTTAGATTACCTCATATACTGAGTTCACTGAGAGATTCATAGAGAGGTTTGACAAGAAGGAACTAGAACTACTTTTCTGGGAGGCGGCAGAGTTGAGTCCCCATGCGTTCAATAAAGAGCAGGTTATTGAAGAGAAGTTTATAGTAGGAAAATAGGATGAAGTGGTTAATTTTAAGCTTGAGGAATGTGAGATAGAGCCTCTGGACGATTCTTGGGTCATGCATGAATTATTGTGGCTAAGGTTTTGCATGAGGGAAAGGACAAAACGAAAACCTAGGATCCTAGTTCAAATTCATCTGGTGATGACTCTAAGACTAATGACTCCCTCGATGTTTATAGTGAAGCAAATATTGATGATGTGTTCACTAAGGTACCTTTGGATGATGGGCACGAAGAATTAATAAATTATGATCTCTCCAAATTAACCTTTGATGATTATTCATTCTTCTTCATTGAGATAACTCAGGTGGGTTTGGGATTGATTTCAAAACCAAGTCTAGAGAGAGAGATGATTATGATGAATCTAGTGATAATGAAATGGAGAGTAACTTATTCAGAAAGGCAACTACTTATGAGGAGCAAAAGATCACTTACCTACTAAACAGAGTGATCAACCTTTCTTCACATAGGATCTGAATGTGATGGCACCTAAGTATGATGACGATCCACATTGGGATGAAATTAATTTGGTTGGTAATGATGTCCTTACTTCATCCCGAGAGTCTTGCATAGAGGTTGGTGTTGAACAAGATGTTTTTAATATTGAATGGCAATCAGATTTCACTTGGCAGGTTGTTGATTATGAGCTTAGACCTTGCAGCTTGGTTGATTTGGATTCATAGTTCGTTATTGGGAATGAAAGGGAAGAGACCCAAGTGCTTTGGGAAAAAGGTGTGTTGGCTTGCAAGTATGACAAAGGACCTAAATGAGATGAATCTCCTTTTAACTATAGTGTTGTTCTTACTTCAACTCCACATTTATGCAAGGAAGAAAATTTATATGACATTGATGAAGTTGTTCATGAACAAGAGATCAAACCATATTTCACATTGCAAGAAGTTGAACTTAATCAAGGAACTAGTAGCCTTGTTGTTTGGGATTCACAATCTTCTTTTGAGAAAGAACAGGGTGAGGCTCAATTAATGTGGGAAAATGATAGAGACATTGATAGTAAGTATGAAAGATTTGATTTTGGCATGCCACAAAACAACAGTTTGACATTTTTGCTTGATCATGATTGGAAAAGGAAACTCTTGGTAACCATTGAAGATGAGGTGCACATTTTAACTAGTTTAGACAACAAACACATGCTTGTAGAAAATCTGATTCAAAAGGCATTTATGGGACAAAGTGAGCTTAACATTTCAATTTTTGATTTACACATGTTGAAGCACTCTTTGGAAGAGGTTAAAACAACTTACTTACACATGATGCAAGACAGGGATTTATCTACCAAGTTTGTAGATGAAACCTTATCTTTGACTAAGCAGTCAAAGGGAGAGGTTAGTGAGCTCACCGTTGAGCGAAACTCCACGAAGGTTGCTTTGGAAAATGTCCAGGAGGCACTTCTTCAAGCAAATGACCAACTTTATGAGACCCAATGGTTTAATGAGCATGAAGGTAGAGAAAGGGCAAACAAAATCAAATAGGTAATGATGGAGCTTGATCACATCCAGGTGGAGCAACCTTGCTCATTGCCCAAGAAAATCTGAAAATATGAGTTCGGATCAGTAGGAGGATTGTTTTGGATTGGGAGTTAAGAATAACCTTCGGGTTATTAATAATCCTTTATTTGAATGGGACATTGATCTGACCTTTGACAATCCACTCTTCGAGTTGGAAGACAAAGACTCAGACAAGTCCAATGAAGCAAGTGGATTGGATTACCAAACTTGGGACCTAGGTGCAGTTTCTAGACACGAGGTGTTGTCACGGGATTGGCATAGTGGATCTACTTCTAGTATTAATATTGTTTCCCATTCTCTGACTAGCTTGCACATGACTTCAACCGCAAACTAATGGATGAGTTGGATGGTACTCTCAGTTCAACAGTGGAGTAGTTTATGGTTGAGGCTAGATGGCAGAGATGATTTGGTTCAAGGAGATGACCCTGTTGATACTTCCATGCACGTCTCTGCTATATCTTTATTGGGACTTCAGTCTAATTACCATTGCCCCTACCTTTTTTCATTGATGATGGTGAAATATTTTGACGAGCAAATTTTTTTTGAGGTTGGACAGGGCTTGGGGCAGCCGACTGTGGGAATCTTTCTAGAAAGAGTACCCTTTTACTGTTTCCAATTGGGGTGAGTGACTCTCACTGTAATTACTTCATGGAGATGTTTCACTTTTTATTTGATGACATCTTAATTATTGCAGCGGTTTGGTTGAGTTGGTGTGCTTTGGACTATTCTTTTGACACTTGGAGGTTGAGTGTTAATGTTATGATTTCGGCTAGCTTCAACATTGGCTTTTATTGGTTGGTTGATTTCAAAGTTGTGGAAGAGGATGAATTGTTTCACATTTGGGTTATCATGTGGAATCATGCCAGGGGTAATCTCTTATGGTTGAGCAGGGTGATTTTCATGGAGACCAAGTACGTGGTTGGCAATGAGTTTATTAACACATCCTTCTCTAAGTTGCTGCAATAGGACATGTTCCATGACATTGATTTTAGCAACTTTAGGTTTTTTAGTTGGGGCTTTGATAATCTTATTTCTGTGGTGGTCCGGGATAGGAGAGTGCAATTTGGTGACATTGGTCAATCTGTTATGATTAGTGTGGCACAGTTTTAGCATGGTGTCATTTTTCTAAGACTCACTTGGAACCTAGGAATCACATTGAGTTCTAGTGTAACGACCGTTTGGGATGAGAGAGCTAGTGTGGAATTTCCTAAGCTTACTCTTGTGGCACCTCAGTTTGATTCTTTTTAGGGATGTATTTATGAGGAGTGGGTTGAGATTTTGTGGTGTTTTATCACTCTTCTTATAGGTGACTTACATGAGGCCTCTTGTGTTGGTACCTCACAGGGTAGGGACTTGAGTAGATAGAGCTACAAACCTCCTAGAATTGTTTGGGACCCAAGGATCATTTCTAGTTTCAGTATGAATTTGAATGTGGATTGCAAGGCTTATTGGTATTGCTTGAGGACAAGCAATATTTGGGAAGGGAAAACTATAATGTCCCCATTTTACTACGTCCTCTGTCAGTTTGAGTTGATTTTGATACACTTACTATTTTTAGCAGGGGATCTGATGTTGTGCTTTTGTCCTCAGTGAGCCCTTTCAAGCTCATCAGTTTCTCTCCAACATGAGTTTTATGGCACTACTTACTATTTTTAGGACTTTCTAAAAATAGTAAGTCATTTAAGGTTAGCTGGACCCAGTCAGGGATATCTCTTGGCATCATTTCTCAGTGGAGGCATTAGTTTCTCTCTAGTTTGAGCCCTTGGATCATCACTTGCTATTTTTAGTACTTACTAAAACTAGTAAGCCTATTTTGGGAATACTGGACTTGGTCAGGCTCGTTGTCGTAACATTTTCAGTTGGTAAAGTTACTTTGACAAAATCATTTAAAAAATTGAATTAAGCCTCAAAATGTGTGCTTTATTAAAGTGACTTTATATCTTTTAATTAAAGAGGACGTAAGGGGGACATATTAAAAAGTGACCATGGTGCCTAGTATCACAACTTAAAGTTGTTTTTAAAAATTATATCTTATTGTTTTCTCCTTGGGCACCTAAGGGATGAAGGAAAAGTATTTAAAAATTAAATTAAATCAATTGCTTGAGGATTCACGTGGGTTTTAGGGATTTCTTAGTCGCCCTAACTTGTAACTTTGGATAAAACTTCATTTGAGAGGCTTATTTTGATTTGGATGTTTTTGATATTGGATTGGCGTGCATTCTCTTGGAGCTGTGTAAGCTTGAGGGTTTGAACCAGACTTTGCTGAGATGAAAACCTCATCAAAGATCCCTTCTTCGGGTGTAAAACACCACATTAGGAAGGATTATTGGAGGCATCACAGATGGGTTTCATTTGTGCTTCAAAAGTTATAGTTTCAGACTTTGGATTGAAGATTTTGATCATATTTTTGAGATGGGATTGTGAGATTTTGGCTTCGGATGATATTGCATCGATTTGCTAAATTTTGGTTGCATCTTGGTGGTGATTTTTAATGATTTCTGGGCACTTAGTTTATGCACCTCAAACCCATATTTTGGCTCTTAACTCTAAGTAGGATTTTTTATATGATTATGGGTATTGCAGCAAAGAAGAATCCCTTCAATGGCAATTCAAATGAGTACTTGGTTGCATTTTTTAAGTGAGAATTGAATTTTCTACAGTAGGTCAACCTCTTGTAGCCTAGGCACCCACTTACTGTTCTTTTTTCAACTTACCAAGGGTTATTACAATATGCTATCATTGTGGGTTTGCTTCTAAAGAAGCCTCCCTCCAAGGCATTTCAGGGCAAAGCTAGTTCAAAATTTTTAGTGAGGGTTTCAATTTTTACAAGAGGATCAAACTATCTTGTGGAGCCACCTTGCTAGTTGAGAAAATTTTGTTAATTATTTACATACCATTTGGTACCTGTTTATGGTTGCTGGTGGTTTGTGCAGCATTGGGAGTGCTTGTAAGCTTGGTGAAAGAGCCTAATTTGAGAGCTTATTCGATGCATCTAGAAGTTATTTTGTGGCTGACATACTGCTAGTTCCAGGTTTGAGAAATCAATTTTTACTTCTGATATAAACCTTGTAAATCTGCACTTTGAATGTTCATTGAAAATCTGATTATTGTAATGAAAGCATGACATTTCTAGCTAGTTAATTGATAGTTTCATTGTCTTTGGTTTATGCGTCATTTGGTATCATTTTATATTGAATGGAAATGTGAGAAAAAACTCCAGACTACCTTGAAACAAACTCATAAAACTACATACAACAGTGAGACGAAACAAGAAATAAAATAAAAAAAATAAAAAATTGGGGTTGATCATTACTATATATATATATATATATATATATATATAGGAAAATGCATAGAAGTCCCACCTATTTAATTTCATCCCTTTATTCTATTTTGTTATGCAATTCTATCACATAATATTTATAGTTAGATATATAGATATATAGGTATACAAATGGATATGTAGATAGATAAATATGTACTCATATCTTCGTTCTTCATTTCAGTCATATATATATATATATATATATATATATATATATATATATATATATATTTAGCCTAACACTTAGCCATTAGGGGAGAGTACCCCATAGTGGAGCACCCTACCTTGGGAGGTCCACGTGGATTAGAAATTAAAAAAAATGGCTACCACATCAAAAACCCTTCGTGGACCTGCCAATTTTATTTTTTCTTTGTTGGACTCTCTATTCCATGTGTTACGCTCCATTTGGTCCAATGTAGTCATGATGTGTTTGTTTGGATGGATGATCGTCTGTCATTCAAACAATTATGTCCTCTTTCATTTTGTGATATATATATATATATATATATATATATATATATATATATATATATATATATATATATATATATATATGGAAAAATACATACATATTTAGATAGATAGGCCAAATTAGATATATAGAGAGAGGGTATATAGATAGATATTCAATATTGTTTTCCCAAAGTTAACTTTGTTTATTAACTCAAAAGTGACATATATAATTTGATTTGGTTTACTTAGTCCATAAGAACATTCTTTAAATATGTTAGATATAGTAAACTTAAAATAATTTTCTTTCATCCATTTGTATGTTTAGATATGTTTGTATGTCTGTATGTTTAGGTATATGCATGTATGTTTCATTCTTTAACTTATATAGATAAATATATATCGTTGCCAAATTCAATATTGTTTGCCCAAAGTTTACTTAGTTTATTAACTCCAAAATGACATATAATTTGATTTTGTTTTCTTATTCCATAATAACTGTGATTGGATGGATTAACATGGGCAGATTACGCTTGATCTATGAAGAATCGAAGCATAATGAAGTCACTAACGTCAAATCTCAACAAAATCATTCAAATGAAAATTAAACTAAACATTTATCAAAACTTTGTATTCTAAACTACGAAAGCATTTAAATGTCTACTCTAACCCATCTGAAACTTATCCCGTTGTAAGATTGGTGTCGTATTGATGTGAAATGACGACCCTTTCCTAATCTCATGGGTAAATCAACTTGCCCCAATCAATTTTATTGAAGAAAGCTGATGGAATGGTTGTGAGATGTGTATACAAACATGATTTTAATCTAAATACACATGATGCAAGCTAATTAAACATGATCTATGCTAAAATGATTTAGATATACAAATGTTAAGATAATCTAAATGATATTTAAACTAAAAAGATTCAAACCCTAGTTATCTTAATTATCTAAATGAATGCATTATGCAAGCTAAACTATTATGCAACTAATTTAAACTAAAATATGCTAAATGTGTGCAAAGTATGAGTGTGATTGTGAGTGATTTCAACAACATAAGTTTTCTATGAAAGATGGATCCCTATTCAATAGAGGCAAGCTCTATTTATAGAATAGGTAAAAAAAGATCAATGAATGAGATCAAAAAGATCAATCAACGATCAAGGATGAAAGAAAGAAGAGGCATGGATCATGGATTTTCATCAATGGGTGAGAATGCAAGATGAGATTTAATCAAGGGTTCACATTCCCTCAAACAAACACACTTTCAACTTGTCTAAGAGGTCACAAGTTAACTTGCACAAGAGGTCACAAGTTAACTTGTTCAAGAACCTAAGTTTGTTGAAAAAAGATAATATTCCCATTTTTTAAATGAGTGAAAAAATAGAATATTCTTTAAAATATTCTTATGGGTGAAAGAAAAGGATAATTTAGTTAATTAAAAGTAAATTAATTGTGCAAAGGAATATTCCCTTTTTGGAGGAATGTGTAGAGGAGGAATATTCCCTCGTAAGTGGGGGGAATTAGATTTAATTGATAATTAAACAATATTAATTATGCAATTAAGGGAATTAGAAGAATTAGATGATATTATTTAAATAAAATGATTTAATGAATGGGAGAAAGGTGGAATGAAATTTAATTAAATAACTTAGGGTTATTTAATTAAATAAGAAGATTTAGGGATTTTTATTTTTTTTATTTTTTTTAGACTGTAGGAATCGGGTAGCACGACCCCATATAAACTGCAGTGCGCCTGGTAAAATTTTTAACGTGATCGGCGGCGGTAGCGTGACATGCCCTCCGGTACCACAGGGGTGGGGGAGACTAGACCTCGTGACCAACCTCCTGCAACAGGAAAGATTTAGCCAACAGAGCTAGGGCCCCAACCCCAGAAGATTTAGGGATTTAAATTAAATAGTTTTATTTATTTAATTTAATAGGACAAAGTGTTAGTATGAAAGGGGATGAATTAACTTGATGAAGTTAATAGGTGAAAATGATGCTATTAATTAACTAGCTAGGCCTGCTAATTTAATTAATTAAGCGAAAAAATGATAGGTTTCAAAAGGAAATGATGTTAGTATACTTGATTCAAGTGTATGATATGATTTGAGACATTTTTTAGTGTCTACATTTTGCCCCTATTTGAAATGAAGTACCTGTTATGTTGGTTCAAAGACTGACACCCTTCAGATTAAAAATTGCTGCTTAAATCAAAAAAAAAAAAATTTAAATTTTTTTGGATGCCCCATTGTTGCCCCAAAGGAAAGAATAAGCTAGTTCCCTACCCCCTAGAGAAATTGGGCCAAAATTTTAAATTTTGGGCTGATTTCTTGACAAAGGTTAAAATGTTGCCCAAGGAGTCCAGAAAGGCTCTGAGATGCAAAAAACCATGCCAAAAATGTGAAAAACAATGCAAAATAAGGTTCAATTTTGCAAAATTGGTAAAAATAGTGAAAAACCCTAGGTTGATGGTTAAATTAGGGAAAAACACTCTAATTTGATAAGCATAAATAGGTGATGAAGGGTCACTTTCAATTTATTTGTGCATTCACACCTTGAGAATTTCTTACATTTTGAGCCTTGACCCTTTGACGAAATGGCACAACGAGTGCTTCCATGACACATTTCCAACCGGGTTTGAGAGTACCAGAGGCTTCCAAGTGCAGGACCACCATTATGTGATTTAAAACTTGATTTGAAATTTGACTTTTTGGTGCATTTATTGCTTTTTGAAAGTTAAACTTTGGCAATGTCGCTCTAGAGCAATGCTTTTTTGAGAATCGACGATGCTAATTTGAATTTTAGTAATGCATATGTGAATTGTGACAGTTCGTAATTTAGAATTAGGGTTTCTAATTTTATATCGCGACACATATGTGTATGGAGAAACACTTCTTGATTTATAAATTAAGGTTAGGGTTTCACCAAAGCCAAATCACAATGCACACGTTCTTAGCAACACGACTTTTGATTTGCAATTTAGATGCCTCTAGCATCACTATTTGAAATTTATATTATAGCGACGCTATTGTCATTTTGGGGATGGAAAATTCAAATTTAGCCAATTTTTTTCAATTTTTTTACGTTGTGCGTTTTGTGGATGCAGGAGGTCATCCCACCTTTGATGTCTCACGAGCACTGACCCATAGTTTTTTCCAAACTTGGTGATTTATCTGAGTTGCGATAGGAGCACTCAAAGGAGATTGGTTTGTGGTATGTTTCATACATTCTTGTCGTCCAGACACATCTGGCAATGATGACAACGTTGTGCGAGCGATGGCACAACAAGACCTCTTCGTTCCACCTTCCCACCGGTGAGATGATAGTGACACTAGAGGATGTATGGCAGATATTGCACTTGTCGATACATGGTGAGTGTGTTATCTATGAATCTGATGCCAGCTATGATGCATGCCATGAGGTGATGGAGCTAGAGGACATCATTCTAGTCACTTTCTAGATCGACTTAGAGATGTACAGAGGTCGGGTACCCACTTTCAGATTGATTATTTTTGCTATCATCTCAGGTTCGGTTGCTCCAGATTTATAGAGTAGAGGGTTTAGTCTAGGATGGGGCCTGAATTGACATAGGATGTTGTTTAGGTGGAATCAATATGCTTGGGGGTCAGTGATGTTGGCCTCCCTGTACCATGATATGCACAATTTCGTATACTACGATGGCAGAGTGATCAACATAGGAGTCACTCTACTGAATATTTGGGCCTGGGAGCACATTGTTGTGCTCTGACCGATTGTTTAGATGGTGGATGTAGAGCCAGATGATCCCATTGTCTAGAGGTATCAGGGTGCCATTACATTACAACATACAGGGTAGCTTAGGATTCCGTACTGGCGCAAGATCATTGATGATATGATAGTCTTTAGATGACGACCCTAACTTTAGATGCCAACATGGTATGATGACGTTCAACAACTATTCTTTGCTTGTCAGACTCGATACATGCAGGGTTGGGAGCACACAATTATTGAGAGATACCTGCCAGATAGGGTGGCTAGACAGTTTGGAGGCATGCAAGATAGGCCAGATGATGCATACACTATCGTCTTTGCCAGGTCAGCACAAGAGACACCAATGTGGGGATAGGTGGATGCTCAGATGATGCTTGCATATGATGCATGGTTCACACCCCCTCGTTGGTTGAAAGATCCAGCCGGTGTACCTCCATGAGGGAGACTGTAAGGGAGAGGTGTAGAAAGAGGCAGAAGTAACGACAGAGGACAAGATGGCTAGGATGGAAAGATTCTAGAAGCACCACTAGTAGATCAGTAGCCTCCTCATCAACCACCAATATAGCACCAACCTCCACAACAACCACCACCACAGGGCCAGATCCCCATGATTTATAGATACAACAATTGTAGCAATAGGTACAAACTAGTATGGGTGAGAGGGATTAGACCCATTAGTAGGTTTTGGTGATCACTGCTAAGAGAGATCAAGCCAAATAGCAGATAATGGCCTTAGCAATTGTGAGAGACCATGAGTGGCAGCTTAGATAGACTATTGAGATGTAGTTGGCTCAGGAGGTTAGACGACATCAACAACTTGAGACCATGACAACTACAACTCAGGAGCAGACAATGTTTGCTCAATTATAGAGAGAGGTTGTCACCAAGGTGGCGTACTACAGGATGCACTACCACAGGGATGTCCCACAAGCTCTTAGACAACCAAATTATTCACATAGGAGTAGGGCACACCCTAGGGCCGAGGATCAACCAGAGAGACAGCTTGGTGAGAGGAGCAACCATCAAGGCTAGCTCGTTTGTAAAGACACTTTTTGATCATTGCTCAATTCTTTACACAGATATACATTCATGGGCTCCTTTTTGATAGCCTCGTGGATATTGTATTTTTTATCGATATACATACACTGATTCAAATATTGTACTATGACAACTATTTTTTGATATATTATATATATATATGATATAGATTCAATATGATGTGATGTGCTCTCTTTATTTCATGCTTATGAATGTATGGATGCAATTCTTTTATTTATGCTTATGCAATATGTGATGGTAATATGTGATATGTGATGCAATGGATGGATGTACATTTTTTTCAGTATATTTTCATGATATGTTATGGGATGGATGATAATATGCAGAGTTTATGCTTATGCAAATGACATGGATGCATTTATTTTGTGTATTTTCTATGCAATTTTTGATGACGATGATATATGCATATGGATGGATGGATAACATAGATGCTTATGCTTATGATATGATAATGCGATGTATGCATGCTGATGATTTGTGGATGTAGGATGGATGCATTGATGATGTGATATAATGTGTGATGATACCAGGTTAGTGTGGAGAGAGGATAGAAGAAATAAGATGATCAATCATCGATTTTGATGATTGATTCAAAAGATCCAACATGTCTATGATCCATCGAGACTTTATTAGAGATGATGATGAGAAATGCATCATGATGATGATGATTTTCTCATATCTTGGGATTGGGATTTTCCATCGTTCCTTATTATTTGATATAACACGTAGATACAATGCATCAAGGTATTGAAAACTAGGATGACGTTGTATCTAGTGTAATGGACTTTGACTCTGCAAACAGATAGGATAGTTCTTGTTCACACCTTGACATACAGTAACCTTGTTGGAATGTAAGTTAGAAGTTTAGAATATATCGGACCAAAGCATATGCAATAGTCAACAATGTATTCCAAACAACTTCTCTACACACAACTAAGCAAGTATCGACCAAGATTATTTTACAAGAATACCCACAAGCACAACAAAATGAAATATAATGATCAATTCTCCATTCCTTTCTCTCTAAATCATTTTGATAGACATCATCGAGAGGTCCTCAGAATGGGTCATTAAGATAAATCACAAGAAAAGATAAAAAACAAACAGTCAGTGTTATTTATACCTCTTGCCAATTTAATTTAGCTAAGGTGATTTCTAATGTTGATGTCCATCACAGGAAGGATACATCCAAGGACATGTTGATCAGATAGTTTGATGTAGGAAGATGATGAGCTTTATGATAAGCCATTGATACAAACTCCATTGACACATTTACCTATGATTTAGACTTTAGATTTTGACACTTAGGTTCTCACTTTACGACTCGCTATACTTTCTTTCTATTTTTTTTATTTGTTATGTCAAAGGTTGAAGGTGACGATTGATTTATTACAAACGAAGGTTTATTGCGGGTGAAAGCGAAATGGGATGGGTGGTTTTGGATTTTTTGGAATATTTCAATGTTTTTGGTATTTTGAAAATATTTTGAGGCATTTTTTATCTTTTTAAAAGTTTATGTGAATATTTTTGTTTTTGATTATTTGAGGTTGTTTAGGGTTTTCTCTAAGATATTTGAGGCTTTTAGGTTTCTTGAATGTTTTCCCATGTTTTTGTGCTTTTCTAATATTTGAATGTTTTGGATTTTCATTTTTCAAATTTTTTTGGTGTTTTCTAAGATTTTACAAATGTTTAAGGTTTCTTCAATATTTGGATGTTTATGGATTTTTTGAGATTTCGACCATGAACCTAACCTAAAGACCTATCCTAAGGGCCTCAGGGGTTGATCAAAGATAAGTCTTGCCTACATTATATGCGTAGAGACCACGTAGTTCGACAAACACGACTTATTGAAGATGAGATATGAACAATTGATGGAATTTCAGTTTATTATGACAAACTCCTAAAGTATTGACCTAGGGTGTCTCGGGGGCTAATCAAAGATTAGCCTTGCCTATGTTCAAGCTCATAGAACCGTAGTTCGACATGGTTTTGTTTTTGTATTTTCGATGTTTGACCTTTTTAGGGTTTTTGATGTGTTTTGGATGTTTTAGATTTTGACTTTACATTTTTTTAATTTTTTTTGGATTTTACCTGTACAAGATTTTGGATGTTTTTGGATTTTCTGATGATCGTTTTATGAATATTTTGGTATTTTTCAATTTTGATTTTATGAATGTTTTTGAGATTTTCGATGACCTTAAGATATACAAGAACCCAATTTGATCCACAACGAATTTCCCCCAATGTTAAATGATAGACTACCTCGATACAAGCAGACAAACTGACCTTTTGAATATGCCAAGTAGTGCCAAGGGGATACGATACTTCACAATATCAAGCTATGACATGGACGAGGATGGGTGATGGAATGAATAGGATAAAGGATGTGATGCAATAGATGGAATGATAGGATAAAGAGCCTTAGATAGATGGATGTATTTATTTATGCAAGGCTTTTGTTTGCTAGGTTTTCACCAAGGTACTTTCGTAAAGCGCTACTAAAGTGGTTTTCATTAGAGGACGATTATTTTTCTTTACTATTTTTCAATCATTTTTCTCATCTTTTTGGATTTTGATTATTTTCTAATTTTTTTTTTGTACTTTCAGATTTACACACTTTAAGATTAGGCATAAATTTTTTTAAGATGCAAGCTGTTGGTTGGTTCCTGCAAGGGTTCACCTTCAAGTGTTGACAATTGGTATGGTCCTAATCCATAACTTGTTGTGATGACAAAGGGACCCAACTAATTAGGCTCAAACTTTCCTTTATTGTCCTGATCTCCTACCTGGAAATATCAACATTTGATCTTCTTGTTGTAGCTTCGTTTCAGTCAGTTTTTATATTCTTACAATTGATTAAGGGCATCAAGACGATGCTCATCCAATAATTCTAGCTCATTCAGTTGAGATACTATGTATTTTTCATCAGTGATCAAGTTTTGTAGTGACACTCGCATTGATGGGAGCTCAACCTCAATAGGAAAAATGGATTCTAATCTGTAGACCAAGGAGAATGGGGTTGCACCTATTGGTGTGCGAATACTGGTTCGATAGGCTTGGAGAGTGGGATTTAGTTGTAGATGCCAGTCACAACCAATTTCATTGACCATTTTCTTCAAGATTTTCAGAATGGTTTTGTTTGTAGCCTCAACTTGACCATTGCCCTGGAGGTAATATGGGGTAGAGAATCAGTGTTCGAAGTTGAATTGTTGACATAGCTCTTTCACATCCTGATTCTTGAAGGGTGCTCTGTTGTCTGAGATAAGGGTTTATGGAAGACTGTAACAAAAGATTAGGTAATTTGAGATGAACTTAACAATTTGCTTCCCCATTATGTAGGTCAGGCTTCGACCCAATTGGTAAAATAATCAGTAGCTGTTATGATAAACTTGTGGCCATTGAATGAGGTTGGAGTGATCTTTCCTCTGAGGTCAAGCCCCCACTGCGAGAAAGTCCAAGGTTTGATCATTAGTTGCAACTCTTGAGCTAGAGCATGAATCAGATCTACATGTTGTTGACAGTGGACGAACTTCTGCACATATTGATGAGCTTCTCTTTCCATGGTTGGCCAATAGTATTCCGTCCTCAATAGTTTTTTAGCTAAAGTCATAACTCTAGAATGAGAACCACATATGCCATCATGTACTTTTGTTAAATCGGTCAAGGCTTCCTCTTGGTTAAGACATCATAATAATGTCCCTTCGATGCTTCAACGATAAAGGGTATCTCCTAAGATCAAGAATTGGGATGCCTTTTTAACAAAGGTCTTTTTAAGGTTCGAGGTGATATCGGATGGGAGGGTTCCTCTGCTTAGGTAGGTAAAGATGTCATGATACCACAGGGATCTAGGACCAATGATGACACACACAAATTCAAATTTTGAGATTTCAACAGTTGGTACGAGAAGTTGTTCTACCAAGAATTCACATTGCAGGACACTGTTTGGCATATCTAATAGTGACCCAATTGTTGCCATAACATCTACTACTCTATTGTTCATGTGAGGAATCTACTCAAAAGTTATATCTATGAAAAGATCCTTGAGACTCTCTACCATCTTCTTGTAAGGAGTAAGCTTGTCATCCTTAGTTTGGTAGTCATCATTGAATTGGTTGGTAACTAGCTGTGAGTCTCCATAGACTTTTATTTCTTGTTTCTGTCATTGAATTGCTATCCTTAGACTTGTGATTAGGGATTCATACTCAATAATGTTGTTAGTGCACAAAAATGATAGCCTGTATGACTTTGGGATGCAATCACCTTGAGGGGTGATGAAGAGAATGCCTTCTCTTGATCCATGTTGAGTGAATGATCCATCAAAGTCCATTTTCCACTAATTTGTGAGATGGAAAAGGAACACTGATTCATTGGGGAATTCATATATCAATGGGTTCTCTGCATAGATAGGTGCCTTTTCTAGTTGGTCTGCGATCACTTGTCCTTTTATTTCCTTGCACTCGACATACTCTATGCCAAATTTCATTAAGATCTTACCCATTTAGCCATTCGCCCAATGAGAATTGCTTTGGATAATAGGCATTTCAATGGATTAATCTTTGCAATGAGTTTAATTTGATGTGATAGCATGTAGTGTCTAAATTTTTGTGAAGCAAAAACTAATGCTAATCAGGCTTTTTGTATGGATGAATAGTTTATTTCATAGCCCACTAAGGTCTTGCTGATGTAGTATATAGCTATTTCCTTACCATTTTCATCATGTTGTGCCAAAAGAGCACCTAGTGCTGCTAATGTTGCTAAGATACACATGATCAGTGGTTTGTTCGGTATTGGTGGCATGAGTACTGGAGGTGTCAATAGATAGTCCTTGATCTGCTGGAAAGCTTTGCCGCACTTCTCATCCCACTTGTAAGTTATTCCTTTATGGAGAGGATGCGAAAAAGGGTAGATTTTGTCTAATAATTGCACTATGAACCTTCTGATGGACTGCAATCTTCCTTGTAACCCTCTCATATGCTTCAATGTTTGTGGTGGTTCCATGTCTAGGATGGATTTTACCTTTGTTGGGTCAATTTCTATCCCTCTTTGGGAGACGATATAGCCAAGAAGTTTCCCTAATGTGACCCCAAAGACACACTTTTTCGAGTTTAGTCGTACCTTGTATTCTTCAAGCCCATCAAAGATGGGTCCTAAGACTTGTATGTGCTTCTTTTCTTTGATTTTTCTAAAATATTGTCCACATAATCTTCAACTATTTTGTGGATCATGTCATGAAAGATGAGGGTCATTGCTCTATGATAAGTTGCTCCTGCATTCTTTAGCCCAAATGGCATCACATTACAACAGTATGTCCCCCATGGACAAGTGAATGCAATTTTGTGTTGATCCTCCTTGGTGATCATGATTTGATTATAGCCTAGAAAACCATCCATGAGTGATAGCATTTCATGTCCAACTGTTAATTCTACTATAATGTCGATGTGAGGAAGAGGTAAATCATCCTTCATGCATGCTTTGTTTAAGTCTCTGAAATCAATGCATATTCTAATGCCCTCAATGGGTTTTGAGACTGGTACCAGGTTTGAAACCCACTCAGGATAATCTATTGGTCGGATGAATCCAATGTCAAGAAGCTTTTGTAACTCAAGTTTGACCAAGAGTGCTATCTGAGGGTGCATCTTCCTTAACTTTTGCTTTACCAATTTGGCTTTGGGATAGACTACTAAATGATGCACTACTTCTAGATCAAGGCCTAACATATCTGTGTGCGAACATGCAAATTTAGCTCTATGCTCTTTCAGGAATATTTCCAGGTTCTTCTGTTCTTCATCCAACAAGGATTCAACATATAAAGTGATCTTGGGTGCTTCCTCTATTCCTACATTGATCAGAGTGGCCTTTTTTGCTAAGACTATTGATTTATGTGGATGTATTGCGCTAAGGGGGAGGTTGAATCCCTCATCTTTAGGTGCCTCAGAGAGGTTTTCAGCCTCAGATACGTCCTTTATTTTTACTATTTTAGGATTAGAGAGTGCCATAGTGTGGTTTTGAATCAAAGATCTGCATGTTAGTTGCATGTTATCAATTTTTCAACTGAAGGACTCAATCCTCTCCCCATAGTATGCTCCTGTGTCTAGCTCTATGTCAAAACCTGCCTTGTGATTTTCCCATGGTAATTTGTCACGGAGTCCCATGAATTCTAAGATCACTTCATCGTTTTCGAATAAATATACAATTGGTGGTCCTTGGTCCAAATCAATGAGTTGCGGGTATACTAGGCGTATTTCATTTGGTTGGTTGCTTGGGGTGAAGGTTGATGTAGATATCATGAAGAGGGAATTATTCTCAAATAGGTTAGCAACATCGAGGAAGTTGTCTAAAGTTG
The DNA here is from genome assembly GCA_007258455.2 of Sequoia sempervirens. NCBI lineage: Eukaryota > Viridiplantae > Streptophyta > Pinopsida > Cupressales > Cupressaceae > Sequoia > Sequoia sempervirens. The sequence goes on along the minus strand of VDFB02270651.1, from coordinate 229,949,030 downwards.
TGTCACACAATGTAGGTAACCAAGAGGAAGCCTCAACTTGTTTAGTGGAAGTACCTTGCTGATAAGGGTAACCTTGCTAGTAGTACAACCTAGGCAGAGATTCTTTGGACGTTTCTTAGGAACGATAGGTTTTAGCAAACCATTGTCATTTTTTCCTAGTTTCTCATTCTTAGTATAGCCCATGCCCTTCATTAGCTCTAAGCCTTTGTTGTCATCTTCCATGGGAAGAACATGAACAAGTCTTTCATCTTGATATAGCAGTTTAAAGACATCTTCCTCATTAATATCTTCTTTGTTCAGGTCCCCCCATTTGGTGAAGGTAGTAACTGCCATTTTAATAGTTTTAGGGATATTGTTGCTAGGTGTGGGTTTCCCATGAGATTTGGGAGAAAGAGGTAACTCTCCCAACACAAAAGTATCATTTGTTAGCTTGTAGTTTCCACAACCATCATCTTGGATCACTTCCTTGATATCAGGTATGCTTTGCACAATGAGTGCCTTCATTTTAGAGGTAGATTCTAGGCATGTTGGGTCAACAAATGAGGTAGGTGTAGGCCCTTCATCATTATTGGGTATTTGGGGGATTTTATAGAACCTAGCCTCAAGGTCCCTATAGTAGTAAAGGCTCAAGATCTCCATGGATAGTAATTTCTCTATCTTCGAAGGGAAACTTTACACTTTGATGATAGGTCAAAGCTATAGCTTTCAAGACATGGATCCAAGGTCGACCAAGTAGTATGTTGTAGGTAAGATCAAGGTCTAATACTTGGCATGTAGTTTCTACAATGATAGGTCCCACTTGGTTGATGCCTTACAATACCTGCTCTTGGTCATCATATGCTCTGATGGTGGTGCTCTTTGCTTTCTCAACAATATCCTCTGAATAGCCTAGGTGCTTAATCAACTAAAGGGTACAAATATTTAGACTAACACCTCCATCTACTAAGACTCTTTTGACCTTGTTTTTGTGAATGACAACCTCAAGGTTTAAAGCATGATTATGAGATGGTTGTGACGGTAGGTCTTGTTTTGAGAAGGTGAGAAGGTGATTAGTGATATGCCCTACCATAGCTTGAAAGTAATTTGTATCAATATTCTCAGAGACATGATTTTGAAAAAGCTTTCTCTAAGATTTCCCTAGGTGTAGGGGATAGCCTTAATAGTTCCAAGATTGATATCTTTGTGGGGGTCTTCTTAAGCCGATCTAGGAGATTGTACTTACTGGGATTTGATGTTGGAAAAGTAGGTTGTGCCCTAGATTGATATGGGACTCCTTGGATGGTGATTTTTCCTCATCATGTGTTAACTCCACACTAGGCCCTTTAATGGTGACGATGGTGATAACACTATCACAAGAACTAACTACATTAGAATAGGTATGTTGTACATTTGTGTAATCCTTAGCTTTTCTGTTATTGTTCCCTTTACTATGATCTAGCATAGGGTTCTTGTATATCTTAAGATCCTGATTCCCGACTGGTACCTCAATAGATATGGTATTGTTCTCTATAAGGTCTTGGATAATGTTTTTGAGCCTCATGCAGTTTGTGATTTTATGTCCTTTGATCTTGTGAAAGTCACAAAGGTCATTCCTGTTGTACCAGGATGGTTTCTCTTGTGTTTCTTGGTAGTTTTCAAAGTTAGGAAGCATTATCAGGTTTGACTCTACCAATTTCTTCATGATTGTTTCAATTGGTTCGAATAACTATGTATACTTGCATTTAGGATAGTTGTTATTGTTAGGGGTTCGCCTTTGTTGTGATTTGGTGTTGTTGATTTGATTGTTCTGAGGGGGTGTTATTTGTTGCACAATTGGTTGAATGTTAGCAACTTGGTTGTTGTTTGGGCTAGGAGCACTTAGGACCACCTTAGCATCTACCACACCATTGTTTGTTATGTCCTTGTTCTTATCCCAGACATGTGGCTTGTTGTTTGAACTAGTTGATGCCTGGTTATCTTTGTAAGCTTGCATATTCCCCTATGAGATTAGAGCTCTCTCAATGTTCAGGGCTCTAGGGATAAGCTCACCATAAGATGTGATGCACTGCATTTTCAAGAGGAAGGATAGATCTGGATCTAGGTTTGCTATAATGATCCCCACTTGTTCATCAAGAAGAGACAATTTTCTCTTACTAGCTCTTTGTCTCCATCATTGTAAGAAATTAGCGAAATTTTGCCCCTTGTTTTTTTTTGAGAGTGTACAACTCTTCTAGGCTTACATCCATGTCAAGGTTAAAGGAGAAGTGATCGATGAATATTTCAGTAATTTGTAGAAAAGTTTTGATACTGAGAGGCTGTTGAGAAAACCAATCCATAGCAGGACTTGTTAGACTTTAGGGGAAGAGGCGCATTAAATAAGAATCATTGTAAGCAACCTCCATACACATAACATTAAAATATTTGACATGGTCCACAAGACTTCCTCTCCCTTTGTATTTATTGAATTTGGGGATCTCAAAGTTGGGAGGGAACAATACCATTGCAATGTTTCGATCAAATCGATAGGGACATAGGTTTTGTGTGTGGGGCTTCTTTGTCTTTCCCATTTGAAGGTCCTGCATTTCTTGTGACAACGCCTTAAGTTGTAATGCTAGATCATCTTGTATTGACCAGGTGTTGTATGGGGTGTATGGTGGGATGATGGATGAGTTCTGATATTATATGGGGTGTATGGTGGCGTGAGATTATGTGAAGGTGATTGAGGTATTGATGTATATGTTCCTAATGTGTTTGTTTTGACGATGTTCTATTGAGGGTTATAATAGGAACTTTGTTGTTGTTTTTGTTGTGCATACTATTGAGCTAGTAAGTCTTGCTGTTGAGCTTGTTGTTGTTGTTGTGCCAGTAAGGCTTGTTGTTGGGTCTACTGTTGTTGTTGTGCTACTAAGGTTGCTTGATGGGCTTGATGTTGTTGTGCTAAGGCTGCTTGTTGTTCTTGATGTTGTTGTTTTGTTAAGGCTGCTTACTATTGTCATTGTTGTTGTGTTGCTATGGCTGCTTGCTGTTGTCGTTGTGCTGCTAGGGCTACTTGTTGTTGTTGTGCTGCTAGGGCTGCTTGCTGTTGTTACTACTGTTGGATGGCTTGTTGATAGGCTTGTTGTGTTTGTTGTAGAGCTAGAGCATGCATGTGTAATGTAGGATCAGGCAGTTGTTGAGACATTTGTGATGGGTTTTGAGTGGGTAGCAGATTGGTGATGAGAGGTTGGGGGTTCCCTTGGTTCAACGTTCCTTGTAAGATAGTGGATTGAGGTGGAGGAATGTAAGTTTGAGGTCCCATTTGATTTTGCATGGTAAAGGGGACTATGGGGAAAGATGAGGATGGTTCTATTAGATTATGCGATGGGAATGACACACTAGGACCTTGAGTCCATTGATTAAAATTTTTTCGTTGTCCCATGTCTTGAGGATTTCCTTGTGTTAGGGATGTAGATAAGGTATTACCCAGATTGATGGGATTTGTTACTAAGGGATTGTTTGGATGTGGGTTGATGATGGATGGGATAGATGGGTTTTGAACCACTACCATGTTCGATGTATCCATAGGAAGATTGGATGAAGAGGGCCCATGTGGCATTAAAGGCTGATTTTGCAAGATGGTATTTCCTTGCCCATTTGGATCTACTTGGTCTGCACTACCTTGCGTGATGTTGGGGACACTTGTGGTACTTGTGGAGATGGATGAAGAGGGGTGTCCTCAATATGTTGAAGTTGTTGTGGAATAATGAAGTGTAAGTAGTTTATATGGCTATTTAGGATCTTCGAGGATGGGAGGAGCACCAAATGTAGGTTTCCAAGTGGTTGTATGGGATGGAGGGTTGGTTTCAAGGGTACCCACAAGTGTGTTGCTTTCAAATGGAAGAGTATGGCTGAATTCTTTAGCAAGACTAGCTACAAGGCTAGGTGTTGATGTTTGATTTAGCCCTAGGGATGGAGTTGTGAAGCCTTGTGTCAGATTTTGTGCAAAAAATGATGGGGAGATAGGAGCTACACTTCCCAAGGTTTGATGTTCCATGATTTCCTCCCTCATAAGTTCAAATGGATTGTTCATGATATCTTCTATCTCATATGGCCCTGAAGGAGATGAAGGTTGTTGTGATGGAGTAACGCGACTTCTTGGATCAAATTCTAAAGGAGTTGGATTGCTTGAGATAAATGTAACTTTGGTTTTCTCTATGATTCTCTAGTGTTGTGATCTCATCCTTACCATAAATTTTGGGTCACCTTTGGGAGAGTTATGTTGTGATTTGCAATGTTTGAACTCTCTAGTTGACTCAAATCTAGGTAAAAGGGATGCTCTAAGTCTTTTTGGATCAATGATGATAATAGGCTATGAGAAGATGGGTAATGTGGGGAGTGGTCTTTGCAAACATTTTGGGACAACACTTTTGACTTAAGTTTGAAGTTTTGATGTTTGGATAAAGGATGTTGATGAACTTGAAAATCTTTAGGGTAGACTTGTGACCTTCAAGATGAACTAGTTCAAAGATGATAACTAACTTACCTAAATGCATGGAAAAAGATTCATTTCACATACAAAGTAGCTAAGTTAGAAGTTGGTTTGATCGATGTTTTAAGTTCAAAAGTGTTGGTGTATTTGAAATTTTTGCAAAGTTTTGTAAGGTGAAGGATGAAATTTTGATGAAGGGAGGGAGAAAATGTTTGACCCAATATTGACCTAAAGTGAACCTTTGTTTGATAAGACCAAGGTAGTGAGAAACATGCTAGACCTCTAAAGTGTTCAAATCCTAAAGACTGAATTTTTTAGAGAAGTTTAAAGTTGTGAAAAAGACCAGGGTTTTGATTGTAAAAGAAGGCATACAAGTCTAGATTGTTCCTTGAAGCACGTTTTTAGAAGTTGTATACCAACCTAGTTCTAGTTTCATGAAGTGCTAAAAGGTATTTCTTGAGAGTTTTTGGAATAAGATGCCTAAGTTTAAAATGACAACTTGTAGACCTTCTCCTGGGGATTTTGAATTTGCGTGAGATCATTTGGATAAGTCTAAGATCATGAAAGTAGAGGAAGATATTTATTTCCATGTGGGTGGTGGTAATATGGGCCTTCCAGTCTCAATATCAGCTTGTTCCTCTTCTTCGTCTATGACATTTGCTGACTTTCTCCACTAGGTTGGTGTTTCTTTTGTTTCAAAAGTGAAGTTTCTCAAACTACTAATGATATCGATTTGTTCTCCGATAATGAGTTCAAAGCTTTGTTGAATGATAGCACCTTCAAGATCAGGTTGCTCAATGGGAGCAATCAGTCTCCAAATGGTTATGTGGGGTTCAATTTGTGTCAATTTATCTTGCTTAAGTGAGTATCTTTTACCACAAAACTTGTCTTGATGATGTTTTCAAACTAAAATGTCTATGTCAAAATCATAAATTTCACAATGTCCATTTTGTGAAAAGGATGAAGTTCAAGCCATAGTTTCCTATGTTAATTTTGGAAAATATCGATTGAGATATTAGTCAAGATATTTATAAATCTCTAAGGATAGAAATCCTTAGGGAAAGCATTAATATCAAGGCTATTTCAAAAGGTATCCATATTTAGACCAAAGGGTTTGAAATTTTGAGGAAGATTGTGAATGTTTGTTTGTAATGTTTTGGAACCAAGAAAAGTATTAAACTGAATTTCAAGCATTTACAATCCTAGGTTGAAATGGCCATACTTGTTGATTCCCCACTCAGATTTTTCTAAACACTAAGACAATGTGAACAGTTAGAGATTTGGTGACATTGGCTCCCCTCCACGACACACACTTCTCAAGACCACCAAATCTCAAAATCTTGAAGATCCTAAGATCATAAGGATTTTTCTCTTTCAACAATGAATAGTACAAATGTGGGGCGACTTTATAATGACTGTTCTTGCACCAACAAGCATTAAGGATTTTTGGTAACTAAACAATTTGGTTCTTAGTAACAAACTGAGAACACCCAATCGTATACACACCCGCTTTGCCACTTAAGGCTCTTACTACCATTCCTGTTCCATTTAAGACATGGTACTAGGTGTAGTATGTTATACAGTCCAGGATAGAAGGTACTTTCTCATAATTTCCCAACCTTTAATATAGCCCACTGGTAAACATGCTTGCAAGAACTTGCCTATGAGTTTCTCGTTGTGGGGTGTGTCTCATAGTAAGACCTCTCTTAAGGATGACAAAGCATAAAGGTGTACTTAAGTATTTCTCTTCACCCAAGATCACACGAAGTGCAAGGGGATTGGATACATACTATAAGTGCACACAAATAATGAAGTGCACTTGGAGTGTTTCTCTTCACCCAAGATTGCACAGAGCACATGGGGATTGGATACGCACTACAAGTGTGTCACAACAAAGCAATCACTCATTCATTTTAACATCTAAATCTAAGATGAATTCATTTTATGCACGAAACAAAATGTTAAGTTGCCTTGTTCAATTTTAAAACCCAAAAGACAATGATGAAATGAGGGTTCAATTTTAGTCTCATTTGAATGTTCGTTTTAAACCCAAATGAAAATTAGTGAGGTCCTAGAGCGTAAAATGAAAAGCATAAGAAATTGGGTTATAATTGCCCCAAAAGTGTCAAACATTTATTACAATTATAAGACTCGAAGATGAGAATGCTCCTTCACTTCACCTTGTATCCTCCAACCTACAAAACCCTGTTAGTCTAAAAACCAAAACAATGTTAGAAGCATGCTAGGAATATGATAAAGTGAAAAAATTAAAACACATGCTGAAAAATGATCGTTAAATTTCTTACCAGGCTTGGCGGTCATTGTTTATGATAGCGTCGCTCTTGTGAATTTGGGCATTGCTTTGCAGAGAAAACAGTGAGCACGATAGCGTCACCATTTTGAGGAGCATTTCCATTTGTAAATCTTCGATACCTCTAAAAAGTATTAGTGTTGCCATTTGTTTAATCAACATTGGGATATTAAATAGGCATCACTGTTTTAGATTACGATAGCGTCGCTAAATGGTGATGCCCAACAAAGTGTGTCACTGAAATTCTTTTGGGTGTCGTTTCCTACAAAAGTCAGAAAGAATAGAATTCGAGATAAAAATATATTAAATTTGATCGGCTAAGCCTTCCTTCTAGTGTTAGAATGTGATTGGAAGGATTAGCATGGGCAGATTATGCTTGATCAATGAAGAATCGAAGCATAATGAAGCCACAGCGTCGAATCTCAATAGAATCATTCAAATGAAAGTTAAACTAAACATTTATCAAAACTAAGTATTCTAAACTATGAAAGTATTTAAACATCTACTCTAACCCATTTGAAACTTATCCTGTTGTGAGATTGGTGTCATGTTGATGTGAAATGACTACCCTTTCCCAATCCCGTGGGTAAATGAACTTTCCCTAATCAATTTTATTGAAGAAACCTGATGGAACGATTGTGAGATGTGTATGTAAACATTATTTTAATATAAATACGCATGATGCAAGCTAATTAAACATGATCTATGCTAAAATGATTCAGATGTACAAGTGCTAAGCTAATCTAAATGAGATTTAAACTAAATGATTCAAACCCTACTTATCTTAATAAGCTAAATGGATCCATTATGGAAGCAATTAATGGAAGCTAAGCTATTATACAAATAATTTAAACTTAAATATGCTAAATGTGTGAAAAGTATGAGTGTGAGTGTGAGCGATTTCAATAGCATAAGTTTTCTCTAAAAGATGGATCCCTATTCAATAGATGAAAACTCTATTTATAGAATAGGTAAAAAGAGATCAATGGATGAGATCAAAAAGATCAATCAATGGTCAAGGATGAAAGAAAGAAGATGCATTGATCATGGATTCTCATCAATGGGTGAGAATGCAAGATGATATTTAATCAAGGGTTTACATTCCCTCAAACAAACACACTTTCAACTTGTCCAAGAGGTCACAAGTTAACTTGCTCAAGAAGCTAAGTAAGTTTGTTGAGAAAAAAAATATTCCCATTTTTCAAATGAGTGAGGAAAGAGAATATTCTTTGGAATATTCTTATGGGTGAGGGAAAAGGATAATTTAGTTAATTAAAACTAAATTAATTGTACAAAGGAATATTCCCTTTTTGGAGGAATGTGCAAAGGAGAAATATTCCCTTGCAAGTGGGAGGGGAATTAGATTTAATTGATAATTAAACAATATTAATTATGTAATTAGGAGAATTAGAAGAATTAGATGATATTCATTAAATAAAATGATTTAATGAAAGGGGGAAAGGTGGAATGACATTTAATTAAATAACTTAGGGTTATTTAATTAAATAAGAAGATTTAGGGATCTAAATTAAATAGTTTGATTTATTTAATTTAACAGGATGAAGTGTTAGCATGAAATGAGGTGAATTAACTTGATGAAGTTAATAGGTGAAAATGATGCCATTAATTAACTAGCTAGGCTAATTTAATTAATTAAGCAAAAAGAGGATGGGTTTCAAGAGGAATTGATGTTAGTATACCTGATTCGAGTGTATGATATGATTCAAGACATTTTTCAGTATCTACAATAACATTCTTTAAATATGGTAGACATAGATAACTCAGACTAATTTTCTTTCATCCATTTGTATGTTTAGGCATATGTTTGTATGTGTGTTTCGGTGTATGTATGTTTTATTCTTTCAGTCATATAGATAGATATAAAGATACATATACATAGATACGCCGAACTAGACATTTAGATACATATATAGATCGATATATAGATAGATATATAATAGTTATGTAGATCATTATACAGATAAATATAAAGATACATGTGTACATAGATACATTGAACTATATGTATGTATGTATGTATGTATATGTATGCATGTATATGTGTATATGTATGTATATACATACATATACGTACATATACATACATACACATATATATATATACATATATATATACATACATATATATATATATATACACACATACACACACACACACACACATATATACATATATACATATATATATATATATATATATATACATGGATACACCAAACTACAACTATATATATATATATTTAGATACATAAATACAATGATATAGAGATAGATAGATGGATAGTTAAATCTCTACAGAAAGACAAATAGATATATAGATAGATAAATCTCTATATAGAAAGACATATAGGTATATAGATAAATAGATATGTTGTTTGTATGTATGTGTGTTTAGATGTATGTTTTATTCTTTCACTCATAAATTGATATATAGATATATAGATAGATATATAGACATTTAGATACATTGATCTCTTTCTCTCTCTCTCTCTCTCTCTATATATATATATATATATATATAGATCATTCTACATACATATAAAGATACATATACATAGATACACCAAAAGTTAGACATTTAGATACATATATAGATCGATTTATAGATAGATAGATAAATAGTTATAGATTAGTATACAAATAGATGTAAAGATACATATACATATATACCCAAAACTACATATATATAGATATATAGACATTTAGATACATATATACATCAATATATAGATAGGTAGATAGTTAAATATTTATATAGAAAGACATATATAAATAGATAGTTAAATCACTATATAGAAAGATAGATAGATATATAGATTGATATATATAGACAAATAGATATATAGATTGACATGTAGTTACATAGATAGATATATAGATAGAAATATATGACTTTTCCAAACTCAATCTTGTTATCCAAAAGATAACTTAGTTTGTTAACTCCATAATAACATATATAGATCAATAGTTAGGGAAATCCCAACTTGTTTCATTTTGTAACTTATGATGAGGCCAATTATTAGCTATTTTTTTGTTGTGTAGTACACACTTTTAGACATTTCTAGATACTCATTTCATACATATTCCTGAACTTTATTATCTTTTATGATCATCATGCAACTTGAACTTGGTTTTAGTAAATGGAAATATGATTATGGTATGCTAGTAATTGCATGGTTAAGATGTGTGAATGTGTATGAAATTCAGTGTATATCTATGTTTAAATTATGGTTGTTAGTATCGTGTATATGTTTAGGAGAACTAACTCTTTGCAGCTAAGAAGCCAAAGCAATCAGATTGTAGCCTACAACAACTAAAAAGTGCAACCCGCAGCCAAAGGAGTATCAAACAACGATGCAGAGGAAGTTCCAGAAAAAGAAGAGTGCAACAATTGCATAATTGGATGCGTCTATTTATCAAGATGATTTTTATTCACCATGTCATTTAATAAGACTATTAAAGGAGAGGAAACATGCTATGATTGGGAACCTAATGTGACTGTTTCCACAGTCCACATTTATTTTTTACCATTGCAGTAGAGTTGCAGTCCTAATCAACTTCTTTTACCTTTTCAATTATGTTTTTAGTTATGCAGACTTTGTCACACTCTATTTTATAGGAGATTGGTGATTTGCATTTAGATTTTTGTTTTGAGTCCTTATTTCAATAAGAATCCCCCGCACCTATGTATATATGATGGTTCGATGGTCAAGGAGAATAACAAGCATAACAAATATAGCATATAGATACATGTTTAGATAGTTTTCTTCTGTTACATAGACAATACTTGTTTCCAATTATGTTTTGATGAATAAGATATCCCTAAAGAGTCTTATTAGATTGTGAATCTTGAGCTATGCAATGAAGAGGTTTTGAATTATTGTTATGGTTAATTGATTTGAGAAGCTAGATTTGAGTTTATCCTATGGAGATACTCACTTGAGCAAGGGCCACTCTAGTAACTATTCCCCACTTTAATTTCTGCACATTTATTTCTGTTGTTATAGTAGTTACCTTCATTATTGCATTTGTCTTAATCAAATTCTTCATGTGGTGAATGTGAATGAAATCATGAATAAGATCTTGTCTTGTATTTCATGCTTTGTTTGTCTCAATGCACTATCCTCCAGAGTGATTCAAAGTTAGCAACATTAGTTAGTTATAGAGTTTAATTTTGGCAATGAACTAGTCACATTCTTTAGCTGTAAGCACCCATAGCAATAGTTCCAGATTCAATTCTTTTTGCTGTTATATAGTTTATGTTTTTCCCACATGTTTAAACACCTATACTAGGATGATATAGGTAGTGTAGAGTCTCTGGATGCACATACAATGCTAGCATCATCACAAGCTTACGTTAGCCTTGTTTGATAATTAAATGGAGTCTTTATAGAGGTTTAGTGGATTGTTCAGTTAGGTACCCCCTCTGAATTGTGTGAATATCACCAAGTTTATTGAACATTAGTCGGGCCTTACAATTTATACATATATAGATAGATGTATATCACTTTTCCAAACTTAATATTGTTTTTCCAAAGTGAAATTAACTTCATGATGACATATCTAAACTGATTTGGCTTATTTAGTCCATAATAACACTTTTTAAATATGGTATAGTTAAATCAAACTATTTTTCTTGCATCCAATTTTATGTTTACATATGTGTATGTATGAATGTGTGTTTAGGTGTATGTATGTATGTATATGTATATATAGATACATAGATGGATAGATAGATATACTGAACTATGAATTCAATTTTTGAACTTTTAAGTAGTATATAAGAATGCCATGTCTTACAAAATTAAGAGTGACAACCATTCATAGTTGTAGATTAATTTCAAGAATTTTTTATTTGAATAAAGCACCCACAAAACACCATAACACTCAAATGCCTAACTAAAATGAATAACAAATTGAAAGAAAGGGATGAAAGAAAATGCATAAGTGGATGTTATTGTAAATGCCTAACCATTCTATATTATGTAAATAATGTTGCTAGTGCTGTCTACATGCCTATTTGTTAAAATGGTGTTAATGTTGTACGCTATTGTATGTAAATGCTTGTCTTTTGTGTACCCACAGACCTGTAGATATCTGGGGTTTTAAGTTATATTGTTTGTGCTTATGAATGCATATCTATTGTATATGATGTAATTGTTCTAGTTAGTGTGTTGTAAGTGTATGATCTATAGGGTTTCCAGTTAGATAAATGCACAAATGAGGCTGTCTTGTTGCAATGTAAATGTTGTTGGAAGTGTACTGTATTTTCATATATATAGTCTTTGACTCTCGGTCATCCACATGCATTGCATGTCCCTTCCCTTTTACTCGTCCTAGCAAATGCTTAGTTTCTACCAATAGACTTGAAGGTCTCAATATTTTGAATCATGAATTCATGTCAGATGAGTTGACCATCCCAAACAATACAATTATAATTGAAGACTTCAACCCAAACAACCAACCATCATAATGAAAGTTCCAGTATAATTAACTACATTTACATTATAGATGCAATTGCACTAAACTGATAGCATGCACATCATATAGGTTAGTCCATCTAAAATAGAATTGGATGAAACCAATGAACATATCTATTTAAGAATATATACATAATATAGGAATGTGCATAACAATGAAAACAACATTCACATAATATAGGACATAAAACTGTACTATTGTTTGAGATTGTAGTGTTGAAAAGACTTCATTTTTGCAAAGGTATTTTGTGCTCTACTATGTTGCAGTATAGTTTTTAAATTGAATTGAGGATATATGCAATATAGTTTAACACTACAAATTATTTTTTTGAAATCAAGCCTCCCCAATGAATTACTCAATATAGAGTGAAGTTGAACATGTATCAATGCCTAACAAAATGAAGACTCCAAAAGAAACACGTTGGAAAGGAGTGAAAATGAGTGGGATGTGCGAGGTTTTAGAGTATTGAATGATTCAAGACCTTGGAATTACGTGTCATTCAGGCAAAGTAAATGGGAAGGGACACATAGTACATGTTGTTGGATGGAAGGTATTGAGGGGGCGATGTGCAATAAATGCGACAAACTAGATGTTGAGGGTGGTGAGGTGTTCGACTACTACACATTCGTTTAATTTACTACCACCTCCCCTCCATGTAGTGTCTAGAGGTGGACCCAACTGATGATCTGTCAACCCTCCAAATGGACATGTCATGAACACATTGGATCAACTGGAGCATAACATGTGGCAGATTTAAACCAATTGGCTAAATTTAAATTAAAATCTTGTCACCAATTGAACATACTTGAAACCAAAAAGCATAAATAAAATATAAACTTATATTTATAACAATGTTATAGTCCCCAAAATACACAAGAAAATTAGCCAAAAAAGGATGGAGTTGTAGGTTTGGTCCTTCCCAACCTCAAACATAATCTTGCAGTCCCAATGTACACAACAAAACTAGACAAAAAATGATGGAGTTGTAGGATTGGTCCCTCCCAACCTCAATCAAACTAGTCAAGAAAAATATTTGGAGGCATGTTCTCATCCGGTACCACTGCATTTTGAGTTTTGGTTACATGATTTGGATTTGGACTTGGAAATTGACTACAACTTACATGTGATGGGGTGAGTACCAAACAATTCATTCCAACAAAAAAATGAGGGATACGATGTTCTTCCTGACTAGATGTTTGACTTGAAATTTGAGTGCAACTTACATGTTAAATGGGTTGAGAGTTAAAAAAATAGTACCAATAGAAAATTGAGGGATATTTATGTTCACTAATTCTTGAAATAAAGCATGATTCTTTGGTAATGGGTTGATAGGAGTGCTTAACCGTCTTTCTTGTTGCAATTCCCTATGGGCCACCTCAATCACTCTTTCCTTTCTATCTTGTTCCTTTTGAACCCTCTCTTTCTCTCTCTTCTACTCACTTTTCTTACACTGAATTTGCTTGTCAACTTTTCTTTGCTCCTTCAACTCCATCACCATAATCCTTGTTGTCTTTCTCTCATTCTATTGCTTCTTTCTGCATTTGAAGTCTTCTAGTTCTTTTTTCCTTTGCTCCCATTGCTTTAGGAGAGTTATGTAATCATCAATTGTTAACAATTGAGACTGTCAGCTTTGTTGAATACCACTATTAGTAGAATTCTTCATTCTTTTGTTGACAATGTGCAAAGGTAGCTTGAGGAATTTACTAATTGTTGAAATTGATTGGGATTCTATTGTTTTACTCACTTGGGAGTCAATTTTCTCCATGACTTCCTCACAAATATATTATGTTTCTTGGATGAAATTTGCATAGTAATGTACCATTTCAGGTATGAAAAATGTGGCAGATGGAGATGGGAATGAAAAAGTTCCTTGCTCTTTTTGGCATCATAAGTCAATACCCAAATTCATAGCTCCCTTCACCAACCAAGATGGTTGTCTTCCATGTCATGAGATTATTGATTAGACGCGGCCTCTACAATTAATTCAGTAGGAATACTTTGATTTGTATCTTTTATACCTTGTTATACTTGACATTACGTCGTGCATTGCAATGTGTGTGTGACTTCATCAGTTGAAAATGCAACACCTAATAGACTAAAGATGTTCTGCACTGTAGAAGCATCCTCAACTACATTTAATTGATATGTGTTTCTTAGATGCATGTTGTCCACCAGGGAATTGAGATTGAGGGGCCATATCCTCATCCTTTTGAAACCTATTGTGATATTGGAGATGGTCAATTCTTTTTGCAATGACTTCCTGCCTAGTTCTATCAATTTCGCCCTCCTGATTTCTATGTTTGGGTACCTAGCCAACCATGCTTTGACTAGCTATAATAAAAAAATAGAGAATATTAATTCATTCCTAGCTCTTGAGAATTATGTATGAGATGCTCTTGCTGCCTCTTGTTTCCAACAGCCTCATTGCAGTTCCATATTCTATGAGGACCATATGGATTAGCATCATATGTCATGGAAAATCTATTATAAAAAGCATATACTACTGCAAGTCTTAGGTTGAATGCCCTATCCTTGTCAAGGCCTTAGTTGTGTACAATGTGAGTTCTAGATGGTGCCTTTTAAATCTAATCCACCACGACTTACCAGGTAGCCCAGATTCTTGAGAGGATTGGGTCTTGATTGGAGAATCTAGGAAACCTCTACCTTGAGATTGATAATCTCTAGGCCATGAATGATTACTTCCATTTCTTTGCACCAATTGATGATAAGAGCCTCCCTATCTTCTGTGAGGATAGTTGGAGAACCTTTCTTTGTAGTGGATGTAAGCCCACCTAACTAGTTGGTGAGTGTTGTAGTTGGGATTCTCCATTTTTTAGTAGCAACCTTTGTCAACATCTTGAAGAGACCCTTTCATGTACTTTGTTGACCACTCCCATTCTTGTGTTTCTATTCCCAACCTTTTTAGAGGTGATCTAACCTCCACAACTACCTCAACAAGTTAAGGACTATTGTTCACTTGTACAAGAGGTTGTTCTTCAGAGGGAAATGTAACCCCTTTTATGTGCAAGCAACATTATCGTGTCTCTCTTATTTCTTGGACTAGTCCTTATTTGAGCTTTCTATAACACCTAAAAACTTTACAAAAGATGAATTAATCAATAATTAAAACCATTAATTAACACTGTTAAGCTCACAATGATGCTAGAATTTTTTTAATTTTTTTAAAAAGGGGTGAAAAAAAAATTTCATGGAAAATTACCAAGTACAATAAAAACGTCAAATGAAAAAATTCATCAAGAAATACTCCACAACTGGACCCCAATTAGAATGCCTAAAAAGAGGGTCTAAAGTACCACCCCACCAATAACCATTGCCTCCAAAAAAGACACAATCTAGACAAATTACAAAGCTAGACATTCCAATCCTCATGTACATATTGGAGAAAATTTTGACTTTTATCTTGATCTAACTAACCCCATTCCTCCACATTCCACTCACCACTTCCTTCAGAGGCCCACTTAGCCAAGCAGTCAACAAATTTTTTCCATTCCCTAAGGACATGGACTAAAGAGATAGTTTTAAAGTTCAAGAAAAGATGGAGAATTTTCTTCACTATCAAGACCAATCTCCATGAAGAATCTTGAAAATCACAATTATTAAGGGATACTAAAATCATAGAATCCATTTCATAAATCACCTTCTTCCACCCCAATTTATAGGATTTCTCTAAATCCTTAAGAATAGCTCAAGCCTCCATCTGATTATTAGAGTGCACACCTATATAGATGGAAAAGAAAAACTGAATAGATCCATTGTTGTCTCAACCAACCCCTCCGGCCCTCACAACACCTAGGTTTCCTCAAGCAAATCCATCAATGTTAATTTTGAAGAAACCCTCAGGAGGAGGATACCACTTACACAATCGATCCACCTTCTTTGAATGTTTTTTTATAATTCCATGCCAAGCTTGAGAGGCCAAGGGGGTAGAAAGCTCAAGGAGAGTAGCAATATGTGCTACCAAGGAAGACAAAAATTCCCCTAGAACAATTTTAGACTCTATAGTTTCTGTGTGCATTCTCTTAACCTTATACCACACCTGAAGAGCCACCTGCTGACACTCTTAGAAGATACAACAATTTATCTCTAGCTAGACCTGCTTAATAATAAGGGAAGGTGCCAACTCCCAAGCATCCACCAAGAAGGAAAAAGAAGCTAGGGGAGGATACAAGTTCTCCCAAAATTCATACAAAGACAAAGAATTCCTAAACGGTCTCCTCCAAATCTTCCACCAAAGCCTCCAAATTTCCATCAAAAAAGAACATTAAAAAAAGAGATGATTCGTACTTTCTTCACTACGTCCACAAAGGAAGCAAAATGACGAGCCATAGAAACCTCTTTTCTTGATATTTTCTGAAGTGAGAAATTTGTTGTGAATCATCAACCACAAGAACATATTGCAACTAGGCCACCCAAAATTATTCCAAATACACTTCCACCAAGGGTACTCCCTCATGTTATCCTACTGAGACATCAATATATTATACCCTTGAGCCACTGAATCATTACCCTTAGCATCATGTCGCCAAGAAAGAACATCCATATCTCTAGAAGAGAAAAAAGGCCACTCCCCAAGAATAGAAGCTAACAACCTTCTTTCTTCCTGAAACCCCCTGCATGCTAGCTTTCATAATTTCACCATTGATAAATCAAAGAGCTGCCTAAAACAAAGGAGTATTTAAACTTATCAACACTAGACCATCCAACAGCCAAAAAAATATCGCTTGTGATGAAACTTGGGAAAAGAGGAGAGAATAGGAGGATGACCATCCCAAGAGTTGCTCCAAAAGAGAGCATGCTCACCCTTCTGAATAATATAGAATAAACCATATTTAATGATAACAAAGCCTCTTTTAATAGTTTTCTATATCAAGGATCCCCTACCAGTCAAATTCATTTGCAAAATGTCCTCATTACCAACTCCTCCCAAATATTTATAATTCAAGATTCGGGCCAAAGCTTATTCTAGAGACTTACACCACCTTTAATATAATTTTTTAGCCAAAGCAAGACTACTACTCAGGTTGTCTAAGACCAAGTCCACCATTCTCCTTTGGTTTGCACACCTAGTCCCATTTAACTAGACTCCATTTTCGATTTACATTTCTTACCCACAAATTTTTTTTGGAAAGGGAGTCGAGCTCCTTGAGGATGATCTTGGGAGTAGAGAGCACAATGAACCTATACATAGGGAGAGCCTATAAAACTGGGGATAAAAGAGTCAATCTTCCAACAAAGGATAACCACTTGAAGGTATAGTAGCTCACCTTCGATCTAAATTTATCAAGGATCTTTTTCAAAAACACTTCTTCAAAGTACTAACACATAAAGGTATACCCAAATAGTCTATAGGGAGTTTACCAATCTAAAAATTAAGAATGTTGGAAATTCTATTTTGGATAAAAAAGAGTATTAAAAAAGAAAATACTAGACTTATCCTCATTAATCTGTTGACCAAATGCACCCATGTAGATATCCAAAGCTTTCTTGAAGTTAACCACCTCATATATTCTAGCTAGATCCATAAGGACAATGTCATCAACAAACTGAAGATGAGAGTGCCAATCCAAATCCTAGGCCCAACTCCATCCTTGAATAAGACCCATTTCCTTATGATGCTTCAACAACCTCCCAAGTCCCTCAACCATCAACATAAATAGATAAGGGGAGAGAGGATCCCATTGCTTGAGTCCCTAAGAAGAAGAAAAAGGTAAGTAAGGGAAAACCATTAACCAAAATAGAGAAAGAGGAAGTAGTCACACAACTCATGACCTAAGATACCCACTCTAAATGAAATCCAAAAGCTAAAAGTAATCATTGAAGGAAGGAATACTTGAACCTGTCATAGGATTTAGACATCCAATTTAATGAACATGGCCTTCTCTTTGGAAGAAGACATGGAGTGGACAGTCTTAGCTGCCACCATAATGCCATCTACAATCTGCCTCCTTGTTCCAAGGAAATCAAGGGGCTCAAGTAATTCTTCAATCTTTTCGTAATTAGTTTAGTGATAATCTTGAAGGTCACATTACACAATCCAATAGGCCAAAAAGAGTCTAAGGAATTAACACCCCGAATCATTTGAAGCCAAAAGGTAGAATTAATGGCTTTGAGCATCTGCTTGTTACCTTGACATTCAAAAAAAATTCTAGCATATCAAATTTAATAATATCCCAAAACTCCTAGAAAAATTCTATGGGAAAGCTGTCAAGGCCAGGGGCCTTACCCTTCTTCATTAGGAACACTACATTTTCAAGTTCTTCTAAAGAGAGAGGCACAACAAGGGAATTATTCATCTCTTCAAAAACCAAAGAAGGGATACAACCCAAAACAAGATTCTCCTCAACTAAAGCATGTGGATCATTTTTTGTGAAAATAAAAGAGGAAAACCTAGCCAATTCCTCTATAATGGCTTGTTGTGAGTTTAATTTCTCCATGAACTAATGTAATAGAAGTGATAACATTTCCACTCCTATGCTCCTATACTGAATTATGAAAAAATGCAATATTCTTGTCCCCTTCTTGAAGCCAGTCAATTCACAATTTTTGCTTCCAAGAAATGTCTTCTCGTAGCTCCCACTTAGAAATTTATTTGGAGCACCTTGTTTCTTCTCAGAGCAAATCCAATGTCATTCCCTCTTCCTTAATTTTGAAAGTGATATTATCAAGCTGATCCTAAATCTGTTACTTCATACGAATGAGGT
Organism: Sequoia sempervirens; assembly: GCA_007258455.2. Classification (NCBI taxonomy): domain Eukaryota; kingdom Viridiplantae; phylum Streptophyta; class Pinopsida; order Cupressales; family Cupressaceae; genus Sequoia; species Sequoia sempervirens. The sequence continues at coordinate 229,930,048 of VDFB02270651.1, read as the reverse complement.
TACCAAAATCTATTATATTCCATATTTTAAGCTTGTATTTGACATATTGAAGCCTCTTGAAAAAGGAAAACATTGTAGTACCAAAGGAAAGTTTCCCTTCCAGCCATCACTGCTTTACAAGTTGGTGCAAACTATGAACACTGAGCCACATCAATTGAAATTTAAAAGGATGTTGTTTAGACATGAAAAACAAAGAAGAAGTAAACTTGATCGACCAATGATGTGAACCTTTCCACCCCGGGATTTCAGAGAAAGAGGTCCAACTATTACCAAACCAATTATCTGAAAAAAGAAACTAGTCAAGTCTCTCAGAAATAGACCCCTCCCCACACCTTCGATTATGCAAGGTGAAGGTTCTATTAATGGGTTTTACATCTACCAACTTAAGAAATGAGATGTTGTCACTGAGAAAGGAAGAAGGCCTCAACTAACTAAATCCTCCCAAATTTTCCCCCAAATTACATATAGAATTAAAGTCACCTATCAAAATCCAAGGAAAAGAAGGAGCAAGAGAATGAATAGACCTGATATGAGACCAGAGCAAAGACCTACTTGAGAAATCATTTGGTGCATAAACATTGGTGAGAAGAATAATTGCACCTGAATCGAAGCAAGATGCCAACATAGACAATGAGTTCCTAGTAGCCATCCACCATAAATGTGTGATCTTGCATGGGTCCCAGAGACAAGAAACACCTCTAGAAAATCCAAGAGAGCCTACACACTGGCATAAATCCAGCATCTAGATTTTGGGGGAAATCCTCAACATATCCTCTACAACAAGTTTAGTTTCCTAAATAAATAAGATATCAATCTTGTGATCCTGAATTAAGTCTTGAGCAACCTTTTTTCTAGGGATGCTACTCAAACCCCTAACAGTCCAAGAAAAATTGTGCAATTATTTATGGGAGGAAGCAAAGTGTTTGTCTAGTGTCTTAACCACACCAAATTCCACCAAAGACTCTCCCATAATCTTCATTTTCTCCAAGTCCTTCTTTCTCCCCACCTTAGCCAATTTATTAAAGACTCCTCTCTTTAAGCTCTTTTGGTAGATTCCAAGGGGAGGTGGTGCTTTCTTCTTCCCATAATCCTTTGTTCCAAACTAAATCTCCACATCATTTATCCCATCAATGTTTGTATGCTCACTAGGGGGTTCACCTAGGGGGTTAGGAACCAAATCAACCTCTGGATCCCCCACAATAGATCCTAATCATTAGCCCTAGGCTCAACAAGAGGTGAGGAAGGGGCAGCCCTTTCCTTTGATATCTTAGCCACATATGGCCCTGGAATAAGACTCTAAGGATAATAGCTAGCTGGAATCGTGCCTTGAAAGAGTTGCGTCTCAAAGGTGTGATCATATTCCATGGAATCTAACTCAAAATCTTCTAGTATATCAAACCTGTTATCAGATATCCCCTTATGTATGGCTTTGTTTTGATAATTTGAAACCTTTTCCTTTGATTGAGATTTCATAGGTGTGATTCCATTTGAATTAGACTCCTCATTTTTCCTTTTTCCTTAAAGTTGGTTGCATGCATTGCAGCTAGAGACTATTGGTTCTAACGCCTAATTTAAGACAATTTCTTTGTAAGTGACCATATTCATGAGAAGATCGACAATGAAATGGGAATGCCTCATAGTTTTTTTTTGGATCCAACTCATTCTCCCTAACCCAATTTCAAGAGATTTTGACAAGGGATTATTTAAGTTGATTTCCACACGAAGGAAATATAAATAGGTTACTCTACGATCTAGGATTTGGTGAGACAATCCCAAAGGATTCCCTAAAATCACTGCAATAGAATGCAAGATATCCTTGTAAAAAAACTTCATCAAAAGACGAGGCAATCAAATCCATACAAGAATCTTTAACGAAAGATCCTCTGCCGGATCAAACCCTAGATGCCATGGTTTGATAAGGAGACTTGCTTGATTGTGGAAATATAGGCCTCCTTCGAAGACCATGTTTTGATCTGCTAGCTAGGTGAAGACCACAAAAAAGAAGCCATTAGCTCCCTATATAATTTCCATGTCCCCTTTGAAATTCCAATTATTATGGGGTTAGGCCTCTAAAAAGGGTAGAGAAATGAAAACTCCCATGAATTTTCAAATTAATGCATGCTTAGATAGATACATCACATTGTCTAAAACAACTGGATTAATCACCACCACTCGACAATCTTTTCTTCTTTCCAAACACCCATTGGGTTTTGAACTCAACCCTTGAAATTGGTCATTATTGGATTCCTCTACCACATGCAAGAGGAAATACATTGTATCCTCATGCCCAGATGTAGAAGATATTCCAACAACAACCTCCTTAAAATAAAACAACCAAGGATTCCTCAAAGTCCCAAAGGAAGCCATGCAACCTTCTTCAAAACAAAACCCCACAGAAGCACAAAAAAAATGTAGAAAAAATCAGGCAAAAAACCCCCAAAATATTTTTGGGTGGCCTACACACCTTTCCCAACCAACCCGCACCACACACCACTCTTTGGTGCCAAAGCACAAACAATAGAAGCTAAATGACCTATGTATACTAGTGCTTAGATGTGTTAGCTTGCGATTAGGCCACCACAACACACTATCCACTGCCCATGCATGCACTCATCTCTTGGATCAAACAAATTATTTTTCTTTATCATACATGTTCATAGTTTATAATGTGAAAGTTGATTCTAGTTTATTTTTTATTGGTCTTTTTACTTTTCTTATTTTCTTATTTACATAAATATATGCATTGTCATTCATAAACAGTATCACTTGAAACCCCAAATATTGAGTTACAAATCGGTGTGAAAAATGTTTACATCACATACAATAGATTGGCATTCCCAAGCATAAATAATATGACTAAAAACTCATTAGGCTATGCACTTAATCAAATCATATACAACAAATAAGCATTGGTAGGCATAAAATGTATAAATAAAAGCATTAGATCTTATGCGCTTAAAACAAAGTGGGTATAACAATAACATCCTACACAATAGAAACATATTAACATTCTTAAAAAATATAACATGAAACCCTAGATATTTAGTTATAGGCAAGTGTGAAGAAAATTTACATCACCTGCATCAGTTTGGAATTCCTAGGCACAAAGAATATAACTGAAAACCCAATAGGTTATGCACTTACACAAATTGGACTACACAATCACATCATATTAAACAAACAAAAAATGTTAGGCATTAAGAATCTAATTGTAAGTACTTGATCTTATACACTTATAACAGTTTGGGTGTAACAATTACATTTTATACAAATATCCATTGAAATTCACAAATAATATAACTTGAAACCCTAGATATTGGGTTATAGGTTAGTGTGAAGAACATTTACATGATCATACAACAAATTGGCATTCCTAGTCATAAAGAATATTACTGAAAACCCAATAGGTTATGCACTTACAAAAAATTGGATTACACAATCACATCATAGTAAAAAAATATTGATGAAGGGTACTCCCCTTACCATCACAACCTCACAATAACAAACACAGAAAGAACAACCAATATGCAGGAAGAAAACATAGATATTTTATTATCTTGGAATGGAAAAGAAACTACAGTTTTATAAGGGTTACTTGATTACAAAGATATCAATCAAACATGCAAATCGGCCTTCAAATCTTCTCTTTGATCTCACAATCAACATTCCACTCCACCACCTTCTCTCTATCTCTATATACTCTACTTCTCCTTCAGGTTTGCTCAACCTCTCGACATTCTTTTTCCCTCATGTTGTCTTAGTACCGCCTTGTCGTCCAATGAACACCAAGATCTCCTAGGAAATTACTTCACTCTCAGTCACTTCATTTATATTCATTCATGCTAGGTAGTCATCTGGCCAATGATCGCATTGATTCACAACAATGTGAAATCAAGGAATAACTTCTCACCACATGTTGCCACCTTATTCATCTGTCTATCAACATCAGTCTATTCATGTCTTCGTCCACCTCTCTCCATCTCAGTATCAAGGGGACGTGAAATCCACTCACCCTGATATGGCAAGGTCTCGCCAAAGAAGCTCCTATCAGGATGTTGAATGGACCCTTCATGACCCCTAGCTAAAACATGTTTCTCTCCTTGACAATGCTTGCAGCCTTGATCAAGTGGTCCCACTACCTATGTGTCATCCCTATATCCATTAGATCCTTTCCTTTGATTCTACACTGTTCCTCGCTTTATCGTCGACAAAGGATATGGGCCCAAAAAATCCTAGCTGGCTACCAAGCTATCACCACCTGTCACTCTATCAGTTCATTCAACTCATAACAACGATGTGAGTTGAAGCTTTTCTCAATCGCCTTGCACAACCTATTCATATGACATCCTACCTTCCATATTATCTAGTCCCACCACATCAGCATGTCGAAGAGACTCTTGAAATTATCTCGTCGAGATTCCACTTCCTCTTTGATGAAATTCCTATCAAAATGTCAAAGGGACTCTTTATTATGTCACATCAATATGTATCTATCTATTTGATGAAATCCTTAACGATATTTTGAGGGGACTCACTATACTATCCTACAGAAGTGATAGATCTCTCTTTGATATGAGTATACCAAGCTTTGCGAACACTACCACCTCATCATAGTATCAAAGGGACTCACCACCAAGTCACACCAAAAATCACCTATCAGCTCGATGAAGAACCTTTGACTACTTTTGATGCATGTTACCTCTTGTCATCTATTGCTATCCCCATGTCGAAGGGACCTTAAACAAGGTTCCTCTTAAATAACCATGTCACACCAATGAAAACTGTTGACCAACATTGGATGATGTTAGAGCTCATTCTTCCCTCATGTTGCATACTCATAATGCCCAAAATCCTCCATACTTAGCTAGCTAAAGTCGATTCAACCCTTATTGGGAAATAAATAACACAGTTTGATGTAGATTGATCACACGCCCTAGATGCTCCTGCATTAGACACCTATGGTAGGAAATAAATGTTTCATGAGTGTGACTCAAACATTTGTGGATCCAATGCTCATTCAGAATCTATCTTGCTGCCTTATTCACCTGAAACTTCTTTCTCAATTGTCCCTATAATTTGATGTCTCTGCCCTCTTTCATTATTCCTCTCTTTCTCCCTCTTTTCACAAAATTCATCTCTCACTAGCATACATTATGAAAATTTGAAAAATTCATAAATATCAATTTCTTCTTCCTCATAAAAATAAAGAGATTCATGCATTACCTCGTTCTTTGTTACTGCTGCAACCATTTGTTCATCATCACCCTTGGTTTCAACACTATGTTCCTTTTTCCCCATGCCTTCTAAAAGACATTTTCTAGTTGTAATCACTTCCTCTTCTGCATTCACATCAATGTTAGCAGTATAATCAAAGGAATCATCCTTTTCTTTCTCTTTCTTCTCCATTGGAACCTTCACTATACCTATCTTAGGTGAGTCCACACTTCTGCAACTTCATCACTCTCACAACATTCCTCAAGATTAAGATCTACTTGAGTCTTCTCCTGTGTTGCAACTTCAATCTTGTCTTCAACATGATATGTCACTATTTATATGCCCTTAGAAGGACATATTGTGGTTGCACACCTCACCTCCTATTCCTTATTTTCAACACCCTCAAGTTGATTTATTGTCACAATGACTTTACCCATTGCTACATGTTGATCCTTATTGGAACATATACCAAAATCTGGGTGAACCTTATCACCTTCTGTTGCAACTTTCACTATTGTAATGCTTCCTTCATTATCACTTTTCATATCATTCCAAGACAAACTAGATTTGGTTCCAACCTCACCAAAATCTAAATTTTTTTAACCTTCTCATACCTAACCATCCCAGTCAAATCATTCACATGCAAACCAGAATCTTCTATGAATTCACAAGATGCAAGTTTTATCTTTTCTTCAACTGCTACCACTTGGATTTCCTCCTCTTCAATGTCCTTTATTGCTCTCCATTATTTTGTGGTTGCTACCATATCTGGATCTTCATCCTTCATGTCCTTCAATAGACATCCCTCAAATTTAAGCTCGGATTCCTCAACTTGTTCATACTCATCCTCTTCCTCGGTGTCACATGCATGACACTCTGTTGCATCCTTTATAGTAAAAATATAATTAGAAAGATAAAATCTATCTTGAGCTCTGGTCTTCTTTTGTTTCCTCCTTTCAATCACGTCGTCCAATTCCTTTATTTGTTGTCATATCTCTATTAACTCAATTCTTATTTCTTCTTTCTCTCTCTCTCTCTCTCTAATTCTCTCTCTAATTTTATCAAGTCTAGGAATCCTTAGAATCCATCTGATGACAATTCCCTTTCTCCTTTCCATTTTCTAGGCCTCACAAATCTTCAACCCTCAGGTTACTTATAGAGACTCACAAGTCCCTCTATAGTCACAAGTACTCCTTGCAATAATTTCTCACTCACACAAATATCCACTACCCAACAAAAACTTTGGAAGATGCTTCCTCTACCCACCCTCTCTTAGTGAAGGAACTCTACACCTTCTACCTAAATTTATCTCTACTGGAGGATAACAGTCACATACCTTCTTTCATGCCTACAACAAACACACTTACCCACAACGCTTTCTCTTGTAGCTTCACCGTGTCACTCATCACCACTCTTTACCCTTAGGTACTTGTGCATACTCTACACTTTCAAGATCTTCTGGCTCTGATACCACTTGATGAAGGGTACTCCCCTTACCATCACAACCTCATAGTAACAAACACAGGAAGAACAACCAACATGCAGGAAGAAAACACATATATTTTATTATCTTGGAATAGAAAACAAACTATAGTTTTACACAGGCTGCTTGATTACAAAGATATCAATCAAACGTGTAGACTAATCTTCAAATTTTCTCTTTGATCTCACAATCAATATGCCACTTTTCCACATTCTCTATGTCTCTATATACTATACTTCTCCTTTAGGTTGGCTCAACCTCTCGACATTCCTTTTCCCTCATGTTGTCTTAGTACCACCTAGTCATCCAATGAACACCAAGATCTCTCAGGCAGTTACCTCAGTATAAGTCACTTCATTTCTATTCATTCATGCTAGGTAATCATCTTCCATCCATAAACTTCATGTTTGAAATCATTTGGCCAATTATCGCATTGATTCACAACAACGATGTGAAATAAATGAATAACTTCTTGCCACATGTTGCCACCTTATTCGTCTGTCTATCGCCATTGGTCTACTCACATCTCCATCCACCTCCTACCATCTCAGTGTCAAGGGGACTTCAAATCCACTCAACTTGATATGGAAAGGTCTTGATGAAGAAGCTCCTATCGAGATGTCAAAGGGACCCTTCATGACCTCCAGCCAAAACATGTTCATCTCCCTAACAATTCTTGCAACCTTGATTGAGTGGTCCCATTGCCTACATGTCATCCCTGTAGCCATTAAATCCTTGCCTTCAATTTTAGACCATTCCCCACTTTATCATCGACAAAGGATATGGGCCCACAAAATCCTATCGGACTACTAGGCTATCGCTAGCTATCACCTCTATTAATGTTGTTCAACACACAACAACAATGTGAGTTGAAGCTTTGCTCAATCACCTTGTACCACCTATTCATATGATATCCTACCTTCCATACTGTCTGGTCCCACCACATCAACATGTCGAAGAGACTCTTGAAATTTTCTCGTTGAGATTCCACTTCCTCTCTAATGAAATGCTTATCAGAACATCGAAGGGACTTGTTATTATATCCCGCCAATAAGTATCTATCTATTCGATGAAATTATTATCGGTATTTCAAGGGGACTCACTTTATTGTCCTACCAAAGTGATATGTCTCTCTCTGATATGAGCATACCAAGATTTGTGAACACTACCACCTCATCATAGTATTGAAGGGACTCATCACCAAGTCACGTAAAAAATAACCATCAACCCAATGAAGAACCTTTGACCCATTTTGACACACGTTACCTCCTATTGTCTATCGCTATCGCCATGTTGAAGGGACCTTAAACAAGATTCCTCCAAAATCACCATGTCACGCTGATGAAAATTGGTGACCAACACCAGATGATGTTGGAGCTCATTCTTCCCTCACGTCATGTACTCCTAACACCCAAAATCCTCCATACTCAACTCGTTGAAGCCGATTCAACCCTTATTGGGAAAGAAATAACACAAATTGATGCAAGATTGCTCGTACATTGTGGATGCTCCTGCATCAAATATGCATTGATAGGCATTAAAAATATAACTAAAATCACTTTATCTTATGCACTTACAATAGATTGGGTGTAACAATAACATCCTATACAACAAATATGCATTGGAATTCTTAAATAATATAACTTGAAACCCTAGATATTCAATTATAGGCTAGTGTGTAGAACATTTACATCACATGAATTTTTTTGGAATTTCCAAGCATAAAAAATATAATTGAAAACCCAATAGGTAATGGAATTATAGTGGTTTGGATGCACAATCATATCGTATACAACAAATAGGCATTGCTAGGGATGAATAATACGACTAAAAGCACTTGATCTTATGCACTTGTAATAGTTTGGGTGTAAAAATTACATCGTATACAATAGATATGAAAATATTATTCATAAACAATATAACTTGAAATCTCATATATTGAGTTATAGGCTAGTGTGAAAAACATTTACATAGCATACAATAGATTGAGATTCCAAATCATAAAGAGTATAACTGAAAACCCAATAAGTTATGCACTTACAAAATATTGGATTACACAATCACATCTTGTACAATAGATAGACATTGATAGGCATAAAAATAAAACTGAAAGCACTTGATCATATGCACTTAAGTAGATTGGGTGTAAAAATTATATTGTATACAATAGAAATACATTGACATTCGTAAATAGTATAACATGAAACCCTAGATATTGAGTTGCAGGCTAGTGGGAAGAAAATTTACATCACATACAACAAATTGGCATTCTCAATCATAAAGAATATAACTATAAACCTATATAACTAAATAACCTATTGGTAAAGACTAGTAGAATACCTGATACTTTATTGTGTTTGTCGTTGATAGTTTGATGATGTTGCTTCTTCTTTTTCTGCCATTGCCTCTAGGAAAATATAGTATTGGATATAAACATAAGAGAAGATAATAGGAATTTGACAAAGCTTGAGTGGATGTAATGCATATTTGAATTGGTAAATCTCTTTATATATTTAATGCTTGTTTGATATAGAGTCTTAAATCTTTATCCTCTTCTTTTTAAATTTGAAATATGTTTAGGTGCCTTAAATTGTAGAGTTTCTATGAAATAATTGGTTGGATTCCTTCATTTTTTGTCCCAAGAAATCTTTGGTGGCCTTACACAATTATTTTGGTGGTTGGAAGTGGGCATTGAGAAGTCACCAGTAGTTTGGTGATTGACTTTGATTGATGGGACACACATGAATCTTTGATGTTTCTTGAGCATTGTTGTTGCAAGTATGAGCATATTGTTTTTTTCATTGATGAGCATAAGATTGTTGTAAGAGTATGTGTAGTTTTTTGTGTTTTCTATGTTGTTGCATTAATGATGCTTTGATTAGTTGCATTGTATTATCATTAGTAAGATACTAATGTCAACATATAATTTGTTTCTTTGATAATATTATGTCTGTAGGTGTATGGTTGAGTTGCTAGGTTGCAGTTGGTTCTAAAAGTACTAAATTTGATGAGGATGTGTCTCTAGTGCTTGGCTTCCAAGTACTTCTGAAAAAATGATAAAAAGAGGAAAAAATGAGTTGTAGTGTGTTTTGGGTTGAAGAGTAGTGTTTTGGTTTTGCTTCGCAATTCTTCTAGGTTGAAGATTTGCTTGTGAATTTTGGATATGTTGATCATAGGAGTTCAAAGGTGTTGTATTCATAGTTTGGTGTACTAGATCATTGTGTAGAGGAAGTTGTGTTCACTAGTGTGTGAACTATGTATTGTAGAGGTGTCTGAGAGATTTTTTTTTCCTCCGCATTTCTCCACAGTTTAGTTTCAGGTCTTCGAGATCTAAACACGTGTTGATAGCAATTGTTGGTATGTGGTGACTGATCATGCTATACTGTATAGCCCATGGTGTACTGTACACCTCGGCATGTTAAAAGCTTCTAAGCTTGTTAAAAGGGGGTTCGGTTGGGTATTACAGTATGATGAAAAATGTGATTATTCACAAGATTGTAATAGGGTTTTATTGGATAATAAAAGTATTGGATGGCTGCGGTTTGGAGGATGTAGCCCAGATTGGGTGAACCACGTTAAATTCTTTGTGTTATAATTTATTCTATGTATGTTTTAGTTTCTCTATTTATTAATTAAAATCTGCATTTAATTGTTAGATCTGTCATTTCTAACCCTAACAAGTGGTATCAGAGTGAGTTGTGTTTTGATTATCATCTGTAGGAAGGTCTCGCGGATGAGTGGGAGTCTCACGGTTGAGTGGGAGCAATGGAAGACGAGGGTAAGAAGGTTGAGAAGTTTAATGGGCAGAACTATTAGTTATGGAAGATGCAGATGGAGGACTATCTCTATCAGAAGGATTTATGGCGGCCATTGGAAGGGAAAGCCAAGAAACTCGCATCAATGTCAGATGAGGACTGGGAGATCATGGATAGAAAGGCTCTTGGCAGTATTCGTCTATGCCTGGCACAATCAATGGTGTTCAATATTATTAACAACAAAGACAACTCAAGAGTTGATGGAAACCCTGTGAAGTTATATGAAAAGCCTTCCTTCAAATAAGGTATTTCTTATGAAGCGCTTATTTAATATGAAAATGGTAGAAGGTGGGTTAGTTACTGATCATTTAAATGAGTTTAATACAGTCACCAAATCAATTAACTTCGTAAAAGTAAACTTTGATGAAGAAGTTAGGGCTCCTTTGATTCTGTGGTTCTTTGGCCCGAAGTCGAATAGCTTGGTATGGTCAAGAAGCAATTATGTTTCCGTTCAATACTACTGAAGTTTGATGATGTTGTTGGCGCGGCTTGGAGTGAGAAAAATTCATAGAAAGCCTCAGTGGAACATCCATTATCGGCAAAGGTTTTGAATGCGTGGTGCTGTGGCAAAACAAAGGGAGAGAGGAAACAATCTCTAGAAATCGCGGAAGTCATGAGGGAAAATCAAAGGACAAAAGGTCCCAATCTAGGACAAAAGGGATTGTTGGTACCGCAGTAAATAAATACGAAAAGAAAGATTACCGGTCTTGGAAAAAAATAAAAACATAGACAAAAAAGGAAGTATGGAAAATGTGGTAAGTAATAAACTGACGAGGATGCTTTGATTCTTTCCCTTGATAATGTTGATGATTCTTGGGTGTTAGATTTAGGGGCTTCATTTCATGCTACCCCCATAGAAATTATTTTCTTGATTATGTCCAAGGGGATTTTGGGTTGGTTTATTTAGGAGATAATGAACCCTGTCACATTGTTGGAAAGGGGAGAATTAAGATTAAGTTGTAGAACGAGAATCATTGGCTACTACATGAGGTAAGGCATGTTCCAAAGTTAAATTCCACTCTCAATAGGGCAATCCAGATGATGAAGGTTGTGTTGTTAAGCATTTAGTAATAAAAATTGAAGGTCACAAAAGGGTGCCTTAGTAGTAGCAAAAGGTGTGAAAGTAGGCACCTTATATCTTTGTGGTTAGGTCATACTATTCCTCTACTTTAATTAGAAAGAGGAAAAATCAATGTTCGTGAATAGTCGTTGTAGTTCAACAGTAGAAGATCGCTACAAGCCTAATGGACTTTGAATCAACACTATGACATAATAGACTTCGGCATATGAATGCAAAAGGTATGAAAGTACTTCATTCAAAGAATGTTTTACCAGGTCTAAAATGTGTTAATATGGATTTCTATGAAAATTGTGTGTATGGAAAACAAAAAGAGAGTTAGTTTTCAAGGATGGGCCAAAGAAAGATGAGAAATTGGAGCTTGCATACAGATGTATGGGGACCACTGCATCTCTAAGTGGGTTTCAGATTATGTTACATTCATTGATGATGCAACTAGGAAGTTGCATGGATTTATTTCCTTTAGATAAAAATCTGATGTATTTGAAACTTTCTTTTAAAAATGGAGAAGCTTCTATTGAGAATGAGATGGTAAAAAGATAAAATGTCTCGTGATCCGAGCAATGGTGGTGAGTATTGCACAAAGAGTTTAAAGATTATTGTTCCTCTAATGGTATTCGTAGGAAGAAAATGGTTCCATGGACTCCACAGAAAAATGGAGTGGTTGAGTGCATGAATAGAACAATAATGGAGCGTGCACAGACTATGAGATTGCATGCTAGGTTGCCTTTAAAAATTTGGGCAGAGACTGTAAACACTGTTGTTTATTTAATTAATAGAGGTCCCTCTAATCCTTTGGGTTGTGGTATTCTAGAGGAAGCATGAAAAGGTAAGAAGGTGAGTTATTCTTTTCTCACAACCTTCGGTTGTGAAGCATTTGCACATGTAGATTCTGAAAATAGAACCAAGCTTGATGAAAAATCAAAGAAATATATATTTGTTGGATATAGCATTGATGAATTTGGTTATAGGCTTTGGGATTTTGAAAATCAGAAAATTGTGAGAAGCTGTGGATTAAGTATTCACAAAAAGTGCTTGTACAAAGATCCGCTAAGCCGCAGCATGAGAAGAAAGAAAATGATTATGTAGTGTTGGATGATACTCCAAACAATGATGCTTCAGTGGTTCCTCACGTTGGAAAACAACAGCAACAACAAATACCACAAACTCCTGTTAGACGATCTTCAAGGTTAAGTAGACCTCCAGAAAGATTATCTCCCTCTTTGTATACTATTTTGTTAACTGATGCTGGTGAACCAGAATATTATGATGAAGCTATGCAGGTGGATACCAAGGTTCAGTGGGAGCATGGAATGAAAGAAGAAATGGACTCCTTGCTGGAAAAACAAACTTGGGATTTATGCAAGTTGCCTACAGGTAAAAAGACTTTACCAAACAAATGGATTTATAGGTTGAAAGAGGAAGATGGATGTTAGAAAAGATTTAAAGCCAGATTAGTTGTAAAGGGATTTGCACAGAAAAAAGGGTATTGATTTTGATGAGATTTTTTCTCCTGTTGTTAAAATGACTTCTATTCATATTGTTTTAAGTATTGTGGCTACTGAAGATTTACATTTAGAACAGCTTGATGTTAAAAAAACCTTTCTCCATGGTGATTTGGAAGAGGAAATATATATGGAACAACCACAAGGATTTGAGGTCAAAGGTAAAGAGAAACTAGTGTGCAGATTGAAGAAAAGTTTATATGGCTTGAAGCAAGCACCTCGACAATGGTACTTGAAATTTGATAGTTTTATGGCTGAGCAAGGCTACAACAAGTGTAATTTTGACCATTGTGTTTATTTTAAGAGGTTGGATAATAACAACTACATTATTTTATGTTTATATGTTGATGACATGCTTGTAGCTGGGTCTAACATGGATCACATAAGTGAGTTAAAACAACAGTTAGCAAAATCTTTGGCTATGAAGGATTTGGGGGCAGCAAAACAAATCGTTTGTATGAAAATTTGTAGAGATAGGAAAAACAGAAAATTATTTTTATCTCAGGTTAATTATGTTGAAAAGGTGTTGCAGAGATTTCATATGGAGAATGCAAAAGGTGTCAGCACACCTTTGCCTAGCCATGTTAAATTGACTAAGGATATGTGTCCAAAGACACAAGAGGAGGAAGACAAAATGTCCAAGGTACCATATGCTTCAGCTATAGGTAGTTTAATGTACACCATGGTATGTACTAGACCAGATATTGCACATGTCGTAGGAGTTGTTAGCAGGTATTTAAGTCATCCTGGAGTTGAGCATTGGAATGCGGTAAAATGGATTGTCAGGTATTTGAGAGGTACATCGAATAAATGTTTATGTTTGGGGGCTCTAATACTGATTTAAAAGGCTATGTTGACTTAGATTTGGCAGGGGATATAGATACTAGGCAGAGTAACACAGGTTATGTATTCACAGTTGGTGGGACAACTGTGAGTTGGATTTCTCGATTGCAAAAGGTGGTTTCTTTATCCACCACAGAGGCAAAGTATGTTGCTACAACAGAGGCGGAAAAGGAGATGATATGGCTGAAACTTTTCATGGATGAGTTGGGAAAACAACAGGATGGAAATTACTTGTTTACAGACAGTCAGAGTGCTATACATCTTGCAAAGAATTTTGCCTTGCATTCTAAAACAAAACACATACAGTTGAGATATCATTTCATTTGGTCAGTGTTGGAGGATGGACAGGTCAAGCTGGACAAAATACATACAGATGTCAATCTAGCGGATATGTTTACGAAGGCGGTGACAAGGGAGAAGCTGAGCTCCTCTTCAGCTTTGGTTGGCCTTCAAGGTTGAATTCACGAATAACAGAGCAGCAGGGTCCAAGGTGCTTATTTCCAATGGGAGTTGTAATTGCAACAATGTCATCCAGGATCAGTCTCCAAGTGGGAGATTGTGATGGTGTGGAGCCTGATCAGTCTCCAAGTGGGAGATTGTTGGTATGTGGCGACTGATCATGCTATACTGTATAGCCCATGTGTCATTACCGAAAAAGGAAAAAAAAACAATGAAAAAGAAAAATCTGATTTTGTAGAACCCGAAATCTGGAAGCTTCTAAGCTTGTTAAAAGGGGGTTCGGTTGGGTATTACAGTATGATGAAAAACACGATTATTTGCAAGATTGTAATAGGGTTTTACTGGATAATAAAAGTATTGGATGGCTGCAGTTTGGTGGATGTAGCCTAGATTGGGTGAACCACGTTAAATTCTTTGTGTTATAATTTATTCTGTGTATGTTTTAGTTTCTCTGTTTATTAATTAAAATCTGCATTTAATTGTTAGATCTGCCATTTCTAACCCTAACAGCATTGGTATCTTTATTCAGTTGAAGTTGTTCAAGTTTTGGTGCTTTGAAAGTTGGTTTCTTGAGTTACAATGCATGACATAGTTGTTTGAGTATACTGGGTGTGTACATTTTTCAGGTGAAAATTACTGCAAAGGAGTTTGTTGGATTTCAAGGTGTTTGTGTAATTTTCTAGATCATGTTTAAGTGTTATGTGGTGTCTTTGAGTCATCTTTGGATTTGAGGAAGCGTTTACTTAAGTGTTAATGGTGTTAACATATGCTCAACTGAACTTGGGTGTTTACACTACTTACAAAATTTGTGGAAGCGTAGTGTGGTGTGTATAAGTGGATTTAGATCTTAGCTAAGGTGTGTTGTGGTACGCTTTCATTCCTTTCCACCGCGAGAATGTTTTGGTGTTGAACTAATTTGAATTTGCACAGTTGAGATGCATAATCAACCTTGGAGAATGTTTTCAAGGTTGAAGATGATATAAATATGAGTTGAGTTGTTGAGGGACGTGAAGATAGATGAGCATCATAGGAGTGATGCAAATTGTAGAGTTGTAGGTTGTGAAATTGTAAAGTGTAGTGCGAGTTTTCATGTGTTAGATTACTGAATGCAGTGAGCAGAAGGTGTCTAAAATTCTTCAAAGAGACTGTGAAGGTGTTGATGATTTTGTGGTGGATCTTTTTGTTGCCTTGAGATGGATTTCTCATTGTAACACTCTTCTCTATCTTTTTTTCTATTTTGGCAATGAGCCTTTCTTTCTCTTGGGTAGTGAGCCCTCCGACAGTGAGCCCTATTGTATTTGGTGTTGATATTACTTTATATTGTGAGTTAATCCCCACTGTGGTTTTTCCCATCTTGGGTTTTCCACATAAATTTGGTGTCTCTTTGTGTATGGTGTTGATTTGATTTAGTTTTTGTTATTTTCTTTCATGATAAAACATTCTAACAAGATTAAGGGTTAATTGGATTTGAATGTTTGTGAGGGTTTTGAAGTTTTAATGTACAACTGATTCACCCCCATCCTAGTTTTCTTGTGCATTCAACAATTAGTATCAGAGCAAGGTTCCTTAGAAGAAGTTTAATTGCTTGAGGTAGATCTTGGATGGTACACAAGAAAGAGATTCATGTGTTTGATGGAACAAATTATGCATTCTAGAAGAAAAGGATGGAAGCTTTTTGGTTTATCTTAGATTTGATGTTTGAAAGTCTATTGAGAATGGATATATTGTACCTGCAAATGGTCCAAGTACTAATGATGAGATCAAGGCCTATGAAAGCAATGGTAAATCAAGGTATGCTCTCTTAAATGGTCTTGCTAATTCTAAACTAGTGAAAGTTATGAATCTAAAAACTGTTAGAGAAATTTGGATAAAGTTAGAAAGAATTTATGAAGGAGATGATAAGGTCAAACAAGTTAAGATGTAGAATCTGAAGATCATGTTTGAGAACCTATGGATGTCTAAAGATGAAAACATTACAAGCTACATGCAAAGGGTAGATGAGGTTGTTAGTTCCATCAGAGGTCTTGGTGGAAAACTCAAAGAACCATAAGTGGTAAAGGAAATTCTTAGAACTCTTCCTGAATCTTATATTCATAAAGTTTCTGCTATTGAGGAATTACAAATCTAAATCAATATACTAGAGATCAGTTGTATGGTTCTTTAAATTCTTTTGAGATGAGAGAATTTGGTACAAATAGTGGTGCAAAAGTTGAGACTATTTTTAAGGCTGACAAATAAGAGGAGATTAAGGAATCAAATCAAGAGGATCTTGATGATGTGGAAGCCAACTTTGTTAGGAGAATGAAGAAGGGTACTGGTAAGTACAGTGGTAAGTTTCCTTTCAAATGTTTTTGTTTTAAAAAAATAGGTCATTATGCTTCAATATGTCCAAACAGAGCTTTGATTAACAAAAATAAGAGCAAAGGTAAGATGATTAAGAAAAGTTATTATGTTAGAGAAGATGCAAGTATTTATGATGATGAATTTGATTATAGAGATGATGATGATGAATGATTGTTCATGGCTTTAAAAGATGAAACTAATTCCACTAACTCTGAGAGATGTGTGAAGGAAAGTCCTAGGGAGACAAATGATATGAATGAAGGTACTTTGATATCTTCTTTTCATGCTAAATAGGAGAAGAACTATTGGATCATTAATAGTGGATGCTCTAATCATATGACCAGTGACAAGAGTAAATTTTCTAAACTTGAAAAATATGAAGGGTGATGTGTTAGATTTGGTGATGATACATCTACTAAGATTTATGGAAAAGGTTCTATCAATTTTGATGGCAAGAATAATACTAATGATGTTTACTATGTCAAGGGTTTAAGGCATAACCTCTTGAGTGTTGGAAAAATGTGTAGCAAGGAATACAATATTATGTTTCAAAATGATGGATGTGAGATCAGAAAAGGCTCCAAGACTATGATTGTTGCTAGAAGGACAAATGAAAATGTTTAGCAACTTAAGGGTACTAATGGTCATTGCTTTATGAATCAGATTAATGAAAGATGACTATGACACAAGAGGATGTGTCACATCAATTTTGACAACCTAGTAAGAATCAGTTTTGTTCAAGCTATGAGAGATTTTCCAAATATTACAAAGCCTATCAATTTTTTTTGTAAGGAGTGTCAAATTGGAAAGAAAGCAAGAAGAAGCTTCAAAGTCAAAGAATAATCTTCTACTAGACTGTTGGAATTGGTACTTATAGGTCTTTGTGTTCCTACAAGAGTAAGAAGTCTTCAAGGTGACATGTATTTCATGTTATTGATTGATGATCATTCTAGAATGACATGGGCTACTTTTCTCAAAGAAAAATTAGAAGCTCTAGAAAAGTTTAAATCATTTAAATTTATGGTTGAGACTGAAATGGATATGAAAATCAAATGTTTGAGGTCTAATAGAGGTGGAGAGTTCACCTCCAATGAGTTTAACATCTGTAGAGAAGGGGGACCGGCTACTCTAGGATTGCAGGCCACAGGAGAGTCCTAAGCAACGAGCTACCCTAATCTATCTCATGATTTGCTAGGAAAATTAAAAAGGTTAAGAAACTAAGTTTGAAAAGGAAGAGAAATCTAGGCACTACTATCCTTTTTATAAACTGAATGTTTCATAGGGCTAGGAGAGCTGATTTTGAGGGTTTAATCGCTACCCAAATAGCTCACTATTTGAGGACAACAACGAAAAATACAAACTCTAGCGTGATGTGCTAGCATCTTTGATGGGCGCTGGTGTCTATATGGATAGAGAGTCTTAGGAAAAAAGTAAAACACTAGAAAACAAACTAACTACCTAACTGCTAAGGTTTTATAATACGATAAAATGTTTAGAAAGTGTAGAATTGAAGTACAACAAGAAGAGTAGTATGTCTAAGCTAAGAAAGAATGGAGATAGAGAAGGCGCGAGAAAAGAAGACCTTTCCACTCGAGAGTCAAATCCTCAAAGAGCTTCACATGAGAACACCTACACACACAAGACCAAGGAAAATTTTGGGGTTGTTTTTAGAGGACTACCTCAGTCAGTCCACTACTTTGGTGTTTCCACCTCCATGAACGACCAGATAGAAACATGTATAGAAAATGATAAAGAGATGTATGGAAATGGAAGTGCCAAGCAAGAACATGAACAAAAATATGTTGCTATGTAAACAAAATGATGCAAAAGAAAGTGACAATGGAATATATCACCTTCACAACTATGTGCTCTCAAGGCAAGTAGAGGAACGAGTGAGATTGCAAGTTCTCCAACAACAATGCTTCCACAAAAAATAGAATGGATGAGCCAAGAAAGAAACAAATTGCAACTACAATGGAGTGATGGTGAAGCTTGAAGTGTGAAAGTTGATCAAGAGAGCATGAAGAATTCAATTGAGAAGCTAGAAGGAATGAAGGAATGAGAAATAAGATGATTTTGAATTGCAAAAGAAGGAAAAAGACCCATTTCTTGGTGGTCAAGGGAGGCAGAGATGTTACAATTCATTACCAATGGAGAAATGTAACACCTCTACAAATTCTAGAGGCAAGAATCCTATCAGGATGGTAACACAATGCACAGACATCCGCACGACATGCATGTGTCCCCAATAGAGATTCCTTTGCCGATGCCAAAACGAGTCTTCAAGTGGATGGAAATAGGTGGTGGATGTGGAATTGCATCATCAGATTTTTATTTTCTAAGGTAGGGGTGATGTAAATGGGGAGTTTTCCTAGGGGTGCAAGTTTTCTCCACTACATTTTTCCCCCACTTTAGCGAGCACACATGTTAGTGAATGTGAGGTAAAGTAGAAAGAAGTTCAAAAGAATATACCTAAATCATCAAAGAAGTACATCTTTGATCTAGCACGCCCGAACATGCAAGCGGTAGCTCTACAAGTGCTTGGTCCCGTAGGGAAACATTGATGTGAGAGAGAGAGAGAGAGATGGCCCCATAGGTACTCGATCTTGTGGAAGGTGCACAAAGGCCCTGCAGGTGCTCAAACCTATAGAATTGGCTCCATAGGTGCTTGGTACCATAGAAGATGAAAAAAGGCTCTACAGGTGCTTGGGCCTACAGAAAGACAATGCTTCATAGGTTCTTGGTCCTGCAAAGGGGGCACCGCAGGTTCTCGGTCCTATGGGGCCAAATGCGAGAGAACTCCCTAGGTGTTCGATCTTGAAGAGTCAATGCAAAAGGCCCTTGTAGGTGCTTGTTCCTACATGGAAAGCTTGAAGAGGTGCTCAATCCTCTAAGCTTGGTTATAAAAGTGACTTCACAGGTGCTCAGTACTGTAAAGAAACATGTTAAGTTGCAAGTAAAACATGTTAGGTAAAAAAATCAGATAGATAGACACACATATCACAGAATAAGCAATTGAAGAAAGAGTTTTCAAAGGGGTCCCTCAAGAAAACTTGAAGAAAGAAAGGGGTCCACACAGAGGGATGCTCCATTTGAAAAGCATGGAATTTTTCACAAATATTTTTTTCATCAAGCAATCCTTTTGAAAGATCTCTTTCGTCAAGGAATCTGATAAAAGAATGGCCTTGTTGAAGGTGAGTTTTTTATTCTTTTTTCTATGAATTCATTTTCGAAAGAATAGTTTCACTAAGGGGATCCTTGTTGAAGGATGCGAGTTTTGAAAAATGCAAAAAAATCACTAAGGGATTCATTGGCTACAAAATTCACCTTATTGAAAATCAAAGTAGTAGCCTCCCCTTTGGATGGTGTGTGTGAATTAAAGGAGTATGTGGCATCCTAAGGAAAGGAAGAAAGGATAGTGATGTTTTGGCCGATGAGATATAGCGAGATGTAAATGTGGACATGGTTTCTTGTACACAAGGGATGACACATAAGCACCACAACATCACAAAGCAAGAAAAAAGAAATACAAGCAAAGACAAAGAAAAAAAGGAACAAGTAGAGATGAAGAAATCAAGGGACAGGGGGATCTAGGAGTTCGGGGTCAGATCAATTCTTATAGGTAACCCGTAACATATATGTGTGAATGAAAGATCATCAATCCCTGAAGTTCCTATATCTGAAGAAGAGCTTGTGAAGACAAAATGAAAATAACAAATTGGTTCAACATGGAAGGAAGGCCTAAATGCCCCCAATAGTTTGTATCATCCTCAATTGTTGAAAATCAAGGTACAACATATAAAAGAATGATGAAAAATATAGAGGAATTTTACAACATAATTTCACTCATGTATCCAAGCACCTACAAGGGTGACAAGGGTCCTCCAAGAACACATAAAAACAAGCATGAGGGAAGCACAACACACACACAAATCTAATCTATAAATAAAAAAGAGGTACTCTCCTAGTCCTCATTAACTAGGAGGTTGTTGTTCTCCCAATCTAGATCATTATATGGGGAGGGAAAATGAGCCTGCAAGGGTGAGATAGCAAGGGGAGCACCCTATGACTCTCCTACAACAAGGGCCAAGGAAGAAGGACCCTCAATGTCTTCTTCACTGAGCTCTTGTGAGGTGAAAGTCACCGATCTCACAAAGATCACTAATAGAGCTGGGACATCATCCACTGAGTTAAACATGCACTTAATAGGAGTTCCATGTGTTAACCCGGTGAGAGAGGAAGCAAGTGCTTGATATCCACCATCGACCTCATCAAGAGGGATGGTGAAAAACTTAAGAGATGTCGAGGTTGCCTCCACAACAAGGATGGTGCAAGCCAAAGTAGAACTCCCTTTCAAAGAAGGTGATCCCTTCTTCTAAACTCCATTGAAAGCGAGGTTGTCCTCCAAATTTCACTTCAACGGAGGATGCAAAATCTCCATAGAAGAAGTAGAAGGAAAGGAGGAAGTGGACATGACCACAACAAACACCACCATGTTATTTGGCATGTCCATAGGTTAGGAAATGGAGGGATGTCCAAAAGGGATATGAGAAGAGGGGGCTCTACCAAGGGAGCGATGAAAACCTACACCTTTTTGGGGTGAGGGTCATCGACATTCGTTGGGGGAGCCAGAAGAAAAATCGATGCAATTTGAACTAAAGCAAAAGAAGTAGAAGAGATGTCCAAACAAGAACTGTTGGTTCCCCTTTTTCTTTCTACAAGGTGGCTTATTTAGCCACTAGAGCCTTCCTTTGACACTTAGGCTCACATGCAAGCCGATTTCATTGGCTCCAGGAACTGAAGTCATTTCTTAAGAAGGGATATGAGGCTCCTATTTTTCCATAGGTGTGTCCTCCACAATCATCGATGGTCGAAGGGAAACCTCCTAGATAGGAGTAGGAGCGGGAAGCATAGGAGAAAAAATGATGGAAGGTGGAGAAGCAGACACATGTGCTTTAGTATAAGGCCTCTTCCCATTCACTTCCTAAGGGGTGGGATTAAGAGGAGGCTGAAAAGGATGAGACATAGGGAAAACTTCACGAGGGCCCTTCCCCTTTCCATAAACAATGGGCCTAGGGACAATGGGAAAGATAAAAATTTCAAACACTTGACACATGGATTTTTGCCAAGCAAGCACCATTAGGCTCCCTATGTGAGGCATGGGATCAGGAGTTGAAGGGTTCATAGCATGACAAGAAGCAGAAGTAGATGGAGCAACAAAAGAATAGGAAGGCTCTTAGGTGCAAACAAGCTTCCCCTTCCCATTTTCTTGAGAGGGGGAGGTAGCTGCGAAATCATGCAACCTTTGACAGATATGGCATAAGGAGAAGCAAGGTAGGTCACTTTTGACTTCGTTCCCATAGTATTATATTTGACATAGGCATGATACAACAAGTTCATTCTTGGGGGAAGTGGACCGACTAGGTTGAGCCAAAAGTGATCTAAGGGCTAGCCCCCACACAACACTAGAGGTTTGTTTCTGGTGTCATGCAAAACGTGCACAAAGCCCTCATGAGAAAACTTAAGATATTTGTGAATAACCAAAGTGATCCCATTCATGAAAACCAACCATGGAATTCCTAGTTTCACCTTGAACAAATCTGACTCCAGAATGTCATAAAAATGGTATCTATGACCCTAGGACCTACCAAGACCGAAAGGGTGATAGAATTGAGAGGAGGGACCAAGAGTCCATCATGTGTGTGTATGGTGGTCTTTGAATTTTCATAGTCCTTTCAATGTAGAAATTTTATTAGCAAAGTCTCCTCCATTATAACATTCACACAACTTGTAGGGTCAACCAGGACACCAATTATGATGTTCCTATTGATGCAAGTGAGAATGTACAAGGGGCAATGCTCTTTGTTCATAGGAAGATCCTACGATGTGAAATTTATGTCTGGTGATCCATTTGTAGGTTGAACGGAAGGAATGCATGTACATGAAGCCATATTTGTGTATTTTGATGAAACAAACTTAGTGGAACCCAAAGGTTCGACAACCAAGTTCATAGAATGAGATGGAAATGGATTGTTGTAAATCTATAATTTTCTATTTTCCTTTTCCACAGACTTTTGGGAATTTTTCTTTTTCCCATCAAGATAGATCTACCATCATGGATGTGTTCTTGAATCTCATGAAGCAGGCACTTGCATATTTTGGTATTATGACCATGGAATCAA
Source organism: Sequoia sempervirens (assembly GCA_007258455.2). Taxonomy (NCBI): domain Eukaryota; kingdom Viridiplantae; phylum Streptophyta; class Pinopsida; order Cupressales; family Cupressaceae; genus Sequoia; species Sequoia sempervirens. Next base: position 229,907,126 of record VDFB02270651.1, on the reverse strand, counting down.
TGATATTGGGAAAATGTGTGCTCATCATACCAGTCAGGGTAGGGATCAGTAAGAGGTCAAGGATCTGGCAAAGTCAAGACTTTATTTTTTAATAATTTTTTTAAGATAGAAGATTATGATTCAAATAGTTTTGTAAAGCGCCTATTACGTTTGAAGCCCTTGTCATCAGTTGAAGAGACCAAATTAGCAACGGTCTTATTCTTACCATAGATCACAAATATAGACCTATCCTGAAAATGAGAGCATGGGGAGGATCCCCCAAACTGAGCAACCATTTGTTGATACTCTCGTAATGCAACACATAGATGTGCAAAAGAAGGATATTTCATTAGGGAAAATTTCTCTTGCCAAGATCTTTGCAAATTCCTAATGAAAACCTTTTAGACATTCGAGTTGGGAAAAGGATAAGAAATTTGTGAGAACATCTAATAATGAGCTATGAAATTAGTTATCTTTTCATTTTCTCCATGCTTACATTGGATGAGATCTAAGAAGGCCATCCTTGGTCCAATGTTCACTTGGAACTATCTCAAAAACTAATTTTCAAAAGCTAATCAAACATGAATATAGAATTGTCGGGTAAGGAATAGTACCATTCAAGGGTTGTATCCTTAAGAAACCTAGGAAAGAACTTATCCATAAGTGCATCATGGTGGAAGAAATTTGTACACATGACATTGAATGTGGAAACATGCATTTGCAGATCTCCCTTACCACCATACTTCTCAAAATTTAGAATCTCCATCTCGTAGGGGATATGAGTATTTGGAGTTTCTATTGAAAAAGGATTGTGATGAAGGGTTGAAAGATGGGCTGGTGAATGAAGTTGGGTAGCAAATTTGTGGCCATTTTTTTAATTTTTTTTGAAAACTCATAGTGCAAGCGTGTTATAATGCACTTGTGTTATTTCATGTTAAAAGCAAAAAAAGTGAAAGTCATTCATTTTCATTTCAACTGCTTTTTTGTTCTACCCATGGCCAAAACCCCCCATCTTTTGTGCTCATGTTCTAGGAGGAAGTATTGTGCAAAAATATTCAACAACAGTTGTTATTTCTTTGCAATAATCGCACCATGATAACGAAGAGGTGGGAGAGGTAAGTATTGTTTGTTGTTTGCTTTGAATTTCTTAGTTTTAGGTTATAATTGATTTTTTTTTGAATTTGTAGGAGATGTAAATGAACCTGCAAAACCTCAAAATCCTCATCAAGGAGAGCAACCAAATCCTCAAGAACAAAATTCTCAACAAGAAAATCAACCTCAACAACAACCTCCTCCACCAATCACTCAACACCCTCCTCGCACTCAACAAAATTTAATGAGTGAAATTGAGAACAAAAAACATATTGATGATTTTATTAGTAGGTTGAGTGATCCAACTGGTTCAACCACATAAAGAATGACCCTAGTAAATTCATTGAAAGATATGTTAAAAAATGTAGATTCAATTAGCAAACAAATAACTGGATGGCAAGATAAGAGGCAAGCGGCTAGGGAATATTATGCATATAAACTATCATATAAACAAGTAAAGGATTTAAAAATTACAAAAGGTGATTTGTGCTCATTATTCATTGACCCACGCACAAATAAAAATCTTAGCCTCAATGCAAAGAGGTTTCCTATTCATTGGTGCCACCACCAAGAGATTAGGAACCGTTTTTATGATAGGTGGTGCATGGTCTTTGATGACCGACCATGCAACAATTGTCAAGTCCCCCAGTATTTTCTTAGGAAATTATACAGTGAGTTCATATTGAACAAAATCCCAATTTTTTTTTATATGAGGGACTTCCAAGGGAGAGGTGGGGGGTCAGCTTAGGATAGGCCCGATGCACAACCGGATCCTACGTAGCAAGGGAGATGAGCTCTAGCTAGGCCGCCTTGTGAGCATGTTGTTATGCCTATCATCGTGAAGGAGAGTGCCAACATAGAAACATTGCAAGTAATCAACACTTTGACCCAGAGTGTCATCCATCATACTCGCCCTATTCTACAATTCTATCTGAGGGAGTCTTTGAGTGGTGGCCTTTGAACCCATGTGTGTCAATCTTGAGGGGTGACTTGTTCATATGACCTCATCAGAACTTAGGAGGCTACTACGCAAGATCCATATGCAACTATAGAGATGGAGAGGGTGGCTGACATTTTGCATGATGCATATGGAATTGATACTTAGGTAAAAGTTAACATGTTCATTGAATTGAATTTATTAAATTTTGATTTTGAAATGCAAGATTAAGTAATTTATTTTTATGATTTTAATAAAATTGCAGGGTCACAGTGTTGAGACTGGATATGCTAGCCCTCCACCTAATTTTTTCTACAGTACACCTATCGGTGGGGTATGTAACTAGTAAACAATTATAAATTTATTACATGTTAATAGCATTGTTTTACGAATGGTATTTTAATATGTGATTTTGGATGTTGAATAGGGTAATATTGGAGGTTTTGAGGGAACACCTCCCAGTGCTAGTGGATTTACTCAAACCTACACACATGTAATAGAATAAAGAGTTTAACCAAATAAATTTTACTTAATATATTTGTGTAGTTTATATTCATATCATTAGTTACGTTGCATTGCACATCATTCAAAATAAATGCATTACTTCACATTCCATAACTAATAACTAGATGTTGATAGATGACAAAATTTCAACTACAATATAGTTGTTTAGAAAGTCAACATAAGAAGTGATGAAATTACTTCACATGGAGGCATGTGCTTGCAAAGGTGCACTTGCACGAAAAACTATGGATGCTTGGAAAAAATCTATGAAACTATAATAGTAAGTAATAGCATAGAAAAGGAAGTCAGTAGTTTGAACAAATGCCTCGAATAAATGTGGTCTCATGGTGATGGAATTCCATTCCATCACCATGAGACCAAATTTCTTCCAAGAATTTCTTCAAATTGCTCACCACCTTTTCTATGATACCACATTTTTCATACATGTGCACCAAAGCATTTTATCAAACTACTCACTTCCTTGCTGCTATGGCTAAAAGCCTAAAATAGGTGCTTTCCAACAAATTATGGATGCTTGGAAAAATATCTATCAAAGCATAATAGTAAGCAATAATACCATAGAGAAGGCAATGAACTTTTGAAAAAATTCCTAAAAGAAATGCGGTCTTATGGTGATGGAATGCCATGATGTGCATTTGTTTGTAATGGCATTCCATCACCATGAGACCACATTTATTTTGAGGCATTTTTTCAAATAGTTCACTGCCTTCTTTATGCCACCACAGTTATCGTACATGTCTACGAAAGCATTTAATCAAACGGTTCAACGAATTGTTGCTATGGGTAAAAGCCTAAAAACACATCATTTCGAAGAAGATATGGATAGCGAAAATTTTAAGCATGATAATCGGAAATATATAGTTTAATAAGTACTCAAAAAATTTTTATTAGATCTCATACATTATAAGTCATGACGTGGATCGCTATTGTAACTTTTTTGTGATTGAATAATTTGTTGTTTTATTTTCAAATGTTGGAGGTGGAAGCACCTCCAAATGTTATGAGGGAAATGGATATCAATGTTTCATCTGTTATAAATCCTCGATGGCTCTGATAGGGAAGGTATGAGGCAAATTACTAAATTTCAATTTACATTTGTTGTTATAGATGTTAGTTCTAGTAAAAATCAAACCATAATTGATTCATAGTTTAATTTCTACATGGATGGTTTATACAAGGCTTAAGCATGCCTCAACATCGGTGTGTGAATATTTCCCTCATGGAGAGTGATCGTGAGATGGCCGTAAGTGATTATTTTATTAAATATATCATTTTTTATAATGTAATTTCTATATATTAATGTATTTACTTCTTATTGTAACAATTAAAACTTCACCAAGAACTTAACAGTACTAGATGGAGCAGCAGGAGCACTCCTTGAGCACAACAGAAACGAGTGATGAACTTATTGCCATCAGATCGAAAAACAAAGGGAAATAATTTATTTCTAGAGCATGGAGAGAAATGAATTTTGATTCCAGATCCCTTTGTTGTATGCCTACATGGCAGTTTTGTACATATTTTGTATTGGATATATTTGACATTGTATGCCTATATGGCTATTTTGTACCTATATTTTATACTTATATCGACATATATTGATGTATGTGTACATGGCTATTTGGTTAATACAAATCTTTTTTATCGATGGTGTCCATATTTGCATTATAAATTCATGGTTCAATAGATATGAGTTACGTGTATTCAAGTGTATACTTTACAACTTATGTGTATACTTTGTGACTTAGGTGTGTTCCAATGTATACTTTGTGACTTACGTGTTTTCATGCGTATACCTTGTATTCATGCATATACTTTGTATTAAGTTGTGTATACTATGTATTCATGTGTATACTTTAAGGCTTACGTGTTTGGTACTACTTGTGCTTCCATTATTCACATGTACATGCTTGACTAATTCACATGTATACTTATCAATTGGTTAGCCCTAGCATTGATCATTGTTGTCCTTCATGGTTTTCCTCGAATAAATTAATTGATTGATGGTAAACAACTTTATCTAAAAGAAAAAAACATGTTTTCAATAGGCATTCCATGAATTGATTGATAAAAAGATTCCAATATATTTAATCCTTTGATTGGAACAACTCAATTGAACTGAGAATTTATCACACATATGAAGAGAAACAGAGGAATTTACTACAAACTAAAACACATTATACTTTTGTTCTCACTGACTTGATGTACTCTCCAACATCTCTCTTCTCTCATGTGAAGAGTTAGAACTGCTTGTCCATGTCTTTGCATCATTCAGGAATTTTTGCTCTTTTTGACAATGTCAAAAGCATGGTTGCATACAGATTAGGAAAAATACTGTTCCTTTTAGATTAGCAATGCATGGAAGTTTCAAAAAGTATCCTTGATATTAAAAAAAGATATGTGTTTATACACTTCAATTGTGTAGTCACCCTTTGGTTCTTTGAAAGAAAAATTTGCTTATGCCATTGTTACACTGCACAAGTAAACCATATTTTGTATTGTGGAGCTATATTAAGCTACCACTCTCAAGAACAATGTAACAATGATACAAAATAATGTTTGAGACTGCAAGAAGACATCAAAATGGATAGTGTACTAAAAAAATTCTTATGATTTATGAAGAATGCTGATAAATCTACTTAGTTGGCTTCTTTTTTCAAAATCATACAAATTGAACCCTAGCATCAATAGACTCTGTATATCAAGCTACCACAATTCAAGTTTCAATGATGAATATTTGTCATGCATGTTTTAAATGGAATTCAAGTTATGGTGAGTTTTTTGTTTATATGATGTTATGTGATATTATAATCCTAATTCATGCTTCTAGGCTACATATATACATATATTTTATTTTTACATATTTTTTGTACCAACAAACCCAAAATGAACTAAACCCCCCTCTAAATTTTTTTGGCCAAACCGACGAACCAAACCCCCGAAACCAAACCCGAACCTCAAAACCTATTCCAACACTCTTCATTCTACTTGCAAAAACTTAATTGACCACCAAATTATGCTGCCCCTTGACTTTACCCACTTTTACTCCCTCAAACCTCTCTTTTTCATTCAAAACCCCAGTTTTTCCAACTAGGGTATCATGCCATAACATAATTTTGACCTCCCCTATCCTTGTATACCTTTTGAACACATCAAAATCCACAACTTCACCCTATTTCCAACCTATTCTAACTTATTTTCAAGCAATTTCTTCGTTTCACCTCTTCTAGCCTTGCTTTTAAGGGGCCTCAATTTTTAATTTTCAACAGGGGCAGTGTTAGTAATCTCTTCCAATTCCTTTACCAATGCTATTTTTTTATTCCTACTCCCTATCCTACTTACATTAGGCCCATATCATTGAGACACAGTCTAAACAATAGGTGGAATGGCCTATTTCAACATATTACACTCAAACACTTAAGGGATCAATTCAGTTGAACATAGCTCAGAGCAATTATGTGTGTTTGGTTGTGAAAGAGGACCATTCCTAACGTAAAAATACCTATTCGGACGTGTTGGAACAATCTATTTGGTCACACGAGTTGAAGAACAAAAGTTGCACCACTTTGCAACTTTCCATTGCTTGCATTTGACACTTTCCATCAACTGAAAACTGGACACCACAGGAAAACCACTTCGAGATTAAAAAAATTGAGAGAGGTTATTGTAGAGGGGCCCAATGTGACCCCATAGGATTAGACAAAAAATTTCTAAGCATCACGGTATCCGAGTAACAACATGTTGAAGTTTGCAGCCATTTTGCACTTTGGACCTTAAAGGGATGATCCAATTGAGCGTAGCTGAGGCGATTCGTGTGTTTGGGTGTGAAAAGAGGACCATGCCTAGCATAAACATACCTATTTAGATGCATTGGAACAATCTGTTGGTCACATGAGTTCGCGAGAACAAGTTTACCACTTTCCACTAATTACGGTGACACTTTTTTCCATCAACTGAAAATTGGACACCATAGGAAACCACTCTAAAAGATAGCGAGAGGTTGTGTAGAGAGGATCAATACAATCCCATACAATCAAATGAGAAGT